>JAVUPR010000514.1:282500-1482500 GCA_036785695.1 Gentiana straminea | reverse complement strand
CGAGGTATATGTATCGACGGTTCATGAGTCTATTTGAGATACATATCGATCAAATTTGAACCATAATTTGCCGTGTTTAAAACACAATGCACCGACTTCCTTTATCTAACTTTTATTTGTGAAGTTAGGTTACACCATTTAATCATAACTAAGTTCCAAATCACCATCCAACTTATGGAACTTAGACCTTGTACACAAGGTATATGTAATCAGTTTAGGTCATCACAAGACTTGCCTAAATTCGATTCCATATCCTTGACTTTAATTACTAAGTTTGATCCCTTAGCCTTCAATTACTGAGTTTGAGCCCTCAGCCTTCAGTCTTCAACAGGTTCCTGACTAGTCTACTGACCTAGCTACCCTACTGATATAGACCAGTCTGCTGATATAAACCAGCTGACTATTACAGTGCTTGTTTGATCAAACCTATACAAAGATCAAACTCTAATAAACCTATACATTTGATCTAAACATCTTTTTACATTTGCACTATAACATCTAGTCTGGCACTCATCATTAAAACTTAAAAATAAGTCCAACAAGTAAATAATCTGTAATATAGAAAAGACATTTTCTATTATCCCAATTGGCATAAAAATGGCGCCACATTTTATTGATTTTGGGAAAAAAATAAATTTTCTCCTAATTAATTATAATGTGGAAAATATAAATGTTTATGTGTTAAATAATTATTAGTAAGAAATAAGTTTTCTTATTGGATAAATAGGAAATTTGTTATCCTATTGGATAATTGTTTTATTTTTACTTAAAGGAAAAGATAAATATGTGTATAAGATAAACTCTCAAACTATTTGGTTATTATCCTATATAAAGAGATTTTCTCCCAACACAAGATAGTTTGGGAATCCAACGCCATTTGTAAAAAGAGGGACGCCAGTTTTTCTTTTGAAAAAGAGAGAATTTTTTTTCTTGTCTTAGCCATTGGAAGAAGAAAATCTAGGGTTTTTCTTAAGCATATTCGAGGAGGTTTTACTACGAGGATCGACGTCCACCAGTCGTTGCTTGGAGATACAATTCGGAAGATCACGGCTTCTCTTCTGTTGGGTAATTCTTCAACCTTCTTGTAGTTATGTTAATTAATCATGTGAATTAAATCCTGGTAAAATCGCATGCGAATTTAATTCGTAGCTTCCGCTGTGCATGATCGAGTGTCTCGGTCGGTGCTGTGAATCAGATCTGACGATCCAATTTATTGATCGGATCCGGATTCGGGTTTCTGTATATCTAGTATTTGGTATTAGAGCCAGGTTAAAGCGATTTTGTGATCATGATTACATAATTAATTAATAAGGGGTGTAATTGAATAAAAATTGCATCTTTATATGTTTATTATATATATGCGTGAATGAATGTTTTGGTTGACGAGATGGATTGGGGTTGATACTTGTTTACCGTTAGATCTATTGTAAACCCAAATTTTTCTGGGTATAGGAAATTATGTAATTTATTTATTGTATTTTAATTTCCTAGTAATTAGAATTAAATATATTTCGGCCGCACTGTTGTTTTTATATATTTTCGTGGAGTATCCTCACAATAAGCACGCTGGTGTGGTGGTGAAAATATGGTTTTTATATCATGAAGACCGAGGTTCGATTCTCCATGGATGTGATTTTTGGGAGTTTTCCAGAAAAAGTTCCTTATTTTGAAGAATAAAGAAGAAAAAGATGCAGTGGGGGGTTCAAACCCGCACTGCCACGGTAAGAGATGAGGCGTCCAACCAACTCGGCTAGGAGCTCGTTTGTTCAAGAAACGGAGCAGTTTATTATTATACAGAGCGGCGGCATGATCTATTAGAGATTAGTAAATCCTTTAAACATAGGGTTTATTTATTTATTCAATTTTAGATTTATAGATTAGATATGAGGGTACCAAAGGTCCATCTCAGTGGTTTACTTTTTCGCATTTATTTTCTTATATGATATAACCATGCCATGCATCATATTCATGAATTCCACTCCTAGCATATGCATACATGTAGAAAATTAATTTTGACATTAATTAGGCAAGTATGAACACGTAAATAATTAGATTAATTTAGGTAATTAATTAAATTAATTGAGAAAATGGAATTTTATCTGGATATAAAATTCACATGATAAAAATAAAATTTACGGGGTAAGTTTGATTTCAGGATCTTAAATCCTTCGGGGTTTTAATTATGTAGTGTCTAGATAAATAGGATTTTAATAACCGAAAATTTGGAAAATCGTTAAAAGATGGACACTAACTAGACGGTATTTGGATCCGATAAGTTGGTGATTGCTTTCCATGATTTATTGTTTTTCGGATTATTGGAAAAATTCTGAGATCCAAAATTTTTATCATGACAATATCAGGACTATAAATTTCTTTGGTGAATTTTAATTGTGTAGTGTCTACACAAGATATTTTCTAAATAATCGATAAATTGGAAAATCATGAATATAGTGTCACAAGTTAGACGGTATTTGAAACCGATAAACTAGTGAGAGCTTTAAATTTCGTGATTTATTGTTTTCAAATTATTAAGAAATTCATAAGTCCTAATGTATTATGATTATAAAATTCTTTGTGAATTTTATTTGTGTAATGTCTACAAAAAGGAATTTCAATCCATAAAATTGGAAAATCGTGAATATAGTGACACTAGTTAGACGGTATTTGGAACCGATAAACTAGTGGGAGGATTAAATTAAATATTCATGATTTATTGTTTTTGGATTATTAGAAAATTCTAAAATCCTAATGAGACTACATAATTTTCAAAATAACGAGTAGTGAGCGGGGAAGGTGACAATCGACCCCACGGCCTCTATTGTTGACACAAGCACGTGAGAGAATGGTGACACCTTGTGCCGCTTTGATTTCGGCCCTTTTCGGATGGCCTTCACCGCTATCAAAATTCAAGGCTTGGTTTCCGAAAGGATAGGATTTTGAGTACTCGTCGGGTCACTGACCTACCCTTCGGCGGCATACTCGGGGTCTACTTAAAAACTAGAAACAGTAGGTCACACTCTAAAGGGTATTTTTAGAACTATCTTGGCTGGAAAAGGAAGGTAATCAACAATTAAATCACCTCCACCAAAATTGATCTCCAATGCGGATTTTCTAAAAGTTACAACTTTCAAAGAAATTCTGAAAAGAGAAAAGAGACCTCAATCAATGGTTTCACTAGGAAGATTTTCAGTTCCTATTAAGGCTGAAAAACCAACTGTTATTGAACTGGATTTTGAAGCACTATCCTTTTATTTTCAGAAAGCAAGAGCAGCAGATGAAGAACAATTTATTGATGAAAAGTTCTTCACCACAGATAGTGAGCAAATTAGTTTGTTCAATTTTATTGAAGGCGCAGATCCTATAAAGGTATATGAAGCATTTTCATACGGTTTAGTTAGGATGATTTATCCTGGCAGAAATCTTTTGGAAATTAATAAGTTCCCAGAAGATATTAAAAAGGCAATCAAAAACTTCAGAACAAAGGTTGTCAAAGAAGCTGATACTGACTCTTGGGCAATAGATATTGCTAAAGGGAAAAGTATATTAGGCGCTGAAAACGCACCTACTATAAGTGATAGGTTCTCGGTCGGAGCAACCTCGTCTCGAAGGAGCTTTGTAAAAACTCTACGACAAGAAATAACTTGTTGGAGAGATCTGCATCCATGAGATCAGATAAAGAAATACTCTTATCAATATCTGAAAGAGTAGATAACGCAACTCAAACGCTTAAAAAGCTTTGTGGTTAAGTAGATATCATGGATATCACCAAGAAACCAATTTGTTTCCAAACACTTTGGAATGAAGCAAGGATTAAATTCCTTAGCAAAAAAGGTAAATTCCAGAAAGATATCTTTCAAAGAGAAATATCTGGAAAACCCCTAAAGGTTTCATTAGCCTTAAAATGGGAATGTTGGGATTGCTGGAATAAAAAACATTAAGATGGATCCAGTATTCAACAAAGAAAAGAAACTAAAGGAAATAATTCCTTTACATAAGAAAAAACCTGGTTACGGTGACGGACCAGTTAGATTTGGTAATCAAATTCAATATTTAATTACTGAAGGTGAAAGAGCTAGATATCATAGCTGGAAAAATGGATTTCAAGAAGAAATCTATTTAAGATAAATTTCTGGTACTAAGAAATTAACTCCTTCCAATAATAAATATTGGTAGATATGACTTCACCGCATATCGTTAAAAAGGGAAGATTACTTCAAATCAAACCCTTAAATCGAGATACCAATATTACACATTGGTTTTCTACGAATGAAGTCAATATCAAGGCAATACAACATTTAGGTAATAACTTAAATGCAGTATCTGCACGAATATTGTTAGGACTCTATAAAATGCTTTCCTTTTTTGGAATAAGAAAAGATCCTAGTCAAGGTCTATCAAAAAATTCACCCAATTGGAATAGATTTTCCGATCTTTTAGAGAGGGGGGAATATAATCAAGATACTAACTTGGCACAAGTCGAACAAAATCAAGAGTTATTGATTTTGGTAGAAAAAACCAATACAGAGATACGAACTCTGAGTTGTAAAATCGACAGTCTTGCCGATCAAGAAATTCAATTGCTTTGTTGCAAAGTTGACAAGCTTGAGAAAACCCTCAAGATAATATTAGGTTGACCGTAGTATCATGACTAGCATAAGCATGACAACTATTAATGAGACTGTTAATCTTCTTCGCGAAGGATTAAAAGTCATATTAGAACAGTTAAGAGATATCGAGATCAAGATATCAAGACTTTCTACTAGAACCGAAGTTGAATATCTAGCAGCAAAAATCATAAAAGAAGTTAAAGAGGAAATACATAAGGTTTCCTACACAATAGAGGAAAAACCTTTTAATATTTCTACTTCTGCTTTTCCAGAAGATGGAAAATATAGTTATCCCAACCACAATGTGGGAAATGAAGAACTTGGTTCAAGTGCTGATCCAAATGCTTTAAGATGGCCTTGTCAATAGATTTAGGCACGAAATTAGAAAAATATTTCTGGGATAACCTAGAAAAAGATGAGTTCATATTAGATGGACAAAATACTTCACCCTTAGATGAAGTAATTAAGTTAATGACTCTAGATGAGTTAGAAATTGAAAAAGAAATGGAAACAAGACCAGAATTAAGTAAGATTCTTGGCATTGAAACCATTTACGCTATAGAAGAGCAACCTGAAGCAATTCCGAAAAGAGAACCTTCAGATAAACAACCTGAAGAAGGAGCTTCTAGTACAAAAGGAGAAGAATCATCCTTTAAGAAAAGAAAAGGTACTGATGGAACCTTTTTTACTAATAACTATCCTAAAGTTCAAGGAGAACCTAAAGATTCTAGAACTCCTATCCTCAATATTGATGGAAGAACTAATAGGAAAGAGCTCATAGACGAATGGGCAACAGAATTAAGTTTGATTATTCAAACTAACAAAGAGGCTTATGGATCAACAAATAACATACTCCTCTTAGTAGAACATAGAACTGCTGGAATTGTTCAGGCATTTGTAAAAAATACAAAATGGACTGACTTTACCCCAGAAAACATCTTTAGAGGCATCATTGATGGCTTCTATACTATGTTTTTAGGAATCAATATTAATTTTAATGAGGATAATATAATTATGTATGTGTTAAATAATTATAAATAAGAAATTAGTTTTCTTATTGGATAAATAGGAAATTTGTTTTCCTATTGGATAAATGTTTTATCAAATTTGTGTGTATTAGATAAACTCAAAAACTATTGGTTATTAGCCTATATAAAGAGAGTTTCTTCAACACCAAATTTGACGGAAAAACCAACACTTATTTTGAATAAAAGAGAGAAATTTTGTTTTCTTGTCTTAGCCATTAGGAAGACGAAAAACTAGTTTTTTTCTTGAAGGCATATTCGAGGAGGTTCGAATACGGGATCGACATCCACCAGTCGTCGTTTGGAGATACAATCCGGAATATCACGTCATCTCTATTCGGTTGGGTAATCTCGTAACCTTCTCTTTAAGGTATTAATTAATCTTTCATCAGTTAATTAGATCGTAAAATTCATGCTTCCGCAATAGATCTTGATCTAATCAAGATGTAGATGAATCTGTGTGGGTTCTGACTCAACTCGATTCATTCGAATCGGGTTTTCGGGTCGGATTCAGAATCCGGCAACTCCAGCATATATATCGGGGTTAGCCCATGACTATTGGTGTAATCCACTGAAAGGTTGCACCCAGATATTTCGTGGTGAGTAGCACCATGCGTAGTACCCTTGAATACCCATGTAACAAAGATAAGCTAAGCTAGAAACAAGTAGGCACGACATGTTGATGAGCATGAAGTGAACCCTAGAGTTGAGTCGGCCTCACAAAGACAACTTATTAATAATATGAACCTTTTCGTTTTAAGACTTAATTATTCAATAGATTCTTCCTCTTTACTACGTATTTACCTTATTTGCATGTTTGTCTTGTATGCATTGTGGGGTGAGAAGATGAACATGTTGACCAAGAGTTCAATGAGGAGGATACATGATGATGATGCTTTGATGATTTGTTATGTTTCCTTTATATCGTGATGTACTAGACTATGTTGCTATTTCTTTTCTAGACAAATGTTGTACTTTTATTTCTAAACTTTTGTAAGACAAGTTTGTACTTTTAAGACTTCGTACTTGTAAGCTTTGGCATTCGTTGTTGTAAGTTAACTTTCCATCTTTAGTTTGGTTACTTTCCATTCTTAGTAGCATTTATGGTGTTTGCCGAGTCTTTTTAGCTTCCGTTTTGCTAAACTCGATACGACGTAGTAGATGCTTACGTATAATATTGGACTTATTTAATATTATACGTGCCGAACGTTTATTTTCCGGATAAGGACTCGGTATCCGGGAACGGGCGTTATAATTGTCAAGACACATGTTTCGTTTAATGATCATTACTAGACGGTCTCGTTTGATATTGATGATTTGGAAGTCCATGGAGAAAGTGAAACAATATTATTATTTATGAATCTGAACTATGCGGAGATATATGAAGTACGTGAGACTCATTCCCATCCTACTAATTTACTTTCATGTAGGCCTTTGATTTCCATATAAATTAGGTCTTAAGTTTTTTGTATTAGAAGCATCATGTGAGATATATCTGTTGGAAAAAAATAGAGGAAAAGAGAAAATGATTTTTTAATTATTTTTTACAACCATTTTGAGAGACGGTTTCGATTAGACTCTTTTATATATTATCAAGATTTTCTAATGTCTTTGAAATCTACGTGTGACGTAGATGAAGATAGGTCTTTGAATCATTCAATCCGGAATTCGGGTGAATGAGAAATTAAGGCTTAAAGTTGGTTAGTTGAAGAAGTTGAATAGTTGAAATTTGAAAGTTGAAGAGTTCAACTTCCTTAATCCCGCATTGGGAAGTATGCTAACCTTTTCTCAATTTTTAAGTGAGAAAATGTTAATCAATAGTATAAGCCCCAAGAAAAGAGAGAGAGTTCAGAATGGTTTAGTTAGACGATGTTCTGCTAAAATTGTCATACACGCGCGCGCGCGCCGCCCGCGCGCCCGTGACCGTGACCTTGGGCTTGGGCCTAAGGCAATACTAATTTTTTGGACAAAGTTACATTGAATTTTGTCAAATAATGAGTCAAGCTCATTTTTTATTTGAGCTGAGAGTCTGAGTAATTCGATTTTGTCAAATAAATAGTGAAGCTCATTTTTGAGAGTCTGAGTAATTCGATTCAATTACAGGCTCGATTCGACTATCTCTTCATCTGCTACTGGGTTCTGAAGCACTGTCAGAGTTCGAAGTTGTTCAGGAGTTGAAGTACCTCCTTCTTGAACAGGTAAATTGAGTAATCCTGGGAGACAATTGCTTAATCTGTAGGTACATGCCGGAGCAAATTTGTCTTAAGGACATAGTTCATCTCGCCTCAGTCTTATAGAGATATCCTTTCTGTTTTGTATTTTCATTTTTCATTACAGTACTTGTAATTTTTTTTCACATTATAAAGAAATTGTTCTGCTAAAATTGCAACATGCGCGCGCGCCGCCCGCCCGCCCGTGACCGTTGACATTGGCCTTGGGCCTAAGGCAATACTAATTTTTTTGGACCAAGTTACATTGAATTTTGTCAAATAATGAGTCAAGCTCATTTCTGATTTGAGCTGAGAGTCTGAGTAATTCGATTTTCTCAAATAAATAGTCAAACTCATTTCTGATTTGAGCTGAGAGTCTGAGTAATTCGATTCAATTACAGGCTCGATTCGACTGTCTCTTCATCTGCGCCTGGGTTCTGAAGCACTGTCAGAGTTCGAAGTTGTTCAGGAGTTGAAGTACCTCCCTCTTGAACAGGTAAACTGAGTAATCCTGGGAGACAATTGCTTAATCCATAGATACATGCCGGAGCAAATTTGTCTTAAGGACATAGTTCATCTCGCCTCAGTCTTATACGAGATATCCTTTCTGTTTTGTATTTTCATTTTTCATTACTGTACTTGTAATTTTTTTTCACATTATAAAGAAATTGTTCTTCTTCTTTTTGGTTGTTTATTTTATTTCGCATAAAATACTACGGGTATAACAATATCACTTTAGATAAACTCTTTTGCCTTTAACCCAATGTTTGAGCAGCTGTTATTTGGGCTTCAACACAATTTTTGTATTATCCGCTATAAGGATATTGTTCCCTCTTGCCAGTAGATGTAGGTAAGCTGACCGAACCACGTAAAGTTTGATGTCTCATCTCAATTATATATTTTTTTACTTTTCTTTCCATTGTATTCGATTATTGTATTTTTTTTACGCTAAGGGCTATAGACAGTGGCAGAAAATATTTAACACAGTAAATAATTTTTTTCACGGAGTCCGAAATATTTTTCTATAGGTAAAATATAGTGTATTTTTTTTTTAGCGGGGTCCGTGGACCCCATATGCTCAAGGTAGATCCGCACCTATGGCTATAGATTAGAGTTCGATCCCATACATTCTAAAAAAAAACGGTTAAATCCTAACCGTGAGGGCCCCCCACCCCCGATCCCACAGGAATGTGGGAGAGATGTTAATCGCCCAACCTGAGAGCTTAGAGTCGGAGAACTGCTTTGGTTCCCCATCACCGAAGGGTGTTATCAATCGGAAATCAACCCCTTTACGGGAATCGAACCGCCGACCTCCAGAACAGGGTCCCATTGTCGTTATTATAACACACCGCTTCTCACCACTAGGCCATATCCAGGGGATCGATCCCTTACATTCTATACATAACTCTTAACAATGAGTACAAGACTTATGAGTTGGAGGCGCTGCGTGAGACACTCACATAATGAATGAAGTAATTACTTTGGCGCATTATCATTGCTTCACCTAAAATGATTAATCAAATTATATATAAAAAAAATTACATATCTATGTTATAATCTTATATCTTTTTTTTTTTTTTTTTTGAAATTTATAATCTTATATCTTAATAACGTTTTATTCTACTTTTCCGACATAAGATGTCTAATAAATTAAAGACATAAATAAACCCTTCAATGCAATATTACTAGTGATTGTCCTTGCTACACGTCTGCCCTATAGACCCAATGATATTTGTGAAGTGGATATTGATGACAAATAATGTATACAAACCTGAGCAAACTATTATATAATATATCTATTCCTTTTGATTTTTTATATTCCACTGAATATTCCTTATGATTTAAAGTAATGGATAATATCTCAAAAGGAGTAGTTCTTTATTCTAGATACTCATTAATAATAATAATAAATACAAATAAATGGACCTAGATGATGTAGATATGTGATCCCTAATGGTAGAGATAAAATCTTGATCATGTATCAAGTTACTGATACATCACATTTATCATGCACAATGATGGATTTACCGTTTGAAAGTCGAATGTTGAGTTAATAATCGACTTTTCAAAAGTCAATCATCACATTTGACCATCAGAAAATCGATTTTTAATTTAAAATTCGTTTTTCAAAAGCTCGACGTAGTGTGTTATACGTATGGTAGGTGTGTTGGATTAGTAAATTCACATTAATGCAAATATATACATGGTCATTTTTATAGGGGTAAAAATTCAAGATATATATAAAATCTAGTTGTTGCATGGGTTATTATGATTTTCTAAACGACAAAAATATGATTTATTCATGCAGGAAAGGACCCCCATATATATATTATTAAGATGTTTAAAAAGAACCTAGCAAAAAATAAAATAAAATAAAATGGAAATGAGAACATGAAAGAAATATACTGAGATTCTGCTAGGCTGGCTACCAATATGGAGGAAAGTAGAACCATATCACCATCATCATTGGGGTTAATCATGCCAAGAGCCATGTATACACCCCCTAGGAGCCCACCCCACCCCCTCCACCACCTCGATCCCTAGCCACCCCCACCCCCACCCCCACTAGCCATTCTTGCAGCAACGTGTCACCCTGGAAATTTAGCAACTTGGGAGAATTTTAAGTGTATTGTCAGAGCAGTTATATATGACATATAGTGTGAGTTATTGTCAGAGCAATTAACCCTCGTGTTAACATAACTGAACTGATCCATAATATAACGACTTTTCTAACGCGGTGTATAGCTTTCTGATCCAAAAATTCAACCATTTTCAAATACGAAACGTTCTGCCATGTCATATACGTAAAATATACATCAACGGAACTAGGCCTACTACTTGGGTAGGTCTATATATCAATGTTCTTGTTTCTCTTTCACAACTTGATATGCAAGTATATCAAGTATTTTTCTAAAACAATATTCTTTTTAACTTGATATCATAAAGCAGTTAATTTTTAAATCTGTTTAAAACATGAACATTTTTTCTGTTCTTTAAATAGTTCAGACCGTTATCATAACAATTATACTACAACTAATGATACACACATTTTTATTTGATTGTATCTTTGAGAATGACGTATGGCCTATTGGTTTTAGATTAGGAGGACTAATCGTGCCCACCCGACATTTTAAGATAAAATTAGCTAGTCCATCCGTGATCCAAATTAATCCTGATTCCTTTCTTGATTTAATTTGATGTAAACCATCATAATTAATAGCGACTATATCACTATGTATATGTCCATTAAATTATTAAATTGTTAAACTAATTAATGAAATTTGAATTGTCAAAGGAATAATAAATCAAAATCGCGTAAGAGGATAATGTATGCATTACTTACTTTCATTATGTCACTATACGCATAAATATCGAATAGATTCATACGAAAACGATATCAGATTCGGATCCTCAGATGCATTTATGGTTCTTATCGCCAAACAAAATTGACTGTTCTCTTCTCTTCTTTTGACGGTTGAAATGTACTATATTACCCATGAATTTTGTCCAAGCAGTTTACATTACATAGCTGAGATTTTCTGATCAAGAGGTCTTTATGTTAATTAATTAATTAGCCACGTTAGTTTGAGTTGATCTCTACGTCTGAATCTCGAATCAGTTGCATACAGAGCTGAAGTTGAATCTGTTGCGTATAGATCGAGCTGGTAGCTATATCTGAAGTCCTCGTCTGAAAGTGAGCACGGAGCATGATGTTCTCAGCTGAAATCTGGTGATAACATCTGAAATCTATTTGTGTTCATGTCTGATCAGCTTTGAGTATGAATCAAGTTACATATGATGGTCTTCGTCTGAATCTAGGAAGGCTGCATCAGGGGGGAAATCGTTAGTCAACTAGAGTTTGGGCCTCAGGGATATAAATGCCCATTTTGATGTAATTCTTTTTGTAACTTTCTATGCATGATAAAATCATCTTTTCTGCCCGTGGATTAGTAAACATATTGTTGAACTGTGTTTCTTGATTAATGTTCTTGATTGTTTTACGATTTAATCGCTTCCGTTTTTATGGTTCTTCTTGCAATCCATTACAACAAGTCCCACCATATGCATGTGGATTATATATGTCCAATGCATGTGGTAATCTCTGTCTTGTCAAGAAAACAATTTTGGATAGGATATAGAGTGAATTATCTAGGGTTTATGGAATTAATAAGCGCTACATAATGAGTGGATAGTGACATATTGTTGAATCATTCGGATCAGATTTCAGATGAATGAGAAATCAATGTTCAAAAACCAGAAGAAAAATTAATTTAGGTCAAAGAGTTGAAGGTTGATTCAATTCACACAACCCTACTTAATGATCTCATTTGCTCTACATAAAAGAGCCAAGCGTGCCCCTCTAAAATGTGTCCTATGGGGCGAGACACTTTTATGCAGAAGGAAGACTGACAAAGATGTTTGTTCTCACACGCCGCCGTTGCCGCCATCTGTCTAGGTCGAGGTTGGCTTTGGCTTTGATTACTTTTCTATGTCATCTAATCCGTGCTTTAGTGAAGGACTTGCAAGGTTTCTGGTTGTGCTAGAAGAAAGGACTTACAAGGACAAACTCCGCCGCCCTCCCAACACACACTCGCCGCCACCATCCGTCTAGGATGGGGATGACCTTCGATTTGATATCACCTCTAAGCCTTCAAACTCGTGTGTTTGTGAAGGACATACAAGATCGTTCATCACTTTGTGTAAAGGGAAGGATTTACAAGGACGCCCTCCACCAACCTTCCCGTACGAGGGTGGCCTTAGACTTGATATCTCCTCTAAATTCAACACATATTTTTGCTAAAATAGAATAGCGTGAGACCAATTTTGCTAAATTAGAATCGTAAAAGACCAATCGACCAACCCAAAGTTATGAGACCAGTTTTACAATTATTGTTGAATCACCATGTCTTCCAAAACTTAAGTTGATTGGGAGGTAGATAATTAACATCTTAAACACTTCAACACGCCCTCTCAAGTGTGAGCCTATAGCAAGTCTGGGCCAGCATGTACACAAAGACATATAAAGGGCACAAAAGGCCAACAATGTATGCCTAGGGCATATAAAGGGAACACAAGGCCAACAATATGAGCCTATAACAAGCCTGGACCAACATGACACACAAAGCATTTAAAAGGCACACAAGACCAACTAAGAGACCTAACGCTTGCACAATATAAATGAGAAGACAATGTTGATAACAATATGATTGATCACATGACCTCCTGCTCTGATAACATGTTGAATTACATTCTCTCCCAAAAGTTTAACCCTACAGGATGGTAGATAAATAACATTATAAATACTTCAACAATTTCCCCCTATAATATAATAGACGCGCGGTAAGTATTTAAGGGAAAATTCTGACGTAGAAAGTCTCTATTAGACTCAATTGTCGGATTTGTGCCATGTGAATAAAAGAAAAAGATCGTTTTGTATTTTTATACGCGTGACACAGATCTGATGGTTAAGTCTAATAGAGACTCCATAGGTCATAATTACCCGTATTTAACATAAGAGAAAATGAAATGGATTAGGTGATCATATGGTCTCTATTTCCGTACAAGAAGATGGACCACCCAATCAGAGAAATAGATTGTGCTTGAGCTTGTTAATTACTAAAGCTTTTATTATTACAATTACCTTCCAAAAGTAAATATTGTCGGAGCATAATATCTTCTCTTTATTGTGCCTTTTCCACCTCTTTTACCATAATCATACTTTGCTTTTGCTCCTTTACCTTCTGTGATAAAGTGTTGGGAGTAGCCTTGCATAAAAAGGAAAGTAGGTTCATGCTGTGCATATTGTAAAGGAAAAAAGCTGAATTAAAGCTTTGTACTGAGTTAGTTAATTAGGTAGATGATGATTGATGTACATATTGTACATTCATGTATGATGAAGTACATATATTCTAGGCTAACCCATACAAGTTTTTGTTGATTTATTCTTTGCACTTCATTCTTGCTTCGGCATATGATCACAAAGTCTTGTACTTTATCGAACTACAAGCCCACGACCTAGGCCCTCGAACTGGACAGTTGATCCCGTAACTATATATGCAGACATGTCCCGGTATAGGCCTACAAGGCCATGACCTAGGCCTTCCGAAAAATGATCAAAATTTAAACCCCACTTCTTATTTTTGGTCTAATGAGTTTATTAGTCCATAAATGTGACATATCTTTTAAAATCGTTTATATCTTTCGGAAGGCCCTAATTAGATAAGTTAGCCTAGAGCCTCTAAAAACTCAGTCATGACCTTGGTTCAATGATGAGGACATTTTATCAAGATTCATCTAATATTTTGATGCACGGTACGTTTTTAGTGAAGTTGTTTTAATGACATGAATGTTGATACAAATACATATTTTATCGTTTTGACACTTGAACCTTTAACCTGGATCTCTTATAAGCTTAACTCATTGTAGTTCAAAGGAATCTTCGGAGGCTCGTGGTTCAAGGCCTTAAGAGAAGCAAGGAGCGCCCACTACGGTTGATGTCTCCACATCCCAAACATGCTAACCACCAGAGGCCTCATGGCTCAAGCTGCGTTCATGCATTAGTCTGGATACGCCCTCAACATTAAGTGTTAGACCTCAACCCCTCGATCACCTGTCTGGGCTCTTATGTATAAATACATCACAATCGAGGTCGATCCAACAAGGCTCTAGCCGGACAAGGCATCAAATCATGTAGATTATATGAGTTGTTCCCCTTGCTTTTGAAAGGTGGACTACAATGACCAATGTAGATTAAATCGTTCATTTCATTCAACAATGACCAATGTACGTTCCTTTTATCCGTGAACTACGACAACTTGATCATATTTTATAATCATACTATATATATGTAGATATATAATTATACAAAACCATTATTATCCTCACAATATTATACTTCCATACCAAAAGGAACACTTTAAATCAAAGAAGAAAAAAAAGTGTATTTCTTAGCTCTTACGTAGATTTTTGTTGTTCTTTTTGTAGAGACCATAGTGCATGAATTATTGTTGCCAAATTAGGCGAAACAATGCGTAGGCATGGCGTTGCAACCAACGACAAAAAGAGCAAAAATAATAATAAAAATAAATTGAAAAGTGATTTTTTTGTTGTTGTTGTTTTTGTTTGATGGAAATGAAAAGTGAAATGATGATTAAGAATCCAACTTTATTTTCTTTGTGCTGAAATATTTTAAATATTTTTAAAGGAAATAGCTTTTAGAGCAATAATAGTAATATGTCTAAAAAAAAGCAATAATAATAATAAGAAAAATTAATGCTCAAAGTTAGAAGAAAACGCAGAAGAAATGAGTTGGAAAGCTTGCATCACAACAACTCGATCTCATCTGACATAGTCGAATAAATGAGTGTTTGCTCAACATTTATATTCCAAGTATGCACTTTTGAATATGTGTCAAGGGGCATGAGCACTTTTTGTGTAGTAGGAATGACTAACATGTTTATTGATTCATGACATGCGCGTGCACTGCCATCCGTCTCGGGGAGGCGGCCCTAAACGAGGACGATGAGTCTAAGTAATTATTGGTTCTATTATAGCTCAAGTAGCGCCGCTATGACTTAGTTTTGGGACGTTATATGCGGTATCGAAGCCAACTATCAGATGAAACTATGTGTCATGCACACCATGAGAGACAGTGGGGGCTACCTCTGAAAACATTTGGTAGGGTTCTGGCGATCGAGGACGCCAGTTCTTTAAGAAGGGAAGAATCTAATTAATATCTATTTTGAAAAAGTGAAAGAAACATTAATAAAATATGATATTGAGATATAATGAACTTATGTTAACAATTTTAGACCAAGTGAGGATAGTGAACCTAAGTAGTTATCGGTTCAATGACGATTCAAATAACGCCGGTAGACCTGAGTTCGAGGCGTGACAATAACCATAAACCCAAAGAATAAGTTAACAAATGAAAGAACATACGAATGTGATGGTAATCATAAAATATGTATATATGTAAGTATGTTATGGAATAATAGTTAGTTCATGACATATATTATTAAAAGGACTTATCTAGCTAGACGATAGATAAGCCAAAAAAAAAATTATTGAACGGGACGTTAAATTAACATTTTCATGTTTTTTTATAATATATTTTTATTGTTCCTTAGGCATTTGTACAAGAGCAAGTGACCAGTTAGCTTCGGGGCTTTTTAAGTGGTGGATTATCACTCTTTATCCCATTTTCTTGATTTCATTAATTAACAATTAAATACACCAATGAAAAAAATATAAACAGTAAATTATTATTCTAAAAAGTTTCAGATTAATTGTTCAAGTTGGTCAAGTATTTTGTATAGATAGGCTTAAATAAAGTGTCAAAATATGACAAGATAGTTATCAAACTTCTTCCACAAATTGAAAAAATTAAAGAAAACTTGCACCCAAAGCATTCTTTTTTCACTTGTCTAAATAAAGTTTTTTTTTTTTTTTTTTTGGGTTTTAAACTATAAATAATTGAACAAAACCCCGACAAACCTACCCATGTTGGATCGCATTAATTTGTAGAAAAATAATTTTAAAAAAAGAATATAGTTAGTGGAAGACTGGAAGATCTTTCCGGTTTATGCTATAGCTAAGACAGCATTTATTTAAACAATTAATTCTATTAATTAAATCCAAATTAATAAATTAAGTATAGTAACAATAGGATTGGATAGTGGCTTTCTTTTGCTATCTCAAAAAGGAAATGAAGCGGGACTTTTCCGTTAAAAAAAGAATATATATATATATGTGAAGCGGGATTTTTGCTGACGCCATGTTCCAACTATAAAGGAGCCCCAAGACCAGAAAATTGAAAAATACTTGTGTATTGAGTTTTGAAATCAAATGACGGTTTAAACGATCAGAACCATACAGAATAAAATCGTATGGTTCATAGTGCTCCACACAAGTATTTTCCAGCAAAATGTCACACCATTTGTTTTTATTTTTGTAAAAAATACAGCAAAGGTCAGGCTAAATACATACATACATACATGCGTATACACATATATGATAATGTCGAAATTATCACGGTAAGATTAATGGTGTTTAACGGTGGATATCTGGTTATGATTTGATGTAAAAACCCGGTGGTGTACGGCGGTGATAGTGCTTTCACGGTGGTTTAAGTGGTGGTGCTTTACTAGAAAGAATTTGGCAGAGTTTGTCTTGCTTTTATATTTATGCGTATTATGTAAAATGGTTACATTGAGCCATATTTATAGGAATGCTACAAGTTAGGTTTAACTAATGGTAAAACAACATAGTTAAATACAAAGTGACGTCGACTAAGCTAAAAACTATCTTGCGGAGTCGATATAGGGCGGACCCACTACACTTGGTCATATGCTCAGACTCTGTCTTGTTACCCATGTCGTAGCTTGCTCTCTTTGATAATGGGCTCGGGCTGCTGGCGGGCCTAGTAGCCTGAGTGATTGGCGGATCGCCCCCTAGCCTTTCTTGGTGCCGCATGGGACTTAAAGGCTTTGGTCGGGCTAGCCTTATTTTGGAAAAAGAATACTAATATTGTAGATATTATCACCACTGCTTTCACTATAGAAGCTTGTGTAAAAGGAATTCAGCCGGACTTTTGTTGTTGGTTCATCGGGGTTTATGCGAGTCCTTCCCCTATTCATCGGAAGGAGCAATGTGAATTCTTGAATAATAGAAGATCAAGCTAGGGAGATCACTTTGTTTTGGCCGGAGACTCCAACGACATTCGCTCAAATCAAGAAAAATTGGGTGGAAGACAAAGATTTGACTCCTCTTTTGTGGACTTCAACGACTTTATTACATCGTGCGGTCTCCTTGACTTGGGCTTCGTCGGGCACTTTTGGACTTGGTACGGATGAGAGATGGTGTGGCCCCTATTTATGAGAGGCTTGATAAGGCCTTGGCCTCCCCACAGTGGTCGGCTACGTTCGCTGAGGCCGCAGTCAGACATATAGACATGGCAAGTTCTGATCACTGTCTTTTGGAGCTCACCTGCAGTGTTGTCAATTCCAACGGGAAAAGAAAGTTTGTGTTCGACGACAGGTGGATTTCCAGGCCGGGTTTCTTTGAGGCAGTTAGAGATGGCGGGTCTTCAAGCATCCCAGGTTCACCTTTTTTTCCAAATTTTACGTAAAATTAAAGAGGTGCGAATGCGTTTAAACAATTGGAAGAAGGCTAGTGGACCTAACTATGCAATGAAAATCAACCAATTAAAAGGCCAATTCAAGGCTGCTAGGGAGGAAAATGTGCATATCTCTCAACTAAATAATCTAAAACTTGAGCTTAAAAATGCTTACGCAGAGGAAGAAAGGTACTGGAATTTAGCTTCTAAGATTAGATGGCTGAAAGAAGGGGACAAAAACACCAAATTTTTCCACACCGTGGCGAATGGAAAAAGGAGGAGAAAGAGAATTAATGGAATTTATAACCCTTGATGCGCTGGAGTTGCTCTCCCGTGGCTATTGCGTCTGAATTTCATAATTACTATGCCAATCTTTTTTCATCCATATAGGGCTAACTCGTCTCTCTTTCAGGAGCTGGAAGATATTGACTCTTGCATAACACCCGAGATGAACTCATTTTTGCTAAAAGCTGTTACGGAGCATGAAGTTAAGAGTGCCATTTTCCAGATGCATTCAACCACTACCCCCGGTCCGGATGGTAGTCTCCTGGTTTTCTTAAAAGTTGCTTCCATATCATAAAATCTGATTTAATTGCAGCACTTAATAACTTTATTCGAGAAGGGAGATTCCCGAAAGAATTGAACCACACTTGCATTGCCCTCATACCTAAAATCGATCATCCTATTGAGGCTTCCCACTTTCGACCCATTAGTCTTTGCAATGTTATTTATAAGGTGATCTCGAAAGTCCTCGCAAATAGGCTTAGGGTGGTCCTGCATCATTGCATAGATGAGAGTCAAAATGCTTTCCTCCCTAACCGGCAGTTTATAGATAGCTATATCATTGCGCATGAGTCTATTCACTTCATGATAAACAAAATAAAGGGGAGGGATGCTTATATGGAAGTGAAACTAGATATTTCTAAAGCTTTCGACATAATAGAATGGCCTTATTTATTTTTTATTCTACGAAAATTGGGCTTCAGTGATAAGTGGATGTCTCTAATCAGGGAGTGTGTAACCTCTGTTTCCTTCTCCTTTATAATTAATAATGGAAGGTGGGGATTCCTTAAACCCAGTAGAGGTATCCGGCAGGGCGATCCTTTGTCCTCGTATCTATTTATTTTGTGTGCACAAGGTCTTAGCCATTTGTTGGGCCAAGCGAATAATGATGGCTCCATGTTGGGAGTGAGAATTTCTAAATTGAGTCCTTGCATTAACCACTTATTCTTTGCGGATGACTCTTTATTGCTTACGAAAGCGAATGCGTCGTGTGTAGTTAAAATGCAAGCTATCCTAAATTTGTATGAGCGGATTTCATGTCAGTCCATTAATTTACAAAAATTGGCTGTTTTCTTTAGCAAAAATGCGTCTACACAATGCAAATCAGAGGTCCTTGCTATACTTAATGGTCTTTCTGAGGTCCACCACACTAAATATTTAGGGCTCCCAGTGGTCATTGGTAGACCCAAAAATCAAATTTTTTCCTATATCCTGAACAAATGTAAAAGTAAGTTGAAGAGCTGGAAATACAAGCTTTTAAGTCAAGGAGGTAAAGCTATTTTGTTGTCGTCCACTCTTTTTTCTATTCCCAATCTCACCATGTCTTGTGTCAAGCTTCCTAAGGGCTTAATTGGAAAACTGCATGCTTTAATGGATAACTTCTGGTGGGGAAGTTCTAGTAAGGTTTTTGTTGGGCACCACTGGGTTAGTTGGGAGCATCTTTGCAAGCCCAAAGGCAGAGGAGGGCTTGGCTTTCGTAACTTAGAAGCCACTAATATTGTGGCGCTAGCTAAATCTCTTTGGAGGATACACTCCAACCCGGATCTCCTTGTTTCCAGAGTTTTGAAAGGAAGATACTTATGCAACTCTTCTGTCTTTGACTGCAAAATCCCCTCTAGTGCGTCTTTCGTCTGGAAGAGTCTCATGCATGCTCAAGCCTTTCTTAATACTAGTACGTACTTTTCTGTTGGAGATGGCAAGTTGATTAAAGCTTGGAACGACCCCTGGATCTTGGGTAACCCCTCCTTAAAGCCCATTTCGCCAGCTTCTGCCAGAACCGGGACATCTTGGTTAGTGATTTGTTGACCAATCAAGCTTGGGACCCGGAAAAACTCGCTAAGAATTTTTGGCAAGTAGATATTAGGTAAATTGAAAAAATCCCGGTTAGTGTCAGTGGTGTACCGGATAAAAGGCTCTGTGCGTTTTCAAAGAATGGAGATTTTGTTTCAAAAGCAGCCTATGACTATTTCTTGAGCAGCTCCATAGCTCCCCGTGAAAATTCGACTAGCACCTCTTTAAATGAAAAATTCTGGAAGCTTATTTGGGTGTTGCCTCTCCCGGCCAAGTTAAAATACTTTATGTGGAAGTGTATAAAAAATGTGTTACCGGTCTCTTTGTTGCTGCATAGACGATTCGGGAAAGACGTATTCCCTTGCACTGCTTGCGGGGAGGATGTTGAAACCGTTGATCACCTCTTTATTCGCTGCCCGTTTGCTAGGGATGTTTGGAAAGCAGTAGGGGTTCACTGGGACGCTTTTCAGAATGATAGGTCAACTTTAGTAGCCTGGTGGGACAGTATAACTGCTGCTTCTAATTTTTCCAAGATTAAGGATAGAGTAATCCTAACTTGCTTTGTTTTTTGGTCTATTTGGAAGGCTAGATGTAAAAGAGTTTTTGATAATGTCTATTGGTCTTTTTTTGATATTGCTTCATTTGCTTGTGAGATGAATAACGATTTTTTACAGGCATCTTCTACGGAGATGACCTCCTCGGATGCTTTTCATCCCTATCCTGATTTGCAGCATGATGCCCCTCAATGTACCGCAGTGAGGGTGGTTGTTGATGCAGCCTGGAAATCGGACACTTGTCTTGCAGGCTTCGGAGCGGCGCTTTTTGGACCTAACAATATTTTTTTGGAAGCTTGGGCACCTCCAAGGCGTATCGCCGGCTCAGCTCTTGCGGCGGAAGCAAGTGCATTGAGATGGTGATTGCAACGATGCGTTTCTTTAGGTGTAAAAAATCTAGTTTGTTCTACAGATTGTCTATCTCTTGTAAATTATTGTAATAGTACTTCTCCCCCTCCAATAGAGTGTAGAACAATCGTGGAGGACAATATCATGCTTCGGCGTAGTTTTGACTGTTGTACCATTTTGCACGTTGAAAGGGAAAGCAACAAGCTTGCGCATGAGCTTGCTGCCTTCTCTTTCAAGTCAGATGTAGGTGTCTTTTGGAAGAGATGTATGCCAATCTGGCTTTGTACTAGCTGAAATTAAGAAATGCTTTCGTTTTCTGGGGAAAAAAAAAGAATCGTATAATAGTGATCCATATCACATTAATTTTGAACCGATATTTTCACCGATAGGTTTCTCAAAGTTGTGTACACAATTCTGAATTTCCACAATGAAGAGTGATTTAGGCACATAATTCATCCACATAAATCATTCACACAACACTTTATAACCATTCATTTTAACACTTAAAATGAAAACAAAATAACACAAAAATTCTGGACCACAAATCTACCTTTTATGTGGATGGATTGGGGATGAGAGGTTGTCCCATAATCATTTCTCTTCTGGAATATTCTCCTCAATACCTATCATTTTAATTAATTATGAGGTATTACAATTGAATTAGACCATACAAATATAGATGACAAAAAAAAAAGATAGAAGTATATCATTGCACTTTATGAATGCATAAAGCCATGTAGTGCGGCCTTAGCCGTGTTGTAGTACGGCTCTGTTCGCGTTGTAAATTCTTTTTCTGTTTTTTAATAAAGCTTTCGTCCTTTGGGAAAAAAAAAGAATGGAGAAAGCCAAAATGGTCCAAAAATAGAGTTTTTTTTTTTAAAATGCTAAAAAACAAAGTATTTATCGTTTCGGTGCTTATCTCAAACTATTTCCTCCGAATGGGTCCACGTCAGCATTGTTTCAAGAAGCCGCTGGTTGAACCTGCGGCTTTACCCTTTTTTTGAAAAATGCCAAAGCCGCTGGTTCAACCACCGGCTTTACCTGGGAAAAAACACGGGAACATCCTGTATTGGAATGAAATTGCACATAGGAAGAAGCCGCTGGTTGAACCAGCGGCTTTAGCAGTTATATAAAAAAAACAGGGAATTCAGAAACACCACTAGCCTGCATTCATTCTCAAAATTCAGAACACCAGCCTGCATTCTCAAAATTCAGAACACCAGCCTGCATTCTTAACACCTCAAATTCTCAAAATCAACAATCCAATGTAAACCACATCACTAAAAGGGAAAAAACCAAATCAATTGCAAAAAACACATTCATTGAAACTACGTCATTAAAAGAGAAAAAAAAACAATATTCGTTAAGGAAATGAAAGTTTTTGTTGTATTACAACCAAAACAAAAGAAATGTTTGATCATATCAACTTGTTCGGGTACGACTTTTCTTCGTCCTTCTACGTGAAGACGAACATTCTGCTGGTGTGTCTACCTCCTCGATCGGTGTCAGTTGAGCACTTGCCAAGTTCCTAAAGTCGTATCGCGGAAGTTCCGGGCTAGGATGTTCTACCTCTTCAGGTTCAGGTTGGATCAGATGTCCTTGTCTTGTGTTTTGTAACACTTGAAGGGACATCGACTGCATTTGTTGAACAAGCCTCACTTGTGCCATCGGGATGTCATCCGGCATGTTCGCAAGCAACTTAGTCGTATTTTGATAGCAAAAACATTCCCCGCCGTCTGCGAACACAAAACAAATAAAACAAATTTCTATGTATGAAATTAGAAAACAAAATTTAAAATATACTTACAAGTTGTTCATAGTCGGCAGCGGTAGGATAGAAATTGTGTTGCGTTTCATAGTCTTCAACAACGTTTGCACTTTGAGGGCTAATAATGCGCCGGGTGATCTGACGGTACCACTGTAAGTACATATCATTGTGTTGAAGATAACCGTTGTAAGGAACACCACGTGGAACCAACGATGATTTGCGATCGGCCCACAACTCAATATAATCCCCGTGCTTAAGCGCATAATCCGTTGTGTTTCCCCGCCTATCAAGCGTGTGCAAATGGACACCTGTGTCACATTCATTAGGCACCGTTGGATGCCAACCGAATTGTCAAACTACTCGTCGGGATAATGCCATTCCACCACGTCAAAACAAATGAGTGGAGCAATTACAATCCACTCATCGGTGTCCTCAAAACATATAGGCGGAAGATGGCTAAGGATGTCCCACGTGTATGGTTGCCATGTGAACATTGCATCTGTCATAGTATCAAATGCATGTCTATAGGTTACCAACCCCGATAAATGATCGGTATACGTCCGCTCAACTCGTAGCCACTTACATCCTAAAGGGTCAACTCCCGCTTGCATTTGTGACCCAAGTGGATAGTCTACTCCCTCTTCTTCCGTAACACGTGACTTAATCCGTGTAGGTCGACCAATGGTGATACGCTCCCATGACCACAAATTTGTAACAGCACTAAACATCCACCGATTTCACTTGCCCCTTTCTTGCTTGCCACACACAAATTACGGTATAAACAAGCGAGTACCCCACTCCCCCAGCTATATTCACCAAGTCGGTGCAAATCAACCACTAGAGGATAATAGATTAGTTGAACCCTATTTCCACTCTTATCCGGGAAGAGGACGGCTCCTATCAAATATAACAGATATGCTCTAACATACCTATGAATTTGTTCTTCGGTTGCATCCACATGTAACCCTTGAAAATTATCTTTTAACCACGATAATTTCAAGGTATTACCTTTAAAAGCGCCTTCAGGTGGCCTTATACCCAATGTTTGCTCTAAGAGATCGGCCCATCGATGATTAGTTGTCCCCGTAATAGGTAAGCCACCGACCTTAAGACCTAATAAGACGTTAACATCTTGTAACGTTATGCCCACCTCTCCAATTGTCATATGAAATGTGTGTGTTTCTTGACGCCACCGCTCAACTAATGCGGTAATTAAATCGGCATTAATGGCGACAAATGACAACCTATGGATCCCATAGAACTGTGTCTCTCTCAAAAAATCAACAACCAAATCATGCACCTGATAATGTTCCTTTGACATAAGATGCGTCCGACATACGAGAGACTTACACTCCTGCAAAAAAAAAACATGTTACTATTTTTTATAAAGAAACAAATTGTTATTGCGAAAAAGCAAACATTAACGATTATACCTCTCCTTCCCAGATGATGCTGCTTCTGTGTTGATGTTGACGTGTTAGAACGCTACCATTAATTGGTCCCGGCTCCATGTGATCTACATAAATAAAGCACAATTCATTAGTGACTATATAACAAATGAATACAATATAAACATGGTATACTAGAATAGACACATTAATGAAAATGTTTAATTTAAAAAAAAAAAAAAAGAAATACAAACCATTACCGTGAAGGACCGGGCAAATTAGATTGTTTCAATTGACAAGAGCGCTTGTTATGACCGGGCAAATTACATAAACTACATGTAACATTTGTCTTTGGTAACTCATCCATTTCATTACGGATTCTTTTAGATTTCGGACGTCCCTTGCCTCTTTTCCATGCAGGGTTGACTACTAGTACCGGTCCCGTCATTGTCTTCCAATAATCCTCGTCGAGCACGGGTAGAAAGCATGCACGATAAGAACCAAAGTATTCCCCACATGAGAACAAAGGGTCAACATATTGATCCGTGTCTATGGAGTGCGAGCGACAAACCGTATAAGATGAGAACATGGATAATGTAGGTTTTGCCACTTGTTACATATACACGTCCTCTTCGAAAGATTCAACGTGTGACTACGATTAGCCATGCATCCATGACGATTACCTTGTCTAGTAACCACTCCATATACACCTTCTTGTATATTGAAACAAGTAACCTCATGGTGAGCGGCAGTTTCACTATTTCTCTCGAGTTGAACCGTTATCTTCTCCGACCATTTCATACCATTACGCATCCTATTCTTTGCTACTTCACGTCGATCGACAAAGTATTTGTTTACTCGAGTAAAAGTAGCTTTCACAAGGGCTTGAATAGGCGTAAATCGAACCCCTTTAACACACCATTGAAGCATTCGCATAAATTAGAGGTTTTGATACCGTATCTTAACCCGCCGTCATGAGCAAGAGACCACTTGCTTAAAGGAATGCCTTCTAACAAACTCTTAGCACGAGGATTGAGTGCACCGATCTTTTGCATCCCTTTATCAAATTTGCGAATTTGATGTTCCATAGCTGTGTTGGTAAATATTTTTTTCAAATCCGTATTTTTGAACGTCTTTTGGATGTTGGATGCATGATGTCTGATACAAAATCTATAAAAGCATATGGCTCCTCCCAAACCACTACCCTCTCGTAGACAATGCGATAGGATACCCGCATGCCGGTCGAGATGACACAAAGTCCATGACGTTTTGTGACAAAACACCTTATGCAAGCCAAAAACCACCTCCAATTGTCGTGATCTTCTTTTTCAACTATGGCAAATGCTAATGGAAAAAGTTGTTCATTCGCATCAACTCCCATGGCAATCAACATAACGCCACGATACTTCCCGTATAAATGAGTTCCATCAATTGTGATGACAGGCCTGCAATGTTGGAAACCTCTGATTGAGGGGCCAAATGCCCAAAAAACACAATGAAATTGTTCAGTGTAAGGATCGTGGGTTGGCTTATTAACAAAATGCACCACGGTGCCCGGATTTGCTTCTTTCAAAGCTTCTATCACTACTACAAAATTGGACATAGGTCACACTTAAGATATGAAAACAATCACAGTTTCAATAAAACTGAGACAACGAAAATATATATATCACACTTACAGCTTTCTATCACGCTTATTGAAAAACTGAGATAAGTTATATTAATCAATCTCATTTTTAAAGTGTGACTTAATTGATATGATTTTTCTCATGTCAGTTATTGAAAAACCGAGATAAATTATATCAATTAATCTCATTATTAAACTCGTGATCGAATTGATAAGATATTTCCGTCACGGTTTCTAAAAAAGCGAGATAAATTATATATATCAATCTCACATCTAAAACAAGGATGCAAGATTGATATGATATTTTTATCACGCTTATTGAAAAAACGAGATAAATTATACCAAACTATCACACTTTTAATCTGTGACTAAATTGGTATGATATTTTTGTCACAATTAGCGAGATAAATTATAACAATTACTCTCATTTTTAAACTGTGACTGAATTCATGATATTTTTGTCACAATTATAGAAAAAGTGAGACAAATTATTTCCACTAATAACAAAAGAGATATAGATCACACTTATCTAAAGATAAGGATCACACTTTTAAAAGAACCGAGACAAGTAAAATGTATATATATCACACTTAAATTTTTTATCACGGTTATTAGGTGTGAAAAAAAGAATGATCACACTTTTTAGGTGTGATTGAAATAATAATAGATCTCGGCTTTTAAGTGTGATAACAACTACTAAAATAGATCACGCTTTTAAATGTGTTGAAATTATAATCGATCTCGATTTTTAAGTGTGATAACAACTATAATAGATCACGATTTTTAAGTGTGATAACAACTAAAATAAATCACAGTTTTTAAATGTGTTGAATTATAATAGATCTCGGTTTTTAAGTGTGATAACAACTAAAATAGATCATAGTTTTTATTATCACGGTTTTTAAGAAAACTGAGACAAGAACATCAATCAATCTCGGTTTTTAACTGTGATTAAAAAAATATGATATTTTATAATCATATCTTAGATTAGTGTGGTTGAAAATGATAATATAGTGGGCATCAGCCTAGTGGTAATTAGTGTGGTTCCTTAATCCGAGTATCCGGGTTCGAGTCCCAAAGGGCAACAAAAGATATGTGTGCGTATATTTCGTTTTCGAAAGAAAAGAATGATCACACTTTTTTAGGTGTGATTGAAATTATATTATATCTCGGTTTTTAAGAGTGATAACAACTACTAAAATAGATCACAGCTTTTAAATGTGTTGAAATTATAATAGATCTCGGTTTTTAAGTGTGATAAAAACTATAATAGATCACGGTTTTTAAGTGTGATAACAACTAAAATAGATCACGCTTTTAAATGTGTTGAAATTATAGTAGATCTCGGTTTTTAAGTGTGATAACAACTAAAATATATCACGATTTTTATTATCACGGTTTTTAGAAAAAATGAGACAAAAAATCAATCAATCACAGTTTTTGACTGTGATTAAAATAATATGGTATTTTATAATGAGATTTTAGTTTAGTGTGGTCGAAAATTAGAGGAAAGAAAACATCGGTCTAGTGGTAATAAGTGTGGCTCGTTAATCCGGAGTATCCGGGTTTGAGTCCCGACAAAGACAAAAAATATGTGTGCTTATATATTGTTTTTGAAAAGAAAAAAACACTTTTATTTGTGTGATTTAAATTATAATAGATCACGGTTTTTAAGTGTGATAACAACTAAAATAGATCACGCTTTTAAATGTGTTTTAATTGTAATAGATCTCGGTTTTTAAGTGTGATAACAACTATAATAGATCACGGTTTTTAACTATGATAACTACTATAATATATCACATTTTTTAAATGTGATGAAATTATAATAGATTACGGTTTTTAAATGTGATACCAACTATAATAGATCACGGGTTTTAAATGTGATAATAAACCGTGTAACGAGGAAGATATTGGTAAGACTCCTCCCAATCTCCATAAAGAGCACCTATCGCCTTTTGTTTTGCACTCCATGCTTTACCATAAGAGATCGTGAAGTTGAATTCTTTTGTTATGAAGGCTTTTAGTACACTAACTTTCACCCCCCAATCTCGCTTGCACAAGAGGCTTTATAGCGTTGCTGATAAACTCTCGCTTTAAATTCGGGTGATCCATGGATGGTTTGTGAACCACACAAGAGTTTTCGTAGGGGCCGTTATAGGTGACGATAGTGAAGACATCCGATGCAACATTCTTTTGAGAGGCTCTTAAATACCAACTACAAGCAATTGGTTTCCTTCCACATTTGAATGTGACGGTGTGAGGTTTCGATTCTGTGGTTTTATAGACTTGGTTCTTTTCGACATTGTATGTTGTCACAATTTGCCCCAATGCTTTTTTGTTGGCAAATTCTTGCCCCACCCCAAACTCACCACCGCTCTTATATTGAAAATCACTAGAGTTATACCAACTGTTTAAATATTCTTCATCTATAGAATGAAGCTTAGTAAACTCGGTATCATGATCCTTTAATGATACTAGGTCTACCCCACTATCTTCATCCTGACTTAACAACAACATATCATCCTCGTCTTCAATCTCATCCCCTTCGATATTACCATCTAGTGATGCTTCATCAACATTATTAGTTGACAAAGACACAAACCAATTGGGATCCTCAACTTGACTAACAAGCATGTTGGTGAATGACATGTTAGGTTGTTCAATGGGTGTCAATTCAACATATAAATCCATAGAGGGGGCTTTCGATTGACACACGCTTGCCCACATAGCTTTTAAACCACGATCATTACTTAAAGCTAACACTTTATAGCCTCGCACACTAGGGAATTTCATCTTCACGTTTAGGTCAAATCTAGTACTATCAACCTCCATAGCATCATATATCTCATTCTTAAGCTCATTGATACCAATGTTACTATTGACAATAATAAAGGTTTCACAACCACCTTTGTAAGTAACATTTTCACCGTCAATTACTATTTCACCATTCCACCAACAAGTCAACGGATAATTATATATCTCCATCCCTTTAAAAATCTCAAATCAAGCAAAACCTAAAACCAAATCCACATACACAATAAAAATCGAAAACTAATAAAATTAAACAAACAACCTTCTACACATATCACAAATCGATGAATATCAACACTTATTCGTTACCCAAACAAGGAATTCTTTCAATTGGAACAAAAAAACGAAAAAAAAAACGCAGAAAAAAACCGCCGCTCATACCTTTGATATGGGTTGGGAGAGAATTTGGATGCGAAATGGAGTAATTTGGATGATAAACTATGGATGAAACCTTTGATTTGGTTGAAGAAAGCAAGAATCTTGATGCAAAATGGAGTAATTTGACCCGGTGGCGATGTGGAGTAGCGCAGCCGAATTTGGGGAAAAATTTTAGGGTTGGAAATAACAGCAAAATGGGTGAAATCGCGTGTTTTTTTTTAATATAACTGCTAAAGCCGCTGGTTCAACCAGCGGCTTATTCTTATGTGCAATTTCATTCCAATACAGGATGTTCCCGTGTTTTTTCCCATGTAAAGCCGCTGATTGAACCAGCGGCTTAAGCATTTTTCAAAAAAAAGGGTAAAGCCGAAGGTTCAACCAGCGGCTTCTTGAAATAATGCTGACGTGGACCCATTCGGAGGAAATAGTTTGAGATAAGCACCGAAACGATAAATACTTTGTTTTTTAGCATTTTAAAAAAAAAAATCCCAAAAATATCAGTCAACCAAAGTTCTTCAACACAAAATAGGACGCATATATATATATTATTATTGGTGGCCTTGGGATTAAAGTTCTCCTTTTTATAATCGAATATTCTATAATTATTAACATTTAGAAAAAAATTTCAAGGAAACATCTAGCTATAGCCTATAGCTAGCTTTATTTAAAGGCATATAGACGTATAGGTATTGTCCCCTTCATTTATTTATTTAATTTTCTACTATATCATAATAATAATCTATATAAGTCCCCTTATATAGTGGGGAATCAGATAAAACACATAGACCTAGCAAGTGTTTTTTTTTTTTTTTTTTTTTTTTTTTCGGTCCATAATGATGGCTAGTAGAACCTTATGCTTTTTTCTTTCGGCAATCTTTTTGTTTTTGAACATTTTTTTACCTAATAGAGGTAACCATGTTTCAACTTTATAAAATTTAGGGGAAGAGGCCACAAGGATAAAAAAAAATTAATAAATGAGTCTGAAAGGATAAAAATAACATTTTCATGATTATAAAGGACAAAAATCACAATTGTTACTTTAAAATTGTTATTTCACGTGTTAATGTTACTTTGTGTTTACAATTGTTACTTCATATTTACTCTATTCCATATTTATTACTTCATATTTGTTATTTCATAATTATACTTTTGTCCTTATTAAATTACAGTTTCCTTCTATCCCGATTTTTTGATTATTTTATCCATCTGGAAAAAATCTATAAAATTTATTTGTAATAAAGTAAGTTATTGATTAGTTATGTTCTTTGTCTTTCTTGTTACGTGTCAAAAAGTCATTGGCCACTTACCTACAAAATGGTTCTATTGGAGAAATTCTTACATAGTAATTCCATCCGCATGGAGTTAATATGTGGTTTAATTTGGACAATACAATTTCATTCTACGAAAAGCTGTATTGTTCAGATTAAACCACACCTTAACTCCCATATGGATGAAGTTACCACAAAAACTTCCGTTCCTAATGACCATTGTGATGATTTTATTTACATGTAGATGTTGTAATAGATGGTAAAATAGGCACTAAGATAAAAATAAATTGATAATAATATATGAGAAGGACACATTTAAGAAAAAAAGGTGAGTTAACACTTATGTTATTAGTCACATTCTTAAATATACGTCTTAAATTTGTCAACAATACGCTATTAGTCATTCCATTATCGTAAAACCCTATATGAAATCTTTCTTAAATTTGATAGAGTAAAATTGTTTTTTTTACAAGTTCCTTTGCTTTTACATTAAATTTTCTTTACCTTTAAGAAAGGACTTTGTAGCTTTAATGTCCGGTGCAGTGCAATTTTTAATGATGTGCTTATTTATATATCACGTGTGGTTTTTGATAGCAAAATACTTAACCGCTAACTTTCACCGACAGAGTATCGGGGCAACGGGAATATGGTGGTTACAAGGTCGAATCCACGAGGTGTAAGTCTAAGTACCAAAGCTGACGTGTAACTTGGTTCATGTCAATCAAAGGTGGAAATGTCTTATACTAGTGCAGAAATAAACAATTATACGAACGGTGTTTAACTAGGGATTAACGGGTATAGCCGAACTATGATCCCACGAGCTACTTTTACCCCTTAGGAATGACTTAACATGGAGCGTGGCATAACCGCCCTACCTACCCAAAATAGTTTAATGACATCCACGGGTGCCAACTCCTAATTCTAGTGACTAGACTGAACAACTCGATCTAATCACCCTATGTGAAGCTAACCGACTCTCCATTTAGAAAACCGATTATCCTAACATGATTAAGGTCTAGAGTTGCTCGAACAACGATGACAAACCTCTGTATTGGAAACGGTCCTAACAACTAGGCCGAATCTACGCAACGATCCCAAAACCCCTTTTCCCACATCTCACCGCAAAATACATCTATAAGTTCGATGTGTGTGACAGTGAACTAGGTGATCAATCTAATTCAAATCTGTTATAATAAGTTTTAGGATGTGGATTAATCGTTAAAACATTCAATTACGCACTACACAAATCCCTATCTCATCCCCCTTTAGGGTTTTCACTCGCTTTCACATAATTCAGCTACACAACTAATTAGCTACTCATAATAATGCTAACAACGGAATTAAGAATTGAAATTAAACTAAGAACAATGAAATAAAAAGAAGTCATTACCATAAAAACGCTGGAAATCTGATCCACAAAATATCGAAGTGAAAACGCAATCTAAAAGTTGAATCTTTGGAAGTAATATTGAAATCTAAGCTATATCAAGTGTTTAGAATCGACCGGTGTTGTCTAGGGAATCCACGGATCAAAGTTTGATCAACCTACACTAAAACCGCACCAAGATCGCCCAAAAAGTGTATAAAGTCGGCCAGGTCTGTAAAAGTGGTGAATGAGCTGCGTATTTATAGTGTAGGGTTGAATTTTCCTGCTGTCGAGGGCAAATGCCCGTTTGCCTCCTGGCGAACGCCCGTTTGCCTGGAAATCTGATTCTTAATTAGGGCTTTTTCTTCAGTGAACCAGCGTTTGGCTTCTCCTAAACGCTAGTTCATGGATCATGTTTTGAGGGTAAACGCCCGTTTGGATTGTCTTGAACGCCCGTTTGCTGAATATGAGCTCAGTATTCGAGCTGAACCCATCCAAACGCTAGTTTGAGGGTAAATTGGATGCTCGTTCGTCATCTAAGCCAACTTTCAGTATCAAATGCCACTTCTGCAAACTCTTGTTTGAGTAAAGCAAACGCCCGTTTGCCTTGATTTCACTCCAAACTTAAATTTTCTCAACTTTCATGCTATGTTCGTGCCACGAACATGTTTCTCACTCCAAAACATCGCCTTATGGGTCCTCGAGTCACGTAAGTCCTGAAATAACATATACGAACAAACACCACGCGTAATTCCGCAAGACAAAAGTGCTCGGAAAAGAAGTAAATATCGTCAAAAAGGCGGAGTTTACTATCGATGTGACAGTTTTACTCCCCGTGCGTATAACTCTCGATATTACTCTCGAAACGGTCTATATCTACCCGGAACATGCCAATAAAGTGATAAACGGGGGCTAGATCACATACAAAAGTGCAGTGAAGTTGACTCTCATCAACCACCCCACACTTAGCCTTTGCTCGTCCTCGAGTAAACATGCGTATTAAAAGAGACCAAGGGATCAATGAGACAAACGCATATAATATCACTCACATCGTCAAGGTAAAAGATAAGTAAAATAGTGAATGCAAACATCTCGACTCAATCGTTATCAGACGAACGGAAAGTGTGTGTGACATAACTTCAAAGTCATAAACCAAATTCACCGGTCTAGATTATAGATGCCTAGCTATTGCGACTACGCTAAAGCTCATATTAATAACATCTCCACTAATCGGGACCAACCAAAGCTAAACACGGTCCAGTAGGACTTTAAGGTTTATAACATTAAGCTCGGGACAGGCTTAACCGAAAGGAATTTTGGGAACTGGAGAAGAGAAAAATACGAGTGAACCTAGTCATCATGTGTATCTCCTCCTCAAAACTATGTAGACTACACCAACACTCCTTTGATCAACATTTACTCGTGATAACAACTCCGAACTCCAACATCATATAAATATATACACAAAATGAGTCCACTACGGCTTTCTTTGGCTCACCACTTATTCAAACTTTGTTCATTTTTTTATGCTTTTAAATTTTTTCGTTTTTTTTTTTTTCAAACTTTATTTCTTTCCCGAACCAATAGCCTAATCAATGGATAAATCGAGCTCCTCCCCTTCAGAAAACTAGCTCGTACTAACCAACTCTTTTCGAAACATGCACCATCTCCCACCCCACTTGCTTCAGCAAGTGTGTCTGCTTCGTTAAGGGTGATTTTATATGATTTATACCGTTATATTTCGTGTTTCTCCCATAATCGATAAATTGCATAAAAAGTAACAACTAAGTCAAAATCGAGATATTTACGTGATTTTATCGGTGTTTTATACGCGTTCGAACGAGCGTCCAAGGTAGTGGACGGGCGTCCACGGCACCGACTCAGCGAAACCGACCTAAAAATCTATAAATAGGCGCGATTTCCCAAACCCTAATCATACAATCTTCGAACCCTAAACCCTGGGGCGCCTTGGCTGCGTTTTTCCTTCGAGCTTTTCTCTAGTTTTATGCACTTAAACTTCTAGATTAGATTAGATAATTTCATGTACTTTTATTCATCAATTCGAGTTGTCAAGAAGATGCTAAGAGGCTAAACCCTCTTTGAACAAGCGTTGTGAAGCCTTCCTTCAACCATTCAGTTTTGATTCGTGATTAATCTGTGAGTATCTATTTCAAGTTCGTTTCTTTTATCATGTTTTGTATGTTTTATTGCATGTTTAATCGAAAGATGCTTGCTTTGATGATTGGTTATGTGATGAGAGTCATGTCAACCCTAGATCACCATGATAAAAGAATAGATCTTCGATCTAACTAAAACGAGAGTTATTAGATTGATTTTCTAGATTAGAAATTGAAAGATTTCACGCCTAGGTTAGAAAGACGTAATCTTTAACATCGAAAGATAAAAGATTAGAAAACGAACTCGTCTACGAGAGTAGGAGTTTATGCCTTTGATTAGGTGAATCACGACTTGAGTAGAGATCACGAATTAATCCGAGTTAGAATTGAATGTTGATAGGATAGGTGGATCAATTGCTTGTTCGTTCGTTATAATTTGATTTTAATCCTTAAAACTTGAATTGTTTAGCTTTAGTTTACTTTTCTGTACTTTAGTTTAGTTTTTATCGCTTTCAATCTTGCCTAGCATTGGAGCAATCCTCTGTCTAGTTAATTTTTCTGCATATTTGTTTAGGTTAGTCATTCGTTTAGGTTAGATTCGTGACATAGTTAGTTAAAAACAAAAGCTAGGGTTCACAATAGTCTAGTTCCCCGTAAGATCGACCCGGCATAGCCTCTATACTACGATCCTTGCACTTGAGGTTAACCGGTTTATTACTTGTTGTTTTGTATTGATAAAATCCGGGACAAGTTTTTGGCGCCGTTGCCGGGGAACCGGACGGTTTGCCTAGTTTTTGTTTTTATTTGTTTTTCGTTTTTCTGTGTTAGTTCAGTTTTTTTTTTTCTTTCTGTTTTCTGCGTTTTAATCCCCGTTTTTAGGTCGATTCCTAGGAAGATTAACCTTTAAGTAGTTAGGATATTGGTGTTTTAGATTAGGGTTAAAGTTTCGTTAGTAATTAGTTTTTTCTCCCCGTTTTTCCCGCTTCCGTTTTCTTTACTTTTCTCTCTCGTTCGAAATCGTTTCGTTCTTTTTCGGAAAATTTTGCATATGAACGAGCGTCCATACCTATGAACGCCCGTCCACCGTAAAAATTTCAACTCGTTCGTTTCGACCCCTCGGACGAGCGTTCGGTTTTCTGAACGCCCGTCCACTTCAACCTCCAGGCAGACGCCCGTCCAGGACCTTGGACGCCCGTCTGTCCTCCTGTTTCAGTGTCTTTTCGTAGGTAGGGTTTTTGTTTCTATCCTTTCTAGCTTCCACATTGATTCGGTGACATCTAAGGTTGAATCATCCGACTCCACACCTTTCACGATCAAATTTTAGGATAAAAGGGTCCGTTTTAGCACTTGATAGTATTTTGGCCATAACTTTCGGCTCGAGTGTCGGATTGGCGCGCGGGACCCCAATTCGGAAAGCTCGTTCCGACGCCGACGACGTGGCAGACCGCCGGAGGCCGTCCGACACCGTTTTCGAGGTCAAAATCCACTGTTTTCCCTTCCATTTTGGGCTCAGAAGATTTCAACACGTTTTTGGTGTTTCCCGTTTTTTTCGTTTTTAAATTTTTCGTAGTTAAGTTTCGTAGTTTTTGATTCCTCTAGGTTTAGTTATCCTTTCCCTCTGTCTGATCTGTCCTTTCGTCACTTTCTATCCTTTCTTGCTCAACACCTTGAGTTGGTGTTCGGTTTATGCAAACTCGTAGTCATAAGGGACCTCTAATCTATTCCCCGACCCCGAGCGGACCATAGTCCGACCCAATAGGCGGAGACTTCGTTTCGACGAAGGAAACGCTCTAGATCAAGAATTTGAGCAATATCTTTCGAGAAATCGAAAGAATAGTAATAATGGCAACGGAAGATAGACGGACGTTGGCCGACTATGCCATGCCCGGTACGGTCACCATCAACCCGGCTATCGTCATGCCTACCATTACCGCTCCAAACTTCGAGCTTAAACCCGGACTTATACGGATGATGCAAAGCATGCATCAATTTTCCATGGTTTCCCATCCGAAAACCCCCACACTCACTTACACACATTCTTGCAAATATGCGGTACTACCCGTATCCAAGGTGTAAGTGAGGACGCCATCAAGCTTAAACTATTTCCATTTTCCTTACGGGGGAGGCACTCGAGTGGTATCACTCTCTCCCTCTCGAATCCATCACTACGTGGGCGGAGCTCGAGAAGGAATTTCTAAGTCAATACTTTCCTCCTTCAAAAACAAATTGCCCCACCGTCCGAACGAAATCTTCACATTCCGTCGACCGGAAAATGAGTCATTCTTTGAGGCGTGGAAAAGGTTTAAGTCTCTCCCGCGCAAGTGTCCCCATCATGGCTTGCCAAAGCAAAGGCAAGTCCATACTTTCTTCGGTGGATTGACCGAGCTCACCAAGGGCATGGTCAATAGTTCCTCCGGTGGGGCATTTCTCAAGAAAACACGATGAGGGGTGGGCGCCGTTCGAGGACATTGCCAAGTACAATTATGCCCCCTCTTATCAAGCCATTCAAGCACCTCCTCCGCCTCCCAAGGTCAAAGAGGTGACTATGCAAAATCTCGTTGCCATGTTGCGAAGCAAATGGCAACCTCTCAAATGACAAATTTGCTCTCAAAACTTCTCAAATCCGAGTTATCCGGCTCCTTCACCTTCACAGAACTCTCAAGTTCCGTACCGTGAAGCTTGTTTGTCGATTGGCCATATGACCGGCCAATGTCAATTTTCTTCCCCTCTCGCTCGCAAGTCAATGTTGTTCATGACTATGGACAAGATAATCCAATCGCATGCCAAGTATGTGATAGCATGGGGCATACGCTCGCTTCGTCCCATGATTGGGCGTAATGCGGAAGTCAATGCTTTCTCTCGGCCGAATAACCAATTCCTCAGCTTTCCAAAACCAAGGGTTTAATCAATCTTCGGGATTTAATCCTAATTCGAACTTCAATAGAAACCCCGGTATTAATCGAACCCAAGCTATAATTCTTCCAATCCACAAAGAAAGGTTCAATCGAATTGGCCCGCCAATTCTAATTCTCGCATTCCAAAGTCGGCCAAGCCGCCCAATTCCCCGAACTTCCAAAACTCTCAAGGCACCTCCCACCAGACGATATAAAAGCCGAATGGAATTCATTTCGGGAGGAGCAAAGCAGACGATGAAAAGTCTTGAGAGGCAAATCGGGCAATTGGCCGAGCGCTTAGCCTCTAGACCGTCGTGCGCTTTCCCGCTTCACGGAAAAGAATCCAAGAGGTGGGCACGTCGCTCGGGCCGATTTAAGCAAGATCAATGCACCGACTCCGGTACCTTCACCTCCATACGGTAGAGAAGAGGCCGGTGCAATGAATTTGAGAAGTGGTTCTCAAGTTGGTGGTCCCCCGGCTTCCAGGGAAACCACTAGCCCCTCCTGCCATTGGTAAGGCAGGAGGGGAAGTTGAGCACCCATCGTCCCCTTGGCTGCAGAAGGCAAATCAGGTGGCTGATCCCCTGATAGAAGAAAGAGTTGAGATCCCTCAAGTGGCTGATCCCTTGAGGAATAAAGAATCGATCGGATATCCTCAGGTGGTTGTTCCCCTGAGAAGTGAAATAATTGAGGATCCTCAGGTGGCTGATCCCCTGAGGACTGATGAGTTAAATGATAGTCAGGTGGCTGATCCCCTGACTAATCAAAAGAATGAGAAGACAGTTCGGTGGAAAGATTTGGAAGATCAAGCTATCGCGCATCCTCAAAGAAAGTCTTTTCGGAGAGTGATCTAAAGAAGCTTCCGTTTCCACCGAGGAAGAGCAACATTCCATTGGTTGAAGACAAAAAGTATGAGAAGGTGCTAAACCTTCGAAAAATACTCGTGTAAATCGCCATTATCCGAGGTCTTGGTCGAGATGCCTAGGTATACAAAGTTCATCAAGGATGTTGTATCTTCCAAGAAGAAGTTAGCGAGAATGGATCAAGCAATTGGTAAGGAGTGTTCTATGGTCAATTATCAAGACTTACCAACCAAGAGAAGCGACCCAGGCAAATTTGTGCTCACATTGCGTGGGAGGCCTAGTCTTCCCGAATTCCTTATGTGACCTGGGTGCATCCATCGCCTTGATGCCATTATCCGTTTGCAATCGCCTTGGTTTGCGAATCTTCTAGAACCCACTACCATGAACCTCGCTCGCCGATAGGTCCTCTAAGAAAGCTTCGGGGATCCCGAGGGACGTATTGGTTCAAATAGATAGGTTTACCTTTCCGGTTGATCGGTACGTCTTGGATATTGAGAAAAGTGAAAGTGTCCCTTTGATTCTCGGAAGACCTTTTCTATCTACAGCTAGAGCCCTCATCGATTGTGATGGTGGGCACGTCACCATTCGAGTTGGTGACCAGGAGGTGAGCTATAGTGTTTCGAAATCTATCAAAGTACCTTCTGGATCTCCAACCGGCTGTTCCATTGAGGAGACGTCTGATGACTTCAATGACTTCATGGATAACCAAGTCTTGGCTGTAGAGGCGGAATATGAGCGATTGATCGATAATCTGAATAATCATGGTATGGTCAATCTAGACCGCTTAGCGGTGCGAGTTTGAGGATGAGCTAAGAGAAGAAGCCTTGGCGTAGGGACCACCGAGTAAGCTCGCCGATGTTGAGTTGAAGAGTGGTGATCTTAAATCAAGTTTAGAGGATCCTCCCGTAGATTTGGTACTAAAGCCGTTGCCTAAACATCTTAAGTATGTGTTTTTAAGAGAAGGTGACAAGCTTCCTTTGATCATCTCTCGCCAAGCTATCTCGTATAGAAGAGCTTAAATTGTTAAACGTCTTGCGCAAAAATGAAAAAGCCTTTGGATGGCGGTGGGAGATATCCGAGGGATATCTCCCGACATCCGTATGCACAAAATCAAGACGGAGGAGGGTGCAAAACAAGTTAGACAAATTCGTAGAGAAGGCTCAACCCTCACATGCAAGAGGTAGTCAAGAAGGAAATTATCAAGCTTCTAGATATGGGTATCATTTACGCCATTGCAGACAGTGAGTGGGTGTCCCCAACTCAAGTAGTTCCCAAAAAAGGTGGAATTACTATTGAGAAGAATGAGAAGGGAGAAGAGATAGCATTGAGGATCGTTACTGGATACAGAGTATGTATCGATTATCGAAAGCTCAATGAGGTAACAATGAAAGATCATTTCCCCTTCCTTTCATTGACCGGATGCTTGAGCGTCCGGCGGGGCATGCATTCTACTCGTTTCCTCGATGGATATTCGGGATACTTCCGTATACCCATCGATCCCGTTGACCAAGAGAAGACCACTTTCACTCGCCCCTATGGAACATTCGCCTACGGCGGATGCCATTTGGTCTCTCGTAATGCCCCGGCCACCTTTCAAAGGTGTATGATGGCAATCTTTGACGGGCTAGTTGAAAAGTGCATGGAGATTTTTATGGACGATTTTTCGGTCTTCGGTCAATCCTTTGATGATTGCCTCAATAATCTTGATCGTGTGTTGTCTAGATGTGTGGAAAAGGACTTAGTACTCAATTGGGAGAAATGCCATTTTATGGTCGATGAGGGGATAGTTCTTGGCCACAAAGTGTCAGCCAAAGGTATAGAAGTAGATAGAGCCAAGGTTGAAGCTATTGAGAAGATGAGTTATCCTAAGAATGTTCGGGAGGTCCGAGGTTTTCTCGGGCATGTCGGTTTCTATAGGAGGTTCATCCAGGACTTTTCAAAGATTGCCAAGCCCCCGTCTACTTTACTCAAAGAAGACGTTACTTTTGATTTTGATGAGAATTGCAAGCGCGCGTTTGAGGAGCTTAAGAGTAGATCGACCTCTCGCTCCAATTCTTATATCGCCGACCGGAACCTACCCTTTGAGCTTATGTGTGATGCATCCAACTATGTCGTTGGTGCGCCTTAGGAGCAAAAGCTTAATGGAAAGTTCCGACTATCTATTATGCCGCCACACACCGAATCCTTCTCAAGTTAACTACACGACAACCGAAAAGGAACTATTAGCCGTAGTCTTTGCTATGGATAAGTTTCGTAGTTACTTGCCGGGTGCTCAAGTGATTGTGTGGACCACCACGCCGCTTTGCGGTATCTCATGACCAAAAAGGAAGCTAAACCGCGCTTCGCGTTGGATACCGACCCTCCAAGAGTTTGACGTTCAAATCAAAGATAAGAAGGGCGGTGAGAACGTAGTGGCGGATCATGTTTCTAGGATGTTAAGTGAGGAAAAGGGTGATCCCGATGATATAGATCTTTACTTTCCTCTAGAAAACATCATGTTGATCGATGGCCGCTCTCCGTATGTTCCTTGGTACTCCTCCATTGTCAACTACCTTCATGCCAAATACCTTGATCCCGAAATGTCTTATCAAGAGAAGAAGAAGTTCTTCTCGATATGAAATATTTCGTTTGGGATGAACCTTATCTTTTCAAGATCCGTAAAGATGGTTTTCTTAGGAGATGTGTTCCGGAAATCCGAGCAACGCGATATAATCGAGCAATGCCATAGTGGACCCACAGGTGGTCACTTTGGTCCTTGGAAGACGGTTGCTAAGATCTTCCAAATCCGGTTTCTATTGGCCTACAATTTTTAAGGACACGAAGCTTTCGTAAAGCTTGTGATAGATGCCAAAGAACCGGTGCTCGACAAGGCGGTTTGACATGCCTTTGAAACCCATCCTCGAATGCGAAGTCTTTGATGTATGGGGTATCGATTTTATGGGACCATTCCCATCATCTTGCGGTAACAAATACATCTTAGTCTCGCGTTGACTATGTTTCGAAATGGGTGGAGGCAATTGCCACTCCTCACAATGATCATAAAACGGTCATGAAATTTCTGAAGAAAAACATCTTTGTGAGGTTTGGCTGTCCACGTGCCTTGATCAGTGATGAAGGGACACACTTTTGCAACCGACCTTTGGAAAAAGTCCTCGAGAAGTATGGTGTTCGTCACAAAACTGGCACACCATATCATCCGATGACTAGTGGTCAGGTTGAGAGGAGCAACCGAGCTTGAAGAGGATCCCGGAGAAGACGGTGAATAGTCATCGCAAAGATCGGAGTCCGAAGTTGGATGATGTATTATGGGCTTATAGGACCGCCTATAAAACTCCTATGGGTACATCTCCATATCAAATGGTCTACGGGAAACCATGTCATCTCGCCCGTCGAGCTAGAGCATAGAGCTTATTGGGCCACAAAGTTTTTAAACTTTGATGCCCAAACTTGTGGACAAACATCGACTTCGCGCAGCTTACGAGCCGGACGAGTTCGACTCGTGCATATGAAAGTGCCGGATCGTAAAGAGAAGATGAAACTACTCCATGACGCCAAGATAAAGAAGAGAGAATTCCAGGTCGGCGAGCAAGTTCTCTTATACAATTCTAGGTTACATTTGTTTCCTGGGAAGTTGAGAACACGTTGGTCTGGTCCATTTGAGATTCTCCAAATTATTCCTGGAGGCGTTCTAGAGCTGCGCGGTTATGGCGATCAACCGTTCCGAGTGAATGGTCAATGATGCAAGCATTACATTGGTGAACCCAAGGTAAAGCCTTTGACTGTTCGATTTCTCGATATCCTCGGGTGTAGCACCCCTAAAGTCGACGAGTCTGACGAGTTTTCGCCCGACTTGTTTTCTAAGGATGACGGTTGTGATCAATCCGAGGAGGTTCTAGCCGGTAGTTGGGATATGGAAGAGTATTGGAAGGACCGTCAACGCAGATGTCATCAAAAGCTTCAGAAGACGAAGAGGTCAACCATGGGGAAGTTTAAACGTATTTGGAAAGCTATAAAAAATTTTACCCCATGTGTTAGATGCTGTTTCTGCAGCCACACTACGGACCGGAGCTTAAACGAGGTAGTGGTCGGCGAAAGGTTAAATGGCCCGATCCAGGCGAGCTTCAAATGTGTCGAGCTAACGACAATAACCATTAGCGCTACTAGAGGCATCCTAGATATCCCTTATTATATTAGTTTCTTTCTTTAGTTGTTTTTCGTTGTTTTAGTTCAGTTTTATTAGGATTGTGTTTGTTTTTGTCAGTCAGCCGTCCCAGTCTTATAAAGGGTCGAAGTGTTGTTTTGCTTACGATTTCCTCTTATCTTTATCTCTATCACTTTTGCGCGATATGATATAATCCCTTGTATCCCCCGAGGTTTTTCTTTGTTTTTCAAGTGTGCAGGATATTTTCGATAGCGATTGTGAGCTTTAGAAGATTTCAGTTTTCCGGTGGATGGTCCACGATCCTTCGATTTCCTCAAGCATTTCGGATCTGGACCATGGCCACTTCCAGACTTGCCACTTTCGAACTACAATCACCTAAGTACTTTCTTTCTTTTTTTAATTCTGCACAACATGAGGACATGTTGTCATTTAAGTGTGGGGGAGGGGAATAAGCTATATGTATCTACACATTTGCTTACATGATATTATTTCTATGCTAAGCTAAATGAGCCAAATTTTCAAAATTTTTGATTTGTCTCTAGTAAGCAATGCATGTTTTTGTTCGGTTTGTTATATTCATCGATGCCTTATGCCATATGTTCCATAGGTTAGATGTTTCACCAAGATTTATTTTTCACGTGCCATAGTGAATGATGAGCTAATTTATAAAGTTATACCCCTCTTGGACGAGTGATTTCTGATTGTCTTATAAGTCGTGTGCTTAGTGCTACGTACATATCGTGAGACTTATGATAGTTTGTATTTAGTTCCAAGTACGATGTACTGTGAATATCTAGAAGTTTGAATGTGATAAGTAATACGTAGCTAATGTCATTTGAAAAAGTTGAGTTAATAATGAAATCAATAGTGTGTGTCGGAAGGTAGGTCGATGATTTGAGTGCGGTAAGGCATTATCTCGAAATGTTTTATTCCACTATGATGACTAAAAGCTCACGACGATCGAAAGAAGTCGCTTTATGATTTGAGTAAGGTAGGGTATACCACGTATGTCCTATTCTCGCTATGACGGGCAATAGCTCATTCGATGTGTGTTTAAATGTGAAGTAATTAAATCAACTTGAAATTGGTTATGAAATGAATATAAGACTTAGTCTTTCGTTAATCTTATCCCCAAGATATAACCGATAGATATGTTGTAGGGATTATCCTCCGAGTATTTCAGAAAGGCCCTAGATATATTCGATCATTCTTTTCGGGATATGTCACGTTTGTAGGGTGCATCTTATGAGTGTCATTTATTGCTAGTCTACGAGGGGGTATTAGCTAGTTTTACTTTGAGTTCCTCAAGTTTGGATTTAGTGGAAGTTTTCTATGGCTATGCACACACTCACGTGGGTGAACATCTAAGTTATTGAATATGTGTTATATGTGCTGAGATGTCTATCTTTTCTCGAGCCTTTCTCTTGTTTTGTTTTGCTCGGGACGAGCAAGGTTTAAGTGTGGGGGAGTTGTTAAGGGTGATTTTATATGATTTATACCGTTATATTTCGTAACGATTTCTCCCATAATCTGATAAATTGCATAGAAAAGTAAGTGCTTATTAGATTTATTGAGCAAACGAGTTTTAAATGTGTTTAAATGCAAAATCGAGATATTTACGTGATTTTATCGGTGTTTTATGTTTATTCGTATGATGTTACATTTTGCATGTTTCTATCATGTTGTTAGGTATGTTTTCGTGATGAGTAAGGAGCTTAAACGATGATCACATGAAGATGGAAGAGTTGAAAGATGTTTAAGTGAAGAATCATTGAAGAAACCGGAACCAGGCACTTCATGGGGATTTTGTCCACACTTGTAGGCACTTTCAGGGAAAGTTGTCTTGATGGAAGTTGTAGAGGATTGAAATAGCTTTCCAACGCATGTTGAATCACCTCATTTGGAGCCCTAGAAGTGAAGTTATGAGCAAAATACTGGAGCAAGGTAGTGGACGGGCGTCCATAAAAGTGAACTGGCGTCCAGAATCGTATTTTACATTCAGAGAGTTCAGACGCGTTCTGAACGAGCGTCCAAGGTAGTGGACGGGCGTCCACGTCACCGACTCAGCGAAACCGACCTAAAAATCTATAAATAGGCGCGATTTCCCAAACCCTAATCATACAATCTTCGAACCCTAAACCCTAGGGGCAGCTTGGCTGCGTTTTTCCTTCAGTTTTTCTCTAGTTTTATGCACTTAAACTTCTAGATTAGATTAGATAATTTCATGTACTTTTATTCATCAATTCGAGTTGTCAAGAAGATGCTAAGAGGCTAAACCCTCTTTGAACAAGCGTTGTGAAGCCTTCCTTCAACCATTCGCTTTTGATTCGTGATTAATCTGTGAGTATCTATTTCAAGTTCGTTTCTTTTATCATGTTTTGTATGTTTTATTGCATGTTTAATCGAAAGATGCTTGCTTTGATGATTGGTTATGTGATGAGAGTCATGTCAACCCTAGATCACCATGATAAAAGAATAGATCTTCGATCTAACTAAAACGAGAGTTATTAGATTGATTTTCTAGATTAGAAATTGAAAGATTTCACGCCTAGGTTAGAAAGACGTAATCTTTAACATCGAAAGATAAAAGATTAGAAAACGAACTCGTCTACGAGAGTAGGAGTTTATGCCTTTGATTAGGTGAATCACGACTTGAGTAGAGATCACGAATTAATCCGAGTTAGAATTGAATGTTGATAGGATAGGTGGATCAATTGCTTGTTCGTTCGTTATAATTTGATTTTAATCCTTAAAACTTGAATTGTTAGCTTTAGTTTACTTTTCTGTACTTTAGTTTAGTTTTTATCGCTTTCAATCTTGCCTAGCATTGGAGCAATCCTCTGTCTAGTTACTTTTTCTGCATATTTGTTTAGGTTAGTCATTCGTTTAGGTTAGATTCGTGACATAGTTAGTTAAAAACAAAAGCTAGGGTTCACAACAGTCTAGTTCCCCGTAAGATCGACCCGGCATAGCCTCTATACTACGATCCTTGCACTTGAGGTTAACCGGTTTATTACTTGTTGTTTTGTATTGATAAAATCCGGGACAAAGTCCACTCGTAGGGTGATCAAAAGAAACGTGACCAATAATATAGCTCAGGGTTAGGATAATACAGGCTAAGTAACCAAACGGCTCATTTTCGGACGGTGGTCAGACCTTCATGTTCAAGGCTTAGAGGGGGTACGAGGATAAAATGTTGGGATTTTGGCTTATTTGGCTCTGGTCGGGTCAAAGAAGCGCCAGGACTGTCATCCCGTGTCTTACCAAGGTTAATCCTTCTATTTCGCCTTGAAGTTACAATATGGGATATAGGCAGTCGAATTGTGTTCAAGTCTACCATAATCGTTCACTAGATCCTAAGGCATATGAAATTGAAGCTAAACGTAAAACGTGTGAAAGAAATTCCGTTTATAGGATAAACCTAGCGCTTTGCTATAAACATTCAGTATCTCGTTAAGTCGTTTACCAAGCAAATGTGAGAATTAAAACATACAGACGTGTTGGAAAGGTGTCCTAAACCCAATCGGGTTGGACCGGATCCGACTGGGTCGGGTCATTTACAGTCTATTTAGTTCATGTTATAACTTTATTATGATTAATAAAAGCACTTATGTTATTATATATTGTTTATCTTCATATTATTTGTTGAATATATATAGTAACGTCCCTAGTGTCAATCTGTGATAGAGAAACCGTGATAGTGATTATGGTTGATGAGATCTCTAATCACTATAACATGATTGGTACTTAAAGGTCTCTAGTCTTACATATTATCTAATGGGACATTGATAGTATAATCAGACTAGCACGTATTGGATGTCCTCTATCTTTTAGAAGATATAGATATATCTCGTCTATCGAAGTGTAGAGACACTTGGACTGTACGTGGACGTGTATTGGAGAATGCGTACGTTAGACTGACCGACTTACATTAAATGTCACACTATGTGGCGGTTGTGTAATTATCCTTTTGACTGGAGTCTTCATGGCATCACGGTGTGGATTGTCATGCTTTGACACTATTGAGATTTCTCATAACCACGGGGCGATCATGCGGTAGTGATTGGGTGTGATATTGAAGCATGCGGAGTATACATGATTGGTCGTCCGGGAATCGTGTATTCCGAGAGAGCATGATATCCAGATTCGACACTCGAGATACGATCGTATGGATATTATTACAGCGATAGGAATGTAAGTTACACGGTAACTGCTTCACATGAAAGGTAGTAGTCATTGCTTTTGACTCTTCCGATAATTGGGGGTCACGGTGTGTTGCTAGACGCTATCCCGTGATCGTTAGGCATGAAGGGAATTTTAGTAAATTGCACATTGTGTCTATGGCCAACATATTCGGAAGCCTGTCGGGTCACACACATATGAACATCGAGACGGATTAAAATACGGTTATAGTTGATAACCAAATAAGGAAAGTTTATCTCTAGACTATAAAGGTTATAGTGGTAAATTAATATGGTGGTATTTATTTATTATGAATAAATAAAATACAAGATATTAATTATATACAAATTATATTAATTAAAGAATATTCCGGAAGCCAATTAATTGGCATATGGGGCGCCACATCTAGGGTATAAGGATACACTTGGATTGTGCACTTTAATTAATAAGATTGCCATAATATTAATATAAGATATTAATTGATTTTGGAAAAATAGATTTATGGTAATAAGATAATTATATTCAATATAATATATTGGCAAAATTAATTATCATTAAAGAGATAAATCAATCTAGGAGATTTTCCTTATTTTATTGGGAAAATGTTTTTTTCTCCTCCACACCATATGTGGCGCCACTTTTGACTATAAATAAGAGGTGAGTGTCAAGCTCTTTTGTACATCACAATTGCAAGAGCTCATAGTTCTTGTGTAAAATAGAGAGCAACATATAGTGAGTTTGTGAGAGAGGAAAAAGGCCGGTCTAGCAACCGGAGTTTTCCAATAGCAATCCAAGGAGGATTCCGGCAAGGGGTTCGTGTGGATTAGCGATAGAGGCCGGACGCGTGGACGGCTTGCGCACTGAACTACTCTCCGTTGACGGTCAAAGCGACGATCTTATAGATCATCAAGGTATAACCGTCAAACTACTTAACGTGTTTATTGCATTAAACGAAGAACGATCTAGAAAAGGAAATCAAAATTTTAAATTCCGCTGCGTTAAACTAGTGATTTCCTAACAGTGGTATCAGAGATAGACTTCGAGCTTAAGCAATAAGCATAATTTAATTGTGTAGTAATTAATCGATGGATGCAAGATTTAAATCACGAAACGTTAAAACAAAAAAAAAGGGTTTTTGGGGGGCTCGGCCGACTGGCGGCGGCCCCCCTCCTCTGCGGCGGCGGCGGTGGCTCTAGGGCTGCCGTCCGTCGGTTGTCTTCTTCCAATGGGGAGATCGACCCTTTTCGTTTTGTGATATTTATTGTGCATAGATAGCTCGTTTGTTTAGTTGTGTCATATGGCCAACCAATGGTTCAAATAGTTTGGGCCATTGGGAAACCATATGGCATGTTGGCCTTTCCAAATTTTGAATTGGAATAGGCCTAGGCCCTTTTCAAATATTTGATTTGTAAAAGGCCTAGGCCTAGGCCACTTCCAAAATTTTGATTTTGGAAAGTGGCCAGGCCTAAACCAAAATTATTTGGCCTTTCCAAATATTTGATTTGTAAAAGGCCTAGGCCTAGACCACTTCCAAAATTTTGATTTTAGAAATTGGCCAGGCCTAAGCCAAATTTAGTTTTGGAAAGGAAACAAATAGGAGACTTTATAATTTTAATTTTATTTTGAAAAGTTCAAATTTAATTGAAATTAAAATCGATTTAAAATTAAATGTTAATTTCAATTTTCGATTAAGTCATATAATTAATTAAATGTTATTTAATTATTTAATGTGATAAAATAAGACGCGTAAGTAGTTAAAAATTAGAATTTAATCTTTTTCATAAGATAAAATTGTATGGATTAGATGTGTAGATATAATGTGATTATATGGACCCCGATTGATCATGGACTCGACCAATAGGATAGATGATAATGTTTTCTTTATGTTGGTTTTTGAAAAATTGTCCTAGGCCGTTATGAAGAACGTTACCTAGTTTACGTTTTGCATTTATCCCATTCCCGTTAGCTCCCCCCCTCCCCCGGTGTGCGGCGGGTGTAATTATTAGATAAATTATTATGTAACAAGAATGGAGCAAGAAGTTGAAGACCAAGGAGAGATAAAGAACCCATTGGCGTACAGCAATAAAGATCCTATTGGCGGTTGCGATACCCTTAGTTTGTGACCCGCGGTTTCGTCGGTTGTATTCGAAACCGCACCTAGGAAAAGTCCATGATCATACCGGTTATTTTGTGCGCGGAATGTTGTGTATGTTTTACTTTATATGATATAGTAGTAATATGCACATAGTAGATGAGACCATAATTAAACTAAAATTAATTAAGTGAATTAATTTAAATTATTCCCACGCCAAAAATCGAGCCAAAATTGTCTCCCAACATTATAATGACGGTGAATAGCCCTTGTTCGGATCCAACTGATCGGCCCACGTCGGGAGTTGACCTACCACGAGTATATCGTCATTATCGAGATATGATCGTTATGAGATCTCATGAATATTTGGGTTAGGACTCGACTAAGAATCTTGTGGTGATTGGCCCACGTCAGGACCGTCTGATTTTAGAGACAAGGGGTGGCTATCACATAGAGATGTGAATTGTCAAAGAGTTGACTAGTCAACCAATGGAAATCGAATAAGATTCGATCGGTAATTAGTACCCACCTTCGAAATTGACCCGGTCGATCGGCCCACGTCGGGGATCGAGTCAACTAGATGGGATTCCACCCACTAAAGAATTATTTAAATTCTTGAAAGCCAATTGAGAATAGTTGGCTAGTGGGAGTAAAACCTTATAAAATTTTTAAGTGCAAATTTAGGGTTTTTATACATGAGCTTTTACTTATTCTATCTTTATTTATTGTTGTAGAAAATGTCAAACAAATTGAACCTTCGTTTTATCATTGAAAACAAGCTTGACAAAACTAATTTTCTCGATTGGGAAAGAAACCTCAAATTCGTTTTGAGGCACGAGAAGATTGGCTATGTCTTGGACGAGGCCCTACCGGAAAAGCCTGCTGAGGGTTTGGCTGCATATGCTATCGAGAAGTATAACAAGAACTGTTCTGGCAGTATTGATGCTACATGTATCATGCTTGCTTCTATGACACCTGAACTGCAGAAACAGCACGAGTCTATGGACGCCTATTCAATCATGGTCCACCTGAAGGAACTCTATGCTTCTCAGTCTCGCACTAAGAGGTACGAGATCTCGAAGGCCCTGTTTTGTTGTAAAATGGCATCCGGGACTACTGTGGGGTCACACGTGCTTAATATGATCGTGTACATAGAGAGGCTTGGGAAGCTGGGCCACAAGTTGGAACGAGAATTGAGTATTGACTTGATTTTGCAATCTATACCTGATTCATTCTCACAGTTCGTGATGAATTATCACATGAACAAGATAGATTGCTCCCATGCGGAGTTATTGAACATGTTGAAAACTGCTGAGGGCACTATGGGGAAGGGAAAGCAAGTGTTGCTTGTCACTTCAAGCAAGGGCAAAGCTAAAGCCCAGAAAAAGTCCAAGAAGGCGAAGGCTGCACCTAAGCCAGCGCCTAAGATAGCAAAAGACAAATCCAAGGATGCTTGCATCAATTGCGGTGAGACCGGACATTGGAGGAGAAACTGCAAAGGCTTCTTGAGTACCAAGAAGAAGCATTATGATGCTTCGACTTCAGGTATATTTATGATTGAGATCAACATTACTTCTTATAAGTCTAACCACTGGGTATTAGATACTGGTTGTGGTTCTCATATTTGTACGAATATGCAGGCACTAAGAAGAACTAGAGATCCGAAGAAATGAGAGGTGGACCTACGCGTTGGGAACGGAGCAAGTGTTGCTGCACTAGCCGTAGGAGTTTATTTTCTTTCATTGCCCAGTGGGCTAGTACTAGAGCTTAATAACTGTTATTTTGTTCCTGCTCTTACGAAGATTATTATTTCTATTTCTGCATTGGATGTTGATGGTTTTTCATTTACGTTTGAGAATAAATGTTGTTCTTTTTCACGTGATGGAATCTTTTATGGTACTGGCATACTTAGCAATGGTCTCTACATATTAGATATGAATGTTGACGCACTTAATATAAATAACAAGAAGGCCAAGACAAATGACTTGAATGAATCCTACTTATGGCATTGTAGACTTGGCCATATAAATAAGAATCGCATTTCCAAACTCCATAAAGATGGAATGTTGGATCAATTCGATTATGAATCGTTTGATACATGCGAAGCTTGTTTACTTGGCAAGATGACAAAGTCACCTTTTAGTGGCAAAGGGATAAGATCCAATGAATTTCTTGAGCTCATACATACTGATGTATGTGGCCCAATGTCAATTCAAGCCAAAGAAGGATACCTTTATTTTATCACCTTCACTGATGACCATTCTCGCTATGGTTATATATATTTAATGAAGTTTAAGTATGAAGCCTTTGAAAAGTTCAAGGAATTCAGATGTGAAGTGGAGAAACAACTAGGTAAAGAAATCAAAACACTTCGATCCGATCGAGGTGAAGAAAACCTAGATGGAGAGTTTCAAGATTATTTAAAGGAGAATGGGATTCTACCTGAATGGACCCCTCCAGGGATGCCTCAAATGAATGGCATATCTAAGAGGAGGAACCGTACTTTGTTAGACATGGTACGATCCATCACAGTTCTCCCAAAATCATTTTAGGGGTATGCTCTAGAAACCGCATCCTATACACTGAACCGAGTTCCATAAAATATAACTCACACGCTTACGACTCTAAGGATGCCGATATTAACCGTACACCTCGTCCGGGCAACATTCCCGTGGTTAGGCGTACTTCCTAAACGATCGCTCAAGCCCTCGTCCAACTAACAATTACCTTTTAGGTCTCATGCTAGTTTACGAACTACGTATAACTAGGTGACGTCAATTCCCTAATACAAAACCTACCTAGATCTCGCTGAAAGCCCCGGAAGATCATTCGTGAGCCGACCTAGGAGTCCTATATTGGTATTTTCTAATCATACGCTAATTAAAACGACGAGCAACGTAGCCGTGGCCATACCTACGAGATAATAAATCCTACTAAGCTAAACCTACCATAAAGACGTGGCGGACTAACTAGCGGACAAATAGGGGCTCGGTCGACCGAGCCTAGACACTCGGTCGACCGAATGATTCCATTCGGTCACCCGAACGATTTCATCCCCGCATTACATCCTAGAATATATTTCTCGGCGTTTCATCATACGTACGACGAGATTAAACGGAACTCGTAAAGAAATCATATAAACTACTTAGATACACATTAATTAAACCAAGCGAGATTCATGAATAGACGTTAAACATATGACGTAGGTTATGGGATCCTCATAGACAAGGCTTCGCCACATCCCTAACGTCATAGCCTAGATCTACATCATCTAGCTATGAATTAACTAACTCAAACGATAAAGCATAATTGGGAGGGATTAATTACTTAAAAGAAAAGAAACGAAAAATAAAGGCTTACATAACTCGCATGACCTTTAAATTGCTTGAAACCTTCAATCTACTTATGCTACATTGTATTAAAATATCAAAGTAGAATTATATTCTAAAGTATGAGAGGTGTGTTTTACAATTGCTCATAGTGTTGCTTATATAGGAGTTTCGGCCGACTTAGGAAGGATCTAGAGGATAAACACGATTAAAGTCGAAACCGCCCACGACCGAGGCTCGGTCAACCGAAGGGATGCACTCGGTCGACCGAAGCATGAGGCTCGGTCGACCGAACCTGGATTTTCCAAGTTCTCCACGTTTTCTTCGTCTGCCTTGCTCCCCACTCCACGCTTGCGTGTTGATCTGATTTCTCTAATTTATCTCTTGATTAATGCTCCGATTTCCTTCCTTCATTATCTTGAGATCCATTGATTGAATGACATTTATCCTCTCGATTTGTTGTGATCTGCAAAATCAATAATTATCGCACAATAAATCGGCTTTAAATAATAAAAACGGCTAAATACCAAATATCATATTAATAATCACATAACATTAAATAATAAATATAAACGTGTGATTTAATATAAAATGCGTATTATTTGGCTCGATTTAAGGATAATGTTGATGACATTTACGGGCATAATTTGACCGTCATCAACTACCCCCCAGTTAGACTTTGATCGTCCCGAACAAAGCATTAATAAGTCATTCCTCAAGGCAACATTTTCTATGGTCAAATCATACTTACACAAGAAACTCAAGTCAACTCATACTAGTCATGCTCATAAGATATCCATTATTCACTACGACTATGAATCGAAGTGATGTGTGCATGTGCATTTATTTCTATATATTCGTGGCAAGATTAGAGTTCATGCAGACTTCGTAATCTCAACCCACCAACTTCAGTATTCATACTTCTTATGCCTTTTATTTTTGAAGCACTAGAGCAATAAGCAAGAGCGTATCTATAGGGATTTTGGACTTGGAGACCGAGTACTACTCAAAGCCTCTTAAAGAGTTGAATATTTTTTTCATATCTTCATATTTTTCAAATACTATTACTCTCAAGGAAGAAAACTTTTTAGAGTATCCCCCTATCTTAGATCATGTATAGCATCGAATATTACCACAAGCGCAAGGCTACTTTGGTAATGTTACTACAAGCCCAAGTGTCTAACATTTTTTGCTAAAACACAGTACGTCTCAAGCTTATTACTCGCTTTAATGGCTAAAAGATAAGAATGCATCAGCGAGATAGATATTGATACTAAGTTCACATAACCAATCATCTATGCAATGCACACATAATTTCTTCGGTTATTATGATTTGCGCGGTATACTCGATTCACAAAGTTGAGTAATTGAATAATAAATAACTACTCGCAAAAACGGGCATGAATATCCTTAAATTTACTTAACACAAGTATAAAATGATCACGTACTCATGCAACTTGGTTCCTTTCCTATCAATTCTTAGCTAGGAACTCACAATTCTAAGGGTACGAGATACATAATATGGTATTTATTCAAAATTTTCAATCATGTGCCGTTTCATTCAATTTTTAATTATAACATAACATGACATAACATGGCTAAGTCTCCTACCCCCCACTTAAACATGGCATTGTCCTCAATGACAAAAATAAATGAGAATTTAAGAAAAAGACTTAGCTCTGGAAACGGCTCTCAAGTAAATGCAGAACATCGGAGTAGATTTCAGCACTTCGTGGAGAAGCAAGTGAAAACCTGTATAAGCAGACAAACTCCACGAAACCGTAAAATACCATGTCTATGGAAGTTATAAAATAATGTGGCAGTAATGAGGTATACATACCTAAAAACAGTTTAAGCCACTTCATTTTATACAACCAATGACAAGAAAAATACTAAAATAGAAAGAAAAATAAACAAGCAACTAAAGATGGTGGTCTTCATCTACAACCTCCACCGCCTAAATATTCTTAAAACTGGGTGGAGAAGACAAAGATCAAAAAGCATTACCCGACGTGGGAAAACACGAGGGTGACTCGATCGAAAAGGTATTCAATCCAGGAAAAGAGAAACTTGGTAAGGCATAACAGATTGAATGCGACCTATTGGCTAAAGATAAAATCAAATACTTAGCGCAGAAACTTCTCGCTTGCATTGGATATCAACAACTTAGGGAGATGTAGCTACTCCTCGAAATTACTAATAACCCAATGTATCACGTAAAAGTCATAACCGTCATCAACAAGGTCAGATCGGTGTGATAGTTCAGAACAAAACTTATCATCTAGAAATACCGGAATAGACGGAAAAAATGTGAAATTTAAAACTTACGGTAGAAAGATAAGTTGTACTTTGATCGAACCAAAAACCTTTAAAATCTAGCTAGGGTCAGAGCTACACTTACCTCAACTAGGATCATGAAAATCAAAATGATAAAAGATAATCATTAAAGCTTAGCAATATTTCAAATTCCGCAACACATAGGTATTGTGTAAACAAAATGGAGGTTGAGAGTATGATGGGTTTAGAAAAAGATACACATGAAGGTTGGGAAGAAAAGATAAAGGGTGGGTAAGAAATTGTGTTTATGGGTGGGTTGAAAATGGTTAAGGCATTGAGATTGGGTGGGAGAGTGAAACGGATGGAAAGAAAGAGAGGCGATGAAAGAATGGTTAGAAATGTGAACTTTCGGGGCAGATTGGTGAGAGGATCGAAAAGTTTGAAGGTGAAAAATTGTAAAGGGAAAGATAAGGATAATTGCAGAATGAATTGCACATCACTTTGGATTTTCACTTGGATCACCATTCTAAAAGGTTTTGGAAGTTGACCAAAATTGTTCTTGTTCGCACCAATCATTCTCTGTTACATTTTCAGTAATTCTCAAGCTCTCTTAATGCTTCCATCTTAAGGTGGATTGCTAGATTTCCTTTTCTTTAGCAATTTCTGACTCTCCTACGGAACTCTATTTCACGTGGCCTATATTGAGTAAAAAAGTTTTGCACATCCTTAGCCCAATGGCCATCAGAACACGGCAAAATAAAAAACCTCAACATATGTCACGTTACTCTTATTGGACTCAAAGAAAACAAAACCTAAAATCCTAAAAAGAAATCCTAAGGGTTTTTAAAGAAGTAGTTCTGAGTTTAATGTCCTCAGCTCGACTTTCCAAAAAAATATCCTTGTCAGTCATCATTCTTGGAGCACAAGATATTGACCCCGCTGAGCACTATAAGAGGTGGGCTTTTCGCTTTTGCGGATTAATACCCTTCCCTTGGTTGTGAGACCTAGAAACGACATTTATCCATACCATTTATCCAAAGATCTTACCTCGGCTCTCGTTTTAGGAATTAGTGAATTCTAAGAAACTCGGTTAAAATTACGGTTTTGGCCTTGACAATAAGAAACAATGAATCTAAGTACTCCGAATAAGGTCGGTTATGTAGGCAAGCCTACGCCGTCTTATTCGTTGGAACATATGTGACAGTTCAGGCCAATCCGTCAAGATTAAGCCCCGTTTAGCCTGAAGGCTTATCGGCTATGCTAAGTCTTGTTGAACTGCTGTAACGTACATCACACGTGGAGGGGAGTCGATTGAGCCGAAGCTCGTTTGAACTCGCCTAACCATGGTTAAACCATTTCCGAACCAATGTACTAAGAGTCTCCGATTTCTAAATTGTCACCCAAAGCGTAATCTCGTTTTTGTTTAAGGTGGGTTCACCGAGAAGCCATCACCATAAACATCAACGAAAGCGAAAGATGGTGTTCTCTCAAAACTCAACGTCTTCTTTAGATTGTGAATGCTTAAACTACACAATTTGTCGCTCCCCCGGCCGCAGAAGCAATCTCATGCATAGACAAAGAGATTTTAACGTAACTACGAGGAACTCTTTATTCACTTGCTTCCTTTCAACGACTACATGTTTCCTTACACCCTCTAGATGAGACAGATTTGGGGCAAAACCATCGACACTAATAAAATTAATCTTACAAATCAACTCCGGGCTAAGATTCATACTAAGGTTCATGTATAGGCTAACTTATGCTCAAAAAACCAAAAGGTAGTAAAACATAAGCAAAAAAGGTAGTACCTTGCCTTCAACATTGTACCACGAAGAATTTAAGCCTTAAAATATATATATATATATATTTTTTCCGGAGCCATCTTTGTGCTTTAATGGTATTGCTTCCATCACTTTTCCCATCTTAGATTCGTAGCTCCACATGTTTGCTGGGTTATTTTCTCAGCGCCCTTGAAAAATTATTGACTTGGATTATTGCTTCCCTGGTTTCTGCAAACAAAAGAAAAACAAAAAGACCGTAGACTGATTTTAACATGGTTTCCCATGCTGCTATCAGACCTACGGATTAAACATACGGGGATAAACAGACACGCGAAATTCCAGACTCGAAAACACAAATCAGAAACCGTGTAAACAGAACAGAACAAGAACTAAACAAAACAAAACAAAAATTCTAAATTCTCGGTCGACCGAATAAATTTTTTTTTTTTTTTTTTTTAATTTTAAGAATCTGGAATTTTCAGACAGAGCAGACAACCAGAGGGACTCAAAAACGTAAAAACAGACTCTAAAACAGAAAACTCGACATGAATAAAAAATTATTTATATATAAAATTGACCGTTGGTTCCCCGGCAACGGCGCCAAAAACTTGATGACGTGGTCAATCAGGTTATAATATACTTGACCACCATAAACCAATACTAGCAAGAGGACTAGGCCCATCGTAGTATAGCTATAGTGAATCAAGGTCGATCCCACAGGGAACCAATTGTGGATCATCTTATATACAAACAATTAATTAAACATGTCAAGGACATAGAGGCGGTCTACGACCAACATAAAACAAGAAAAGTAAAGACACGACTCGACACAACGTAATTAACCTCCCCAATTATAGTCATTATCGTTTGGACCTAGATAATTTATATAATAAACTGAACTTATTAACTGTCAATCCATTTGTATCTATCTTAGATTGGCTACGGGAGTCATCCTCTTTAACTTGACTTAGCACCGGTAGGTCACTAAATCACTGTGATATTGTTACGTGACTTCGCCTTTTGGTGCCTCCATCTCATATAACTCACACGCTTACGACTCTAAGGATGCCGATATTAACCGTACACCTCGTCCAGTGCAACATTCCCGTGGTTAGGCGTACTTCCTAAACGATCGCTCAAGCCCTCGTCCAACTAACAATTACCTTTTAGGTCTCATGCTAGTTTACGAACTACGTATAACTAGGTGACGTCAATTCCCTAATACAAAACCTACCTAGATCTCGCTGAAAGCCCCGGAAGATCATTCGTGAGCCGACCTAGGAGTCCTATATTGGTATTTTCTAATCATACGCTAATTAAAACTGACGAGCAACGTAGCCGTGGCCATACCTACTGAGATAATAAATCCTACTAAGCTAAACCTACCATAAAGACGTGGCGGACTAACTAGCAGACAAATAGGGGCTCGGTCGACCGAGCCTAGACACTCGGTCGACCGAATGATTCCATTCGGTCACCCGAACGATTTCATCCCCAGATTACATCCTAGAATATATTTCTCAGCGTTTCATCATACGTAACGATTAAACAAGAACTCGTAAAGAAATCATATAAACTACTTAGATACACATTAATTAAACCAAGCAGATTCATGAATAGACGTTAAACATATGACGTAGGTTATGGGATCCTCATAGACAAGGCTTCGCCACATCCCTAACGTCATATCCTAGATCTACATCATCTAGCTATGAATTAACTAACTCAAACGATAAAGCATAATTGGGAGGGATTAATTACTTAAAAGAAAAGAAACAGAAAATAAAGGCTTACATAACTCGCGGCCTTTAAATTGCCGGAAACCTTCAATCTACTTATGCTACATTGTATTAAAATATCAAAGTAGAATTATATTCTAAAGTATGAGAGGTGTGTTTTACAATTGCTCATAGCTGTTGCTTATATAGGAGTTTCGGCCGACTTAGGAAGGATCTAGAGGATAAACACGATTAAAGTCAGAAACCGCCCCTGACCAGAGGCTCGGTCAACCGAAGGGATGCACTCGGTCGACCGAAGCATGAGGCTCGGTCGACCGAACCTGGATTTTCCAAGTTCTCCACGTTTTCTTCGTCTGCCTTGCTCCCCACTCCACGCTTGCGTGTTGATCTGATTTCTCTAATTTATCTCTTGATTAATGCTCCTATTTCCTTCCTTCATTATCTTGAGATCCATTGATTGAATGACATTTATCCTCTCGATTTGTTGTGATCTGCAAAATCAATAATTATCGCACAATAAATCGGCTTTAAATAATAAAAACGGCTAAATACCAAATATCATATTAATAATCACATAACATTAAATAATAAATATAAACGTGTGATTTAATATAAAATGCGTATTATTTGGCTCGATTTAAGGATAATGTTGATGACATTTACGGGCATAATTTGACCGTCATCAATAAAAGACGGTTGATTCTACACCATACGAGGTATGGGCCAAGAAGAAACCAAATCTGGCATATCTTAAACCTTGGGGTTGTCCAACTTATATGAAGCGGATGATGCCTGATAAACTAGAGGCCAGATCTGACAAATGTCTGTTTGTGGGATATCCTAAAGAAACTAGAGGATACCAATTTTACTATCCTGAGGAACAAAATGTGTTTGTTGCCAGGACTGGCCACTTTCTGGTGAAAGAGTTTATTCTGGATAGGGTCAGTGGGAGTAAAATTGATCTTGAAGAAATTCGAGAACCATTTACGGATAACAGTCCGTTGATGGAAGTAGAGGAGACACCATATACAAATGTGGGGCCACCCTCTACCGTAGACACACTAGCACCTCAAAGATCCACCACGGAATTCCGTGAACCCGAAAGGTACACTGGCGTGTATCTCATAGAAGATGAGTACCCTAGAACTTATGAGGAAGTGCTATTAACGCATGACAAAGAGAAATGGCTGGAAGCCATGAATTCTGAAATGGAATCCATGAAAGACAACCAAGTTTGGAACTTAGTTGATCCACCCGAGGGAATAGTTCATATAGGGTGTAAATGGGTCTTTAAGAGAAAGACCGATATGGACGGTAACGTGACTACCTACAAGGCTAGGTTAGTGGCAAAAGGATATAAGCAAAGACAAGGAGTTGACTATGACGAAACCTTTTCGCCTGTTGCCATGTTAAAATCCATTAGAATTCTGCTCGCTATTGCGGATACCATGATTACGAAATCTGGCAGATGGAAGTGAAAACAGCTTTCCTTAACGGGAACCTGCCTGAGGAAGTGTATATGACACAGCGAGAGGGTTTCACAACCAATGACGCCAAAATGGTGTGTAAACTGCAAAGATCCATTTATGGATTAAAGCAATCTTCTCGGAGTTGGAATCTTCACTTTGATGAGATAATCAAACAATTTGATTTCATCAAGAACGAAGATGAGCCATTTGTTTACAAGAAGGTTAGTGGGAGTGCCCTTGTGTTCTTAGTGCTTTATGTAGATGACATATTGCTCATAGGGAATGATGTGCCTATGTTACAATCAGTCAAAGCTTGGTTATCCAAGAACTTCTCAATGAAGGACTTGGGTGATGCAGCCTATATTCTGGGAATAAAGATCTATAGAGATAGATCTAAAAGGTTGCTTGGTCTGTTGCAATCCACCTACATTGACAAGATGCTGAAGAGATTCAGCATGGAGCCGTCCAAGAAAGGATTGCTGCCTATGTCACATAGGGTCTACCTATCGAAGGGAAAGAGTCCTAAGACAGAGGAGGAAAGGGCACAAATGAGTAAAGTCCCTTATGCTTCGGCTATCGGGTCTATCATGTATGCCATGTTATGCACAAGACCAGATGTCTCGTACCCTCTTAGTATGACTAGTAGGTACCAATCCGATCCAGGTGATGGTCACCAATACCGATCCAGGTTTTCGGGAATGATGATTTAGTATTACGAGGTTACACGGATGCCGCTTTCAAACCGAATATGAGTTTAAGTCACAATCTGGATTTGTTTTCACGCTTAACGGCGGAGCAGTGAGATGGAAGAGATCCAAGCAGGAGACTACTGTAGACTCTACAACGGAAGCCGAATACATAGCAGCCTCGGAGGCGGCAAAGGAAGCAGTTTGGATGAAGAAGTTCATTACTGAACTTGGTGTGGTTCCCTCCATCGAAGGTCCAGTGCCTCTGTACTGTGATAATAATGGAGCGATATCTCAGTCAAAGGGACCAAGGTCCTATAAGAAGTCCAAACATGTGCTACGGTGCTATCAATTGATTAGAGAGATAGTAGATAGAGGAGATGTAAAGATAGAGAAAGTCCACACGGATGATAACATAGCTGATCCGTTAACCAAGGCACTGTCTCAAGCTAAGCATGAGAGACATGTTCACTTGCATGGGCTTAGGCATATGGGTGATTGGCTTTAGGCCAAATGGGAGATTGTTGGAAAGGTGTCCTAAACCCAATCGGGTTGGACCGGATCCGACTGGGCCGGGTCATTTACAGTCTATTTAGTTCATGTAATAACTTTATTATGATTAATAAAGCACTTATGTTATTATATATTGTTTATCTTCATATTATTTGTTGTATATATATAATAACGTCCTTAGTGTCAATCAGTGATAGAGAAACCGTGATAGTGATTATGGTTGATGAGATCTCTAATCACTGTAACAGGATTGGTACTTAAATGTCTCTAGTCTTACATATTATCTAATGGGACATTGATAGTATAATCAGACTAGCACGTATTGGATGTCCTCTATCTTTTAGAAGATAGAGATAGATCTCGTCTATCGAAGTGTAGAGACACTTGGACGGTACGTGGACGTGTATTGGAGAATGCGTACGTTAGACTGTCCCACTTACATTAAGTGACACACTATGTGGTGGTTGTGTAATTATCTTTTTGACCGGAGTCTTCATGGCATCACGGTGTGGATTGTCATGTATGACACTATTGAGATTTCTCCTAACCACGGGGCGATCATGCGGTAGTGATTGGGTGTGATATTGAAGCATGCAGAGTATACTTGATTGGTCGTCCGTGAATCGCGTATCCTATGATTGGGATCGAATATCCGAAATGGACTTCTTATAAGGAATGTCTAGCTCTCGAGAATCTTTGCAAAGTGGGAGTAAATGTGTTATTCCGAGAGAGCATGATATTCAGATTATAAGATACGATCGTTAATGTATCGACACTCGAGATACGATCGTATGGATATTATTACAGCGATAGGATTGTAAGTTACACGGTAACTGCTTCACATGAAAGGTAGTAGTCATTGCTTTTGACTCTTCCGATGATTGGGGGTCACGGTGTGTTGCTAGACGCTATCCCGTGATCGTTAGGCATGGAGGGCATTTTAGTAAATTTCACTTTGTGTCTAGGGCCAACATATTCGGAAGCCTATCGGGTCACACACATATGAACATAGGGTAAGATTAAAATGCGGTTATAGTTGATAACCAAATAAGGAAAGTTTAACTCTAGACTATAAAGGTTATAGTGGTAAATTAATATGGTGGTATTTATTTATTATGAATAAATAAAATATAAGATATTAATTATATATAAATTATATTAATTAAAGAATATTCCGGAAGCCAATTAATTGGCATATGGGGCGCCACATCTAGGGTATAATGATACACTTGGATTGTGCACTTTAATTAATAAGAATGCCATAATATTAATATAATATATTAATTGATTTTGGAAAAATAGATTTATGGTAATAAAATAATTATATTCAATATAAGATATTGGCAAAATTAATTATCATTAAAGAGATAAATCAATCTAGGAGATTTTCCTTATTTTATTGGGAAAATGTTTTCTTCTCCTCCACGCCATATGGGGCGCCACTTTTGACTACAAATAAGAGGTGGGCGTCAAGCTCTTTTGTACATCACAATTGCAAGAGCTCATAGTTCTTGTGTAAAATAGAGAGCAACCTATAGTGAGTTTGTGAGGGAGGAAAAATGCCGATCTAGCAACCGGAGTTTTCCAATAGCAATCCAAGGAGGATTCCGTCAAGGGGTTCGTGTGGATAAGCGATAGAGGCCGGACGCGTGGACGGTTTGCACACTGAACTACTCTCCGTTGACAGTTAAAGCGACGATCTTATAGATCATCAAGGTATAACCGTCAAACTACTTAACGTGTTTATTCCATTAAACGAAGAACGATCTAGAAAAGGAAATCAAAATTTTAAATTCCGCTGCGTTAAACTAGTGATTTCCTAACAAGACGGACGTTGAATCCTTGGAAAATATTAAAAATCTGACTCGAAAACGGACACAGACTAAGTGTTGGTCCCTTGAAAAGGCTTTGGTTAAGTTTAGAGAGGGGGGGGGGGGGGGGTGAATAAACTTAACACTTAAAACTTTTTGGAGTTAACAAACTCAGCAACTTCAGCAGCCTTCTGATACACAGTAGTCTACTGATGGTTGAGTTTACTGAATTTGTGCAGCGGATATATATCAAAAATAAAGCCTTGAAACTTGTTGTTAAATATGATACTAAGTATTAGATACTCAGTAGTGTATGTGTGTGAGTTCAGTTGCTAGATTCAGTAGGTTAATATGTATAATAAACTAAATGCAGAATATAAGTGCAGAAAGTAAGTAGGCAGATTTTATAGTGGTTCCAGGTGGTGTAATCCTATCACTCCACTCTTCTCCTGTATTGTTGGAGGTAATTCACTAGAGATCTTTGATGTATCTATTACAAAGATTCCTAAGATTGCTTGTCCTTCACCAATGACTATGGCTTCACAAACTGAAAACTTGGAACAGGTAGGATTGTTCGCTCCAAAGTCTTCCCATTGGTCCTTGAAGGGTAGGATTGCCTCTTCACCACTCCCACCACAAACAACGATCTTTCACACCCAACGATTCTTCACTTGTCTTCAAGCGGGTTCTTTATAAAGTAAAGAATGAATCAAGTAAATGATTCGATTGCGGCGGCTTGATTAGGATGATATAATCAACGGCTTGCGCCTTCAAGTGTGTAAACTTGATGTAGCTTGAATACGAATACACTTGAAGATTTTCTCTCGGATCGAAGGTTAAGCTCGCAGGTTCAAGCAGGTGTTCTTGCAACTCATAATTATCTCTTATATTTTTCTCTTAAAATTCATCAATCATCATCTTTTTCTGAGTTGAAAGTCCTCTATTTATAGGTAGGAATGCATGTGACTTCTATTTGAAATTCAAATATAACCGTTCCTGGTTTTTGTCCCATTTGACTTGCTTTCTGTCACTATTCATAGGACTGACAATGTCAGAATTCCTTTTTGACAATGCAGTCTGTCCACCCTTGACTTATATCCATTGGATAAAATTCTGAATCATCCCAACGTCCTTTTAATCTCAACCACCGATTTGTTTGATAAGTCGAGGTTGTTAGTCGTCATTTTCCATGTAATCTTCCAATGTAATCTTGAATTAATCGAGGTATTATATCGGCGGGTTCATCGATCTGTCGTAATACCAATCACCGCATTTGAACGACAATTTGTGTGTGTCAAATACAATGCAAATTTCGATTTCTTTTATCTAACTTTTATTTGTGAAGTTAGATTACACCTTTTTAATTATAACCAAGTTCCAATTATCATCCAACTTATGAAACTTAGACCTTCTACACAAGGTATATGTAATCAGTTTAGGTCATCACAGACTTGCCTAAATTCTGATTACATATCCTTGACTTTAATCACTAAGTTTGATCCCTTAGCCTTCATTAACTGAGTTTGAGCCCTCAGCCTTCGCCTTCGCAGGTTCCGTAAAAGTCTACGACCTAACTACCCTACTGACCTGGACTAGTCTGCTGAAACAAGTCAGCTGACCTTTACAGTGCTTGTTTGATTAAACCTATTCAAAGATCAAACTCTAATAAACCTATACATTTGATCTAGATATCTTTTTGCCTTTGCTCTATAACAGTTAGTTTGGCACTCATCATCAAAACATAGAAATAAGTCCAACAATTTCCCTTTTTTTGGTGATGATGCCACTACCCTCACCTAAGAGCAAAGCAAAAAGATTGAAACAAAAACAGAACAAATTTCAGTCATCTTTCATTATAAACAATTGTTCACATTATTACAGTCTAGATACAGCAAAGATAAAACAGATTAAGTATGCTGATCTACTGTCTTCTTTCTTTTTCCTGTCTAGCCTTCTCCACTTGTTCTTGGTAGGCTCTGATTTCTTCTATCATATCCCTCATCCATTCATTTTCAATCAAGGTAAAATCAATGTAGGGATTTACTTCTTTCCACCACTTACATGCTTCAGACAGGAGGAGATTGATTTGATTCACTCTGAATCCAAAATTCATGTACAGTTCCTTGAATTCATCAAGTGAGTCCTTTGCTTTTGTGATAGGGAAAATCCTATCACCTCTGCCACTTCTTCCACCTCTTCCACTTCTGCCACCTCTGTAAGTTACCCTTAAGGCTTTAACTCTTTCCCAAAACTTCAATCCCAAGAAAGAGTTTAAACCTTCATGATAGCCCTTGTCATGATAAGGTTTCCTTCTGTTGTAGTATTCATTCTTATATTGTTTGAGGAGATCATCAGTAAGTTGAACTCTGCCAGGTGCAGGTTCCCTGAATGCATTAGTTTCATTCTCCCATTTCTTCTTAGCAAAAATCCTTGCAGCCTTTTTTGCTACTGATGTTTGGCCCTCTTCCCCCTTAGTGACATCATCAACAAACCGGGACAGAAGCCATGAACACTCTCCTGTGTGATTGCCAGATTACTCAGTTGTCCTTCCATAATCTCGCTTCTTGTATCAACTGCAAGGTAATCCTTGATTGCAAAGTCTCGCTCCCAAAGAGATTTATCCTCTTAGTAACTTTAGGATCCAATTCAGCAGGTTGAGATGTTCCAGCAGCCTCAGCAGGCTTAGGTGTTTCAGCAAGCTTGTCAAGTTTCTGATGTATGGATATGAATTGGTCTTTCAAAAACTTGTCTTTCAGTGAATTCCCTTGCTTGATTCCTTTCACTTCCATTGCAAGATCAGCAAGAGCATACTGATTTGAGGTAATATTGGAGGCAACTGTTTCTGTAGTCCTCCCTCTATTTTCCACCAAATTGATCAAATCATCAAACCTTTGCTCTTGCCTGTCCAATTGAGTTCTTAGATTTGCAATATCATTTCTGACAGTTCTCAAATCTTCCAGGACATGTGGTACCGCACCACCATTTCTCCAGCAGCTCCATCAGCATGCTCCTCAACATTATATTGTGGCCTCTGATTGCTCACAACCATTGCCCAACTCCTATCTAGTCCAACAGGGTTAGGGCCTTGATATTCTTCCAAGATAGGATCAAGAGCTGGTTCTTCAAAAATAGGTACAAATGCCTGTGGGGGATCAATAGCAACACTTCTTCTTCAGGCATTTGGAACTCCTCATCACTAAAGTCATAGTCCAAAGCGGTTTTTTCTCATTAACGAGCCTCGCGACCATCTTTCCCTATAGTGGTCTTGAGTCCAGTAGGCTCCACTACAGCAACCTCTTCAACAACAATAGGGGTTTCCTCCAAACCCAAAGTATGTTCCAACCTTTGTCCGGGTGCTGTTTGAGACTCGGCACTGCTCGTACCTCCCCTGTTCCAACCTTTGTGCGAGTCTTTGTTTGTAGCCCAAGAACCCGTACCTCCTCTTCAACTGTTGGATCCGGTGCAGTGCAATGAATGCCACAACAACTTGATCAGGGAGAATGTCCATGTTTTCCTGTTGAAATTCTTCCATATCAGTGATTATCCTTAGCAAATTTGCAGTTTTGGTTAAGACAGCCTCAGTGTCAATCCAGTCTTGATATTGAATTGATTCCTCTGAACTGGCACTAGATTCACTGATATCAGTAACTCTTTCATCATCCAAATCTTCAGCTTGCTGATCCTCAGGTTGATCAGTAGGTTCAACCATAAATAAATCATCAATCTCACCAACCATTCTGTTTGCACCACCATCTATTCCCTCATTGATTTGTGCCTCAATATCATCTATGGTGAGATTGTCCTCATCCTCATTCATCTGTCCAGTTTGCTCTCTCTCAGTGGACTGTCCAACACCAGTAGACTGCGATGGGATCGCTCTACTCTTGGTTCAATAAACATGGCACTTCCACTAACTTCTCCTGGACCAGAGGGGCGATTGTCATCAGAATCAGATGATGAAGAGTTATCATCACCACCTCTTGGATCCCTGAACTTGATACCCTCCTCTTTCTGTTGTTCATCAAACAAATCCATCAGCCTTGATTGTAACAAAGAGGTATCAATCAGATCTAGCAAACTCTCCACTCCCAATTTCTCAAAAACCCATTCTTCAAAGTCTGTCATAGGTTCTGCATCAGGTTTTTGCCTCTTATAGAATCCAAACTTCCACTGGAATTAATCAGCCACCAGCATGAGTTTTGGATCAACGTACCCCTCTTTCCTCTTCTTCTCATGTTTTTCATAGGGCAAGAATGATCCTTTGGGAGCTGTTGCAGTACCTTGCTGACCTCCAAAAGTCTCAACAAGTAGATTCAATGTTTCTTCTACAGATGCCTCAAGTCTAGTAAGTTGCTCAGGCTGGATATTACTTACTACTACCTCCATCTGTACCACACTTGGTTCCCCTTGACTTATATGCTCATCAGCAGGGTTAGCAGCAGACTGCTCTTCCCCCTGAACTATTGCAGGATTTGCAAGGTCTTGAACATGTGTTTCCATCTCCACAGCAGGTGCAGTCTTAGTGGTTTGCGGTGGTTCTTCTACAGATTCTACAGCAGGCTCAGGGTCAGTAGACTGCTGTATATCTCCAACAGATTGCTCAACAACAACCTGTGTACTTTCAGTAGCCTCAACAGTTTCTTCTAGTGAAGATTCAACAACTTCATCAGCAGGCTCAGTTACAGTAGTCTGTTGTGTTTCACCAGCAGGTTGCTCAAGAACAACCTCTACATCCTCATTAGGCTTGATAATAGTCAAGGGCTCAGCCTCAATAGCCTCTTCTTCTTCTTCTACATCATCTTCTTCTTCTTATGCCTTTAGAGCCTCTAAGTTTTTCAATTCTTTCCCCTTTCCATGTTTCTTTTTGTGGATAATCTCTTCCTTCTCTTGGAAAGTGGCTCATCATCAATTTCAACCACGGTAGACTTCCTCTTTGTACTGGCTTCTTTCTGTTGTTCCTTCAAAATCTCAACAACAGCTTTTTCTAGCAACAAAGCGGGGGTCGGTAATCTCAACTTCGGTGGACCTCGGCGGACTCAACGATCCGTGTCTTTGTTTGCTTCCTTGTTCTTTTAGGCTTTAACATCTCAGTTATCTTCTTTGTGTCTGCAACCTTTCTCTTCTCAGTAGACTTCTTTGGTGCAGCAGGTTTGACAGATTTCTTAACAGTTTGCTTGACCTGCTCATCACCTGCATTACCATCATCTCCATTACTATCATTATCAGCAGCCTCTGCAACACCTTCTTCATCATCATCCAGACCAAGGATAGCATAATCAATCTCTTTCTTGTATCTGGACTGATTAATCTTTTGAGGTGCTACATCAGGAATCTCCAGATGATTCAGCAGGGTCTGAATCATTAATCCTAAGGGTAAGGCCTTGGATTTCCTTTTCCCTTCTCTTTCCTCCTTGGCTACTTTCTTCATATAGTGAATAAAATATCCAGCCCAATCAAATTTCATACTTCTGCAGATAATCATCATCAGCTCTATCTTGGGTCCTGATAGAGTATCCATACTTCCAACCAGTCCTAATATGTTTTTAGCAATGATCTTGCTCAGCAGGTTGTACTCATTCCCAATGTGTTTAACATTAATACCTGGGATTGATTTGGTGGCTTTATTTGTCTTGATTTTATCAACAAAATCCATCTTGGACAATCCCATTTCCTCAGGATTTACTGGACCATCTACTACTTCCTCAAAACCAAAAACTTCTCTCAGCAGACTTGAGGAAAATTCTATTTCTTGTGCATTCACAACTATTTTGAATGCTTCAGTTCCTTCCTTTACCTGAATATTCTTCCAAAAACTGTCAATGTTTGTATATGAGATTGTTTCCAATCTTATGTTCGGTACATTCTCCAATCCTGCATATCTTCTTATTCTTCGACCAATGTTGATAGCTAATTCTGTTTTATTAGCATCAACAACAAAACCTCTCACACTTTGGCTTGATTCGATTTGAACATCAATCTTTTCCGCCATTGTTAAAAGAAAAAGATGAAGAAGAAAGCTTTGTAAATATGTGTTCACATAGTGTAAAAACAGAGATATAAACAGATTTGCAGTAGAGTGTCTTCTGTGTAATAGGTCTTTATATATAGATAGGGAGTGGTTGTAACTGTCAGTGCACATACATCCACATTAACCATGATTAATCTGAGTGAATGTTAGTTTGACACGTGTCCCATTACTTTTCAAAACGTATTGTAACCGTTAGATCGTGTAACCGTGGTCATAAAGGATAAAATAAATATCCTGCCAATTTCTCTTTGACTTTAATAAAGTTTGACTGTGAAACGTTCCATTCAAATAGGTCGTCTTCGACGGGGTTGGCTCGGCGGTCTGGCGATAAAGATGCTTCACGGCCTGGCCGACAATGTGACTCTGTCGATCCTTGATTTCTTCTTGTTTTGATCAATTGATAATACAAGATGAAGTTTAATACCAATGACCGATCCGTCAAGTGAGCTCACCCAACATGACAAAGACCAATCCCTTTGGCAACCTCACTTGCTCAATTGTCCATACATAAGTACATAAGTACATAAAATTGTTGATACCAATGACTAAATCTGCGATTGGAAGTGAGCTCACCCAATCATAGCAAAGACTAATCCCTTGATGAGGAGAGGGGGACCGAAATTGACATTGGCCAAACATGTGGCCGGTCGAATTCCAATACGAGACACGAGGGTTCTCCCGCGGAAACGGAGGAGTCCGATTAATCGGGTTTGAAACTTGGGGACTTGCCATCCGCTTTTGCTGGCTATCGACTTTGAATTGACTTCCTCCATTCCATAGTTGTTTTTGGCAATGTCTTCAAACAAGGCCCATCCTTCAATTTTTTTGAGAAAATCTTTCACTATCAAGTGGAAAGTTTTACTTGCCTTTCCTTAGAAAATGTTTTCTTAAAAGAGATTTGAACCTCTTCCAACATTCGAAGAATTTCATTCTCCTTCGATCTCATTCGGTAAGGGGAAAATATTGACTTAGAAATTCTTTTTCAAGTCCGGCCCGGGTAGTGATGGATTCTCCACTCACCTCTCCTTTCGCAGAGAAAGGAAACGAGTCTTTCGCATCCTCACTCAATGCGGGTGGTACCGCATGATCTTTTCTTATGAAAAATTGATGATGTCTTACATCAATGTGCTTGGCGGGCAAGACTATAGCTTGAGTGCAAAACGTAGTCGCCAATTTTCTGCCGCCATTATTACTATTTCTTCGATCTGTTCAATTGCACTTGTGTTGTCACACATGATTGGAATTTCCTTTTCTTCAATTCCATAATCCCTTAATCGTTGTCTTAACCACAATACTTGTGCACAAAAACTTCCGCTTCAGAATATACTCGCTTCTCGCCGGCGGTGGAGGTTGATATAGAGTTCGTTTTTGCATAAACCGAAACCCAACTCGAACCAGAAACCAAACGCCTATTTCCCGTTAACGACAGTTCCCGTGGTGCTTTTTTCTATCAATCTTGCATCCTAAGATAATCGAAAAATTTTTTAGCGACGTAGGATATAACTTTGAAGCTTCCATTCTTAATCCGAATACCATATCCTAACTACTCCCAAAGTCTCTTTTGTCACGATATTAATACAAAATAAACAAGAGACTCTCTTAGATAGAGGCTATGCCGGGTCGATCTTACGGGGAGACGAAGTGACTTGTCTTATTAAACTAAAAAGGTTTAGATTGAAATTCTAAAGCTTGCACAAAACACTAAATCTAAATCTAATTATGCAATAAATCTAACTAAGCTAAACAATTCAAGGATTAAATCAAGTTATAACGAACGAACAAGCAATTGATCCACCTATCCTATCAACATTCAATTCTAATTCGGATTACTTCGTGATCTCTACTCAAGTCGTGATTCACCTAATCGAAGGCATAAACTCCTATCTCGTAGACAAGTTCGTTTTCTAATCTTTTATCTTTCGATGTTAAAGATTACGTCTTTCTAACCTATGCGTGAAATCTTTCGATCAACATCTTAACTTTCGCAAAGATCTTTTTATCACGGTGATTATCTTCATCATATAAACAATCATCAAAGATGATTAAACATGTAAAACATACAAAACATGATAAAAGAAACGAGTTGAACTATCATTGGTTGGACGGCTTCACAACGCTTTTCCATACCAAACTTTATCTTCTAATCTAGAAGTTTAAGTGCATAAAACTAGAGAAAAATCTGCCTTAGGGTTTAGGGTTCGAATAATGTCTTGTTCTTGTTTGGCGGTGAATCGAAGATTCCATCTTTCAATTGTTTGAAACTTGAATCACTCTTAGCACCTTGGACGCTCGTTCGAGACTTCGACGCTCGTTTGGTCCGGACGGGAGCATGGACGTTCGTTCAACATGACTTGAATGCGAATGTTTAGTTCATTTCTCCCATCATACTCATTTGGAACTTGCTCTTCATTAGATTTGCAAACTTTTCACATAGCAATTCATTTTCGAAAAAGATTATCTCTTTAAATGAGCACAATAAACATACCTTAACACATTCCCGAAAACCTTATCAATGGTGCCTTTTGTAATAATATTCAAATAATCATATTTTCAACCATGCTCTTCACATAAATGCTTTGTTGATATCGATTTATCTGCTTGATCTAAGCTTCAAGTCAAAAAGGTATCGTTTGAACTCAATATTTTAATATAAAAAGACCAATTATTATGCAAATTATACAATATAGAGGCCAAGAAAAATAGCAATCGAAAAATTTATCAAAATCTATAATTCATAGATTTTCACCAACTAGTAACATCGGCCTTATTTCTTACAATGGTACCAGATTCATCAAGTTTGTTTCTGTATACCCATTTAGTACAAATGATATTTGCATGACTAGGCCATTCAACTAGTTTCCACACATGATTTCTTTCAAATTTATTTAACTCTTCTTGCATAGCAATTATCCAATCTGGATCTGAAATTGCTTCTTCAACAACTTTAGGTTCAACTTGAGATAGAAAACAAGTGAACATAGCTTCTAATTGTCTTATAGTCCTTACACCTTGGTGAATGTTGCCAATGACTTGTTCAGCAGGGTGATCCCTTAACCATTGTGGATTTTAGTTAGATTTGATTCTCAGGAACCTCATCTTCAGTAGGGTCTGCTGTGTCTTCAATAGGGGGTTCAGCAGATCCTTGAACTGCTTCAGTTGTAGCATCAGTAGTATCTCCAGCAGGGTGTTCAGCAGGGGCAGTATCAGAAACTTTTAAGTCATTAACCCTTTCCAAGACTTCAACACAATCTGGATTAGTGACTTGTAGGTTCTCAGCAGGTTCACAACCTTCATCTTCCAATCCAGTGAACTTAGGTTCATCAAACACTACATGTATAGTTTCTTCATGTTTTAGTGACCTTTTGTTCAGTACCCTTAATGCCTTGCTGAATGAAGAGTATCCCAAGAAAATTCCTTCATCTGATTTAGGTTGGAATGTCTTCAAATGCTCCTTATGATTTAAGATAAAACACTTGCTTCCAAATGGATGGAAATAAGATATATTTGGTTTTCTTCCATTCCAAATCTCATAAGGGGTTTTCAGCAGCTTCTTGTTCACTGAGGTTCTGTTTTGTGTATAGCATGTTGTATTAACTGCTTCAGCCCAATACCTTTCAAGCAGCAATGCTTCACAAATCATTGTCTTTCCTGCTTCCTTTAAAGTTCTGTTTCTTCTTTCAGCAACCCCATTCTGCTGAGGTGTACCAAGAAGAGCAAGTTGATGTAGTACACCATTCTGTTCACAGTATTCTCTTATAACTTTATTGAGAAACTCAGTACCCTTGTCTGATCTTATCTTTACTACTATCAAGCTTTTCTCATTTTGTAATCTCTTCAAAAGATCAGGCATCATCTTGAGTGTTTCACTTTTCTTGTTCATAAAAACCACCCAAGTGTACCTTGAATAATCATCCACAACAACTAAAGTGTACTTCTTTCCAAGAGTTATACTAGTTGGAGTGACAGTCCAAATAAATCCATGTGCATTAGTTCCAAGCACTCTCTTAGTTGATAGCTTTGTTTTTGACTTGAAGCTTGATTTTATTTGTTTACCTTGCCGATGTGCATCACAAATAGCATCCTTCTTGAATGTAATCTCAGGCAAGCCAATTACCATTTTCTTCTTTACTAGCTAATTGATATCATCAAAATTTAGATGATTCAACTTCTTGTGCCATAACCAATTGAGTTCTGATTTAGTATGCACAATCAGGCAGGTTTCTGGAACTGTAGTAGACCAATCCACAACATACATATTTTGTTGTCTTCTACCAGCCAATACAACTTGATCACCTCTTTCACTAATGACAATACAGTTGTTCTTGTCAAAAGTGACCTTGTATCCCATGTCACAGAATTGTCCAGTTCTCAGCAAGTTGTAGTCCAATCCTTCCACATAAGCAACATTCTTGATTGTAAGTCCATTCCTCACAAGTGTGCCATATCCTCTTGTGTATCCAGGTGTATTTTTGTTGCCAAAATTCACCCTTGGGCCATCCTTTGTCACAAAATCTGACAAACAGTGCTTGTTCTTTGTCATATGTCTGGAACATCCACTGTCAAAGTACCAGACACCCTACAAAACAAAGTTAATACATTTTAGGTACCCAAACCTGTTTGGGTCCATAATGGTCAGTGGTAAGCATGACCCCGGGATGTTTCCATAAGGTCTTCTCCTAAAAGTGTCATACTTTGGTTCATACATGTATTCCACACATCCATAGGTTCTAACAGTAGATTGTGTAGGATTCACATATGTTTTCTGGCCTTTTGGTTTATAATGTTGTTTGAAGTGACTTTTGTTGTTAGAAGCATTAGCATAACCATTAGTTTGCTTTGTCTCGTTAGGAACGTACCGTAGTATGGAGTCCGCCGAGGTCTTGTGTAAGTCCTCTGCTCGATCCCATTGCTTAGGTTTTACCCTAGCAGCATGGTTATTCTTACTATTTCTAGCATTAGATACAGGAATATTCCAATCATCATCAGTAGGGAACAGTCTACCTTTCCCCCTGAGATAAGTATCCCTTGAATGATTAACACTTTTGGGTTTAGGATTCTTATCCTTGGAATATTTCTGTTTCTTACCCTTCTGTGGTCCAGCAGACTTGGTAGCAGGTCTGCTATCAGCAGGTTTAGAAGGCACAACATTCCTATTTTTGGATTTGTTCTTTTTATTAGGAGTTGTTGACTTCTTTGACTTCTGATTTTGCTTCCTTGAAGCATTCTCAGTAGGTTTTACTGCCTCAGCAACCTTACTGGGAGTTGGATCTTGTGCAGGTACAAACTTAGGACCAATTCTGGCACTAGGTTCAGTAGCCTTACTGGATCCACTCTTTTTGGATTGTTGAGTCCCAAATCCAAGCCCTGTTCTATCACCATAAGGCTTTTTAGATTTGTATGCAGTAGAGGAACAAGATGGATCAGCAGATTCAGAGGCTACTGGATGTTCAACAGGCTTATACTGATTTTGTCCAACATCTTTTTCCTTACCTTTGAGAACCCTTAATTCAGCATTCAATCTTTCAACTTCTACTTGAAGAGCTTCTTTTTCAGCCTTCACAATCTCATAACCAGATTGTATTTTTCTTAGTTGATTGAGGATGGCATCCAAAGCTTCTTCATTGTAAGAGTTTCTAGGATTTGAACCACAAGTTGATTCACAATCACTTCCAACAGGAGTGATAATTGATACGGTATTGTATACCTCCTCTGTCTCATCCATATTAGCCATTAATGCATAATCTTCCAATTCAGCAACCAATGCTGTGTCATCTTATTCAATTCCCTTTTCAGATTCCACTTCATACCATGATTCATCTTCAGCAACCATAGCTTTCTTGCCATATCTTCTTTGTTGGCTTTTGGTCTTCAGTAGGTCTGGATAGTCAGGTCTGATATGTCCAGGCTTTTTGCAATTGAAGCACAGATAATCAGGTTCCTTACTTTGTTTTAACTCAGGACATTCATGTTTGAAGTGTCTGGGTTTCTTGCAATGAAAACATAGATAATCATTGTCTTTCTTTGGTTCTTCTTTCTTCTTTTCACTGAATTTCTTGTTGAAATTCCTTGGAGAACCCTTTCCACCTTTCATTATTCTGATCTTCTTGCTCAGTAGTGCAATCTGCTCTTGCATCTCATCCAGTAAGTCATCTTTAGCTTCTGATGCTTCTTCTTGATGTGAAGCATCCAGTGCTGTAGTTTTTGGCTCTTCCTTTTCAGTAGCAGGTGACAACTTTTTTTTGAATTCATATGCCTTAAGATCTGAGAATAACTTGAATGTATCCTCTTCATGCAATCTTCTCATTTCTTCTATGGCTGTCACCTTCATCTTCCATTCATCAGTAGCAGGTAAAGCTTCCAAGATTTTTGTGTTGATTTCTTCTTTTGGGTAAATGACACTCAGCAGGGTGAGTTCATCCAGAATTGCAATGAACCTAGATTCCATTTGTTCAATGGTTTCATTGGGTTTCATTTCAAACTTTTGGAACTTCTTCTTTGCCACACTAATTGATTTCATCAGTGCCTTCACAGATCAACTGTATTTTGTCCCAAAGTTCTTTAGCTGTTTTGAAATCTTTAACCTTCATGTACATATTGCTATCCAAGGTTCTATATATGATATCAATAGCAATATTGTTGATGTTTGCTCTCTTCCTATCTTCAGCATTCAATTCTCTTTTTGGTTTTGGAATATGCTGAGTCTCATCTCCCACTGTTACAGCTTTGACAATCTCCAGTGGTCCATCTGTCAGCACATCCATCATTTCATCATGAGTTGCAGCAAGGTAAGCCTGCATTCGACGTTTATATTCATCAAATCTATCTAGAGAACACATCGATAGTTCTAGCATACTTGGTTGTTATCCATGATGCAAGTCTTTGAAAATCGGTGATTTGAAAATGTTTCAAAGTATTTTCTCAAGTACAACAAGTAGGATTACTTCAGAACGGAAGCACTGCTCCGATACCAATTGTTGGTCCCTTGAAAAGGCTTTGGTTAAGTTTAGAGGGGGGGGGTGAATAAACTTAACACTTAAAACTTTTTGGAGTTAACAAACTCGGAACTTCACAACATGCGATACTTCGATACTCGCAGTTCGATACCTCGCAGCTCGCCGATACACGTAGTCTACCGATGGTTGAGTTTACTTGAATTTGTGCGGATATATATCAAAAATAAAGCCTTGAAACTTGTTGTTAAATATGATACTAAGTATTAGATACTCAGTAGTGTATGTGTGTGAGTTCAGTTGCTAGATTCAGTAGGTTGATGTTTATAATAAACTAAATGCAGAATATAAGTGCAGAAAGTAAGTAGGCAGATTTTATAGTGGTTCCAGGTGGTGTAATCCTGTCAGTCCACTCTTCTCCTGTGATGTTGGATGTAATTCACTAGAGATCTTTGATGTATCTGTTACAAAGATTCTTAAGATTGCTTGTCCTTCACCAATGACTATGGCTTCACAAACTGAAAACTAGGAACATGTAGGATTGCTGCTCCAAAGTCTTCCACTGGTCCTTGAAGGGTAGGATTGCCTCTTCACCAGCTCCACCACAAACAACAGTCTTTCACACCCAACAGATGCTTCACTGTCTTCATCAGGTTCTTTATAAAGTAAAGAATGAATCAAGTAAATGATTCAGTTGCAGCAGCTTGATTAGGATGATATAATCAATAGCTTGCAGTCTTCAAGTGTGTAAACTTGATGTAGCTTGAATACAGAATACACTTGAAGATTTTCTCTGATCGCAAGGTTAAGCTCGCAGGTTCAAGCAGGGTGTTCTTGCAAATTTCGAATTATCTCTTATATTTTTCTCTTAAAATTCATCAATCATCATCTTTTTCGAGTTGAAAGTCCTCTATTTATAGGTAAGAATGCATGTGACTTCTATTTGAAATTCAAATATAACCGTTCCCGGTTTTTGTCCCATTTGACTTGCTTTCTCGTCACTATTCATAGGACTGACACTGTCAGAATTCCTTTTTGACATTGCAGTCTGTCCACCCTTGACTTATATCCATTGGATAAAATTCTGAATCATCCCAACATCCTTTTAATCTCAACCACTGATTTGTTTGATAAGTCAGAGGTTGTTAGCTGTCATTTTCCATGTAATCTTCCAATGTAATCTTGAATTAATCGAGGTATTATATCAGCAGGTTCATCGTCTACTGTAATACCAATCAGCATGCTGAACAACAATTTGTTGTGTGTCAAATACAATGCAGCTAATTTCTTTTATCTAACTTTTATTTGGGAAGTTAGGTTACACCTTTTTAATTATAACCAAGTTCCAATTATCATCCAACTTATGAAACTTAGACCTTCTACACAAGGTATATGTAATCAGTTTGGGTCATCACAGACTTGCCTAAATTCTGATTACATATCGTTGACTTTAATCACTAAGTTTGATCCCTTAGCCTTCATTAACTGAGTTTGAGCCCTCAGCCTTCAGTCTTCAGCAGGTTCCAGAAAAGTCTACAGCCCTAACTACCCTACTGACCTGGACTAGTCTGCTGAAACAAGTCAGCTGACCTTTACAGTGCTTGTTTGATCAAGCCTATTCAAAGATCAAACTCTAATAAACCTATACATTTGATCTAGACATCTTTTTGCCTTTGCTCTATAACAGTTAGTTTGGCACTCATCATCAAAACATAGAAATAAGTCCAACACTAAGTATATCACAAAATTGGCACATTTGACAAACAAACCATCAATACAAAGCTAAGTCGTATCCACCCACCACTTTGAATGAAACACTGTCCACAGTGTGTGAATGAGAGAGAAAAGAAGACTGAGCTTTAGAACCCGGCAGAAAGGCACTATCGAATCCCGTAACAGCCCCATAGAAGCATGACCCGAATCCTTAAAAGAATAACCAAAAACAAGTCAAAGCAGGGATGGGACATGGTCCTCATGCCAAAATAGGCAATAAGGATACGGGGGTATAACAGTAATAAGGCCCTGTCACGTCAGAAAACTCGACACGCAATAAGTAACGCACAAAATGGATCGCTATAGATGGATAAAGAACCCCTACGGGTAAAACACAGAACATCGAAGCATAATATAGAGGCCGCAGAGGCACAACATCATATAAAACATCAACGTGCGTAGGCATACATCATCATACTCAAAAACCCCAAGATCACCTTCTATTCCAAACAGTCTTATTATGGCGGGGTTGCCTCCCCCCAAGCGCCTTTTGTTTTACGTCGTTGGCTCGACCGGGTGACTCGTAGCAGACTCTAATCAAGACAAACTTAAACAACTCTAACAAACAGGCATCACCTAGCACTTAAGCACATAATCAACTTAGCCAAATTCCGTACTCATCAGTTTAAGCATGCTCACAGATACACCAAGTACAAAAATCAACATAGTAGAGCTAATGAACGGCATACCTCATTTAGCTCATGATGCTGCCTCGGGCCATCCCGCAACATCTTTCTTATCAACATGCACTTTCCCCAGCATTGGGATCAACGGTAAGATGGGCGATCCCGATTCATCTCTGTCTCGATCATTCTCTCATCGACGACATCATGTGAACTCACCGCCTTCCCTTTCAATAGGATCTTGCTTTCCTGCATGTTAGTACGAGCCACAACAGAAGAAAATATAGACTCGGCATACAAGCATTCATCATGTGTAACTTTACGACCTCTATCCTTGTAAACATTCAGTTTCTCTCTCTTTCCTCCCACGCCAAATGAAATATCTCCTACCTTCACCCCAAAGCGAGCATCGCTTGTGGTCAAAAAGGGCCAACCAAGCAGGACAGATGTTCTAGAGTCCATTTCCATGTCGAGGATCACAAAATCTAAAGGGAAAACAAACTTACCTACTTGCACCAGGACATCTTTCGCTACCCCCATAGGTGCCCTCACTAACCTATAAGCCATCTGAAGGGTCTTTCCCATAGGCTCTAGTTCTCCCAACCCTAACTTCTCATATAAGGCTCTAGGCATCAAGCTCACATAAGCTCCTATATCGCATAAGACATTCTCGATCATAGTATTGCCTATGGTGATATGGATGGTAAAACTGCCACGATCTCTCATTTTCGGGGGTATCTTACTATCATACACCGCCAAACACTCCTCCCTCAGCTTTACTACTTGATTCATTTTCTCATGACTCGATAACGCTCCTTTCAAACACTTATAGTACGCCAGTACACTCGCGACCGCCTCTTGCAAAGGAATGTTAATCTCTACCTTACTAAGATTCTAGGAACTTATTTTGACTATCAGTGAGAAAGTTCTTCCTAGGACCCTTAGGTGGATAAGGCGGCATACTCTCATCTAAATCAGGAGGGGGAGGAGGCATAAAATCATTCTTACCTCGAGCTTTTGGCTGCGACGGTACGGCTGTAGCTTCTTTCCTGGCAGGGGTGCTCGACTCTTCCTCTTTAATATCTATCACTATGAAATCCTGCTTCTTCGCTGACTCTTCCGTCTTTCTCTGAGTCTCTAGCTCTTTCTCCATTTCCATCTCTCCCTCTTTCTCTGCAATTGCTAGATATCTTTTGACTGCCGCCAACTCTCTTCTCATTGCCTCTAACTCAGTTTCGACCCTGCCTCTTTCCAAATCCTCAGCCTCATCTCCTTTATTCAAATAATTATTTGCTTCGGTCACTTTATCTTTCTTTGACCAATCAACCCCCAGATCTCTGCTACTTCTTGTACATACTGCATTCACTTCCCTCAGATTCTGTTCAGTATTGCTTGCGAGGCCATCATACAAATTTTTCTTCAATGTATTCGTGATTTGACCCACTTGGGTTTCTATGTACCGGATAGTGGAGTGGGTGGCTACCTTTTGCTCCACGTCATTCTTATTCAGCTCAGATACACTCCTATCCAACTTTTCTAGGAGCATTTCTTTGGAAGTCTTTTGAGCACCAGAGTTATTCGATTGCTGATTATTTTGGTTGTTCTTGTGGAGACGAGCATTCGGATGTTGATGGGTGCTAGAATTATTGTGTCTGGGCGGCTGGCTTGTTTGCTGATTCTGGTTGTCCGGATAATTGCCTTGGTTGTTCTGGTAGTTCTGATTTTGGTCCCAAGGCCTATTGGATGAACCTTGACTTGACCTAAAGCTTTGACCCTGATTGGAATTGTGGTTCCAATTCTGATGGTGGTTTTGATTCCAACCTTGACCTTGTTGATTCTGATTCCAATTACCCCCATTGCCATGTCCAACATAGCTCACATTATACTGTTGTGACTTATCTCCCATACAATACTCCATTGGCGTCCCTTGTTGATTCTCAAAGTTCTGATACTACTGTTGCTGACCAAACTCTTGCTGATTCATATTCATCTGCCCCATCGCATACACATTCATCTTCTGCTGATCATTCTAGTTTCCAAACTGTTGTTGTGCTGGGGTAGATGTCAACTGTTGTGGGTAAGTGAACTTTCTCGATGATGTACACTCCGATGCTGAGTGTCCACCCCCACAAAGTTGGCATTGATGTGCCTTCTTTCTATCCCACTCTATTTGGTCCATCTTCAGTACCATTTCTTGCATCTTGTCATGCATGGATGTCTCTCTATCCAACTCGTCTTTCAAAGACTTCACGCTTTCCATTGGAGCCTTCTTCTTCTTCCTAGATGACCCTGATTGCCCTTCGACATCATCCATATTCTCAATCTATCTCATAGTTTGATCCGGTGGAAGATTCATAATATCTCCGCCACTTGCGGCGTTCAGCTTGTTCTGGTCCACTAGCTCTAAGGCCCTGAATAGTATAATCACTTGCTCAACCGTGGAAAAACCGTGTGAAGGGCACTCTTCAGCAGACCCCTAAATATCTCATATGTCTCCTTCAGTGTCTCTCCCTCGAGACCATCAAACAAAGAGATTTCTTCTTTCAGATCCATAATCTTAGCCGGAGGAAAGAACTTCCTCAGAAACACTCTTACCACATCCGCCTATGTGTGTAACGAATCATTAGGCAATGAGTCGTACCAGTCCTTAGCAGCTCTCTAAGTGCAAACGAGAAAACTATCATTTTTATCGCCTCGTCGCTAACCCCGTTATACTTTATCGTCCCACAAATTTGGAGAAAATGATCCAGAAAGCTGTTCGGGTTTTCAGTTGACTTCCCGTTGAACAAGGCATGTTCCCCCAACATGTTCAAGATATTCTGCTTTATGTCCATGTTGTTGCCATTGATAGGGGCACTCTAATTGGATTGTGTCCTGTAAATTCCTGTGGGGTAGTCACGTAATCTCGACACACTCTCGGTCCCTAAGCTTGCTGCATTCTCTGGGTTTGACAATTCTGCTATGGTTGCTATTGATTAAACTGCTACATAGGTGGTTGCTGATTATTTTGGTTTTGGAACACCTATTGGTCCCTCTAATTCCTTAGCATCTGCAGTACTCGGTTTACCGTAGCTTGGTCGAATTCTGGTTCGAAGTTCTAGGCATTCTGTCTTCCCCTATTCTGTCCAATCCCCGTTCTCTGGTTAAATTGTGGGGTAATCAACTGTTGTAACACTGTATCGTCCCTCCCTAAATTCTTGATAGCAAAATACTAAACCGCTAACTTTCACCGACAGAGTATCGGGTCAACGGGAGTATAGTGGTTATATGGTCGAATCCACGAGGAGTAAGTCTAAGTACCAAAGCTGATGTGTAACTTGGTTCAGGTCAATCAAAGGTGGAAAGGTCTTATACTAGTGCAGAAATAAACAATTATACGAACGGTGTTTAACTAGGGATTATCGGGTATATCTGAACTATGATCCCACAACCCTTAGGAAGGACTTAACAGGGAGCGTGTCTTAACCGCCCTACCTAGCCAAAATAGGTTAACAACATCCACGGGTGCCAACTCCTAATTCTAGTGACTAGACTGAACAACTCGATCTAATCACCCTATGTGAAGCTAACCGACTCTCCCTTTAGAAAACCGATTATCCTAACATGATTAAGGTCTAGAGTTGCTCGAACAATGATGACAAACCTCTGTATTGGAAACGGTCCTAATAACTAGGATGAATCTACGCAACGACCTCAAAACCTCTTTTCCCACATCTCACCGCAAAATACATCTATAAGTTCGATGTGTGTAAGAGTGAACTAGGTGATCAATCTAATTCAATGCTGTTATAATAAGTTTTAGGTCGTGGATTAATCGTTAAAACATTCAATTACGCACTACACAACTCCCTATCTCATCCCCTTTAGGGTTTTCACTCGCTTTCACATAATTCGGCTACACAACTAATTAGCTACTCATAATTATGCTAACAACGGAATTAAGAATTGAAATTAAACTAAGAACAATGAAATAAAACGAAGTCATTACCATAAAAACTTAGGAAATCTGATCCATAAAATATCGAAGTGAAAACGTAATCTAAAAGTTGAATCTTTGGAAGTAATATTGAAATCTAAGCTATATCAAGTGTTTAGAATCGACCGGTGTTGTCTAGGGAATCCACGGATCAAAGTTTTGATCAACCTACACTAAAACCGCACCAAGATCGCCCAAAAAGTGTATAAAGTCAGCCAGGTCTGTAAAAGTTGTGAATGAGCTACGTATTTATAGTGTAGGGTTGAATTTTCCTTCTGTCGAGGGCAAACGCCCGTTTGCCTCCTGACGAACGCCCGTTTGCTTGGAAATCTGATTCTTAATTAGGGCATGTTCTTCAGTGAACTAGCATTTGGCTTCTCTTAAACGCTAGTTCATGGATCATGTCTTGAGGGTAAACGCCCGTTTGTATTGTCTTGAACGCCCGTTTGCTGAATATGAGCTCAGTATTCGAGCCGAACCCATCCAAACGCTTGTTTGGGGGTAAATTGGACGCTCGTTCGTCATCTAAGCCAACTTTCAGTATCAAATGCCACTTCTGCAAACGCTCGTTTGAGTAGAGCAAACCCCCGTTTGCCTTGATTTCACTCCAAACTTGATTTTTCTCCACTTTCGTGCAACTTTCATGCCACGAACATGTTTCTCACTCCAAAACATCGCCTTCCGGGTCCTCGAGTCACCTTAGTCCTGAAATAACATACATGAACAAGCACCACACGTAATTCTGCAAGACAAAAGTGCTCGGAAAAGAAGTAAATATCGTCAAAAAGGCGGAGTTTAATTACTATCGATGTGACAGTTTTACTCCCCGTGCGTATAACTCTCGATATTACTCTCGAAACAGTCTATATCTACCCGAAACATGCCAATAATGTGATAAACGGGGGATAGATCACATACAAAAGTGCAGTGAAGTTGACTCCCTTCAACCACCCCACACTTAGCCTTTGCTCGTCCTCGAGTAAACAGGTGTATTAAAAGAGACCAAGGGATCAACGAGACAAACGCATATAAAATCACTCACATCGTCAAGGTAAAAGATAAGTAAAATAGTGAATGCAAACATCTCGACTCAATCGTTATCAGACGAACGGAAAGTGTGTGTGACATTGCATCAAAGTCATAAACCAAATTCACCGGTCTAGATTATAGATGCCTAGCTATTGCAACTACGCAAAAGCTCATATTAATAACATCTCCACTAATCGGGACCAACCAAAGCTAAACACGGTCCAGTAGGACTTTAAGGGTTATAACGTTACGCTCGGGACAGGGTTAACCGAAAGGAATTTTGGGAACTGGAGAAGAGAAAATACGAGTGAACCTAGTCATCTCTCCTCCTCAAAAAATGTAGACTACACCAACACTCCTTTGATCAACATTTACTCGTGATAACAACTCCGAACTCCAACATCATATAAATATATACACAAAATGAGTCCACTACGGCTTTCTTTGGCTCATTACTTATTCAAACTTTGTTCATTTTTTCTTCCTTTTTTTTATGCTTTCAAAGTTTTTCATTTTCTTTTTTTCAAACTTTATTTCTTTCTCGAATCAAAAGCCTAATCAATGGATAACTTGAGCTCCTCTCCTTCAGAATACTAGCTCGTACTAACCAACTCTTTTCGAAACATGCACCATCTCCCACCCCACACTTGCTTCAAGTGTGTCTAAAGTAACAACTAAGTCCACTCGTAGGGTGATCAAAAGAAACGTGACCAATAATATAGCTCAGGGTTAGGATAATACAGGCTAAGTAACGAAACGGCTCATTTTCGGACGGTGGTCAGACCTTCTTGTTCAAGGTTTAGAGGGGGTACGAGGATAAAATGTTGGGATTTTGGCTTATTTGGCTCTAGTCGGGTCAAAGAAGCGCCAGGACTGTCATCCCGTGTCTTACCTAGGTTAATCCTTCTATTTCGCCTCGAAGTTACAATAAGGGATATAGGCTGTCGAATTGTGCTAAAGTCTACCATAATCGTTCACTAGATCCTAAGGCCTATGAAACTGAAGCTAAACGTGCGAAAGAAATTCCGTTTATAGGATAAACCTAGCGTCTTGCTATAAATATTCAGTATCTTGCTAAGTCGTTTACCAAGCAAATGTGAGAATTAAAACATACCGACGGACGTTGAATCCTTGCAAAATATTAAAAATCTGACTCGAAAACGGACACAGACTAAGTATATCACAAAATTGGCACATTTGACAAACAAACCATCAATACAAAGCTAAGTCGTATCCACCCACCACTTTGAATGAAACACTGTCCACAGTGCGTGAATGAGAGAGAAAAGAAGACTTAGCTTTAGAACTCGGCAGAAAGGCGCTATCGAATCCCGAAACAGCCCCATGGAAGCATGACCCGAATCCTTAAAAGAATAACCAAAAACAAGGCAAAGCAGGCACGGGACATGGTCCTCGTGCAAAAATAGGCAATAGGGATATAGGGGTATAACAGTAATAAGGCCCTGTCACGTTAGAAAACTCGACACACAATATGTAACGCACAAAATGGATCGCTATAGATGGATAAAGAACCTTTACGGGTAAAACACAGAACATCTAAGCATAATATAGAGGCCACAGAGGCACAACATCATACAAAACATCAACGTGCGTAGACATACATCATCAAAGGCGAGTACAAGTAGCGCATACTCAAAAACCCCTAGATCACCTTTTATTCCAAACAGTCTTATTATGGCGGTGTTACCTCCCTCCAAGTGCCTTTGTTTTACGTCGTTGGCTCGACCGGGTGACTCGTAGCAGACTCCAATCAAGAAACACTTTAACAACTCTAACAAACAGGCATCACCTAGCATTTAAGCACGTAATCAACTCAGCCAAATTCCGTACTCATCAGTTTAAGCATGCTCACAGATACACCAAGTACAAACATCAACATAGTAGAGCTAATGAATGGCATACCTCGTTTAGCTCGTGATGTTGCCTCAGGCCATCCCGCAACATCTTTCTTATCAACATGCACATCCCCTAGCATTGGGATCAACGGTAAGACAGGTGATCCCGATTCATTCTCTGTCTCGATCTTTCTCTCACCGACGACATCATGTGAACTCACTGATGACGGTCGATTTGTACCCATTATTCTGCAATCTTTACCTTTGATTTTGATGTGAAATAACCTTAAGAGAGTGATAATAAGTCATTAAGTGCCTAATTTAGATATACCCCGTGTTACGATTTATTATTATGCATTTCGGTAATTTATCAAGTATTTGGTATTACAAACTATGTTTTTGTATGATAAATACAAAGAGCATTATGGACGGACTACGGAGAAGGAATTAAAGATCCAGGACAATGCGAGCCCAACGAGAAGATAGAAGACGGAGCCCGAAGCGGTGAAGGCTCGGTCGACCGAGCCCAAATATTCGGTCGACCGAGTGGACTTAAAGCCCAAGCAGAGTCCAGCATATTACTTAAGTCGGTTAGGGTTTAGGGAATCCGATCCTTAGTCGGTTTCTAAGTCGTTTTTGAGCTCTATATAAACACATTGTCATTATTATTATGTATTCATTCATACATTGATTCAATCATTCATAAAAGAGAACAACAAATTGAGAGTTTTTCAGCAAGTTAGGGCTGCAACAATGTAAGCCCTTAATCTTCATGTTTTATTTTCAAGTAATTAATTCTTCCAATTACGTTCTTATCGTTTGAATTAATTAAACATAGCTAGATGATGTGATTCTCGGCTATGACGTTAGGTGGTGGTGACACCTTGTCAATGAGGATCCCATGACCTACGTCATAATCTAGATTTATTCATGACTCTACTTGATTTAATTAATGTGTATCTATGATAGTTTATATAAGTGATGTATGAATTGCTGTTTAATCGCTCGTATAAGGAAACACTGAGAGGTTATTTCTAGGATGTAATTAGGGTTGAATTCGTCCGGGTGACCGAGCAAGGTCGTTCGGTCGACCGAGCCCCTTTACTCGGTCGACCGAGCCCTAATTTGTCAGTTAAGTCTGCCACGTCTTTTTGGTGGGTTTAACCTAGTTGAATTTACTTTCTCAGTAGGTATGGCTACGGCTACGTCGCTCGTCAGTTTTTCATTAGCGTAGTATTAGGAAATACCAATATAAGACGTCTAGTTCGGCTCATGAACGATCTTTCGGGACTTTCAGCAAGATCTAGATTGGTTTTGTATTAGGGAATTGTCGACACCTAGTCATACGTAAATCGTAGATTAACAAGAAACTATACCAAGTAATTGTTAATAGGACGAGGGCTTGAGCGATCGTTTAGGAAGTACGCCTAACCATAGGAATGTTGCCTAAACGAGGTGTACGGTTAATATCGGCATCCTTAGAGGAATGAGCGTGTGAGTTATATGAGATGGAAACCCAAAAGGTGAAGTCACGTAACAATACCACAGTGATCTAGTAATCTAACCGGTGCTAAGTCAAGTTAAGAGGATGACTCCCGTAGCCAATTAAGTGTGAATACAGCCAGATTGACAGTTAATGAGTTAAGTTATTTTATATAAGTTGTCTTGGTCCGATCGATAACGTGGGTAATTGGAAGGTTAATTACGTTTGTTTTTTTTAGTTTGAGTTTGTTTATCTTATTTTGTCTTTTATGTTGGTCTTAGACTGTTGTCCAATAACGAATTAGGTGAGTTAATTATTTAAACTTAGGGTCCACATTTTGACTCTCTGAGGGATCGACCTTGATTAACCATCGCTATGCTATGATGTACCTAGTGCTATTGCTAGTATTTGGTGGTCAAGTAAAATAAATTTTAACCTAATTGACCCCGTCATCACTCACCGCCTTCCCTTTCAATAGGATCTTGCTTTCCTGCATGTTAGTACGAGCCACAACACAAGAAAATATAGACTCGGCATACAAGCATTCATCATGAGTAACTTTACGACCTTTGTCCTTGTAAACATTCAGTTTCTCTCTCTCGCTTCCCACGCCAAATGAAATATCTCCTTCCTTTACCCCAATAAGAGCATCGCTCGTGGTCAAAAAGGGACGACCAAGCAGGATAGATGTTCTATAGTCCATTTCCATGTCAAGGATCACAAAATCTACTGGGAAAACAAACTTACCTACTTGCACCAGGACATCTTTCACTACCCCCATAGGTGTCCTCACTGATCTATCTTCCATCTGAAGGGTCATTCCCGTAGGCTCTAGTTCTCCCAACCCTAACTTCTCATATAAGGCTCTAGGCATCAAGCTCACAGAAGCTCCTAGATCGCATAAGACATTCTCGATCACAGTATTGCCTATGGTGATAGGGATGGTAAAACTGCCACGATCTCTCATTTTCGGGGGTATCTTACTATCATACACCGCCGAACACTCCTCCCTCAACTTTACTACTTGATTAATTTTCTCTTGACTCGATAACGCCCCTTTCAAACACTTATAGTAAGCCGGTACACTCGCGACCGCCTCTAGCAAAGGAACTTTAATCTCTACCTTCCTAAGAATGTCTAGGAACTTATTTTGACTATCAGTGAGAAAGTTCTTCCTAGGACCCTTAGGTGGATAAGGCAGCGTACTCTCATCAAAATCATGAGGGGGAGGAGGCATAAAATCATTCTTACCTCGAGCTTTTGGCCGCGACGGTACGGCTATGGCTTCTTTCCTGGCAGGGGTGCTCGACTCTTCCTTTTTAATATCTGTCACTATAAAATCCCGCTTTTTCACTGACTCTTCCTTCTTTCTTTGAGTCTCTAGCTCTTTCTCCATTTCTATATCTCTTTCTTTGCAATTGCTAGATCTCTCTTGACTGCCGCCAACTCTCTTCTCATTACCTGTAACTCAGTTTCGACCCTGCCTTTTTCCAAATCCTCAGCCTCATCTCCTTCATTCAGATAATTCTCTGCTTCGGTCACTTTATCTTTCTTGGACCAATCAACCCCCAGATCTTGGCTACTTCTAGTAAATACTGTATTCACTTCCCTCAGATTCTTTTCAGTATTGCTTGGGAGGCCACCACACAAATTTTTCTTCAATGTATTCGTGATTTGACCCACTTGGGTTTCTAAGTTCCGGATAGCGGAGTAGTGGCTACCTTTTGCTCCACAACATTCTTATTCAGCTCAGATACGCTCCTATCCAACTTTTCAAGGAGCATTTCGTGGAAGTCTTTTGAGCACCAGAGTTATTCGATTGCTGAATATTTTGGTTGCTCTGGTGGAGATGAGCATTCGGATGCTGATAGGTTCCATAATTATTGTGTCCGGGCGGCTAGCTTGTTCGCTGATTCTGGTTGTTCGGATAATTGCCTTGGTTGTTCTGGTAGTTCTGATTCTGGTCCCAAGGCCTATTGGATGATCCTTGACTTGGCCTAAATCTTTGACCCTGGTTGGAATTGTGGTTCCAATTCTTATGGTGGATTTGATTCCAACCTTGACCTGTTGATTCTAATTACAATTACCCCCACTGCCTTGTCCAACATAGCTCACATTATACTGTTGTGACTCATCTCCCATACCATACTCCATTGGTGGCCCTTGCTAATTCTCAAAGTTCTGATATTACTGTTGCTGACCAAACTCTTGCTGATTCATATTCATCTTCCCCAACGCAAACACATTCATCTTCTGCTGATCATTCTGGTTTTCAAACTGTTGTTGTGCTGGGGTAGATGTCAACTGTTGTGGGTAAGTGAACTTTTTCGATGATGTACACTCCAATGTTGAGTGTCCACCCCCACAAAGTTGGCATTGATGTGCCTTCTTTCTATCCAACTCCATTTGGTCCATCTTCAGTACCATTTCTTGCATCTTGTCATGCATGGCTGTCTCTCTATCCAACTCATCTTTCAAAGACTTCACGGTTTCCATTGGAGCCTTCTTCTTCTTCCTAGATGACCCACATTTCCCTTCTCCATCAGCCATATTCTCAATCTATCTCATAGCTTGATCTGGTGGAAGATTCATAATATCTCCGCCACTTGTGGTGTTCAGCTTGTTCTAGTCCACTGGCTCTAAGGCCTTGAATAGTATAATCACTTGCTCAGCCGTGGAAAAACCGTGTAGAGGGCATCTCTTCAGCAGACCCCTAAATCTCTCATACATCTCCTTCAGTGTCTCTCCCTCGAGACCATCAAATGAAGAGATTTCTTCTTTCAGATCCATAATCTTAGCCGGAGGAAAGTACTTCCTCAGAAACACTCTTACCACATCCGCCCATGTATGTAACGAATCATTAGGCAATGAGTCGTACCAGTCCTTAGTAGCTCCTCTAAGTGCAAACGGGAAAACTATCATTTTTATCGCCTCGTCGCTAACCCCGTTATACTTCATCGTCCTACAAATTTAGAGAAAATGATCCAGAAAGCTGTTCGGGTTTTTAGTTGAATTCCCGTGGAACAAGGCATGTTCCCCCAACATGTTCAAGATATTCTGCTTTATGTCCATGTTGTTGGCATTGATAAGGGGCACTCTAATTGGATTGTGTCTTGTAACTTCCTGTGGGGTAGTCACGTAATCTCGACAGACTCTCGGTCCCTGAGCTTGCTGCATTCTCTGGGGTTGACAATTCTGTTGTGGTTGCTGTTGATTAAACTGCTGTATAAGTGGTTGCTGATTATTTTGGTTTTGGAACACCCGTTGGTTCCCCTGATTCTTTAGCATCTGTAGTACTCGGTTTACAGTAGCTTGGTCGAATTCTGGTTTGAAGTTCTGGGCATTCTATCTTCCCCTACTCTGTCCAATCCATGTTCTCTGATTAAATTGTGGGGTGATCAACTGTTGTAACACTGTATCGTCCCCCCTAACTGCTCTACGAGAGGATCTCTCAATGGAGTTTGCAACGGCAGTTTTGCATTACCACCAGTAGTGTTTGAGGTTTGCCCTGGTGCATTATGTTCAACGAAAGGATAAATGGTATCTATGCCGTTCATTATATCATCTATTTCTTCAGAGGAATATGAGATAGAGCTGTCTACTACCCTTTCTTTTTCAACGGAGGGTTCGGACTAGCAATCAGGATTTCTCTTCGGCGTTGGCTGTTTCTGTGGCTTGCAAAAGCTTCAATTTCTTCAATCGGCTCGATAAGAGGTTTTTTGAAGATCGGGTCATGCACAGTAAAATAAGAAACAACAAGAAAAAGAAATAAAAATGACCTAAACCCAAGCTTTCAGTCAACTTAAAAGATATTAGACGTTACTCCCTGGCAACGGCGCCAAAGTTCTTGATAGCAAAGTACTTAACCGCAAACTTTCACCGAAAGAGTATCGGTTCAACGGGAGTATAGTGGTTACAAGGTCGAATCCATGAGGAGTAAGTCTAAGTACCAAAGCTGACGTGTAACTTGGTTCAGGTCAATCAAAGGTGGAAAGGTCTTATACTAGTGTAGAAATAAACAATTACACGAACGGTGTTTAACTAGGGATTAACGGTATAGCCGAACTATGATCCACGAGCTACTTTTACCCCTTAGGAAGGACTTAACAGGGAGTGTGTCTTAACCGCCCTACCTATCCAAAATAGTTTAACGACATCCATGGGTGCCAACTCCTAATTCTAGTGACTAGACTGAACAACTCGATCTAATCACCCTATGTGAAGCTAACCGACTCTCCCTTTAGAAAACCGATTATCCTAACATGATTAAGGTATAGAGTTGCTTGTACAACGATGACAAACCTCTGTATTGGAAATGGTCCTAACAACTAGGCCGAATCTACGCAACGATCCCAATACCCCTTTTCCCACATCTCACCGCAAAATACATCTATAAGTTCGATGTGTGTGACAGTGAACTAGGTGATCAATCAAATTCAAAGCTGTTATAATAAGTTTTAGGACGTGGATTAATCGTTAAAACATTCAATTATGCACTACACAACTCCCTATCTCATCCGCCTTTAGGGTTTTCACTCGCTTTCACATAATTCGGCTACACAACTAATTAGCTACTCATAATTATGCTAACAACGGAATTAAGAATTGAAATTAAACTAAGAACAATGAAATAAAAAGAAGTCATTACCATAAAAACACTGGAAATCTGATCCATAGAATATCGAAGTGAAAACGCAATCTAAAAGTTGAATCTTTGGAAGTAATATTGAAATATAAGCTATATCAAGTGTTTAGAATCGACCGGTGTTATCTAGGGAATCCTCGGATCAAAGTTTTATCAACCTACACTAAACCGCACCAAGATCGCCCAAAAAGTGTATAAAGTCGGCCAGGTCTGTAAAAGTGGTGAATGAGCTGCGTATTTATAGTGTAAGGTTGAATTTTCCTATTGTCGAGGGCAAACGCCCGTTTGCCTCCTGGAGAATGCCCGTTTGCCTGGAAATATGATTCTTAATTAGGGCTTGTTCTTCAGTGAACCAGCGTTTGGCTTCTCCTAAACGCTAGTTCATGGATCATGTCTTGAGGGCAAACGCCCGTTTGGATTGTCTTGAACGCCCGTATGCTGAATATGAGCTCAGTATTCGAGCTGAACCCATCCAAACGCAAGTTTGGGGGTAATTTGGACACTCGTTCGTCATCTAAGCCAACTTTCGGTATCAAATGCCACTTCTGCAAACGCTCATTTGAGTAGAGCAAACGCCCGTTTGCATTGATTTCACTCCAAACTTGATTTTTCTCCACTTTCATGCTACTTTCGTGCCACGAACATGTTTCTCACTCCAAAACATCACCTTCCGGGTCCTCGAGTCACCTAAGTCCTGCAATAACATATACGAACAAACACCACGCGTAATCCCGTAAGACAAAAGTGCTCAGAAAAGAAGTAAATATTGTAAAAAAGGCGGAGTTTACTATCGATGTGACAGTTTACTCCCCGTGCGTATAACTCTTGATATTACTCTCGAAACGGTCTATATCTACCCGGAACATGCCAACAAAATGATAAACGGGGGCTAGATCACATACAAAAGTGCAGTGAAGTTGACTCCCATCAGTTTCCGCTTCCTTAACTGAGGCAGTGGAGTTTCGGCAGGCCAGAGCTCTTCTCACATCGGATTTGAGGGCTCGCTCACCAGGTGGTATGGATTGCACCTCCCGTGGGTAGTTGGAAATGTAATTCTGATGCTTTTGTCACGGACTCGGGTTCCGGAGTTGGTCTGATCTTCAGGGATGTGCTTGGCTCGATTATAGCTATTTTTTCATTTCATTTTGACGCTAGCATAAGTCCTGAGACTCTGGGGATGCATGAGATTATGATGGCGATGGAAGAGGCTATTCGTTTGGGTCTTTCTGTGGTAACCTTTGAGATTAATTGTTTGACGTGTGTTCAAGCACTCTCGCGGCCGTCGGATGATTTGTTTATCTTCAGTTGCATAGCGTGCGACTGTCTTGCGCTTTCACCATCTTTTTTTTCTGCAACCTTTTCATTTGTCAAGCGGACTGGTAATTTCCTGGCGCACTTATTGGCTAAACATGGACTAAATCATATTGGTCGGGTTGATTGTGGTATAGCCCCTCCTCACGATGTAATTTATGCTGTTATTACGGATTTGACTTAATAAAATTCCTTTTTCCTTAAAAAAAAAGGTTTTATAAGCCTGTAAATAAGTTCCTAAGTGCGCCGCAAAACTCTGAATTTCGCAAATATGTTTTTAGTCAGCTCGGGGCCATAATAGGCCATTTCGTGGCCGCGAAACAAGTGTATCCCCATGGCGGTTCTGATTGTCTAGTATATTTTTTTTTCCAAATATGGGTTCTCAGAATGAAGAACCTGCAGATAACTGGGACGTGAATTTGCATTTAGAATTGTAATAATAAGGTTAAAAGCTTGATCTTATCTAGTTTTAAATTTTCGTTCGTGTTAGAGTTTGGGTTTTCTGTAGATTTGATGCAGAGTTGTTATTTCTATTCGTAGGTTGTGTGAATGTGAATTTGCTCTTGGTGAATTCGTAGTACAACAATAAATCATCACTTATTTCACAATTTCATGTTAAAGATTCATTCTTTTCTATCTTTCCTTATTGTTTTATGGTTAGGATTCCGTGGAACATTGAGTTCTTTATGGATCTGATTTCAAGTTGCTTTTCCCTTTCAGAAGGCGTTTGTAGATCGCTGTTGTATTTTTGTTTCATAGAATTATCGGATTTTGAGGTAAGGAAGTTTTCTTATAAAAAACCCCAGTTTTAAATTGTTATTATTGATCTCTTAATTTGGTTTCAAAGCTATGCATTGATTCTAGTAGTTTAAGACTATGAGTGCATATGCAAGGTATTTATGAAGCGGAAAACGATCCTGGAATATTATCATATTGACGATCATGATTTCCATCTTCGTAGCTGGGCATCTGGTGAACTTTCTGTGGTCTGTTTTCTATTTGTTCTGTGTCTAAATAAACCTATTTTGAAGTAGTTCATTTTTTGGAACTATTCTACTGTTTTTTTTGTAAATACATTTGCGAAAAGCATGCCGGATAGTTGTTGTAGTTAGGATTTGAGTGTTTGGAGGTGATTATGATTTCATTATGTGCTAACATAGGTAATAGCAAGATGTGAAACAAATTCGACTTATGCGCTATTCGGTGTCTGTGATAACGGTTATTAATGGATAGACACTATATAAGAATCGCAATATACTATTACGAGTACCATCTATAGATGGTATCACCCATGTTGCACCTTATGGCCTCCTGGTGGAGTTTCACAATGGTATTGTTCCTATGAATATTCGGCAAATCCTTTCTGACTATGTATGTGCTGATCACATGCATTATAAATACGATACACAATGTTATGTGCTCTCTGTGTAAGTTATGCTATGTAGATATGACATGATGCATGTAACTCTGAATATGGACAAGAACGTAAATAGATAAGTAGATGAATGAACAAGAAGTAGGAAGAAGTAGGGTCATGTTTTATGCTTCACAAACAATCTTTTAAAATTACTTAGTTATGTTATGGCTTATCCGTGAAAATGTTTCTTTAAAATATAGTATGAATTTATCTTTTTTATCTTTTACTCCTTTCTAAGTTTGTGCACGATCTCACTCTTTCATTTTTTGTTGAGAAAGTTTTGCAGGGTTAGAAAAAACAGGTTGACATCTCTGACGATCAGACATGAGATGGATTGGTTGCAGTTTCATTCTGGTTTATGCATAGTTGTTTAGTTGGTTTCTTTTCTTTGTAAGTCTGTGTGCCAAGAGTATGCTTTAATAGTTCTTTCTGTGGATATATGTGTTGTATGTAAGGATTTTTTTAGTTCTATTTCCATTTTTATGAGTTAGTTGACAACATATGTGTTCCTACACTTCTTTTGTGCATCAATTTCGCAGACATTATTCCCTATTTTGTGGTTGAGAATCGTGTTGGACCCTGAGGGTCTATTTCTTGAATATCAGTTTGTTGTGTTGCTTTCACATTTTACTTTTACTCCGATAGGACGTTATGCATACATGAGTTTATAATTTATTAAAAAATAAATGTGCTAAACACACCAATTTCCGGATAAGGACTCGGTGTCCGAAAACGAGATGTTACTGTTACAAATACTTTCCAAATCCATTTTTCATATTTATTTGCTATATTATGCAATTTCAAAATGATGGTAGGTCATAGAGGCATGATTGAAATTATCATAATCTTATTGATATTGCTGAGAATATCATGGGTGCGGTAACAATGTATTTAGAATATCTAGCTAATTTTGAGTGATTTCTCCGGTGTAGAGTGGTGGTGATTATGAAATATATGAGTATTCCGGTGGCGGACACAAGAAGTAAGACGGCGAACACAACAATCGACAAATTGGCAGAGCTTGGTCTGCTTGTATTATTTCTTAGCTGAATAATGATATACAGGGTGCCTCTATATATAGGCGGATCACTGATGATGATTAGGCTAATTATGACAAGGCACAATTAAGTAAGATGTGACATAATTAAGTAGAATCAGAACGGTAATAAGTTTGCTAGATCAGACACTTGGGGCCGCTGGTGGCAGTGCTGTCCCTCTATCCGTATAATAGCAAGTGTTGATCCTGCTCGCTTAGAGATGTGGGCACGGTCCAGTTGATCGGACAACAGGCTGGAGGGCAACGTGCTTGCCCCCCAGTCTTGACTATGCGTGGAGGGTGTTAGCTAAGTGACCTGATGCTCGGCTTACGACAAGGTGAGCTAGCGGCGATGGAGGCCAATAGTTGTGATGTGACCGCTGAATTGATGGATGTGATCGCTGAATCGGGTCTACTTGCGGGTCCGATGGACCATATTCGGGTTTGGCATATCAATGGCCCCCTACTTCCTGCAGAGACTGTTCATCAGAGAAGTGAGGCGAGGAGTAGAATTATCGATGTGAATAACATACTGCAGCCCTATTATCTCCGTTAGAGAAGTCTGATGCCGATTTTGATAGTATCGGGCTTAAAATGGTGGTTAAGGAGCAAGTGACCAAGAGACGATGTGCATTTGTTGCGGACAGGCTTGGGCAACTTTCATCCCGCGAAGCGATTCGCTGCGAAGTGTTGCGCTATGAAGCGGACAGACTTGTGGACTGCACTATTAAGCAGACAGGTTTGTGGCCACAGGCAATTGAGTGGAGTTATTCGAGGTGTGACCTCGATCCCATAACTGACGTGATGGTTGATATGATGGGTCACGAATTCTGATTGGCAGTTTTCGCTTCGATATCCGTGCGACGGTTCAAATTTGAATTTCACAGTTTTAGGACACGACGTTTCGGTTCCCGCCTTTGTCTATATAAAGGGGTGACCTTCAACCTTTAGACATTTTTGATATTCTGATTTTCTTCTGGCTTAAATCTTCGACATCCCTTTGAAGAATCCGGTGATTTCAAGAAGGTTTCGACGGTGCTAGTGGCGTTTTCTGGTCAGGGTAAGAAGATCCCGATGAACTCTTTGAAGTTTCCGGCCCGATTAACAAGATTCCGGCCATACCTTGAGTTTTCCGGTGGATCTTGAAGTTTTCCGGCCAATATTCAACTTATCCAACCCAGATTTCCTCCATTTCTCCAAGTTTTTCATGATTTCTAGTCCTTCTTTGATGTTTATAGCTTAAAGATGATGCTCGTACATGCAACAATACCAAACTTTGAAGCTTTCGTACCTATTTCTGTCTATTTTTTTGCATTTTTTGATGGAAATGAGGGATCTTTGGTTGAAACCCGTATTCCCATTATGCGTTCCTCATTTTCTTCATGTTTTCCTGGGTATGAATATTTGATTCTCTTAGACTTCCCCCTTTGATCCCATAGGATTAGTTTTGGTATTTGTCTTTTTCGAAGAATAGATTGGCAAGGCATTGAGGTAGGTGTACCCGCTTATCTCGGCCTGACCTCTGAGCCTGGGTGACTGACAATCTGCCTTGCCCTTTGTTTTGCAGAATGTCTTCTAGTAGAACTCCAAGTGCTGAGGAGGATCGCGAGGCTATATGCTATGCTGGCGATGAAGAGGCCGAATCCAGCGGGCATGTATGAGGTCATGGAAGTGGGGAATGTGGACCCTCCTATGACCGCTGAGTCAAACAGAAGTAGGCCTGCAACAATTGTAGCAGATGCGGGTCCGTCAGTGCCTGGCAAGAAGTCAAACACACCGCGGCCGACCAAGAAATTCATTGATGAAGGCCTGGCCGAGAGGGCTTTCCAGAAAGCTCTCGACAAGGATGTTGAGAAGCAATGGAAGCTTTTCTATGAAAGAGACGACTATACTTCCTCCCTGGCCGCGTATGACATACCACTGGAATATCGCTTCTTGAGATTCACCAAGTGTAAGGATAAGAAAAGGGTTTGCGGCCGACCTACCCTAGATTACATTTGGCTTCATTATGATCATCTGGTGGCCGGGGCCCGTCCTTCTTTTGACCCATTTCTTGTCAAGTTCTTAGATATAACCGACACCCTTCCCAATGACCTCATCCTCGAGTTGATGAGGGTCCTTATAGGTTTCGTCGTGACGAGTCGGATGTTAGGTAGGGAACCATCCATCCTAGTCTTAAACCATTTTTTTCATGTCACAAAATTTGGTGAGTTTGATCAGCTCACGCCTAGGCGGAAAGCGTGTTAGCTACTCTTTGATCTTCCTGACAAAGTCAACGCCTGGAATACCCGCTGCATGAAAGTCGAATCGTGGGTAGGCTGTCCATTCAAGAAGAACAAGGGAGGTGTTCCGGACACATAAAGCATCAAAGCCTAAGAGGAGGAGATTACCGATCAGGACTTTAGTTCGAGGATCAAAGAGATTCTCGGGTTTCTTGGCGGGAAGAAGCCTACACAAAAAAGAACTTTCAACTTCCGTCCCCTGCTTGATGTTACTGAATCTTATAGCCAGGCCGCAGGAATCATCACTCCAAGAGATGGAGAAGTCCTCGTGTCGGTGGAACCGCTATTATGTGACCTCGATTGGTATGCCGAATGCCATCACAGAATATGCATGCCCACCAGTGCGAAGAGTGTGGGGGTGACCCCAAAGTTCGGTCAGAGTTTGGAGTCAGCACTATATGTATTTTCCTACTTAGCATTATTTTCCCGCCTTTCAATATTTTTGTTTTATTTCATGAACTGATTGTGCTTGTTGTCGCAGATATGGTGAACACGAGCCGACTCCGCAACAAAACACTTCAACAGAGTGATAACGCTTAAAATAGTCTATCCTTCGGCATCAACATTCTATCAATTATGAGCTAAAAATAGTTGTTTCGACCTATAAATATGAACCATTTGAGTTGAATAGCATATGTCGGGTTCGTGAGTCGAGAAATAAGCAATAGCGTTTATTTTCCCTATTTCGATATTATTTCGTGCATTATTTGTTTATTTTCAGGATACGAAATATTGGGTTGAGCATCATGGACGAATCTGGAGTGGACTGAACGAAAGGAAGGGGACTAGGGTATTCCAGAACTTTTCAAGTTAAGTCGGGAAAAGAAAAATGACAAAAATACCCCCGGTTTACCGGGAGGTACTGGCGGTTTACCGAGGTTCCAGATCTTTTCGAAGCGCGTTTTCTTTGACGAGGGGTAGGACTAGATGTTTCTAAGTCGGTTTAGATAGCTATAAATAAGAGGCTTCGCCTCAGAACACAAGTGTACAATTTTCAAGACAAGTATTATGCAATAAAAGTTCTTTATTCTTTATTTTATTATTTTATGAGTTCTGGTCGGAGAGATGACAGAGTCGCCGCCTAGGGAGAGATCCGAGGGAGATCTACGCTCGTCTTCGAGGGTATGACTTTCTGTCTTTTCCAAGATGTAGATCTATCGTTGTTCTATTCGACTAGTATGTTATAATTGCCTATTTAGTTTAATTATGTAGTAGTTAGTTTATTTTACGCCATGTGTTATAGATCTAATTCGTTGGTGAGAAATCATGAAATAGTGGTTGCGTTCTTCAGATCTGTGACAGTCTATATCGTTAGATCTGAATACCAAGTAAATTACTAATTCATGATAATCGGCGCCAGCTACATTGATCGATAGATTTAATTTACATGTTATTAGCCTGATCAATTATTTGCATGTCTTCGTAAACTAGCATGAAATATGAATAGTAAAGTGCTATGTTTGGACATTATCTTGAATGGACCCTAGGAATGTGCTGATCAGTGTCGACAGCTGTCTAGGCGGGTTTGCGGTATGAGATAGCGCTCATATCGACAGCTCTAGTTCTTTATGCGTATGGGCTATTACGGACCAATTAAGGAGGGTAGTTTGCGTATATATTGTCTACTACCATTGTCGGAGTAGATAGGGTTAGGAGTTGTACCCGTAGCTGAACAATGAATTAAAATTCACCAATAGGGAGGTCTGTTGCATGTGTGGGGGGAATAACTAATTACTCATAATTAAACTATTACATTCGAAACTCGTGTTGCTCCGTTGAACTTGCATAATCTTGTTAGTTGATTGTTACCAAATTTACTACTGTCCGTATTATAGTTTGTCGTAGACCATATTAGTGACAAGCTCAATATTTATAATTAGACATTCTTACGAGTCTCTATGGGATCGACCTTGACTTGCCCGTACTCTACTACGATAGACCTAGTCCTATTGCTAGTAAGTGCTTTGCACGCGATCAAGATTTTCTGGCGCGGTTGCTGGGGACTCGTGTCAAGAATACTTTGTATTTGAGATTGAGTTTCTGTATATATTTGAGTCTGTTTTATTGAGTCTGTTTTATAGCCTGTTTATACTGGAGTCATACAGAGTCAATTATGTTAAAATCTGAGAAAAATAGCTTCCGGTTTATCGAGTGTCTACCGCGGTAAACCGAGGTCTCAGTTTTGGTAGAATCATTTTTGTTAGTTCTGCGTCAAGTCAGTATTCAGAGTCTGTATTTTTGAGTTTGCCAGGCGGGTGTAACAGCCGGCGAGGCAAGTCACTAACCTTTTTATTTATTTTTTTATGTCTTGTAGTACGCTACACAAAGTTCAGCAACCAAACTCAAGAGATTCATACCTGAGATTGAAAAGTTTGCTAGACAAAAGAGAAAGGAAACTCGAGAGAAATATGTTAGGCTGGCGGACGATGTGAGTACGCACGAAAGAGATCACAATGAGAGGGAAGAAGAGATTCCACCTTTGGAAGATACAGAAATTGACACGGCACAGAACGGGCAGAATGGACAAAATGGAGCAGGAGCTGTGGAACAAGCAGATTGTAGAACTCTACTAAGTTATGCGATGCCGACGATCGAGCAATTTGTGCTACTAATTGTTCCGCCAGAGAATGCGGCTGAGGTATTTCACCCGAAACCGAATATAATACAAATGGTGACAAATTACACTACCTTTCATGAAGTACCAAACGAAGATCCTAGTGTACATGTCACCAACTTTCTGGAGATAGTCAGCACGGTCAAACCAGCAGGAGTGCCTGAAGATAACATCAAGCTGAAATTGTTTCCATTCACCCTGAAGGACAAAGTGAAGATATGGTTATTGTCTCTAGCTCCAGGATTGATCCAAACTTGGACCGATCTGTTGCAGAAATTTATGAACAAGTACTGCCCGCCTAGGAAGTCACTACAGATGAGACAAGACATTATGAATTTGAAGCAGAAACCCACTGAAACTTTTGAAGAAGCATGGGAAAGGTTTAAGGAAGCATAGAGGAGACGCCCTCACCATGATATCACTTTGTCCATACGAATGCATAGTTTCTATCACGGATTACGGACAAGTGAACAAATGAGAGTTGATGCATCGAGCAACGGATGTTTTGCGTTGCTATCACCCGAGGAAGCTGAAGAAAAATTGGACCAAACGGCACTCACCAGCCAATGGGGAACGCATCAAATCGAGACCGCCAATGTAGCTGAAGGCGTATTTGGAGAAGATACTTCTCAAAGGATCTTATATCAACTGATGGCGATGAATGACAAGATAGATGGCATGCAAGATCGCATTGCCAAGCTTGATAAAGTACAAGATATCGAAGCAACCAACACTAAGGATGTGAACTATATAGGGAGGCAAGGAAATCCTTATGGGGGCAGATATCGCCCGGTTTTCATGACCACCCTGGTTTTAGACTGAGTGACCCTACTGGGGGTTTTCAAAAAAGCGATTCTAACGGTGGAGAGAGACCAAGACAAACTGGTGGATTCGTGCCTCAATTCAACAAGTCAGGTGGTTTGGAAGCAGCCATGGATAAAATAAGCTCAACTATGACCGACACGGTCAATCAACGTACGAAATCCATGACTGATCTGAATACAAACTTCACCACATATTGTCAGAAGAATGATACAAGACTGACCAATCAAGAAGCCTTAGTGCAAAACCTGTCGCACCAAGTGGGGCAGATTGCCGAACAAGTGTCAGCCCGTCCTCCCGGAGGATTTCCAAGTAATACTAAGAAGAACCCGAAGGACGTGAATGCAATCATGACTAGAAACGGAAAGGAACTTTCCTGGACCAGTTATACCAACTGCCCAGGAAGGATCAGAAAGTAGTCAGCAGCAGAACGCAGTAGAATCTGGAGAAAAAGAGGGTCCGGCAAACCGGGACACCACTCCGGTAAACCGGGAGTCTGAAAATGCAGCAGACAAGCAGGCAGAGCAACAACAATCAGCAGGTAAGTCTTAACAAACTGTAACTATTAATCCTGCTACTTTACCCTATCCCCATAGGAAATACAAGCCGAATAATGATGATGCCCGTTATAAAAAGTTCATATAAATGTTTAAGAAGTTGCAAGTGAACATACATTTGGTAGAAGCTCTGGCCGGAATGCCAGAGTATGCAAAGTTCTTAAAGGAAGAAATTTCAACCAAAAGGAAGTTATTAGACCTTGAGACCATATGTCTTAACAAGGAATGCTCGGCAGTTTTGCAATGCAAACTGCCTCTTAAGTGTAAAGATCCTGGGAGCTTCCTCATACCGTGCACAATTTGAGAAGTATGCCTAAACAAAGCATTGTGTGATCTTGGAGTCAGTGTCAATCTAATGCCACTCTTCATCTTTCATAAGTTAGGCATGAAAGAGTTGAATGAAACATTTATAACCCTTCAATTAGCGGATAGGTCCATGAAGCAACCTTGTGGAGTGGTGGAGGATCGATGTTTTGGTAAAAGTTGATAAGTTTATATTCCCTGTAGACTTTGTGGTGCTAGACATGAAGGCTAACCACGATGTTCCATTAATCTTAGGAAGACCTTTCCTAGCAATGATTAAGACCTTGATAGATGTTATAAGGGTGAGCTTATTCTAAGAGTGAACGAGGAAAAAGTAGTGTTCAATGTAATGAATTCAATGAGGTATGCTCAAGATGAAGGAGAAGCATGCTACATGCTAGATGCCATCGATGAGCTTGTTTTGAAACTATATCAGCAAGTGGTACTAGACCCTGAAGTAGCAGAGACTTTGCTCCTGAAGGAAGAAGAAAAGAGGAAACCTGGCATGGGTGTAGCGAAGGTCAAGTGCGAGAAGTAGAGCCTATATCTTTTGTGGATTTAGGAGGAACCATTGATAGACCTTCGTGGCACAAGTTCTTTGACCTACAATTTACTAGTAAGTTGTTAAGATCATCACTAGAAGAGCCACCAAGGAACTTAACATTGAAGCCTTTTCCATCTCACCTGAAGTACATGTACTTACAAGATGATACTCTTCCCCTCATAATTTCATCGTTATTATCACCTTTAAAGGAGGAGAAACTGTTAAGAGTGTTGAGAGAGCACAAGGGAGCATTTGGGTGGACGATTGCAGATATTAGAGGAATAAGCCCATCAGTGGGCATACATAAGATCTCTGTAGACCCTGAGAAGAAAGCGGTAGCACAACCACAAAGGAGGTTGACGCCACAACTGAAAGCTGTTGGTAAGGATGTGATCATAAAGATGTTGGAGAAGGGAATCATTTTCCCAATTGCAGACAGTGAGTGGGTAAGCCCGATTCATGTGGTGCCTAAGAAAGGAGGATTCACTGTCCAACCTAATGAGTTTGACGAGTTAATCCCTATGAGACTAATTACTGGACATCGAGTTTGCATTCCTTTCGGGAAATTGAATGACGCAACTCGTAAGGATCATTTTACCCTACCATTCATTGATTAGATGTTAGAAAGATTAAGCGGTCATTCATTTTATTGTTTCTTAGATGGATATTCTGGTTACTATCAGATCCATATTGCCCCTGAGGACCGAGAGAAAACAACTTTCACATGCCCCTATGGAACTTTTGTGTACAATCGCATGCCTTTTGGATTATGTAACCAGCAACTTTCCAAAGATGCATGATGTCGTTATTTGCGGACATGGTGGAAGATTTTATGGAGATTTTTATGGATGATTTCTCTGTATTTGGAGATATCTTTCATAAATTCTTGGACAATTTGAGTAAAGTGCTCAGGAGATGTGAAGAGACAAACCTTGTACTTAACTAGGAAAAATGCCATTTCATGGTTACAGAAGGAATAGTGAAGGGTCATAGGATTTCGAGGAAAGGAATGGAGATTGAAAACGCAAAGATAGAGGTGATAGAAAAGTTACCCCCTCCAACGAACTTAAAGACGTTGCGAGCCTTTCTTGGCCATGCAGGATTTTATAGAAGGTTTATCAAGGACGTCTCTAAAGTTTCTAGACCTTTGACAAAATTACTTGCAAAGGATGTACCTTTTTGTGTTTAGAAAAGAATGTAAGAAAGCATTCAACACATTGAAGCAAATGCTTATAACCGCCCCATTTCTGGTAGCCCCAGATTGGAACCTTTGAGCTTATGAGTGATGCAAGCGACACGGCAGTTGGAGCAGCCCTGGGACAGAGGGTCGATAAAATATTTAAGCCTATCTATTATGCCAATTGTATCCTTAACAGTGCCCAGAGGAATTATACGACTACAGAGAAGGAACTCTTAGCTGTCATATTTGTATTTGACAAGTTTCGACCTTATCTGATAGGATCGAAAATCATTGTATTCACTGACCATGCAGCATTGAAATACCTTATAACCAAGCAAGACTCCAAGCCGAGATTGTTGAGATGGATTCTACTCTTACAAGAGTTTGATGTGGAGATTAAAGATGAAAAGGGATCTGAGAACCAGGTGGTTGATTACATGTCAAGATTAACTTTGCTGGAAGAAGAGCAACCGACTGAGATCAATGAGAGCTTTCCTGACGAACAACTTTTTGCCATCTTAGTGGTAGCTCGAGTTGAATCTCAGCCCCGACATCCTACATCAAGAGTGGGCAAGGTATACCATTGGTTTGCTAATATTGTCAATTATCTAGCAGGAAGGTACCTATCACTAGAATTCACAAATACAGATAAGAAGAAGTTTTTCCTGTATCTGAAGCATTATCATTGGGACGATCCCTACCTATACAAGCTATTCCCTGATGCCATTCTTAGGAGATGCATCCATGATGATGAAATTCCAAGTATTTTTCACCTATGTCATTATAGAGAAGCTGGAGGTCACTATGGTCCAGACAAGATAGCGGCAAAGGTACTGCAGTGTGGATTCTATTGGCCAACAATTCATAAATATGCTTGCGAGTTTACAAGAGCCTGTCATTCCTGTCAAATGACCGGTAATATTTCCAAGCGGAACGAGATGCCACTACAGAGTATCTTAGAAGTGGAGTTATTCGATGTATGGGGAATTGATTTTGTTGGGCCTTTCACATCATCGGAATCAAATCGTTACATCCTGGTAGCAGTCGATTATGTTTCCAAATGGGTGGAGGCATTGGCCTCACCTACTAATGATGCCAGAGTTGTCCTGAGGTTTCTTAAGAAGAACATTTTGACGAGGTTTGGAGTGCCGAGAGCCATAACTAGTGACGAATGGAGTCATTTATGTAATAGGTTTTTTGAGAAGTTGATGATGAGATATGGGGTTAGACATAAGATTGAAGCAGCATATCAGCCCCAGACGAGTGGACAAGTGGAAGTCACGAACAGAGAGATTAAGAGGATCTTAGAGAAGACTATGAATCCCATAAGGAATGATTGGTCTTTGAAATTAGATGACGCTCTTTGGGCGTACAGAACAGCTTATAGGACCACGATTGGGATGTCACCATATATGATAGTGTTTGGAAAAGCATGTCATTTTCTGGTAGAACTCGAGCACCGAGTGTTGTGGCCTACGAGATTTTTAAACATGGATGAGAATTTAGCCGGTGAAAAGAGGCTGCTAGAGTTGAATAGATTGGAGGAGTTTAGATTTCAAGCGTATGAGAATGCTAAGATTTACAAGGAAAGAACGAAACGCCTGCTTGATAAGAAGATTCTGAAACACACATTTCAAGTTGGAGATAAGGTGCTGGTTTACAATTCACTTCTTCGTCTTTTTCCTGGGAAGGTGAAGACTAGATGGTATGGATCACATGTAATCACCAAAGTTTTCAATTCAGGTGCATGTGAAGTTAGAACTGAATACTCTGGGCAGACTTTCATAGTAAACGGCCACAAGCTGAAGCATTACCTAGAGCACAAGTATAACCCTGAGTTGGAAGTCTTTGTGTTGACAAAGCTAGAGTATGAATAAAGGAGCCCTATTAGTGCAGTCGAGCTGGCGACTATAAACTCAGAACTATTTCTAAACCCTTATTTATTGCTTTTGTTTATTTTATTTTGAGTCAATAACGTAGCATGACAATCACAAGGTTTTCTTCATCACACATATCCTCGGTCGTCTGGCTAGAGAGATATTTGGTTTTTTCCTTCACGATTCTCATGTGATACCCTAGTACAAGTTTTCGCGTCTTGCTTAGGCCAATAAAGAATAAAGTGGCTTAAACTGTTTTTGCACATTCCTCCAGTATGCACAATCACCGCCACCTTATTTTCTTATTGCCCTTCGCATGTTACTCACAATTTTTGGAAGTATTTTTGGAAAGCAGGTAACAACTTGGAAGAGAAATGACCTAGGAGCAAATGATAAGCTCCAGGAAACGCTTTGACTCAGCCGATCAATTCCAGAGCTAAGAACCTATTCTTTTCTTTATTCTTAGTCATTGGGGACAATGTCTATAATAAGTGAGGGGTAGGCGGTCTTAGCTGGTTAGTCGAAAAAGGGAATAAATTTGGAAATTTTTAACACTGTTTTTAGCTTGCTTATTGCACGTTCTCGAGTAAGGAATCGGTAGAAAAGGAGCCCAAGTTCAATTTGAAGTGAGCTATAGCATATTCAATTTAGTATGGAAGAATGAGCATATGTTATGTTGCATGAAGTAGTAACTTATTAATTATTATTTTGTCATTGCAATCAATATTTGAGCACACAATCTGAGTGAGAAGTGTTTAAGATTAGATGATGAGTTGTCTTAACCGGGAATCATTATTTGTCTGTCTATATACTTTTACAAATTTTTGTAAGACAAGGGAAGCAACTTGAATGCCACAAAGGTAACCGGGACAAAACAGGCTTGTGAGAGAAAGAGAAAAAAGTGAGGAAATCGGCCAACAAAAAAATGAAAAAGAAAAGAAAAGCAAAAGAAGAAGAAAATATATGCAATAAAGGCAGTGAGGGAAGCGAACTCGTGTAAAAAAGGCACGACCCTCGCATAAAAGAAACAAACGAGGACTTAAGAGCGATGCTCAGTCCCCGAGTCCGCCCGACCCGATCTGTTGGAATAGTGTCCTAAACCCAATCGGGTTGGACCGGATCCGACCGGGTCAGATCATTTCTACTATTTCTTTATGTTTATACATATATTAAATGGCTCTTATGTTGTCATATATATGTTCTTTTAGTGAACCAATTATGAATTGTTATATGATAACGTCCTTAGTATTAAACTGTGATAGAGAAACCATGATAGGCGATTATGGTTGATGAGATCTCTAATCACTTTAATAAGTTTGATACTTAAATGTCTCTAGGCTGATGTACTATTAAACAGAGCATTGATAGTACGAACAGACTAGCCGTATTAGATGTCTTATGTCTTTCGGGCAAGGATAGATCTTGTCTATCAAAGTGTAGAGACACTTGGACTGTACGTGGACGTGTATTAGAGAATGCATACGTTAGACTGACCCACTTACACGGATAAGTGTCACACCATGCGACGGTTGTGTAATTATCCTTAGGACCGAAGTCTACATGGCATCACGGTGTGGATTGTTATGCTTTGACACTATTGAGGTTTCCCTTAGCCACGGGGCGATCAAGCGGTAGTGATTGGGTGTGATACTGAAGCATGTGGAGTATACATGTTTGGTCGTCTGGGAATCGCGTACCCTATCAGTAGGGGTGAATATCTGAAAGGGCCTTCTTATAAGGAATGTCTTACTCTCGTGAATCTTTGCAAAGTGGGAGTAAATGAGTTACTTCGAGAGAGCATGATATCCAGTTTATAAGATACGGTCGTTAATGTTTGACACTCGACGTACGACGGGATTGTAATTTACACGGTAAATGTTTCACATGAAAGGTAGTAGTCATTGCATTTCACTCTTCCGATGATTGGAGGTCACGGTGTGTTGCTAGACGCTATCCCGTGATCGTTAGGTATGAAGGGCATTTTCGTAATTTGCACTTTGTGTCTACGGCCAACATATTCGGAAGCCTATCGGGTCACACACATATGAACATCTAGCCGGATTAAAATGTGGTTATAGTTGATGACCAAATAAGGAAAGTTTATCTCGTACTATAAAGGTTATAGTGGTAAATTAATATGGTGGTATTTATTTATTATGAATAAATATAATACAAGATATTAATTATATTGATTAATTAAATATACACATAATGTATGTGTGTCGAAAATATATATGTATATTGATACACATGTATTTTGTAAATTAATTAATTAGTATTATATTAATTAAAGAAAATCTCAATTCCCAAATTAGTTTGGGATATGGGACGCGATATTCACGCATCTTTTGTGTGTAGTATTAGATATTAATAGATTTTGGAAAAATAGATTTATGGTAATAAGATAAATATAGTCAATATAAGATATTGACAATATCTTGGAAATATTTAATATAGGATATTAAATTAAATGGGATAAATCAATCAAATATATTTTCCTTATTTATTAGGAAAATGTTTTCTTTCTCCCCAATCTACTAGGAAGCTAATCCTAATCAGATTGGGAATCACTAGGGGCGCATGTCACCTTATAAATAGGGAGGCTTGGCTAGCTCTTTTGTACATCACAATTCCAAGAGCTAATAGTTCTTGTGAAAAATAGAGAGCTTCTTAGGAGAGATTTTGAGAGAGAGAAAAAGTCGGTCTAGCAACCGAATTTTTCTGATAGCAATCCATGATGGGATTCCGGCGGGCTGTTCGTGTTGATCACCGGTAGAGGCCGAACACTTGGGCGGCTCTATGCAGAACTACTCTCCTTAGACGGTCAAAGCGTCGATCTTTTAGATCAAGCAAGGTAACCACCGTCTTTAGCTTATTTGTTTATTGCTTAAACGAAGTCGATCTTGGGTCGATAGGAAATAAATTTTTGAATTCCGCTGCGTTCCCATGTAGATTTCCTAACACGATTAAGGTACCATGTTGTGTAACCAAGTCTGAAGGCAAGATGAGCGAGTGTATGCGTAGGTAAGTTAAGATTTTAGGGTTAATACAACTTGATTCTCCTCACGAACGCACTATCACGACTGATTCATCACACGACACATTGATGCATGATAAGTAGTGATTAATGGGAAGCTTATGGATTGTGGCTTGATGTATGTTCTACTGGAAATCTTGATTGAATATGTGGTAGTTGATGGGGATTGCACTTGGAGGTACATTCGCCTTGATACTCTGCTCGCGGACGAGCAGAAGGCTAGTGGGGGTAGTTGATGACTCTTAAAATAGTCTATCCCATGGCATTAACATTCTATCCATTATGAGCTAAAAATAGCTGTTTCGACTTATAAATATGACCAATTTGAGTTGAATATCATATGTCGGGTTCGTGAGTCGAGAAATCTGCAATTAGCGTTTATTTTCCCTATTTTGATATTATTTCGTGCATTATTTGATTATTTTCAGGATACAAAATATTGGGCTGAGCATCATGGACGAATCTGGAGTTGACTGAACGAAAGGAATGAGCCTAGGGTATTCCAGAACTTTCTAAGTTAAGTCGGCTGAAGAAAAAGGACAAACATACCCCCGGTTTACCGGAGGGTACTGGCGGTTTACCGAGGTTCCAGATCTTTTCGAAACGCGTTTTCTTGGACGAGGGGTAGGACAAGATGTTTCTAAGTCGGTTTGGATAGCTATAAATAAGAGGCTTCATCTCAAAACACAAGTGTGCAATTTTCAAGAGAAGTATTATGCAATAAAAGTTCTTTGTTCTTTATTTTATTATTTTATGAGTTCTGGTCGGAGAGACGACGGAGTCGCCGCCTAGGGAGAGATCCGAGGGAGATCTACGCTCGCCTTCGAGGGTATGGTTTTCTGTCTTTTCCAAGATGTAGATCTATTGTTGTTCTATTCGACTAGTATATTTTAATTGCCTATTTAGTTTAATTGTGTAGTAGTTAGTTTATTTTACCCCATGTGTTATAGATCTAATTCGTTGGTGAAGAAATCATGAAATAGTGGTTGCGTTCTTCAGATCTGCGACGGTCTATATTGTTAGATCTGAATACCTAGTAAATTACTAATTCATGATAATCGGCGCCAGCTACGTTGATCGATAGATTTAATTTACATGTTAGTAGCCTGATCAACCATTTGCATGTCTTCGTAAACTAGCATGAAATACAAATAGTGAAGTGCTATGTTTGGACATTGTTGGGAGGATTTTTGCATCATTAAAACAAAAGAAAATTTATAAACCTATACTTAACATGCAAACTAACTCCTAACCGACCAAATATCGGGTAGTTGATGGCATAGTAGGGTAAGTATAGGGTCGATCCACAGGAAAGGGATATTGAATCTAATCTAATTAATCCTACCAATTGCTACTCAAGAAAACAAATAAACGAAAGACAAAACATAAAAACAAAAAAATAATTCAAATAATCTAACCTAAGGAATAAAATAAACAATCTAATCTAAAGACATGGGATCAAATAATGCACAAACCTATGTGATCTCAATCCTAGTTCAATTCATGATTCTAATTCAATTTGTGGTTTCACCTTTACACGAGACATAAACTCCTAATCTCTTAGCGAATTTATCTCTCTAGTTATGAATCCCTAATTTCTTAGGTGAATTCAATTATCTATCTCTCATCTTTCGAATGTTGAGACTGATTTACCATACAAAACTCGGTGTAGATTCAAGTTACTCTCGTATAGTCGAATCTAACAACCTAGAATCTAACCAATTAATTTGTCACATAATCAACGGCTAAAAACCCTATCTTTCTATGGTGATCTGGCGTTTATGCAACTTTCGTATTATAAACATCAATCGTGAACTAATTTCTCAATTTATTCACATAGCCATACAAACCGCATAGAGAAGATACAAATAAATTGAAATCATGAAGAAGAACTGGAATTGAATAAATCTAAAAGAACTCACATAGTTGTGTACAAAGGTTGATCCTTGAAAAGAAAAACGAAACGAAAAGACTCCTAATCTAACCTCGGTTCACCCGAGCACAAGGCTCGGGTGACCGGCCTTCAACTCCTCAAAGTGCGGCCGCTCTTGAGTAATTTTACGTGTATGAAATTCTCGAATGAATTAGGGTTGGGGCGCGGCTCTTTAAATAGAGTTTTAAGTCGGCCGGCCTTAGGTCGGTGTTGGACGCCCGTCCGCTTATGTGGACGCCCGTTCAATATGCCTTAGACGCTAGCAAGACGCTCGTCCAGATGCCGTCCAAACTCTCTGTTCAACTTTTCTTCCCTGGACGCTCGTTTACTTTTTCAGACGCCCGTTCTGATCTGGACGCTCGTCCACCCTATCTGGACGCCAGTCCACTGTCGAAATCTTGATATTTCCATCTTTATCTTGATTGATTTCTTTCCTTATCTCTTTTATTCTCCCATATCTTTGATTGATCCTCTCTCATCTCGAAATTAGCTCTTTAGGATCATCTTTTCCATCATCAATGAGTATCTACACAAGGATCAAAACATACCAAAGCGTAACGTATTTCCAAAATAACATAAAATCACCAAATAAGCATATAAATCGATACGTTTTCATATTTAACCATTAAAAACCTCATTTACTCAATATTTACATATATAGCTCAAAATCTATGAAAATCATACGAATGTAGGGAAATTGATATAGAAAATATCTATAAAAATCACTACAAATCAGCCCTTAACAACACCCCCACACTTATCTTTTTGCTCGTCCTCGAGCAAAACAAACAAAGTCAAGCTCGAGACAAATAAACATCTATACAAATATGAAGTATATTCAATAACTTAGAAGTTCACCCATGTAGTGTGTGCATAGCCATAGTAAACTTCCACTAAGTTCCACAATTTGAAAGTTATTCAAACCAAAACCAGCCCGGTTTCCCATTTAAGTTAGAAATATTCAAAAAACTATAACAGGCACTTTACAAAACATACATATCCCAAAAAGAAATAGTAGATAATACCTAAGATATTTCTGACAAACTCGAGGATAATCCCTACAACATATCCTTCGCTTATACTCTGGGGATAAGATTAACGATAACTAAGTCTTTCAACTTATTTATAATAATATATCTCAATTTTTTCACTTTTTCCTAACACACATCAGAATAAGCTTTTGCCCTCATAGTAGAATAGGACATTTCAAGATAATCTCCTACCTTACTCCAATCATAAGGCAGCTATAAACCGACCGTCGTGAGCTTTTGGTCATCATAGTGGAATAGGACATACGTGGTACACCCTACCTCACTCAAATCATAAACCACTTCCGACACACACAATTACAATTATGTTTACTTAGAGATTTCGGTCGGGCAAGTGGAAAAGATTATTTTCTAGTAGCACAGACCACTGAGCATAACACCTCAAGTAAACAATTTATTACTATTGCAAAGACTTAATCACGTTTCACTTATCACATTCAAACTTACAGATATTCACAGTATATCATACTTTAATCCTAGAATACAAACTACTAAACTTTTCAAGAATTGTACATAAGCAAAGAAACATGCTATAATCATCAAAAAAATTCAACTAAAATGGGGTAGGCTTTCAACATTTAGCTCATCATTTACTATGGCATGTGAAAAAGAGTGTCGGGTGAAACAACTAAATTTACTAAATATGCAGAATACGGCATCAATGATTATAAACATCGAACAAAGACATGTAATGCTCACTCGGGACAAAACAAAAATTTTAAAATTAAGCACTTTTCATAGAAATATAATAGAAATTGAGCAAACGACTCATAGATACATTTAAGCACTTTTCATAGAAATATAATAGAAATTGAGCAAACGACTCATAGATACATATAAACCATCCTCTCCCCCACACTTAGATTGCAACGTGTCCTCAAGTTGTGCAGAAATAATAAATTAGAGAACTTAGCTGATTGGATGCTGGCAAGTCCGGAAAAATCGGTAAAAACCAAAATTGCTGCATAGCTCAGTAGACTGTGGAGCATCACAGGACAACTGAATTCATCGTGAAAGTGCACAATAGCTATCAAAAATATCCTGCACCACTTGATTAGTGCAAAAAGAGTCTTCGGGGAAAAAGAAAAGATTACATATATAAAGCACATGAAGAAAAGGATCATAGAGATTTTTCAACTTAAGCTCAACTAAAGATTGAATACTATACATGAAATACTACAAAGTCGTAGGCTAGGTGCAACTATATGAAAATATATTACAATGCAATCTACATGATATGCAATCCTAAAAATAAAATAAATAAAAAAAATAAATTCTGACAGGCTCAGGCTGAGCAAGTTGAGAGGACAACCCTACAGTGACTACGGCCTATGCAGAAACTAAAAATAAAGAAAACGAGGTAGTATTACGGAAACCGACAGTTAACTACGCTCAAGAAAAATAAAATAAAAATAGCAAAACAATGCAACTAGATGACCTGCAACTAAATGATATGCATCTAAATGATATGCAAAAATAAAAGAAAATAAAAGAAAGAAAACTAGCCCATTCATTTGCAACATGACATATATAAAATAAACGTCTACCAAATAATGACAGGTTACGATAAACGACAGTGCTATCCATTACGTGCAGTGTAGACGCGCCTTAAGACTCGTCAAAAGTGATAGCATTATGGAAACCCAACAGTTAGCTATACTAAACGGATATAACTCATAAGCCAAAGATGGTAGCATACGGAAAACCGACAAGTAGCTACCCAAATGAGTTATGAAAAACAAAGAAAGCATGTAAGTCTTAAAAGCTAACAAGATTCATCACAACGGTATGTAGCATACGGAGACCGACATTAGCTACTAATTAACATGAAGACCGGTTATAGCTTACGAGAACCGACAGTCACTATAACTTGCATGAATCAAAATATAAGGATAAGATCATTTACTTAGCATGAATTCATAGATGGAAAGGTATAACATTCATATTCAGGACATCTATGTAAGAAAACAAATATAGGCCACAGAAGCTCGAATGTAAGCAATCCATACTAAATAAAAGCATTAGGAATGAGATCAAGAAAAACCTGGACTACTGACCTGGCGTTCAGCACAACAGACGGGCGTTCACCTCAAAATACAGCTTTGGACGAGCGTTCAGCCAAACAAACGCTCGGTTGACTTGAAAACCAACCGGACGGGCGTTCAGAAAGTATAGACGCTAGTCTGGTCCTTCAAATCAGAACAGAGTCGAAAATATTTGAACGGACGAACGTCCAATACTTTCAAACGCTCGTTTACTGCGGCTAAAGAACCGGACGGGCGTCCAACGAGAGAAGACGCTCGTCCAATAACAAGAATGCAAAGCAGAACGCGAGAAAATAACACAAAGAAACCCTAATATTCCAATTCTAAACACCAAGAACGAGGCAGCCACATCAAATTCAAGCACGTACGGTTAGATTAGGAAACAACTAAACATATAAACTTCACGTAAAACAAGTTGAGTAAAAAACTTTTGCACATTCTTAACCTAACGGTCATCGAAACACGGCAAAATAAAAACTCTCAACTTGGTATACGCAACTTTTATTAAAAACGAAAAATAAACGTAACAAAATCGAGAACTAACAAGACTGGATTCAACATGACACCTATTCCCCGGCAACGGCGCCACTTTTGTTGGGAGGATTTTTGCATCATTAAAACAAAAGAAAATTTATAAACCTATACTTAACATGCAAACTAACTCCTAACCGACCAAATATCGGGTAGTTGATAGCATAGTAGGGTAAGTACAGGGTCGATCCACAGGGAAAAGGGATATTGAATCTAATCTAATTAATCCTACCAATTGCTACTCAAGAAAACAAATAAACGAAAGACAAAACATAAAAACAGAAAATAATTCAAATAATCTAACCTAAGGAATAAAATAAACAATCTAATCTAAAGACATGGGATCAAATAATGCACAAACCTATGTGATCTCAATCCTAGTTCAATTCATGATTCTAATTCAATTTGTGGTTTCACCTTTACACGAGACATAAACTCCTAATATCTTAGCGAATTTATCTCTCTAGTTATGAATCCCTAATTTCTTAGGTGAATTCAATTATCTATCTCTCATCTTTCGAATGTTGAGACCGATTTACCATACAAAACTCGGTGTAGATTCAAGTTACTCTCGTATAGTCGAATCTAACAACCTAGAATCTAACCAATTAATTTGTCACATAATCAACGGCTAAAAACCCTATCTTTCTATGGTGATCCGGCGTTTATGCAACTTTCGTATTATAAACATCAATCGTGAACTAATTTCTCAATTTATTCACATAGCCATACAAACCGCATGAGAAGATACAAATAAATTGAAATCATGAAGAAGAACTGGAATTGAATAAATCTAAAAGAACTCACATAGTTGTGTACAAAGGTTGATCCTTGAAAAGAAAAACGAAACGAAAAGACTCCTAATCTAACCTCGGTTCACCCGAGCACAAGGCTCGGGTGACCGGCCTTCAACTCCTCAAAGTGCGGCTGCTCTTGAGTAATTTTACGTGTATGAAATTCTGAATGAATTAGGGATGGGGCGCGCTCTTTAAATAGAGTTTTAAGTCGGTGGCCTTAGGTCGGCGTTGGACGCCCGTCCGCTTATGTGGACGCCCGTTCAATATGCCTTAGACGCTAGCAAGACGCTCGTCCGGATGCCGTCCAAACTCTCTCGTTCAACTTTTCTTCCCCGGACGCTCGTTTACTTTTTCGTACGCCCGTTCGATCCGGACGCTCGTCCACCCTATCCGGACGCCGATCCACCGTCGAAATCTTGATATTTCCATCTTTATCTTGATTGATTTCTTTCCTTATCTCTTTTATTCTCCCATATCTTTGATTGATCCTCTCTCATCTCAAAATTAGCTCTTTAGGATCATCTTTTCCATCATCAATGAGTATCTACACAAGGATCAAAACATACCAAAGCGTAACGTATTTCCAAAATAACATAAAATCACCAAATAAGCATATAAATCGATACGTTTTCATATTTAACCATTAAAAACCTCATTTACTCAATATTTACATATATAGCTCAAAATCTATGAAAATCATACGAATGTAGGGGAAATTGATATAGAAAATATCTATAAAAATCACTACAAATCAGCCCTTAACAGACATTATCTTGAATAGACCCTAGGAACATGCTGATCAGTGTCGACAGCTGTCTAGGAGGGTTTGCGGTATGAGTTATCGCTCAATATCGACAGCTCTAGTTCTTTATGCGTATGGGCTATTACGGACCAATTAAGGAAGGTAGTTTGCGTATAGATTGTCTACTACCATTGTCGGAGTTGACAGGGTTAGGAGTTGTACCCGTAGCTGAACAATGAATTAAAATTCTCCAATGGGGAGGACTGTTGCATGTGTGGGGGAATAACTAATTACTCATAATTGAACTAATACATTAGAAACTTGTGTTGCTCCGTTGAACTTGCATAATCTTGCTAGTTGATTGTTACGAAATTTACTACTGTCTATATTATAGTTGGTCGTAAACCATATTAGTGACAAACTCAATCTTGATAAATAGACGTTCTTACGAGTCTCTGTGGGATCGACCTTAATCCTATGATAGACCTAGTCCTATTGCTAGTAAGTACTCTACTACGATAGACCTAGTCCTATTGCTAGTAAGTACTTTGCACGCGATCACAGAGGCAAGATGGTGAGGATCAGAGGGAAAAAGCTCTGTCTAGGACTGGGGAGCATCGACTTCCCACCATCCCTCTGGCCGGAAAAGGAGGTGCGGATCCCTCAACTAAGGGCAAATATAAGGCTCTGACTATAAACGAGCCTGCCAATCCTGCTGCTCTTAAGAGGACAAGGTCACAGAGCCCGGGCACAATGGACGAAGCGAGAATAGAGCCAAAGCCCATAAACATTGATAGCACAGAGAGGGAGACGGACCCGAAAAGGTCCAAAACGGATGATGGACAAGGAAATATTCAACCCGTATCTATGGGCAAAGCTATTGCGGAGAAATCCAAACAGGTCCTTAGTTCGATTGACACTTCACAACCCTCCATCAGCTCTGTCATGACGCTTCGGTAACGGAGCCAACTGATGATGTCAAAATTATCTCGGGTTGTTTAGCGGAATTTATATGATGGATATCTGACTATTTGAGTATGATTTTACCGGCAAGGCATGGTGGTGCTCAAGGACAAGATGAAGATCTTTTAGAGCAAATTGAGGAGAGTGTTTGGTGTTTTGTGATTATGAACTGAGCCTGAGAGGCTGCATACGTACCCTTTGTAAGGGATCAAGCCATGCGTAGTTCTGGAAATGAAGATTTCTCCCCATTGTGATGGCGGTGATGGGGGTATTTATAGAGGTCCTGAGCAAGCCAGCTGAGGAGAGAGGAAAGCTGGCGGGTCGGCAGGCTGTGAACCTAGCTGCCTGCTAGGAGCCTTGGCGGACTCGCTGAGGGCCTTGCGGCCTCGATAAGGGCCTTAACTTGTCGTATCACCCTTAAGTAGTAGCTTGTTCTTCTTTATGTTGCCGACTCTAGTCTCTGGCGGACCTAATAACCGAAGGGATTCGCGTGCCGGCCCCTTAATCTTTCTTGGCGCCTCATGGGGCTAAGGACTTGGAGCGGGTCCGAAGGCTCGCGATCCCAATTTGGCTTCTGAATTCACGGACTATAATGGCCGGTGGCCTCATCCACTATTTTTGGTGGCCGGACGGACCTGTATAAGGATCCGCGGACCGAATTACGATTTAGGCATATCACTTATGTAAGGACTCGATGTCCGGAAACGAGATATATATTACTCCCTCCGTTTTTTTTACCTGTCACGGAGAGAAGAATCACGCAGATTAAGAAAGTAATTAATATGTCTAAATCATATTATTGGAAATGTATTTTTTTATTGGAGATGTATATACTTTGTTGGTAAAGGAATTTTAGTATTAAAAATGTTTTTTTTTTATTGGAGATGTAAAAATACTTTATTGGTAAAGATGGAAAAGAATATTAAATGATGCATTGAAAATGTAAAATAACAGATAAATAAAAACAAAACAAATTCTGAAATGTGATAGATAAAAAAAAAACCCAGAAGGAGTACATGTTACAAATAATGTCATAAAAATGTTGAATATATCTCCAACATTTCGTCGGTGTAGGTTAAACATCCTCGGGAAATACTTGTGTGGTGAGAGAATTTAGGTGAAGTGACGGATAAAACGATCAGAAACACACAGTTTAAATATATAATAAAACAATGTGATCTGTATGGTGCGACACGGTGTCCGTGTGGAGACACGACACAAGACTTACCCAACATCCCTATCCCCTAATCATTTCATTAATATGTCAATTAATTGTGAAAAGTAGAATGCCTTAAAACATCAGTTGACTTATGTACAATCATTAGCAATAAATAAAAAAAGAAATTCGCCAAAGAATGCACTAATCCTCTATGTTTAAGTTAAAAAATAATGGTGTATTTAAAATATTAAAAAAAAAATGCCCTAAACCCAAAAAAAATAAAACAATGCACTAACTGTTAATTATCAGTCACTAATTACTAAATCATTAGATTCCTTTACGTAATCCTTTGACAAAATTTTAAAAATTGGGTCAACAAAAAAGTATATGTGCATAAAGTTAGAAAGCAAACAAATTTATAAATTTAAAGTGAAATCATTCATGAGTTCCTTATCTATTTAAATTGGGGAATTTTTCTACAGGAAAAATGTTATTTCAAATCATTGTAGGTATAAACTATAAAGCCTTACATCGGTAAAATAAGTAAATGCTCACCCCTATATAAATGTGAGACATAAATGTCTTGTCAATAAATACACTTTTAAATCAAGCGAGCACAACGATCTAATCAGTTGAGCGCAAGGGCGCCCCTGGGGGGGGGGGGGGCGGGGGGCGTCGGCCCGAGCCCCCCGAAAATCAATGAATTTAAGGGCCTCATGAAATTTTGACCTAATATTATATATATACTGTATTTATATGAACAAGGAATATATTACCTTAATGGTTAGCACTCTAGTATACTAGGAATGAGACTTGGTTTCAATTTTTTTGTTTTATTTTTTTTATATATGTTTTGGTTACTGTTTTTTTTCGAAGGGCGAGGCCAAAAAATTATTTAGTCTAAATTTGGACAGGGACGTCCCTTGTTGAGCGGATCATTTATGACTCATTTAGCATAGCCCATGGGCGTTACAATATGTGTTAAATACAACATTAATTATATATTGAATTATATTGTATATGTTAGAACATTGTGAATACCTAACATTTTGGACCACTTTTCAACCTAAAAAAGTGCTTTAGAATTATTGATGTTTAACAAGTCAAACATTAAACATAAAATATCATAAAAGAACTTTTAACATTATGTATTGATCGACATAATAAAGGCATGGGACACGTTCTTAACAATTTAGTTTTGAGAGTGATATGAAATCACCAATGTGAAAATAGTAAAATTTGGAGTGTCTTTGTTGAGAAGTAATGAAAACAGTGCACCGTTAAATGATTAACTAAGTATCTAGAAGCGGAATCAAGATGTTGACGCGAGCTGACTTTATTTGTCATTGTAGGAAATAGAATGTGATTTTAAGGAGAGAATTGTCATGATACACGAGACCACATGTTGGTGAAGCTAATGCAACAACGCGTTGCACATGATTAGAGACCTTGAGGCTTAAATACTCTAAGAGGCCGTGGCAATAGTAATGTTGATCACTTCCAAGATCTTGAAGGGTAGATGATTGTCACCTGATGGTAAGGATATCTCCAGCTTGCAGCCTGACTGCACCTAGAGTCCTCAGGTTTTCACTGGATAGCGGGAATAAAATAAGGCACAAAGCCTTTGACGATGGTTAGTGGCGGACCTACATACAGCTAAGGGGGGTGGGCAACTGCCCCGCCTTAATCCGAAAAATCATAGTAATATACGTAGTATGTATCTTGTTTGCCCTCCCCCCCCCCCCCCCCCCCCCCCCCCCCCCCCCCCCCCCCCCCCTTAAATTTTTTATTTGTCTTTTTAAATTTGTTACTTCTCCTCATTACCCGAGATCCTGCGTCAGTCACTGACGATGGTGAAATGTCGTAGAGGCCCTGATATTTATTGACCACCAATATCAATAGATACTTATCAAAACAAGAGAAAAAATGCATATACTTGTCAATATCTTATCCGTTAAAATAGAAATTGAATATGGTATTAGTTTACTATCCCATAAAATTTGCCTGAGAGGTTTAATTTAGACAGTGTGTTGACTTGAAAAGAGAGCTATTCTTCTAGAATGAACTATCTACGTAAAGCATCCATTATCAAGATGTTATGAAATAATATCATTGATGGATTATCTATTATTCCGATTGATTTAAGTAGATTTGTGATTAATTCGCATTATTGTGTTCACATCAGAATCTCTACTATAAATACCCCCTTATATCATCGGAATAAGACACAAGCAATTTTCCTTCTTCTATACTTGCATTTCCTCTTGTTCTTCCTCCATTATCTTCTTAGTTTTATAACACGTTATCAAGACGAGTCTCTAACCACGAGTCTCATTCAACCGTAAATTGACAAACACAATTTCACCGATTCACAAACTTCTTGTTCATCTTGTCATCACCAACCTCACTAATTCGCCGGCGATCAATGGTGCATCATCACGGAGGTGGATCCGTCCCGCAATATGATATTCAAGACAGGATCCGAGGGTGAACCACAAAAGATAATCAATCGTCAATATATGTGGCAGCATATAATAATCGAAGGGGAAGTATTCTTTTTGAATCTTTAAGATCTATATATTACTTAGAATATGAAACGTCATAAAAGATCCACTTGTGCACACCGAGCCTCTGCTCAATTCATAGTTTCATTAGCTCTATTCTATTTTTATGCAATATAATTTATACACTTTTGTTCAACCTTTATTTGATCTTTTTGGAACAACAGGATGTATGAATATAAATCAAAAGTTTTCGGGAAGCGATTTAACTAATTAATTTTGATGAGGAGCTGGTGCAGTTTAATACATGATTCTGATTGAAAAACAGAACTATGGAAATCGTGTAATTCTTTTGCCTTGTCTAAAATTTTATATTATTTTTCACTGACGTCATTTATATTGGACAGATGCATTATATCACCAGGAGAAAGATGATATGGTTGAAACAAAATTGTTAGTTTAATCGGTGTGAAAAAAAAAAAAAAAAAAAAGGGAGAGAAGAATGATCCAAGAAAGAAAGGAGAAAGGGAGAGAAGATTGATCCAAGAAAGAAATAAATATTAAGGTAAAATTTTGCTTGTTTAATTTATTTTGTAATGATTAAAATATTACCATACAATTCCATATTCTATATGAGATGGATACAATTTAATTTTACCTAACGCAATAGCGTCTTGTCCTTTTGACAATTTTGAAAAAAAACTTGATTATTTGGAGATGATCAATACATTGAACGAGCATATAATGGACACGAAGTTCATTTAAATATGTAAAGTTCGTAAAAGTGAATATAAAATTCACAAAAGTTGACATGTCGAGAATTGACGAAAGTGGACATGAAATTCACATAAATGAGTGAATTTGAAAAATAATGCCGACATGTCATTACATTAATAAATAAGGCCATTAAGTCCATTCAAAAGGACATGCTCCGTAGAATGATTGATCAAACGTTAATATTGCCATGTATGAATTATGGAACCGTTTGAAAAAAAAATGTTCGACTATGATTATTTAACGGTGAAAGATCCGTATGAAGTATGGAACCGTTTGAAAAAAAAAAGGTTCGACTTGTACAACCATTTGAAATAATGGTTCAACCACTTGAGATTGGTCGTTTTAACGAAAGCCATACATGATTGGTTCAACTCCGCGAATGCAGGATTTTAAATCGGTTAATTCAGTATTTTTATTGCACCATGATTGAAATAATATGGTGTAAGTGACAAGAGCACGGCAAAGAAGAATATCCCGAGAAATGTCTCAAGAGATATTCTGATCTCATTGTACTCATATTGTCGGGTCGATGAGTTGATCTCACCGCATGTCCATTGTTCGCCGAGAAAAAAAAAGATTTGTTATTGAAAATCAATATTGGTGCCACCATTCTCCGGAGTGAATATAATCGAATTTTGGCCACGGCATAATATTCCAATTTTGGTCATGGCCGTGGTCGCCCGGAGGTCTTGGTAGAGGCCGTGGTCGTGGATGCGGTCGTGGAAAATATGTTTCCTTTCACAACGACAATCATGACATAGTTGAGAAAAGGCATATAATGCCATATATTAATTGAGACAAGGCCATATATTAATTAAGAGAAGGCCAATATTTTGGTATATTAATTAAGAGAAGGCCAATATTTTAGTTGATTTTGATATGCCACTGATATCACAATTTGAAGTTAGTAGGCTTCACAACATGAAGTTAGTTGGCGTATGTTGATTGTATCCTTTTGCTCGATGGTTGGTAATTCTTTTATGTTGTGGTATGTAATTCCTCTAAGTTGACGCAGCTTTGAGGTAATTTCTATTTTAGTAATAAAATGGTGATTTTTATATATGATGGGTTGGTTTTATTTATGGGCATTAAGATGAATTCTTCTTTGACTCATATAAAATACTCTCCTAGCTACATTGATAATGATATGGGTTAATGATGTAAAATGGTAGCCGCATTGAAAATGATATGATATGGGTTAGTGTGTTATAATAATAATTATAGATCCAAAACTCTTTGTTTAGGATGCTCTACACTTAGTCTATTGATAAGACTTTATTCTATTTTCAATGATCGTTTTGATTTTCGCTTATGGCTAAATAAAATGATTAAATGTGTTGAACTTAAAATGTATCTTTCGATGCCAATTTTCGTGAGCATCTTAGTTGATACACCTTTTGCTTAAGAATAGATTTACACAGCTTTCAATTGATATTCTCAATTTGTAGAAAATCGATTTATACTAATACAATTTTCTAACCAACGGTGAAGATTTCTTCAATATACAATTCATTTCAACATATTAATTCACTAAAATATTAGAATTTGATAGACTATGACTTAATTCTTAAAAAATATTTTGAATTCTCATTATTTTTGAGAAGTTGAACGCATTATTAGATCAAATCATCTTTAATACTATGCTTATGTAATGCATGATTTATCTATTCATAATATACGATAGAAACATGCATTTAGTCGAGAAAAGTTGCCGCCATTTATTATGTAAGTGATCACATTTTGGTAATATAGTGTCTATTGACATATAATTTTTACCGACTTTTCGCTTATCAAGGATTCCTTGAGTTGTTCTAGTAATAAATCCCATATGAATTGCTTGTCTTAGAATCATGATACATTGTGTTGTTTAATTGTGAATATTATTATTAATTTCAAAATCTCGCTTGACTTAATCATCCTAATAAGCATTGTGAGAATTGATAAAATATCTCTAAAGGAGATAATGCTTCTCCCCAAATCGGAAAATATTAAAGAAATTTGTTGATACCCGCATAAGAGGATCTCTAACATTAAAATGTTGAATCCGTCACGGGTAATTGCAAATTTTCTAGATACCGATAGTGAAAAAGTGTTGTCCGAGCATGAGAGGAGGAAAATCCATTATATCTCGTGACAAATATGGACATATATGAACCATGAGTTCATATATTATTCATTTACATGAAACCCACGAAGGGTAGATTATGCACATTTTGCATATATCAAATATTTTCCGAGAAAGAGGGAGAAACGAACCAAAAGTTCGTTGTCTCATTCTAGTGATTTCTCTAAATATAACGTGAATTTTTTCGAACGATTCTTGAAGAATCTAAAATCACATAGTGATATATTAAACGCATGAAGCGCAAGAGAGATATTGCTTTCAAAAATCTCATAGAATGAGATATTTAATTGAAACCACTATGTTTTATATGTGTAAATCGCATGAAGCGAATAAAAAAAAAAAAGCATCAATGTATAGCTCGGTGCTACATGTTCGATGAAGATCGATTCTCGGCATTGGGGGAGATAAAGAAAATCTCATGTTAGAATAAAAGAATGCCGAGAAATTTTAACAAGATAAACGATCTTCCACGCATCGCTTAATCAATCGCGAAAATAATCTTACTTGTAGTATTTAACAAGTAATATGCCGTATGCCTATATTGAAATTAAATGAGTGATTATTTATAAATGCACCAACAAGATGATTAAAGATATTTCGCTACGCCGTAAGCGTAGAAGACCGATCGGTGTTAAAGATAAAAATCCGCGGAAGAATGATCAATTTATTATTGATATTCAATACTCATGAAATCTCTTAAAGAGATTCGTCTTGTAGACGAAAACCCCAAAACAAAAATTGCACGTGCATCAAATGATTAAATATTGGGGTTGCGAACAACCAATCCATACATTGATAAGGAATTGGTTTATGCTAATATCGAATTAGCAATGAATTTTATGGGAGAAATTATAATAAAATATAATAGTCGTCGACGACATATTTGCCTCTTTAATTGCTATTATTATATCCGGATCCAAAGACGAAGTCATTCGCAGAGTGCCATAAACACTCGTACTAGGTAAAAATGAAATAAGCAATTGAGGTTGAGTTTGAATTGGAAATATTTGTTTGTTAATGATCAAATATATTCTCCCATTATAGATAATATAATATTCCGCTAACTAATATATCCGCGAACTTTATGTCATGACGGTATATTTACGGGTCGTTAGACATTAATATTGATATGAAAATCCTTGGTGGATTTCGTAAATGAATTAATATGACAATCGCAACATGCATATGGTTAAGGTCGTTATCATTCATGTTGAATGTAGTATGACCAATGAGTAGATTCCTATTGAGAAAGGAATATGTAAGTAATGCATGGTTAATGTCATAAATTTTAAGGAATTACGATGCATGATAGTGGAAATATATGCATGCAAATTTCGATTATATTACTTCCCCCATTATTTAGCCGATTACGTTGTTGATTGTGTTGCATGTGTTGCACAAGTTAGTAGTGGGAATGACGCTTATTAGCCCCTACATTCGACTATCCAATAAACTCTAAAAAGAGTGATATGCAAAAGTACGCTCAAGTGACAATCTCATAGATTTGTTCACTAAGATTATTCCTACATCGGTTTTGGATAATAAGTGTTTATAATAATGGAATGTGTACATTTGAAAGATTGTTGTCGTCGTGAAGAGCGACAACTTCAAAACTTTTGTGTGGATTTGGTCTTAAAACCAATGATTGTACTTTTTTCCCTTTAACCAAGTTTTTCCCAAAGGGTTTTCTTAGTTAAAGGTTTTTAATGAGACAAACAAGGTAACACATAGAAACGCATATGACATGAACTATTTACCTTGTCTAGTTTTTTTCCCACCGGGTTTTTCTAGCAAAGTTAATAGTACATGACATATACGTTATGCAACTACGATCGAGACAATTAATCGAGACATTGTCTAGATGAGAATGGAAATTATTTAATTGCACGAAGACAATGCATCTTGCATATCTCAATTGAAGTGAGGCTATATTAATGGAGATTAACAAAACATATTTCACCCAAGTTATTCTTTACTCATGATTTGCAAAAGAATGAGGAGATTGATGTGCAAATGTATCCGGTCAACCGATAATTATTTATCAAGACAAGTTGTCGATCGCAACATTTGAAAGACCATTGAAGAGCATTGGGATGCAAAGAATTGAAATATCGAAATTGACGCTTGGTTCGGGGGGAGTAAATCAACCGATAAATATGTACTCTTTTTCCTTAACTAAGATTTTTTTCCCACTCGGGTTTTCTCTTAGTAAGGTTTTAATGAGGCATATCATATCCGTTGTATGTTTAAATAATAGATATCCAAGGGGAGTGTTATGAAATAATATCATTGATGGATTATCTATTATTCGATTGATTTAAGTAGATTTGTGATTAATTCAGATTATTGTGTTCACATTGTAATCTCTACTATAAATACCCCCTTATATCATTGGAATAAGACACAAGCAATTTTCCCTTCTTCTATACTTGCATTTCCTCTTGTTCTTCCTCCATTATCTTCTTAGTTTTATAACAGATTAATATATTTTAATTGTCTTATACCAAATTTATTACTCGTTGTTAAATTTCGGTCAATATATTTCGTATCCTTCAATCAATCAAAGATTATAATATTTATAGCTACTAGTAGGACTTCTACATTATACCATATACCGAAACTACCTTTACTAAGTCAACACACAAATCAATATTTTCCATAACTCTATTTTCCATAATACTAGTCGCCATATCATAATACCTCCTTCAAGTGGGAGCGTGAAGATCCCGAACACCCAACTTGCGCAATAAGAACTTGAACTATTGTCGTCCCAATGCCTTGGTAAAAATATCCGCCAATTGATGTTTCATAGGAACATAGTAAGAAAGAATCAAACCATCACGTACGAAGTGACAGTCGGCTTCGATATGCTTCATACGTTCATGAAAAGACGGATTCTGAGCAAAATATAGAGTAGACTGGCAGTCACAGAAAATTCGAATGCCAAGAGGGTGCCAAACCCCAAGGTCGGCGAGTAACTGCTTCAGCCATTTCAAATCACATGTCAAAGAAGCCATAGATCGATATTCTACTTCAGCCGAAGACCGAGACACCGTTGTCCGTTTCTTGGACTTCCAGGAGATAGGAGAAAGACCAAGAAACACGAACCAACCACTCAAGGATCGGCGAGTAATTGGGCAACTAGCCCAATCAGAGTCACCCCAACCCTCTAGAAGAAGGGAACTGTCGGAGCGCCGCAAAATACCCTGGCCAGGATGTTTCTTCAAATAGCGTACTAGTTGTATGGCGGCCTCCCAATGTTCAATCCGGGGGCCTACATAAATTGAGACAAGACATGAAAAGAATATGCCAGATCGGGTCAGGTGACCCCGAGATAGATAAGTCGTCCAATAAGACGTCGGTACGACCCCAGATCATCCAAGAAAGGGCCGGTGGCAAGTGCCAGCTTATGATTCTGCTCGATTGGGAAATCAGCAGGTTTGCTCCCAAGCAAGCTGGTCTCATGTATAATATCCAATGCATATTTCCGTTGATTCAAGAAAATCCCCTTTGTGTTCCTCGCGACTTCAATCCCCAAAAAATATTTGAGTGCACCGAGATCCTTCATTTTAAAACACGTGCCCAAATATGATTTAAAAATCGTCAGCGCCACTTTATCATTCCCCGCAATAATCATATCATCAACATACACAAGCACCACAAGTTGAATGCCATCACAATTCAAAGTAAAAAACGAATAGACAAAATACGACTGACGAAAGCCATAGTCATGCAAAGCCGAGGCAAGCTTCGCAAACCAACACCGCAGAGCCTGTTTCAATCCGTACAATGATTTTCGCATCTTACAAACCAAATTAGATCCCTGCTTTGCAAACCTGGAGGAATCTTCATATACATTTCCTCATCCAAATCCCCATGCAAGAAAGCATTTTGGACATCCATCTGGTGAATGTCTCAATGTTTTACTGTTGCGACACTAAGAAAAGTCCGGACCGTAACCATTTTCGCCATAGGGGTGAATGTCTCTATGTGATCAACACCTTCTTTTTGGTGATGCCCAAACGCCACCAACCGAGCTTTGAGACGCTGTAGGGTCTTGTGCTCGTCGTGTTTCTTGGTATATACCCATTTACTCCCAATGCCTTTTTCCCGGGGGGAGGGGTTGTAAGACCCAAGTACCCTGATCTTCAAGTGCATGAATTTCTTCTGACATGGCCTTTCGCCACCCCTCATGTTTCATATCTTCCTTAAACAACTTAGGATGATTACCCACTGTAATAGCTGTAAGGTACTTGCGATGTTTATCAGAAAACATATCATAATTAATATAATGCATAAGAGGATACGGAGTACCTGAGGAAGCTGATGGAGCGGAAGAGCGTGGAGGACTTTTCTGATCAATTAATGTATGTGTCACAAAATCTTGAAAGCGCGAACTCAGAATCTTCTGTCGCTTACCCCTGCCCTTTGGCGGACCTACATACAGCTAAGGGGGGGGGGGGGAAACTGCCCCCCTTAATCCGAAAATATCCTACTAATATATGTATTATGTATCTTGTTTGCCCCCCTCTTAAATTTTTTACTGCCCTTCCTTACCCGAGATCCTGCGTTCGCCACTGCCCCTGCCTAACTCTTTGGTACCTCTACCTGGATGTCGAGGTTGTGGTGAAGGCACAGTATCTTCCCTAGTATCATGTGCTTCACTCAGCACGTCTGTCCCCCCCCCCCCCCCAACCCTGGAGGACCCGGCAATGGTGAGTCCCCAGTAGAGGAAGGATCGAAACCTTGGCCCCCTATGCCAACATCGTCTATCAACGGGTACGAAACTACAAAGGTATCAATATCGGGTGGTTGGGAAAAATGGGAACACATGTTCGAAAAATTTAACATCCCTAGAAACAAAAATCTCCTCCGTATCTAGGTTGTACAAAGTCCACCCATTCTTCGTGAAAGGGTAACCAAGGAAAACACATTTACGACTCCGGCTAGCAAATTTATTCGTGTGGCGGTGACTATAGGCATAACATAAACATCCTAAAATGCGAAGCATTGAGAGGTCCGGTTCTTTGCCAAAAAGAGACTCATACGGCGTTTTAAAATTCAAAAACTAGACGGTGTTTTGTTAATAATGTAGGCAACAGCCATCACACACTCCCCCTAGAACTTAAGTGAAAAATGTCCATCAAAACGTAGTGCACGAGCAACATTAAGTATGTGTTGATGTTTCCGTTCTACCCACCCGTTCTGTTGAGGTTTACTAACACAAGATGTTTCAAATATGATACATTCTTTATCAAAATAAGGAAGCAAAGGTCTAAACTCTGTACCAATGTCACTACAAACCCGTTTAATTTTAACCTCAAACTGATGAGAAATTAACGCAACAAAATCCAAGAAAGCAAACTCAACCTCAATTTTATTCAATAATAAGTAAATCCAAACCGAACGGGAATGGCATCAACCATAGTCAAAAAATATGAAGCACCACACGTCGAGGGTACACTATAGAGTCCCCACAAATCACATGTATCAATTCAAAAATATGATTAGCTTTATTCTCATTAAGGGGAAAAGGTTCACGGGGCTACTTTGCCCGAAAGCAAATATCATATCCATATTTGTTTAAATGTTGGGAAATAGAAATATTAGAAACCTGTCGAAGAACTTTTCCTGATGGGCGTCCCAAACGCCGGTGCCACAAATCCACAGTCTGTGCACCATCAACTGCCAGAATCCGAACCTCCGGAACTCCTAAGAACATAAAAATTCCATCCACACGCTCGCCCAGTCCAATCAGTGTCCTCGTCACTCGGTCCTGCATAACACATAATTTTTTTGTAAGTTGTAGAACACAATTATGATCATCCTGAAATTGAGTGACTGAGAGCAGATTGCAATTCAAATTGGGAACATATAACATGTTTTTCAAATGTAAACTTCCCGAAAAAACAATTGTTCCTTCATGAGTCACCGGTAATGATAGTCAATCTGGCAAACCAATGGGAAATTGAAAATTTTCTCAGGATCAACGAGCCACTCAAAAAATCCCGTCACGTGGTGGGTTGCTCCCGTGTCAATAATCCATACCGAGCTACCTGTCAAACGATCCCGTGATTTTGGACGTCTTAAAAGGTCCAAGATGCTCTGCCATTGGGTTGGTGTAATATTGACCAACCCGGATTGGTCTAAATTGATTGTTCGAGCCGAAGCAATGGGCTGGGCTAAACCAACCGTGGCTCCTCCTGTTGTGTTATGGATCTGTGGCCAAGAAGGAGCTAAAGTTGCCCTACATCGCCGGGGCTCTTGATGTGGCCAAACCGAGGTGTCCAATCTAACCGGCAGTGTACCGGGTCGACTGTAGTCTAGTTTGGTGAGTCAAGGTCGTCTCCTCGGGGAATGTGCACTCCAATTGAGGTTACACACTAAAAAGTTTATATTAATTAGATCTAGGTCGCAAATTGGTGAAAGGTTAATCGATTGCATAAATAAAATGCTGAATTAACGATGATGGTAAATTATAAAAGAAGCTAACCAAGATAATGCGTAGACTAGCTATCCTCTTGCAATGCCATAGGAACGACTTCCTACCTACCTACCATTCGTGTTCGAAAGTGTGAAGCGGTGCATTCCTAAACAAGCAATTCCCCCTCATACGAGTGAATGAAATTGCTCTCTACCTCCTCCTTGGTCTAGACAAGCTAAACCTAATGATTCGGTATGCTACGCCCGTGAATGCAATGGCAAAGCCAACTATCCCTAGATAAGAAATCGAATGCCTCGAAGAGGTCGATTTTACCTTCCGGTTCACCTACCCTCTTCTCACAATTAACATCTCCGTTCGGTATCCGTTAAACGTGTAAAGTACTAACACTAGGCAATTACTCTAATGTCAACAAACAATGCAAACAAGTAGGCAAAGCTTCACAACAATCAAAACTAACAACACAAACAATCATTCCCAATCAATCACAAGAGGATAAACTACTACTACAACATAATCTTGGCTAGAGAAACCTAGCCACTCATAACTACAAACATTAACATAACAAAGCTAACATTCATAATCATAAGAGTACTTGAATCAAAATAAAGGTTAAGAATTACCAATCAAAAGTAAAACTCGAAATTGGTATCTTCATTCAAGCTCCAAAACCTTCAATGGAGTTACAAACTTATGTCTTCAAACTCCAACCAAAAGTGATAGAAATTAAACTAAGATTCTTAATAGTTACAATGATAACCAAGGGCTAATTTCTACAAGAATTTGGCTGTAAGAGCCTGGGGTGGGGTTTTTGCCTGCAAGATGGAAGAAAAATTGGAGAAGATGATGTATATCCTTGATAATAATGTGAATGGAAGAATAAAAGAGATTAAACTTTTCTGACTCTGCACACTTGGCGCGCGTCATCCCATCTTGGCGCACGTCATTCACCAATTTGCACTGATGGCGCAGGTCATAGCTTCTTGACGCACGTCATGTCCAAATGTGGTGACTGACTGAATGACATCTGCATTAATTGCTCAACCACTCAGTGACGCGGGTCATGTGACATGGAGCAGGTCATCAATATATAAAATCACAGAATCATCATTTTATTCTCCCAGCTGGCTTGGATCGACCCTCTAATGTGTGTCAAATAATCCTTACGGCTGAAATCCTTGCCACGGCACAAAATCATCACAAAAGAATCCAATGCCATCCTATGGTCAAAATCCACACTCCCCACCGTGGTATTTGTGCTGCAAAATAGACACAAAGATACCACGTGTAAATCGATAACAAAATCGGCTAATAACTAATATAATACGAAACTAAAAACATGGTTTTCTACAATTTCTATGTACACAAAATATGGTTACAATCCTCATTCAAATTACTCAAGTTGATGTCAAAATAGCGCTAATTGCATTAGAAAAAGGGGTAGATCATCAGAAATCATATCATCAGGTTGACTTACATCAACCACTCCCCACTTAGCGTTTGCTCGTCCTCGAGCAACTAGAGCGATAAGGCTATCTAGAAACACAAAAATATGATCATGCAACATCAAGAATTGAGAATCCAATTATGCGATGCAACCTATCAAAACCACAAGGACATGTTGTTCACTATCTAAGAAAGTAGTGGAGTGTGTGAGTGAATATTCATCGAGCTTGTTATCAACTAACGATCATGAAATCATGCAAACCTTACTCAAACATGCAACCAAAAGTTTAGGAATGAGATCAATCTCCACTAATGAGGCACTCGGAATCAAGGAATTAGGTCAGGTAGTTGACAAATCGGCTTGTAACGTTCACGCTAGGGTAGTGGCTAACCGAAGGAAATAAAAGGGTAATCAAAAGAATAAGGCAAGATAACAAGAATCTGCACCTTCTCCTCCGTGACACCAAATTTCCACATTAATCACTTCACATCATCTCATCACAAAAGATCATACATTTTGCTTCAAAATTTGCCTTCAATGACTCATTATTTAAAGATGTATTTACAATTTACAATAAATACAAAATCAAAGAGACTGTTTCGTTTGTTTTTTTTTTTTTTTTTTTTTTTTTTTTTTTTTTTTTTTTTAGCAAATGGTTTCCAAACCGACTTCACAAGATGCCCTCTCAACATACTAGCATTTCCATCCAACTCTTAATCCCAACCACCGCTTTCACAAATACTAGACTCTTGTTATGCTTGCGGGAGGCCAACGGAATGTAGACCAAAATTTTTGGTTAAGGGTCGGATTATAATGAGGCTAAATACGAACGGCTAGTTCGAGTGGGGTCTCGCCACTCTACAAGGTTAAGTCGGGGACAAAAAGGGAAATTCATGTTCAGGTAGGCCATTTGGCTATGGTTGAATCAAAGTAATGCCAAAAATCGTCATCCCTATTCCGATTCCAAGTACCTGTTATTTCGTCTCAAATGAATGACATTCCTAAATTCAAGTTGCAAACTGGAGTATGCATGCACAAAATCATGAAAAATTGTTTGTTAACAAAGATATTAGAATATACGTGCACAAGGAATCACACTACCAACAAAGATTAGTAAATAACATGCACCTATGTTTCGTCAAAGTTACTCGTTTTATTGAAATACTCACTCTATCAACTACAAGATCGTAATTTATGCCAAAATATAATTTACACATCTCCGATTGTCTCGAAGATGAACAAAGCTAAGCTTTTCTCAAGCAATTAAGGGCATTACCCGTTGTTAGACTAACTGTACTCCCACTCCCCACTTACGAGTCTGCATTGTCCTCAATGCGAAGTGAGTAATGAAGATACAGTGAGGGGAACAACAGGGAATCAACTTGAGCAAGGCGTACGAGATTACCATAAACAAATTAGGGCAAAATGTGGGTTATATGCATTGTTGACGCACACCGAAACCAAATTGGCGCGCGCCAAAGTTACTATTGCTATACAGAGAGTTTAACCTGCAAAACTGGCGTGCGCCAACAGTGTTGTGACGTGCGTCATTCCCACAAGTAAGGGACATGACGTGCGTCAGAGCAACATTGACGTAGGTCAGTAATGCAGAAACTCAAAGAAAAGGGAGGGTTTGCATGCAAGGGGGGTTAAGAAGCAAAATTAAATTTGTGCAAGCAAAATCAGAAGCAAAATCATACTGAAAGATAAATATATTACATGATTTGAATGGCAGCAGGATTGTTTGAAACATTAAAGGAAAAGTGCGGCAAGGATTCAAGGCAACATCAAAAGATAACTAAATAAACTGCAAACAGTCCAACCAACCAACAAACAAACACTCAAACTACTCAGACTCGTCATCAATCTCAGCACCAGACTCATCAGAAGACGGGGCAACACCAAGCATATCTTGGGGAACCAGACCGCGACGTGCTACCGGACTCGGAAAATACTCATCATGAGAGTAGGCGGGAACTCGGGCAACACGAGTGCACAAGTGGGATATCAGCCATGCAAAGGGAATGAAGGGGAAAGTGCACGCTGGCCTAGCATAGGACCATGCAGCTTGATGGATCAACTTACCCTAATTGATGTACACCTCGCGCCTGATTGCGTAAAACAGAAGCAACTCGTTATCCGTCATCTGCTCGAAATTGTCTGTTGCGAGAATGCGGTTGTTGACAAAACGCTTCCACGCCCGCATCTCAGAAGAAAGAGCAGAAACTGAACATCCGCCCTAGGACCTACCCGTCCCGGAAAAAGCGCAAAGATAGCGATCGAGAGATGAGCCATGAAACTACCAATGTTGTTGAGACCCCACTTGATCTCGTAGTGCTGATGAGGAGCAACGGTGGTGGAAGAGAGGCGAAAGGCATCATTGATATCCATCCAATGGAAGGGCACCTCGATCCCACGAACCATGATCGAATTAGTGGATCTCTCATCAGGCTCAACTGACAACATGGCGTAGAACTCACGAACAACAGTCTCGTTGATGCGCCCCCGCGGTGGTGCGACCAAACGATTCCATCCTCCCCACTCTATGCGATACTTAGTCAAATCAGAAAGCTTCTTGGAGTTAATCCCACGTTCCAAAAGAATTGGACGACGACTGAAGAGTTCAGTGTAGTTGTGCAAAGCATCTGCACCAGCTATGTCAAAGAAAAGCACGGGATGATTATCTGGAGGGGAAGACATGGTGAGAATTACAGAAGGAGAAAAGAGGGTAAAAGAGAGGGAAAGAATGAGAGAGGCAGTTGAGGAGTTAAAATAAAAGATGTTAGGGTTTGAAACACTTAATAGGCTGAAAACGCGCGTCAAGCCTATCATGGCGTGTGTCATGGGGAACAAAGTATGAAACTAGGGTTCTGTGGTAGCAGAGGCGTGACTGATGGTTGTTAAGTCGGTTGACGTGCGTCACGGGTAGACTGACGTACGCCAAGCTTGAAGTGTGTGCAAGATACGAACAACAGGTAATGACGTGCGCCACAGATGATGGAGTGCATCAACAAGGCAAAAGGCCATGACTCACGCCAATAGGCAATGACGCAGGTCATTACACCTGGCAGACATAAACACCAGAATAGTTACAATTATCACTACACAAGGAGCTAAGCACAGATAATGTAACAATGCTGGTCAGATAACAAGAACAAAAACTCCAATACACAAGTAGTACCTTGAACAAAAAGCACAATCCCAAAATGAAACAACAGTTGCAACATCCAAACAAAAAGCAAAATAACAAAATAGTTCAACAAAACGACACCAATTGCAGAATTAAAAACAAAGGCACAAGGCTAGACAGTCAAACAAACAAGGTCTGGTGAACAAAAGCACTAAACGGCATCGGCAGATGAAGCGGGAGCAGAAAGAGAAACAGCTCTTCTTCATCATCCTCATCAATAAGCACATGAGCAGCCAAAGGAGAAATCGCACTGGTAGGTGGGATCGTCGAAGGATGAAACAAACCAGCACCCTGATCATCATCCGCATAAGGATTGGATAGCATCTGAATAGGAAAATCTGGAAAACTAGCGGATAACATCGACTGAAAGGATGAACTGCCAGCTCCATCACCAATGGACGTAATCATCGATCCTAATAAACTCTGTCCCGCAAAAGCGGCAAGACCAGCACTAACCGAACTTGTACCTGCAGAAGAAAAGGCCGAAGTGCTACCCGGGACTACGGATGGTCTAGGGAAAGGCGGAATCCAAACAGGGGTCGGATAGTCGTCCTCCAAAGGCGTATCAAAATCGTCAGCACGATCCGCATAATCAGGATGGCAAACCTCATCAAAGGAACGATGACCACGGGAACCAACCCTCAAATCGTTCAAACCACGCAGGACACTCTCAAAACCTAACCTCGAATTGACGTCAGCCGCCACCAAAGCTCCACGCATAGCTGCCATCTCAGACTCAAGCAACTCAAACCTAGCTCTCACGGCTGAATCCTGAACAGGAGGAAGCGACGAAGTAGGCGTACCGGATGAAGGGATATCAACAGGAGGCGGAGCACTAGCTGAGGCAGAAAAAACGGGAGAGGGGCCGGATGGCTTAACATTCTCTGGAATACTAGGACCAATCATGAGACAAACTGGTGGGAACAAATGATCATCAGACAAAGCAGGGACCGAGGCAAGAACACAAAGCCCATGAATCAGCCAGGGAAGAGGTATGTTTCCATTCACACGACGATTCATGAAAAAGTCCACTGCTCCCTGATACATGAAGTATCCAACATCCACGGGTACATCGGTGAAAATAGCAAGTGCTAGGCAAGACTCGGTGTAATACAAGGTGTTAACTTTGTGAGAGTGAATGATATTATGACTAATAAAATGCTTCATCACCCTCACATCCTTAATCGCCTTACCATATTTAAAACGCTTACCTACCCACGTGGCGGACTGACAGAGATACGTTTTAGCCTCACGAGCCTTAGCCCACAGATTTCCGTCATCATTCAACTGCCAAACACTAGAAAAGAGGGTCTCGGGCGGGATCTCAGGAATACTAAAGAAATCATTGATAACCTTCATCAAAAAAGCGACGTTCTTACCACCCACAGGTACAAAACCTTTGGCTGCATCAGCGGGATTCGCAGCAAGGTTAGCATAAAACTCAGCCACGACTGTTCCATTGACAGTAGAAGTACGGGGGGCCGCTAACAGTTCCCACTTACGGTCCGTAACGATTTTCTGAATCCTTGGACTGACCAACTTGAAATCAATTCCACGTTCAAAATGCAATGCGCACTGACTGAAATACTGAACAAAAAGCCGCTTTGCTTTCTTACCAAAGGGTGTCAGGAAAAGGTACAACAGACTCGGTTTCACTGGGGGCAGGGGCTTTCCTCTTCTTATTCTGGTCAGCCTGACGACCGCTAGAACAAGCAGAAGATTCAGACATGTCTACGGTGTAACAACAATCCAACAACAGCAACAAAAGAAAATAATCAGCCCTTCCTCCGGTATGCAAAGAAAAAGAATCAAAATATTAAAAAGACTAAACTAAATCAAGTTGAAAAAGGAGGACCAAGCCAAAAATACCTTGTTGGAATGATGAACACCGCAGACAGAAATGAAGGTCGCTGGAAACAATGGAGGTGACCGGAAATTCAGAAAATGTGCCTTTGAAGCAAAAAGATGAGCCTCCACTTCCCAAATCAATAGAAGAAAAGGGATGGAGAAAGAATGAGTTATGAGGGGTTGTGACAAAGGGAGAAATTTGTGGAGTGGTGGATGAAAAACTGAAGAAAAATGGGAATAGAAAGTGGTGATTTCGAGTGATATGGGAGTTATGGAGGGGAGAGAAGGGAGACAACCGTTTTTTTATTCAAAAACTGCCCCTTTGACGTGCGTCAAGGTTTAATGACGCAGGTCAAACCCTAGATAACACCCAATGGTGCACGCCAAAGGCACTATGACGCACGCCACCAATTCTGCCCAAACTCTCTGTATATCTACAGTGATGGTTGGCGTGGGTCAATGAGCCTTGGCGTGAGTCAAGAGACTCCTTGCCAAACAAATAATCCAATTAAAATGCTAAGGTTCACCAAACTTTTCAAAATAATCCACAAATAACTAAAATTATCACAAAACGGGTTGCCTCCCAAGAGCGCTGTTGTTTTACGTCGTTGGCTCGACGAGATTATACGGTAGAGATGATGGAATTATACAGATTGTCAAATTGGGATACAACTACACTTACTCAATTAAGCACGTAGCAAATAAGCACATAAGCCACCCAAAAGATAATGCTTAAAAGATAAATTGAAAGATAGTACCCGGGGTGTGCTATGTTTACAGTCTTTAGCTAGACTATACAAGTTTTTCAATCCAACGGGGGGTCTTCGAGGTACAACACCTCTTCCTCTCGCTGTGTTTCCTCTTCCTCGATAAAATGCTTAATGCGATGACCATTGGCTACGAATGTCGTTTTTCCATCACTTAGCTCAACTGCACCAAATTTATACACCCTCGTAACAATGAATGGACCTCGATCTAAGTTTGCCTGGAAACAATCTCAAACGTGAGTTATACAAGAGCACTTTATCATTTACACGGAACTCTCGATCAAAGATCTTCCGGTCATGAAATGACTTGGTTCGTTCCTTGTAAATTTGGGCGTTCTCGTATGCATCAAGGCGAAACTTGTCAAGCTCGGTGAGTTGGAGCAATCTATGATCACCAACAAGCTCGGGGTCAAAGTTAAGAAACTTTATAGCCCAATAAGCTCGGTGCTCCAATTCAACGGGCAAATGACAAGACTTGCCAAAAACCAATCTATATGGTGAACATCCAATAGGTGTTTTAAAAGCGGTGCGGTAGGCCCAAAGTGCATCGTCAAGCTTCACCGACCAATTCTTACGGTTAGTGTCCACCGTCTTTTCAATAATCCGTTTTATCTCACGGTTTGACACTTCAACTTGCCCACTTGTTTGTGGGTGATACGGTGTGCCGACTTTGTGTCTTACACCATAACTCTCAAGAAGTTTAGTGAATGGTCGATTGCAAAAGTGTGAGCCACGGTCACTAATGATAGCTCGGGGAGTGCCAAATCGAGTGAAAATATTTTTCTTTTGAAATTTTAGCACTACCGTAGAATCACTAGTGGGGTAAGCATGTGCTTCAACCCATTTAGAGACATAATCGACCATTACTAAAATGAATTTATTACCGAATGAGGGAGGGAATGGGCCCATGAAGTCGATGCCCCAAACATCAAATATTTCACACTCCAAGATCGGTTGGAGGGGCATCTCATACCTCTTAGACACGTTTCCCCACTTTTGGCATGCAACACATGATTGTGAAAAACGATGTGCATCTTTGTAAAGTGTAGGCCAATAAAATCCGCATTGTATAACTTTGTATGCCGTCTTCCATCCTCCGTGATGGCCTCCGGTATCTTGTCCATGGCAAAAGGAAAGTATGCTTGAGATTTCATTATCGGGAACGCATTTCCTTATGATACTATCCGAACTCCTCCGAAAAAGGTTCGGTTTTTCCCAATAATAAAATTTCAAATCGTGAAAGAATTTCTTCTTCTTTTGCCATGTCCAACTAGTTGGAACATACTCACATGAAAAATAATTCACAATGTTGGCAAACCATGGTGAGCTCTCCTTCGGTTTCGAACTAGCATGAATAAGTTGCATTGTTGGGGGAGCATCCACCATCATGAGTTGTTCATCCGGGAAATAATCATCGATCTCTTTTCGTTTTCCTTCATCTTCAATGAAATCCAACCGGCTTAAGTGATCCGCCACGACATTCTCGCTACCCTTCTTGTCCTTGATCTCAATATAAAATTCTTGGAGTAGGAGAATCCATCTAAGCAATCTCGGTTTAGCATCTTTCTTGTTCAACAAATATTTCAAGGCTGCATGGTCGGTATATACAATGACCTTGGAACCGACAAGATAAGATCTAAACTTGTCAAAGGCGAATACTATGGCGAGTAACTCTTTCTCAGTTGTTGCATAGTTGACTTGAGCGGAGTTCAATGTGTGAGAAGCATAATAAATGGCTTTGAGAACCTTGTCATGACGTTGGCCAAGAACGGCCCCAACTGCGAGGTCACTTGCATCACACATCAACTCAAAAGGCATTTTCCAATCCGGCGCTACCAAAACGGGTGTGCTAACTAGTTTCTGCTTCAAAGTCTCGAAAGCCACCATGCACTTTTCATCAAAAACGAATGGTACTTCTTTCTCAAAAGATGACTGAGAGGTTTGGCGATACGGGAAAAATCTGCAATGAATCTTCGATAAAAACCCGCGTGCCCGAGAAATCCTCTCAACGTCTTCAGATTAATCGGTGGAGGTAACTTCTCAATTACTTCAATTTTTGCTTTGTCCACCTCAATACCATCTTCAGAAATTCTGTGGCCTAGCACAATACCTTCTGATACCATAAGATGACACTTCTCCCAATTGAGCACTAAGTTCGTGTCTTCACACCGCTGTAAAACACGCTCTAAATGAGAGAGGCATTCTTCAAAAGAGTCCCCAAAAACACTGAAATCATCCATGAAGATCTCCAAAAATCTTTCCACCATGTCAGAAAAAATGGCTGTCATGCATCTTTGAAATGTAGCAGGAGCGTTGCATAAACCAAATAGCATTCTCTTGTATGCAAACGTTCCATAAGGACAAGTGAAAGTCGTCTTCTCTCTATCTCCAGCCGCAATGAATATTTGCAAGTAGCCTGAATAACCATCAAGAAAACAATAAAATTATGCCCACTCAACCGCTCCAACATCTGGACAATATACGGAAGAGGATAATGATCTTTCTTGGTATGGTCATTGAGTCGTCGAAAATCAATGCACATGCGGTATCCTGTGACTTCCCTTGTTGGTATCCACTCATGTTTATCATTTTCCTTCACAGTAAATCCACCTTTCTTAGGCACGACTTGAGTAGGACTCACCCACTCACTGTCAGATATAGGAAAAATAATACCCATCTCCAATAACTTGATAACCTCTTTCTTGACAACCTCTTGCATATTGGGGTTCAAACGACGTTGTGGTTGAACACATGGTTTAGCGTCATCGTTGAGAATAATCTTGTGAACACAGATTTCGGGACTAATTCCCCGAATATCAGCCACAGTCCAACCAAATGCTCTCTTGTGTTTTCTTAGCATCCTCAATAGCAAATCTTCCTGCACATTGGTTAGTAACGAAGAAATAATAACAGGAAGTAGATTATCATTTTCAAGAAAAACATATTTCAAGTTAGGAGGTAAAGTTTTAAATTCAAGGTTCTTGGGTGGCTCTTCTATGGATGGTTTCAATAATGGACCATCATTCTCCAGTTCCAGATATCGGTGCCATGGTTGTTTGTCAAATACACGACCGACATCCAGATAAGAAATCACTGCTTGCATTTCTTCATCATCACTCTCACATTCAAATACTGATAAGGTTAGGCACTCTTCAAGATTATCTTCAAAGACCTACAAGTTAGCATTTTCCATAGAAACACAAGATATTGCATCAACAAAAGAACATGACTCTCGTGAATTATACGGATGTTTCATGGCTTTGAAAATATTGAAGGTAACCGCATCTTCATTCACTCTTAAAATTAATTATCCACGTTGAACATCAATGAGTGTCCTTCCCGTGGCTAGGAATGGACGACCGAGAATAAGGGGCGTTGAATACCCTTCTTCCATATCCATAACCACAAAGTCAACGGGGAAGTAGAACTTATCAACTTTCACTAACACGTCTTCTATGACTCCTTTAGGACGTTTTATAGACCTATCTGCTAATTGTAGAGTCATCTCAGTGTTTTTCAACTTTCCAATTCCAAGTTTGATAAAGTCCTCATATGACATGAGGTTGATGCTAGCACCAAGGTCGCAAAGCACCCTCTTAAATAAAAAGCCCCCAATTTCACACGGGATCGTAAAACTCCCGGGGTCTTTGAGCTTATGTGGAAGCTTATGTTGCAACACGGCGGAGCATTCCTCATTGAGACAAATGTTCTCATATTCCTCTAACCTTTTCTTGTTAGTGAGAATATCTTTCAAAAACTTACCGTACATAGGCATGTTCATAAGTGCTTCTATGACTGGTATGTTAACATTTAAGTGTCTAAACGTGTCAAGGAAGCGAGCATACTTTTTATCTAGCTTCTTCTTCTTAATTTCTTCTCTAGGTGGGTAAGGCAATGACTCAAGATCAATAACTTTAAGTTTAGAGTTCATACCTTCCTTACCTTTGCCGCTTAATGCATCATCAGAAGCTTTTCTCAATGTTTGAGCTGCTCGTGGCCTCCATTCGGTATCGGTATGCACCATTTTCTCTTTACCTTTCCTAGAAACTGCCTGCTGAGAATTGGCTTGTGTCAAAGTGTCATTGGCGTGCATCAAAGTGCCATTGGCGTGCGTCATATCCTTAATTGAATCACCCTTGACGCACGTCGAGGTCTGGTTGGCGTCCGTCAGAGACTTATTGGCGCAGGTCAATTTTTGCCCAAAACTCTCTAAATGTGAATAGTTACTGTTGGCGCGCGCCATCTCATCCTTGGCGGGGGTCACGGAGACATGTTCCTTAAAAAGGGTCCTTAAATCACTTGCTCTCGGATTCTTCAAAATCCTCGGGACTTTCACAAAATCTTTGCTTTCTTTCTCAACATTGACATATCCGTCATTCTGCAAAAACATATCAACATTCTCCTCTTCTTCTTCGCTCAACTCTCTATCATCTTCGGCATCATGCAAATCATTTTCAATTTTGTTTCCAACTTGATTCTCTTGAAACTCCCTATTTCCACAAACCTTTCCTCTTCGGGTTATAATAGCATTTACTCCCCTCGGATTTCTTTCTGTATTGCTTGGCAAACCACCTCGTGGTCTACTAGCATTCCTCTCACCATCTCTACTCAAATGTTCCTCCACATTCCTCATGGATGCCTCAATCGTTTTCATCCAAACATCATGTCCACTCATGGCTGTTTTCATCATTCCCATGTCCTTTGTGACTGTACTAAGCGAAGTCATCACATTTTCCATGTTCTGAGCTTGAGTGGCAACTACTCCCAAAAGTTTATCCAAAGTTTTGTCCCATCTATCTCCTCGTGCTTGATTGGAACTCTCGGTTATTGGGATAGTTTGAGTGGTGGGTTGAGGATAAGAACGAGTGGTTGGTAATTGAGTTGAGGTATTGGGGTTATAGGAGTTTCGTGGTTGTGGAGCAAAAGGGGGTTGTCCTTGCTTGTATGAGCTCTCGTTCCAACGATAATTTGGATGATCTCTCTTAATAGCATTGAAAGAGTTGGAGTATGCATTGTTCAAATTCCGGTGTTGTTGCATGAAGCTTACTTCCTCCGCTTGTAAATCACCGGGCTCTTCCGTCTCAATAGATGTTTCATCTTCATTGCCATAAACATTTTCTCTCTTGCTCTCAATCAAAAATTTTCCTTCCATTCTCTTGCTTGACTGCAAATTATCAAACTTCTTTGACAACTTATCAATTTTTTCCATAAGCTCGGAATTGTCCTTTGGTCCTTCTGAAAAACAAACTTTCCTCGTGCTAGCTCCGGCTTCCCACATCCTATGGTTCTTGGAAATTCTCTCGATAGCATCATAAACTTCTTGAGCATTGTGGGACATCAAACATCCTCCACATGCGTGGTCAATATTAGTACGTGATTCTGCCCTCAACTGTCTATAGAAAAGTTGTATTTGCGTATCAAATGGATAACCATGATCGGGGCAAGCCTTCAACAACTTCTTGAATCTTTCCCATGCACTACATAAAGTTTCATCGGGTCCTTGTGCAAAATTTGCTATTGCCACCTTCAACTTCAAATTCCTTCCGGGTGTAAAATATTGATTTAAGAACTCATTTTGTACTTCCTCCCAAGTGGTTAATGAATGATGAGGTAAAGATACAAACCATTTCTTAGCTCTTCCCGTCAAAGAGTATGGGAACATAGACAATCTTGTCAATTCCTTCTGAATTCCATGACTCTTGGCTGTATTACAAAGTTGTTCAAAAGAATAAAGGTGATAATGTGGATCTTCAAAATCTTCTCCGGCAAATTGGCATTTGTTATCAATCAACCCAAAAAGATGCCCTTTCACTTCAAAATTATTTGCCCCTTCATTGGGTAATCGAATAGGATCATTAGGTGCATTCCTTCTCAAAGGTTGATCACAAAGAGGTCTCAAAAGTTGGTCATTTTGGCCTTAGTTATGATTGTGGTTTTGGTTTTGACGGTTCCGGTTGTTTCGGTTATTTTGGTTATTTTGGCCTTGATTATTGGGATTTGGGTGGGGAATTAGATCTTCCAAAAGAGGATCATCTTGTGCATTATCACGAATTTCCGCCATTCCTTCTCGAGTCGATGATTCTCAGGATGATTCTTCACCAAATAATTCTCCACTAGACTGAGCAGTTCTATGCTCGGCTCTCAATTGTCTTTTGTACGTGTTAATGTCCGATCGATATGGAGTAAGAGGAGCTTTACTGGTTCGGGACCGAGTCATCAACTACAAAAGTGAAACAACAAGAAAACAATCAAACACACTTGGTAACTTACCAAATGGTAAGTACCACATAAGTAAACAGAAATGTGATTAGAAAAGGACTTGACATGTGCTCGAAAACTTTAAAACTCATACAAGTAGTAACTTTTACTCAAAAAGAATGAAAACTTGTTCCCCGGAAACGGCGCCAGAAAGCTTGATGTGGCCAAACCGAGGTGTCCAATCTAACCGGCAGTGTACCGGGTCGACTTTAGTCTAGTTTGGCGAGTCAAGGTCGTCTCCTCGGGGAATGTGCACTCCAATTGAGGTTACACACTAAAAAGTTTATATTAATTCGATCTAGGTCGCAAATTGGTGAAAGGTTAATCGATTGCATAAATAAAATGCTGAATTAACGATGATGGTAAATTATAAAAGAAGCTAACCAAGATAATGCGTAGACTAGCTATCCTCTTGCAATGCCATGGGAACGACTTCCTACCTACCTACCATTCGTGTTCGAAAGTGTGAAGCGGTGCATTCCTAAACAAGCAATTCCCCCTCATACGAGTGAATGAAATTGCTCTCTACCCCCTCATTGGTCTAGACAAGCTAAACCTAATGATTCGGTATGCTACGCCCGTGAATGCAATGGCAAAGCCAACTATCCCCGGATAAGAAATCGAATGCCTCGAAGAGGTCGATTTTACCTTCCGGTTCACCTACCCTCTTCTCACAATTAACATCTCCGTTCGGTATCCGTTAAACGTGTAAAGTGCTAACACTAGGCAATTACTCTAATGTCAACAAACAATGCAAACAAGTAGGCAAAGCTTCACAACAATCAAAACTAACAACACAAACAATCATTCCCAATCAATCACAAGAGGATAAACTACTACTACAACATAATCTTGGCTATAGAAACCTAGCCACTCATAACTAAAAACATTAACATAACAAAGCTAACATTCATAATCATAAGAGTACTTGAATCAAAATAAAGGTTAAGAATTACCAATCAAAAGTAAAACTCGAAATTGGTATCTTCATTCAAGCTCCAAAACCTTCAATGGAGTTACAAACTTATGTCTTCAAACTCCAACCAAAGGTGATAGAAATTAAACTAAGATTCTTAATAGTTACAATGATAACCAAGGGCTAATTTCTACAAGAATTTGGCTGTAAGAGCTTGGGGTGGGGTTTTTGCCTGCAAGATGGAAGAAAAATTGGAGAAGATGATGTATATCCTTGATAATAATGTGAATGGAAGAATAAAAGAGATTAAACTTTTCTGACTCTGCACACTTGACGCGCGTCATCCCATCTTGGCGCACGTCATTCACCAATTTGCACTGATGGCGCAGGTCATAGCTTCTTGACGCACGTCATGTCCAAATGTGGTGACTGACTGAATGACATCTGCATTAATTGCTCAACCACTCAGTGACGCGGGTCATGTGACATGGCGCAGGTCATCAATATATAAAATCACAGAATCATCATTTTATTCTCCCAGCTGGCTTGGATCGACCCTCTAATGTGTGTCAAATAATCCTTAGGGCTGAAATCCTTGCCACGGCACAAAATCATCACAAAAGAATCCAATGCCATCCTATGGTCAAAATCCACACTCCCCACCGTGGTATTTGTGCTGCAAAATAGACACAAAGATACCACGTGTAAATCTGATAACAAAATCGGCTAATAACTAATATAATACAGCTAAAAACATGGTTTTCTACAATTTCTATGTACACAAAATATGGTTACAATCCTCATTCAAATTACTCAAGTTGATGTCAAAATAGCGCTAATTGCATTAGAAAAAGGGGTAGATCATCAGAAATCATATCATCAGGTTGACTTACATCAGCTCTCCACTCTGAGATCTTCCGGCATGTCTATTAAGGTTGCTATCACCGCAACAAGTCAGTCTGACAGCAGCCTGGATTCCACGTTCAGGCAAGCCGTCGTCCTGAAGACGGGTCGCCATCGTCTTGTCTGTGTTCTTCTCGTTATCCGGTGCGGCCTATATGCTATCCTCCTGGGCCAACATCCTGATAATCGTCAGCAATGGAGATCGGCCCATTGCACATGCCGATTTGAGGCCAACCAAAGGCGGAAGTCGTTGAACTATTAGCCGCTTCTCCGCCTCCACCGCTGTCATGGCTACTTCGACCTGGTGGTTTTTGTTTTTGGTTTTTTTTTCTTTCAAGAAACTTTTCTTTTCACCCTCTATCAAAATCCCATGAATCAATGTTTCTCTTCCTTATCTCAATCTCGTATCTTGAATTCTTGTATAATCCTTTGTCTCCTACAAATCCCGTAATCCTCACATCAATCTTTGGTTCATATCTCTCTGATTTTTTGAATAGATGCTACCTTTATGATAAGAAAAGAATTTGCAGTTATTTGTGGCTCGAATTATCTGTGCTGCAATTATTTCAATTGACACATGCTTCTCTGTCATTCGCAAACGTATTTTGCAAAAAAAGTTTGTTGTTACGATGCACGATTCACAGCTCTCGATGATTAACATCGCTCGGATACCATGTTAAATTTCGGTCAATCTATTTCGTATCCTTCAATCAATCAATGATTACAATATTTATAGCCACTATTAGGGTGACGAGGCCAAGAATTGAACACACCTACGTGGCATTCCTTTAATGGCCCAATATTAAGAATAGAAAGAGAGGTTGTTCAAAAGGCCAAAACTCCCACAGCCGAACCAGGAGTGGTTCGGGAACTTCCCCTAGCTCCTCTAGGTCGGCCAATATCTAGGACCGACCTCTGAGGGATATGGGTACGAGCACCATCCCGACCCATGCAGGTCGGGCAACACTTGTGCGCAATCTTACCCGCATCCGACTTGTAAGGTCGGTCTAAGTCTACCTAGGACTGAACCCTTTACGCACGTTTCGAGTCAGGTAAGTACGGAAAGAGTCCTGAGTCATAAAGGCTCCAATCTTTATCACTTAATATAAATATTCGAATATCACAATTATCCCCTAGAATCAAGGAGATTAACAAACCATAATTCATTTCCTTAGGAAACACGCCAATCAGTGTCCATCATAGACACGCCACACCTTAAATCTAGGGCACAAGCCCCTTTACATAAACGATACCTAAGGAACTACGGAGACTTGATTCCAATCCCGGCATTGGATACGTAGGCAGCATACCGTTGTACTAAAACCACTCAACCGTGGTTTAACACAGAATGCTGTTACCGGGATTCGAACCCATGACCTGCTCTGCTACCAATTTTTAGGATCAAGCGCTTACCGTTGTACTAAAACCAATTGGTGTTAGTAAAGGTGCTACTTTATTTCCTTATACCACACCTTCACAGCGCCATGGTTCGAATGCACACAGGCGGGCAGAGTGTTGTATACCCAACATAGATAGTTTTAAGTTACCCCGGCGATTGCTCCCTTGTTCGGCTTTGCCGGGTCGCCAGTCTACCCGAAGGGTACCCTTGTTCGCCCCACTACCTTCGGCCGCCCTCCGTTGGACCGAACGCTTTTACTTGAATACAGGGTGGTTAAAGAACTGTCCCCTCTATAATATGATCATAGGCAGACCACCACTGATCGGCTTATGAGTTGTTGTCTCGCTCGCGCATAACAGCTTAAGATTTTGGGCTGCCGGAGGCCTCGTGGAAATCAAAGGCAATGTAGATCGAGCGAGAAGTTGCTACACATCCGACACAAACGAAAGCATCGATCCCGCACCAAGCACCGTAGAAGAATTGCTACCTAAAAGCTAGGAAACATGGTCCTTGGATGACAAAGCAGAGGAAGTCTGCCTGTAGGAAGGTCGGGAGGACCGGACTGTGAAGGTAGGATCATGGATCCCCGATCTACACAAGAGACCATTAGTAGCCTTGTTAAAAAAATTCTGGGATGTGTTCTATTGACCACGGAGGACATGCCTAGTTTGTCCCCTGCCTTAGCCTTACATAAGATGAATGTCGACCGGAACCGAACACCGCTTCGCTAGAAGAAGAAGCTTTTTGCCCAAGAACTAACGGACGCCATTAAAAGAAGGCAACAAAGCTGCTCCAAGCCAACATCATCCGGGAAGTGAGATATCCGGATTGGCTAGCGAACCCCGTCTTAGTAAATAAGCCGGACGGCAGTTAGAGGATGTGCGTAGACTTTACCGATCTCAACCGGGCTTGCCCCAAGAACTGTTATCTCTTACCTAAAATAGACCGAATTATGGATTAGACCATAGGTTTTGGAATCTTTGGTTTCATGGACGCCTATAGGGGTTATCATCAGATTGCCATGGACCTCTGTGACGCCGAAAAGACTTCATCCATCACTGAGTTCGGCGCGTACTGTTACAACACTATGCCGTTTGGCCTCAAAAATGTTGAAGCAACCTATCAGAGGGCAGCCAATACGATATTTAAAGATCAGATAGGAAGATGTATGAAAGTATACGTGGACGACCTCTTGATTAAGAGTAGGTCCCTGGAACAGTACTTAGCTGACGTAAGGGAGGTCTTCAAAGTAATCAGAGTCTCATAGATGAAACTAAATCCCAAGAAGTGCACATTCGGAGTTCGGACCAGTAAATGTTTAGGGTATATGATATCTCAAGAGGGCATCATAGCTAACCCCGACAAAGTTGAGGCATTGAGGAGTATGTCGCCGCCAAAAAACGTTAAAGAAGTCCAGAGGTTAACAGGAAGGATGGCCGCGCTTGGGCATTTTTTATCCAAGTTGGCCCAGCGAGCACACCCATTTTTCAAGGTTCTAAAACAAATCAACCCGTTCAGGTGGGATGAAGAGTGTCAGCGAGCCTTTGAAGATCTAAAAATCTATCTAACCGAACTACCTACACTAACTTCACCATAAGAGGGAGATACTTTGTTCGCTTATTTAGCCGTGTGTGATGAAGCCGTAAGTGCCATCCTCATTAAGGAATAGGGAAACATTGAGAAGCCGATCTTCTATGTCAATAAAGCCTTCACAGTCCAGAAGTTAGATATTTGAACGCCGAAAATTCGCACTAGCTTTGGCACATGCCTCCAGAAAACTGAGGCCTTACTTTCAGGCTCATCCGATCGTCGTGATCACTGATCAGCCCCTTTGTCAGATATTAGCCAGACCAGAAACATCAGGTCGACTGACAAAATGGGTAGTAGAATTAGCAGAATACGACTTGGATTTCCGACCTCGAACAGTAATCAAAGCCCAGGCCTTGGTAGAAGGCACGGCCATAATCGCCGATTAGAATAACCCGAATGCCGAGGTCGAGCAGTTGACACTATATGTCGATGGAGCTTCGAGCAAGGACGGAGCCAGAACGGGGCACCTACTCATCAGCCCAACGGGCGAGGAATTTCCGTACGCCCTCCGGTTTAGTTTTTCGGCCACCAATAATGAAGCTGAGTATGAAGCCCTGATCACCGGGCTCAACCTAGCCGCAAAGTAGGGGGCTAGGAACCTGTGGGTCTACAACGACTCCCAGTTGATTGTCAATCATATGAAAGGAGAATACGAAGCTAAAGAAGAGCCGATGAAGAAATACTTGGCTGCAACACGTGACCGGTTAAAGGATTTCCAAACTGTTCTTATCGAGCAGGTTCCCCGATCCCAAAATCGATGAGCTGATGCCCTTTCCAAGTTGGCGTCTAATTTCGTCTCTAACAAAAAGGAACTGGTAGAACTGTTACCGGAAAGAAGTTATGACGCCCAAGAGGTCCAACCCATCACTCAGAAGGATACTTGGATGGATCATGTAGTATCCTACCTCCGCAACGGAATACTACCGGAAGACAAAACCCTAGCAAGAAAGTTGAAGTTCCGAGCGGCCAGGTATTCTTTCTTTGACCACGTACTATATAGAAAGTCCTTCGTGGCGCCCTGGCTCAGGTGCGTAACAGAGGATGAAGGGAACTACCTGCTCCGAGAAATCCACCTCAGAATATGTGGAAATCATCCCGAAGCTCGGACATTAGCATAAAAATACCGTATGTTCGGCAATTACTGGCCGACCAAGCGACAAGACGCTGAAGATCTCGTCCGCAAGTGTAAATCATGTCAGGTACATGATACTATCTCGCATCAAGCTTCTCAGCAGATGATTCCTATGATCGCGGCATGGCCCTTCGATCAGTGCGGGGTCGATTTAGTCGGGCTTTGCCCCGAGCACCGGGAAACCTTAGATTTTTAGTGGTCGGCATGGATTACTTCACCAAATAGGTAAAAGCCGAGGCTCTCACTGCAATTACGGCTAAAGCCATCCAGAAGTTCCTTTGGAAAAACATTGTGTGCCGATAAAGGATTCCCAAAACATTGATATCGGATAACGGCACATAGTTCGAAGACAAATGAGTCCGATCCTGGTGTGCTGAGCTGGGGATATCCCAACATTTCACTTCAGTAGGTTATCCGCAAGCAAACGGGCAAGTTGGGCAGACAAATCGGCAGATCAAAGCCGGCCTAAAGAAAAGACTCGAAGAAGAAGGGGAAAATTGGGTAGAACATCTGCCCAACATTTTATGGGCGTATCGAACCACCCCAAGTTCGGCAACGGGAGAAACATCTTTCTCCCTGGCTTATGGGAGTGAATCCGTTATACCTGCCGATGTCGGATTACCTTCACCAAGACTCGAGCTCTACACAAGAGCGGATAGGGAAGCCAAGCTCAAGCACTCCAAAGATGACTTAGAAGAAAATCGAGAGATAGCCTTCATCTGAATAGCCAGATACAAGCAGAAACATTCTCAGTACTACGACAGTAAAGTAAAGAATGTGTATTTTCGGGAAGGGGACCTGGTACTCCGGAAAAATGAAGTCAGCAGACAGGGTCCCCAAGGCAAACTCGACCCGAATTGGGAGGGCCCTTACAAAGTGGTCAAGGTGCATGGAAAGGCTGCTTATCAGTTAGCCGACTCTAGTGGAAAAACCGTTCCCAGAAGTTGGCACGCCAACAACTTGCGGAAATTCTATCCCTAAACCCGGTCGCACGAACAACCCATGCTCAGCCGTTATTTTTAAGTTGAGTTCTTATTTTACAATTCTTCTATTATCAATAAAGCATTATTTTCCTGTCATTAGTTTATCAATGCTACATTTTACTTACACGATGCTATAGTCTACGCAAGAAGTCAGACCGATATGGCCCTCTCGCCGTGCCTTAAAACGAGAAGTCAGCACTAGCCTGGCCCTGCTCGCCAATGCTTCCATGCGAAAAGTCAGTCTAACCTGGCCCCACTCACCGTGCCTCAAAATGAGAAGTCAGTGCTAGCCTAGCCCTGCCCGCCTATGCCATCTCCAATATACATTGACATGACATACTGGGAGGGCAACAATCATAATCGTACAAGAACCATACAAAAAATATACGGTCATAATCATCAAATACAATCATCAAACAAAAAGCAGAAAGGCTTGGAAAAACTGATTTCATTAATAAACAAAAATAAAAAGTACAAATTAAAAAATTTAACCTGGAGTCGAACCCAAGGGTTCGCCCCCTTTAGAAGGTCGGCTCTGGTTGCCGATCATAGGGTATTTAGGTGCCAGGTCCACCCTCGCTTGAAATTTTTTCAACCGAAAAGAATACATCGACTCGGCTCCAGAAATGTACAAGTCTGGGTGAGCCAGTTTGTCGAAAGTAAGATCCGGGTGATGGGCCCTACAATCGTCTACCCCCAGCACATAGCTAGCCCTCACGATAGGGCTTAGCAAACACTTTAAAGACTCAATGAAGACAGAAGAGGCTTTGTAATCTCTAACGGCTTGGTTCGAGGCCTCCTCGAGCCGAGCGGGGAAAGTTCAGACAGTTGCCTCTGAAGCCAAAAGCTCTCCCCGAAGCCTCACAACATGACCATCCAGTTCGGCTTCTTTCTCTAAGTGTTCATTCATGAACTCTTGAAGTCAAACGTCATACTCAGACCTTAAAGTCTCTGTCCTTTCCACTTGTGACCTTAGTTGCTCTTCAAGCTCCTTTATTCGATTGTCATTTGGACTTCAGATCAGAAGTCCTCTTCTCCTATTCAGCGGACGAACGCGTAAGTCGGCAAAAGATCTCTTGACCCAGAACCGATCACTGAAAAAGCACGATGTATGGTCAAGATTACTCAGTCGAGGATAAATGCAAAGGATGCAAAGAAGTGAAACTTACGTATCTCATGGCCTCAAAACCTGCTTCAATCAAATCCATGTCAGACATCAGGGCAACATCCTGCGTTTCATCGGCTGAACGGGGTGAAGTACGGAGGTCGACCTTGACCTCCTTATCCTCTCGACGAACCTCAGATGTTCCTTCGTTGTGTTTCTCCGAGTCTGACCCCACATCAATTCGATCTTCTCTTTTCCAGCCTCCCTTCTACGTCAAGCTCTCCCGATCTAGGGTGAAAAGATCTTTGTATAAGGGGAGTATCCGGCTCCTCCTCATCCTCTTCCTCGTCCACCACTATGATTGAAGCATCGGAACCCCTCTGGAGAGCTTGAGGATTTGGCAGAACATCATCCTCCAACTCGGACAACAGGCGAACTGTGTGAGACCCGAAGGATGACCCCACGACCCGGATCGCCAGGTTTCGGTTAGAACGATCGTTAGTCATGACCATCCTCTCGATGGGGTGTTTTACTCATTCCCCGATATCGGGGGCTTGGAGGCCAGCCGGAGCCCTTTTTGTAAGAAATGAGAACACACATTACTTACGCCAAAACTAAGTATACAAGATAGTAGCAACACTTACCCATATTGCGGCTATTGCTGTCCAAGGGAAGGTAAGGACTAGTCCAGCCTCGGCCAGACGAGCTACAGCGATCAACTCGGAGGGTAATTCACACAGCCTCAGGACGATACCCATATTCTGAATATCATCCACTTGAGTAGAGCTTGGAAGGGTTGGACACTAGTCCTTTTGCAAGGAACTTGTTTTCCAACGACCCAGCCGAGAGTCCTCACCATCCCGAACAAAGAAGAAGTGCCCTCGCCAGAAGTTTTATTTAGGGCCTTCAAGCATCATTTCTTTTACCCCTGACCGACGTGAGAAGTGATATCACCCTTTCAACCCCGGGCTCTACGCTATGCGAAATGACGTTTGACGTGAAGGATTTATATCCCCCAAATAAATCTTGGAAACCGCTCTAGTACAAGTAGTGACGCCTCGAATTTCAGGACGGTCATAAATGCGGCCCCTAGTCATAGCTTGGAAACCTATTGGCTGAGTTGCCATCCGAAGAGATCCGAACCGGCCTTCCAGGGCTCGGCTGGATCTGGGGGGCTTATGATGAGGCCAAGAATTGAACACACCTATGTGGCATTCCTTTAGTGGCCCAATATTAAGAATATAAAGAGAGGTTGTCTAACGGGCCGGAACTCCCATAGCCGAACCATGAGTGGTTCGGGAACTTCCCCCAGCTCCTCTAGGTCGGCCAATGTCTAGGACCGACCTCTGAGGGATATGGGTACGAGCACCATCCCGATCCCTACAGGTCGGCCAACACTTGTGCGCAATCTTACCCGCGTCCAACTTGTAAGGTCGGTCTGAGTCTACCTAGGAACAAACCCTTTACGCACATTTCGAGTCAGATAAGTATGGAAGGAGACCTGAGTCCTAAAGGCTCAAATCTTTATCACTTAATATAAATATTCGAATATCACAATTATCCCCTAGAATCAAAGAGATTAACTAACCATAATCCATTTCCTTAGGAAACACGTCAATCAGTGTTCATCATAGACACGCCACACGTTAAATCTAGGGCATAAGCCCCTCTATATAAACGATCCCTAAGGAACTACGGAGACTTGTTTCCAATCCCGGCATTGGATACGTAGGCAGCTTGATCAATATCAAGTGCAGTCTAAAACATCTCACAACCACCCCTTTCTCTTCATTGTTATTGTGTTGTTCTAGGGACTTTCACGGGTTGTCACCAAGAGAAAGAGCCCTAGGTGTGGAACATACGAGTTTTTGGATCGTCATAGGGCTTCTACATTATTCCATATACCAAACTACCCTTACTAAGTCAGCACATAAATCAATATTTTCCATAACTCTATTTTCTATAATAGTAGTCGCCATATCGTAATACTCATCGAAAAACTTTTAATTACTTTACAATAATTAAATTAATGGTAGTATAATGTAATTATAGAGTTTGGGTACTAACCTTAATAAAATATATCAATATTTTTTTTACGTATGTGACAGCTTATCGATAATGACAAATATATTGGAACGAAGAGCGAAATCTCGAAATGGCATACATATAAGGTGACTAAGAGATGTGTGTCGCCATCGTAGCATTCTTGTCTTTTGCATTATAGCAAGAATTGAGCCTTTGGTTTTTTTTTTTTTTTTTTTTTTTTTTTTTTTTTTTACGATACGAAAGATACACACGTACACACACTTTTGTCTTTATTAGGATTTGAACTCAAAACCACCGGGTTAATGACCACAACACTTACCCTAGGCCGATACCATGTTGGCACCTTTGGTTCGAATGTAGAAATTGTCATAATGTGATTAGATATTACAAACTTAAGTCGTATATATAAAAACATCTCATAAAAAATAAGGTTAAAGGTTGTGGAGGATTGTTTTTAATCTAAATTGAAAAAAAAAAAGATAATAAAAAAAGTTAGTGGTTGAAAAGAACAAAAACGCGTCTGTTACTACATGTGGTTGTAGCAACATGTAGTAATATGCGCGTTTTTGTCTCAACCACTATCTTTTTTTCTGTAATTTTTTTCTTATTTTGTATCTTATTTTGTCTTTCTGGCCCGCCACTCCTAAAAAAATATAATGTAAGGATCTCCTGCTCTTATACTATTTTGAATTAATATCTATTTTAAAAGAGATATATAATTAGGGGGTTATTTGGCCCCCTATTTACTTCTTGCACCATATTAATGAATAACTTTGTATTTGTATTACCTTATTCCCATTGATAACAATTTTTATCATGAAGTTTTCAACATATTTCTATAAAATTAGATAACTATTATAATTTTTTTTTATGGAACAACTATCATAAATTTCAGACCACAAAGTACAATTTTTTTAAGAGGTAGACCACAAAGTCTTAAACATATTTTGATTATAATTAATTGTAATTTATTAAAATCCTTTTGGCTGAATCACAAATTAAATAAGATAAATACATAATAAATTCTATCTTTATATGTAAAGTATATGGACACACACTTTTCTTTACAAAAGATAGTTGCCCCTAGTGCAGTCAAAAGCTCAAAAGATTCACACAAAAAATCTAATTATTTCATGAAGTACATATATGGTATATATACATGTGAGACGTATAATAATACTACTCCATACATTATTTTTTAATATTTCTTAAGTACTATTTTTTGTCTTTTCTCAAAAAAAATTTATGGATTTTTTAAATAAATTTTTGTATTGTCGTTTATTTGTTATTCAAAATGTTTTTTTTTTTTTTTTTTTTTTTTTTTTTGAAGGGATTTTTTTTCTTTTTGAGAAAACAAGAATTTTATTAATCAAAGTCCGTCAAACAAGCGGTCAAAACGTCACCAGGGGGCGAGACGGCCTAAGATGTCCTAGCAGTAACTGTCAAAGCATTTCTAGCTAAAAGATGCGCCGAGACATTCCCACACGCCGAATAAATAAAAATGAAACTGATGAAAAACTGGATATGAGGGTCAAGCAGTCCTGCAACAAACAACCATGATCCGTAAGGTCCTCTATTGGCCGGAGAAGACGCGAAACACACGCCAAGCAATCACTCTCCACCTCTAATCGTAGAATTCCCAAGTGCCTCGCCTCCTCCAGAGCTAAGGAGATAACCTTAAGCTCCATGTATATATTCCACTGGGTCCCCTGAATCAAAACGATACACAAGGACGGGGCCAGGATTTGAACTTGTGGTGGGCTAATGGACTATGTCGAGTTCGTCGGGTAGGGCTGGATTAATAATATTTTATGGATCAAACTGGACAACTTAGATTTTTTAGTATAATAATTTTTTTGTCCAGGTGGGCTTAGCCTCCCTACAAATATACATAGCTCCGTCCTTGATGATACGCGAAGGTGTGAAGAACTGTTCCATGAGAATCTCGGGAAAATAACTCTCACCCCCGCTCCTGCCTCAGTAACTAACTCATCCACATTGCTTTTAATTACCCCCTCCGAAGGCTTCACCCATTTATCCGGCAAGCGTTGAATCGAGGCATGCGCCCTATAGGTCTCCAAAGCCACCACATACTCAGCCGATGCTGCCAGAGATCGCGTACATATTGCAGAAACATAAACAACCTGATAATAAATTATTGCAGAACAGCAGGCCTTCCAAATCCCCTACATAAGCCACACAAATCTCGCGGTATCGTGAGCACCCTGATCCTCGAGCAACCTTATAAAAAATCTGTAAAATGTTAACACCTATAGTCGAGCAAATATAATAAAATTTTCACTTTTCCGATAGTTGTATCCAGGGGCGGCTGCAAAAATTATGTGATACGGGTTAGGGATCGAGACCGACACACTGTATTACAAATTTTTAATAAATTACATAAAAAATACATGTATAATTATGGGTCAAGAGCAAATATTTGAAAATTTTAGCAGGTCAGTAGGTAAATATTAATACATAAAAAATTTAAATTCGTGTAATATACATAGATTTTTTTTTTTTTTTTTTTTTGGTTTTGAGGGTCAGGTGACCCTTTTCCAAAGGTGGCGCCGCCCCTGGTTGTTTCGTGGCATAACTTATGCCAGAGGATTAAAAGTAAGTTTTTTTTTTTCCCTTTTTTTGAAAATTAAAGTTGATATTTATATATATAAAAGAAAAACATAGTGACGTCACTATATATATATAAAATTTTTTATTTTATTTTTTTGAGGGGAGACGTACACTATATAAAACATTAGAAAATGGGTGGCAATATAATAATTTTTTTATACAAGTAGACAAGAAGTATCAAAACTTTATATGGGGTTGTGACAAAACAGTGGGCAGCATAACAAGTTTGGATTCCACCTAATTATGCACCTTTAACTTGCACAGCAAGTTGAAACTTATATTATATATATAAATCCTACTAAAACTATTTACGCTATTTAATTAATTTCATGGTAATTTTTATTTGGTTTTTCTATTAAGGGTAAAAGAATTTTTATTACTCAATAAGACGAACAGGGCCGGCCCTCGTTTTTTTTTAACACCAAGTCCCTGAATTAGGTCATTTAGTTGAAGTTGTTTTTTTATTTTTAAAAACATACTTATTGTTAGATATTTTTTCAAAAATAAATATTTTAGTTATCGTTTGCATACGAGTTGTCGTACGAATTAATGTTATCGCTCACGAAACCTAAACCAATGCATGCATCAGTTCATTAAGGGATATGCATTTTCGAACTAATATATACTTACCCTTTCGTGTAAGGGTTGCATGCTTTCATCCGGTGAACAGTGACAACCCTACCCTTTCGTGCAAGGAGTACCCCCATTCATTTATGAGGTACTTTTGCAACCTATAAAAGACATAAGTATGCAAGACGAAAATTCATAAGTTTGACAACATCATCAGAAAAACTTTGAGTGTCCTCGGGTTTGATTCAAACAAGTCACTGTTTGAATCAAACACCCTCATTGTATCCTGAAAGAGATTTTCATTTGACCCCTTAGTGACAAATCGTGTGGGACGAAACATCTCTTAAAAGACAACGTTGTTAACGTGCCTTGAAATTTCTAATTCTCTGTCAAATCCTAAGTACTACATTTTTTCAAACACTTATCGCGTTTTTAACATCCTTAAATGCAAAAAATTAATAAAACTTGTTTGTATGTCTATTTTTTTTGGACTAAGTAAATTTTTTTATTAGGACCTTTATCGATTGGAGTAAAAAAATTTGGGCCTTTATCAAAAGAAAAATTAACATAATATATTATGTTGGATCGGATTAAATCTACACGAATTTTTTTTCCTTTTAGCGAAACATGTACCGTTGGGTGACGATACCGAATATCGCACCTCTACGTGGCGTCACGAGATGTTCCTCCTGGACAAGAATAAGTGATAGCCCAAGGGTCGAGTTACGAGTTGAGACATCGACAACCGACATGATCAGAGAAGTGCGACAGTCGGGCCTATCTCGATACCGCAAGTCGGAAAGCTCGGGATGGCCAAAGTCCACTCCACGTGTCGTCTATCGGTTAGTCCTCATATCATAAACATGTGTCAAGGCACGCATGTCGCCTCCTTGACCCGGTAGTACGACGCCGACTTGGGGCGTGTAGGACGAGAGATCCGGACTCGATCACCCCAAGTCGGGCGGTGTCGGCGTCGAGGATGAGTCCGCAACAGCCTACGACGGCCCATTGTCCATATGGTTATTTGCATGTGGGTAAAGCCCATATAAGCTAGTAAAAGCCCAAAAGGCTAATACTGTATTTTACCCAAACCGACATGGTTTAGGGTTAGGGGAATGAACTCCCTATAAATATAAACTTCCAGGAACTACGTGTGACTTGATTCCTGGAACACAACAGGATACGTAGGCAACCTGAGAGAGACTCTCAGGCTCAGTCTAAAATCACCCCCAAAATCATCCTTGATTCAATCATCCCTAGATTAAATTGACCCAAAATTATACATGAAAAAATCCAGCACGGTCATTGGCGCTAGAAGGAGGGCCTGCTATCGGTGATGGATCAAGGAGTGGTGGTGATCATGTTAATGGGAAAATAAGGCAAAAAACGCAGCAAGATCGGCGGCTAGTTTATGGAGATTGAACCGTTGGATTGCAGATTCCTCCGGTCAAATCGAAGAAAAGGAAGAGAAGAACGATCCCTCAAAATTTCAGGCCGATCAGAGTTCGTTTCATGGCCCGATCATCGCTAAGAAGTTGTTGCTGTATCAAAAACGCAGCAAAACCCTAATTGGGGGCAGACAGATCGGCAGCCTATTCCCGCCGATTCAACCGTTGGAAAAACAATCCCACCGGTCAGAATCATGGATTATTAGGAAAGAACAAGACCTAGAAGTTTCAGGCCGATCAGAGTTCGTTTAATGGCCCGATCATCGCCAAGAAGTTGCTGTTGTATCAAAAACGCAGCAAAACCCTAATTGGAGGCAGACAGATTGGCAGCCTATTCCCGCCGATTCAACCGTTGGAAAAATAATCCCACCGGTCAGAATCATGTTTTATTATGAACGAACAAGACCTAGAAGTTTCAGGCCGATCAGAGTTCGTTTAATGGCCCGATCATCGCCAAGAAGTTGCTGCTGTATCAAAAACGCAGCAAAACCCTAATTAGAGGCAGACAGATTGGCAGCCTATTCCCGCCGATTCAACGGTTGGAAAAACAATCTCACCGGTCAGAATCATGTATTATTAGGAACGAACAAGACCTAGAAGTTTTAGGCCGATCAGAGTTCGTTTAATCACCGAATCATCACAAAGAAGTGGCTGCTGTATTAAAAACGCATCAGAAGCCTAATTGGCAGCAGACAGATCGGCAGCCTATTCCCGCCGATTCAACCGTTGGAACAACAATCCCACCGGTCAGAATCATGGATGATGAGGACCGAACAAGCCCTCAAAATTTCAGGCCGATCGGAGTTCGATTGATTTCTCGATCGTGGTAAAAAAGTTACGGCAGGCACCAAAAACGCAGCAGGATTCTGGACAGCACTGCCGGATCGGCGGCTTATTCCCGGAGATTGAGCCGTCGAAAGGACAATTCCACCGGTCAAATCGTAGAAAAGTGAGGGAAGAACGATCCGTCCTAATTTCACGCCGATCGGAATCCGTTTCGAGGTTTGATTGCCACCGGAAAGACGCTGCTGTGGCGCCCGAGAAAGCCGCGAATTATCTACCGTGTCTAGCTATCCACGAAGCACGTTCTCGAGCTCCAAGGATCGAGCCGAGCTCTTTAGCTCTCCAGGTTCTTACAATAGTCATTTGAAATTCTTAAATACTTTGTAAGCCTTTATTATATGTGCAATGATTTTTATTACAAATACATTGCACCATAAAGACTCGAGATATCGAGCACCGGCATCCGAGATCTACGGACTCGTCTTGCCTAAATCCGAGCTCGACTCGGCATCATACTTGGAACTCTCTTAGCCGTGCATGGCGGGACGAGCATTCTTATTTTGGAACTCTCCTAGCCGTGCATGGCGGGACGAGCATTCTTATTTTTGGAACTCTCCTAGCCGTGCATGGCGGGACGAGCATTCTTATTTTGGAACTCTCCTAGCCGTGCATGGCGGGACGAGCATTCTTATTTTTGGAACACTCCTAGCCGTGCATGGCGGGACGAGCATTCTTATTTTGGAACTCTCCTAGCCGTGCATGGCGGGACGAGCATTCTTATTTTGGAAACTCGACCCACGGAAGGTCAAGCTATCTTATTCGACCCACGGAAGGTCGAGCTATCTTATTTTGGAAACTCGACCCTTGGAAGGTCGAGCCATCTTATCTTGGAACTCACCTAGCCGAAATTGCGGGTAGAGCTATCTTGTTTGGAACTCACCCTACCGAAACGGCGGGTAGAGATATCTTATTTTGGAACTCGCCTAGCCGAAATGGCGGGTAGAGATATCTTGTTTCGGAACTCGCCTAGCCGAAATGGCGGGTAGAGCTATCTTGTTTTGGGAACTCACCCTACCGAAATGGAGGGTCAAGGCCATCTTATCTTGGAACTCTCCTAGCCGAGCATGGCGGGACGAGCCTTCTTATTTTGGGAACTCACCCTACCGAAATGGAGGGTCAAGCCATCTTATCTTGGAACTCTCCTAGCCGAGCATGGCGGGATGAGCCTTCTTATTTCGGGAACTATCCCCATGGTTATTGCGACCTTTTGACTAGTACCTACGAGGATTGGCAAGTCGGACGCCTTCATTATCGACAGAACTACGTTTATAAGTCCTAATGGGACGAAAACACAATGGCATCGAAGTCCGAATCGACAAATGACGTAATCCGACTCCTAAGGGAGAGGATTTACTAGGGCATCGAGGTCGGGAAACATGATCATTTCTATTGACAACAAGGTGAAGCTAAAAGTTCCATCGAACCAAAAAGCTAAGGCATCGAGTTCGGACCATGTCCAAATCTCTTGCGCTCATGTGTCATGAGTCATGAACGACAAAGAAACACCACGATACCGAGATTCTAAGCGATAGTTATGTATTACCGCCTTTTTAGACAAGAATTACTAGGACATCGTAGCCGGAAATATATATCGACACCGAAAGGGCATCGATTTCGACAAACAAAAGGAGATAGCCGCGGCATCTCTTCTACTACGCAACAACAAAGAATAGAGAACTCCGCAAGTCGGAAATCTCAAAGACGCCCAAAAGCATGAAATGCATAAGGCAAAAAGAAGACTCGCAAGGTCGGGTCGAAAGTCCAAGTCAAAAGCCTAACGGGCCTAAGGGTCGAATAAGGCAAGACAAAGGACGGTTCGCATGGTCGGGCCAAATGTCTAAGTCAAAAGCCTAACGAGCCTAAGTGGTCGAATAAGGCATGACAAAGGACGGTTCGCAGGGTCGGGCCAAACGTCCAAGTCGGAAGTCTAACAAGCCCAAGGGCGCTTGACTCCGGACAAGGACAGCTCGCAATGTCGGACTAACTCGAAGATCCAACAAGCCTAGTAAGGCTAGAAAGCCAAGTCAAGCCCAAGAGGCGATGCGGTGCTAGGTCGACTCCAAAACCGAGCTCCGACCGAAAAAGCCAAGTCAAGCCCAAGAGGCGATGCTGCTAGTCGACTCACAACTCGAGCTCCGACAAAAATAGCCAAGTCAAGCCTAATAGGCAAGACAAGCTTGCTAGTCGACTCATATCCAAGTGTACCATGAGTCATGCACTCGTAGTGAATAAAGCCAAGTCAATGACAAGAAGCTTATATCACTCCCAACCAGCCAATAAGCCACGATGCGAGGCAAGCTTGGAAGATCCCACGATGGATACCTTAGTCGGCCAATTCATAAACACCATGAAGTGCGACAATGAATAAGGAGTAATACGAAATCGATAAAGCAAGTAGGCAAACGAGCCAAAGGCTCGACAAGCGAAGAGCTAAAAGACATCGAATCGTGAAAGACGGACAACAACCGCGGGCGTATTTAAATTCGAAGCAATGGATGACAAAGTGGCCGAGATACACCTTTGACAGATCGGATCCGACCCAAGAGCTCGGATAGATCCGGGGGCTTATGACGATACCGAATATCGCACCTCTACGTGGCGTCACGAGATGTTCCTCCCGGACAAGAATAAGTGATAGCCCAAGGGGTCGAGTTACGAGTTGAGACATCGACAACCGACATGATCGAGAAGTGCGACGCCGGGCCTATCTCGATACCGCAAGTCGGAAAGCTCGGGATGGCCAAAGTCCACTCCACGTGTCGTCTATCGGTTAGTCCTCATATCATAAACATGTGTCAAGGCACGCATGTCGCCTCCTTGACCCGGTAGTACGACGGCCGACTTGGGGCGTGTAGGACGAGAGATCCGGACTCGATCACCCCAAGTCGGGCGGTGTCGGCGTCGAGGATGTAGAGTCCGCAACAACCTACGACGGCCCATTGTCCATATGGTTATTTGCATAAGTGGGTAAAGCCCATATAAGCTAGTAAAAGCCCAAAAGTCTAATACTATATTTTACCCAAACCGACATGGTTTAGGGTTAGGGGAATGAACTCCCTATAAATATAAACTTCCAGGAACTACGTGTGACTTGATTCCCGGAACATACAGATACGTAGGCAACCCGAGAGAGACTCTCGTGCCCGCCTAAAATCACCCCCAAAATCATCCTTGATTCAATCATCCCTAGATTAAATTGACCCGAAATTATACATGACAAAATCCAGCATCGTCATTGGGCTTAAGACCCGGGTCTCGCCGGCCTCACTATACGGCCAGCCGTCATCCCCACTAACAGATTAATTGGTCGGCACATTTTTGTTTTCTTGATAAAATAAAAAAAAAAACACACACATTTGATGCATGTGAGCTAAGTCATCAACATGCATGGCGACGAAGACAATGATAAATAAACTCAGAATATCCTTTGAAAATCACTCTAAGAAAACTACAAAGACGAAAAATCACTCAGAATATCCTTTATTGCAAGTGCTTCACCACCAAGCACATCATAACATCCATCAATTAAATATAGAAGTCGCAAGCCGCTCGGCTACTACGTACGTAAGACTCCTTCATGCAATTGCAGATTTATCTCACCAAAGGACATCGAGTGATGGTGGCTTCTATTTTATTTCCATAAGCGGTCCAGTGGTTAATAATTACTTGTTCCGCAGAATGAGATACAATAATGTGTCTTGACAGAAATGGAGTGGTATTTAGGGAATGGAGTGGTAGTTGAGGAATTTACATACCTCAAAAATAGTAGATTGGGAAATGCCCCGATAAAATATAACTCACATGCACGCATTATCTTTCAAAAACACATTCACTCCTAGTTTTTCAGATATTCCACAAGAGACATACCACACAAGTTATCTCATCATTTCCTTAAGCCGTATTATTTCCATCAAACAGAGTAGTGCTACATTAGCTTTTCTTCCTTCACACGGGGTGATAGAGGAATAGACAAGATTTTTGCAACTTCATTGGGGTTGAAAGCCTCGGGAATTTGGTCGTTCTTTCATACAAAAATTGTGATTTTACTAGTTTAACAATATAAATTCAAAGTAGAAAACAAGAAGAGTATGTAGTTAACTCAACCTTAAGACAATTTTTACGCCAGCCCATATAGATTGTATGATTTATGCTTTAAATAGATTTAACCATGTCAAAACCTAATCCTCCTTCCTTTCAATTAAGAAAAAACCTTCGTCTAAACATATATAGTTATATTCAGGGGCACCCTTTGGGGGGCATGGCCCAAAGCCTCCCAAAATCTATGGATTTAAGGGTCTCATGAAATTTTGACTCAATAATATATATATATATATATATATATATATATATATATATATATATTGTATTTTTAAAAATCAATAAGGTATTACTCTTTTTTTTTTAGAATAGTCTAAAACAATATTTGGTCCCAAGCCTAAATTTGGACAAAAACGCCTCTGGTTATATTGCACAAGAAAAGCATCTTTGAAAGATTTTTGTGACGTAGGGATTTCAAGAAGTTTCTCATAGTTTCTCTGTAACAACGGTTTTCTGCAGGTTTTCTTATATCGGTTCTTATCTACTCTCTTCTTATTTGAGTCCTCCGTGACACGGATCGGTTCGAAATACCAGTTTCATAAACTGATTGTTTTACACCGTACGAAACATATGGTGTGGATTTTATAGTTAATCCATCTAGGTTGGAATCCATGTTATAATCGAATAAAATATGCAAATAAAGTCTAATGTGATGTGGTTTTCACTCATACTTATCACCTCACCCTACCTTGCACCCTTACAATATTCCACTCTTACCCTACTCTACCCTATGTTGTACCCCACCCTACCATACTCAAACCCTCACTTTAAGCCACCTTGAACCCCCACCGTACTATGCACCCCACTCCACCTCGCCCCAATGCCACTCAACCTCACCTATGTGCCACCATATATACCTCACATTGCACTGTCTCACCTACCTCATCCTACCCTATTATCCCACACCCACCCACCCTACCATTCGACCACATCCTACCTCACCCTCACCTTTACACTACTCTACCCACCTTACCTTACCTTACCCACTCCATCTTATCACCTCACCCTACCCCATCTCTATCTTAACACTGCACCTTACGCATCCTCATATTACCCCTTACTTTCCGGCAGTTGAACATTAATATGGTGTCTTAAAATAACTGAATTGATGCCACTCAGGGCCGTCCCTAGGGCAATGCCACGGCCTTGTGCCAAGCCTCCATCATATTTTGTAATCATGGCCCCTTATTTCGATGTCACTGTGATATTTTAAGTTCCACTTTTATTTTTATTTAAGTTAAAAGATCGGTAATACTCAAATTCATGCATAAATTCATTGAAGTCTACTTATATTCTATTACATACTCCATCTGTTTCTATTTAACTGTCTCAGTTGCTAAAAAAACACATATTAAAAAGAGTAGTTAACGTTTTGACTAAATATCAAAATGACAATGACATCCCTTGAATATAATTAATGTAATGTTGTTTTCAATCCCACCGCTTAATAAATAGGGTAGATGTAGAAAAATGTATTAAATAATGTTTTGGAAATGTAACTACGACGGATAAAAAAGAATTTAATTTTAATTTTGACAACTATGACAATTAAATAGGAACATTGAAAATGCACCATATACTTGTGACAACTATACCTCAAAAATAGTTGTTATTTGATAATTTTTATACAGGGTTGCCATTGAAAACTCCCCATATATATATATATATATATATATATATATATATATATATATATATATATATATATATATATATATTGAATTTCTCTAATGTCGAATATCACAAATGATTAAAAGTGATACGTCTTTTGGTATATTTAACATCAATTCAATGATATAGATATGTTATATACAGAATAAATACATAGGAATTTCAAGACAATGAGTATTGCATTTGCATCCCATATATTCTTCTTTTATCTGCCATTTGTACTTTTTTTTTGTTCGTCCATTTTATTTATTTATTTATTTGTTTGTTGTGCTCATTGAAGATAAGAAAGGAACAAAAAACAATCACTATGAGAATCGATTATGGACCTTCCCTTGAAAATGTATGATGTCCTTGATTTACCACATCACTCTCTTCTATAAAGTATGGAAAAAGACATGTACAGCTGTATTCATATATCCAACATATATAACACTAATATGTATTAATTTAGTTACTGATATGTTAAAAATATACTACATTCCTACTACTTGTGACATTGTTGTGATTAGTTGGTATATATGTCCTTTCTGATTTTGAAGAGTACTACTTAATATATGAAAAGTAGTTCCACCAATGTTGTACCACATTCAAAGTGATGCAATCCCACCTAATCATCTATAGCATAGTATATAGTATATGGTGTATTTATAATATTTCATGAGACATATTGGATTTGGTAACTTTGGTTGACATCTTTAGGCCAAATGTAGTACGATTTGCCTATGCGGTTATTTGATTCATTATAACTTAAATGACGTCGCTAGGCTAAGTTCTGGAGCGTTACATGTGGTATCAAAACATATGCCACAAAACAAGTTATCTAACAGAAACATGTTTCTCATTATGAGAAACAATAGTCATCTTGTAGGGTCCTGGAGAAGACATCGGTTCTTTAAGATGACACAGAGCTAGCTATCATATGGAAATTAAGTGTCACACAATGAATAACGTGTAGGAGAAAATAGAGGAAAAATGATTTTATCGATTTTTTAATCATTTATGACAACTATTTTAAAAGGCGAGTTCGATAAGACTTTTATTAAAATTATCGAGACTTTATTAAAATCATTGAAACTACGTGCTACGTAGTTGACAATAGGATTTTAAATCATTCAAATCGGAGTACGGGTGAATGAGATATTAACGCTTTAAGTTGTTGTGAGATATGGGAAATAAAGTAGTGTAAAACTTTATCCCACATTGGAACATGAGTGTTCCAATGTCAAGTATTTATATGATGATAGTTGATGATTGGTATAAGCTCTTAGAGAAAGGGAGAGAGTTCAGAATGGTTTTAGACAGACGATGTTCTGCTAAAATTGCCACACGCGCGCGCGCCACCCGCCCGTGCCCGTTGACCTTGGGCTTGGGCTTGGGGAATTGGGCCTGAGGCCTGAGGCGGGGCAAGTATTATATTTTTGGACAAAGTCAGCGGGGTGGCAAGGCAGCGGAAACTGAATTGAATGCTGAAGGCACAAATTCAGCTAAGACAACTCAGCTTCAGACTGAGTCATTCAGTTGGAATGCTTCATTTCAGCAGACCTGAGTTAGCTGAGTCTGTTGGACAACTTCATCAGGCTGAGGCGAACTCAGCATCAGCAGGGGAGATGTCAGCTGAGGCGAACTCAGCATCAGCAGGGGAGAAGTTAGCTGTACGAAATTCAGCTGAGGCAAACTCAATATCAGCAGGGGAGAAGTCAGCTGAGTGTTCGGCCAAGGCATTTTCAGCAGACTGATATGTCTCAGTCAGCTGAGCCTTTTCATCTTCTGTTGAGACCTTTCATCTTCGAACATGTTATCATCAATACTTGGAGTAAAGTGAAAGTAGTAGGAGTTATGCAATAAATGAAATTAATTGCAGGGACTCTTCCATTACAATCTGAGCCTCTATATAAACAAGTCCTCACAAGATGGAACAAGCACACAATAGAAGAGCATTCATACATTCCACTGCATAGAATAGTTTTTCTGCATTCATAGTGAATAGTTTCTGGGCATCATCAGAGTTCGAAGTTGTTCAGAAATTGAAGTACCTCCTTTCTGAACAGGTAATTGAGTAATCCTGGGAGACAATTGCATAAACCGGGGTACAAGCCGGAGCAAATTTGTCTTAAAGACAGAGTTCCATCTCGCCTCAATTGGAGATATCCTTTCGATTCTTTTTCTTTTTTCAATTACAATATTGTAATATTTTTATTTCAGATTAATTAAAGGTGTTCTTAATTTTCTGTTTATTTATTTATTTCGCATACGATACTCCGACTATAACATAACGGTAGGGGTCATCTCTAGAATCCTCTTATAGGTTTTAGCGAAGACATCAATTCCTTAAGATGGGAAGAATATAATATCTCACATTGGAAAGGTAGAAGAAACATTATCAATATATGAGGCGAGACATAATCAACTTGGTGATTTGGATGAACCATTTTATTTTAAACGGAGATGATGGGCTAAGTAGTTACTAGGCCAAGTTCTAGGCGTTACAATATTATTATGTACAATGTAAAATTTTAACATATTGAATCACGAGATGTAAAATTTTGACATACTCTATGACCATACAATGTGTAGTTTATATATACAAAAAAGATGCCCATATATTTACAGCGTTACAAACGAAGAGCTTAATCATCTTGTCATGGAAATTGTCAATTGAAACAACTGTTGGATAACAACCTCCAACTATATATAAGAGGGCTGGCATCAATCTTAAACCTAGGCAAGGAGGTACGTATCTCAATACGGTGTGTGAAACAAGACCGAATCTCCAACGTAGGACAATTAAAAACTTTAACATGCTCTATTGCTGACCCGAATGAACAAAGGCATAGCGTGAACTTGACTCTAATATCATAATGAAAATATAGACTCAACAACGTATAAGAGGATGAATATCAACATAAAACCTAGGCTAACAGAATGTGCATCAACCTAAAAACCTAGGCTAAGAGGTGCATATCTCAATGACGTGAGTAAAATCAGAGCAAATCTCCAACCTAGAACACTTAACATCTTTAACAGGTCCCGTCGTTCTGGTCCAAATAAACACAGGGCCATCGTGGCATTGACTCTGATACCATTATGAAAATATAGAGTTAACAACAAGCAAGTCTTCAATGTATGTCAATTAACATCTTTAATGGTCTCCATCACACTGACCCAAATGAATATGCGCGATCCATGAGCTTGACTTCTGGTACCTTGATGAAAATATAATCTCAACAACATATAAGAGTATGCGTATCAACCTCAAAACCTATGAACTGAGTCTCTTTGTAAAGTGAGTGAAATAATAGCATGACTCCTATGTGAATCATTAACAACTTTAACGGACCCATCACGCTGACTCGAACATACATGGATAAATTGTGAGCATGCCCCCGAAACCTAAAAAAACTTAAGCCGGTAAAAAATTAAATAATTTACATGTTAAATATAAACACAACATTTCCATGAAAATTTTAAGAAGTGGGAAAATATATAATTTATCCTAAAAAAACAAACATCCCACCATATTTGATTTAGTTTTATATTTATAATCCCATATTCCATACATTTTATAACAGATCCACATTATTTGCACATTATTCCACAATGAAACTAAACGATAGAAAAGGAATGGGGATAAAGTCGATTAGACATATCATGACTCTCACCAATAATAAAAGAAAATAATTATAATATATAATAATACCGCCTCCGTCCCAATTTATTTGAGACATTTTAGAACTTTAAAAATTTAAGGGCACATTATTTATTAACATGTCTAGTCATTAAAAACATGACAACTTTACATTTATATCATTCTTTTATTGTGTTTAATCTTTTAATTAAATATATAAATGTGGACATTTTAGGAATTTAAAACGATTTTTTTAGTTTAAATATTTGTTATGATACTTGTTTTGGGAGATCCATAAAAGGAATAAGTTACGAACAATTTGAGACGAAGGGAGTAATATTTTTATAGTTATAAAAAAAAAAAAACCAATAAAATAAGGTCCTTCATGTTGTAATGTGGTAGGGTCCATTACACACGGTTCTGTACTGTTTTTACTCCTCTACAAATACCAAGGCCTCCCACTCTTGTAGCTACCATAACTCAAAACCACATATCATCCAAAAACTTCATATTTTATTTTAAATATCAAAATTTTCCCTTTCTCTTTCAATTTCAGTTTGAAGGCAATCATTTGAAATTTCCTTAAGGTATTTTCATTACATGTTTAGATTTTCTCTTTTCTCTCATCCTCAATTGTAATAAACTCTTCAAATTACATGCATACTTGTACTAGTATATTTAGAATTCTGTAACATAGTACAACTGCGCATGTTAATTATGTGAAAATTTATTATACGGTTCTGATTTATGGGTTATACCTAATGAACACGTATATAGTATATAAGAAAGTATAACTATAAACACGTTTTACACATCTACTAGGTATAACCGACAAATCAGTACCGTATAATAACGTTTTTCGATAATTTTGTACTTATATATATGACCCTTTGTACTAATTAAAAATTTGGGTTTTTTTTTTTTTGTCTTGCAGAGGGAAATTAATCTTTTTGTTGAGATCTTTGAGGGCATATTGTGTTTCAACTTTGAAGAGGAAAGATGTCAGCAAGTGTGAGCAAAAGCTTCCACTTAACATCACCACTAAAGATTGATGAAGATAATAATATTGAAAAACAAGGCATCATTACAATTCTCGGATCTGATAGCCAAAGTTCCAAAGCTGCAGCATCTTTGAGAAGGACCCTTTCTGCTGACATGTCATCCAACAATTGGCTCACTCAAAATGGGTTCAACCCCATCAAAAAGATTGCATCTTTTGCTCAACTTTGTACTAATAATTCATCATCTGATGAAGAAAGCAAAGGTAAAGGGCAAGATGAAATATGGGCTTCAATCCAATCTGAGAAAAATGAAGGGAATTCAAGGACTTGGGGGTCATTAATGGTGGAAGATAAAGAGGGTTCAACTGATCTTCCACCACCTTATATTCATCCACTAGTGAAAAGAACTACTAGTTCTTTAAGTGAGAAAAGTCTTCAAATTTGTACTGAAAGTCTTGGCACTGAAACTGGCTCTGATGTGTTTTCTTCTTATCCCACATCTGAAAATGATGATCAAGAAGATGAAAAGGTGAAGATAAATGTTCAAGAAACCACTCAACAACCACAACAAAAGGATGCATTTGAGGATGTGCATGTGGTTAAGTATAACTATACTTGTACCAAGAAAATGGCTACTAAGTCTTTTCCACCACCTCTTCCATCTCTTGCTCAACAAGATGGTGCTTCCCTTCAAATGCAAAGTCATAGGCAAAATGGAAGGCTTGTTCTCGAGGCAGTTTCGATCCCAACCAAGAATTGCTTCCATGCGCAACGCGAACATGGCCGCCTTCTCCTTACTCTTGTTGATAATAATTCTTCCTCACATGATGATCATGTGAGGAGAGTTGAAGAAATGAAGGAAGATGAAGAAGAAGTTCAAGAATTTGATCAGTTGTTCAAGGGCATTAATGATGATGTTCTTGATCAGATGTTCGAGGGCATTGACGATGAAGTTGATATAACGAAAGATGAATCTGAATCGGATGATGAAGGGTTTGAGGAAGAAGAAGAAGAAAACGAGGGAGTTGTTATTGATCAAAGGACAAAGGTACCAAGTGGGGTCATAACTATGCCTAAAGGAGCATTTATGATGAATAAGTTCATGGGGCTACACAACAAGAATTTGACATGGTCCCCAAAGTTGATCAACAATGCACATGTCAAATTGCTAGAGGTTGAGGATGACGAGATGGTGGTGAAAAACGAGCTGACCCCACTTCCTCAGTCTCTCCCACCACCACCCAGGGTGGCTCGCCTGATCTCGTCAGGCGCGCCACCTACCGCCACTTCTTTCAATGCTTACGAATACTTCTGGAAGGAAAAACCAACTATGACGTCGAGCATCATCACTCCGGTTCGTAATGATTACAATTTCACCAACATCAAGAACAACCCTAACAACAAGGTCATCATGAAAAGTAATTTGATGGGCTATGAACAGCAAAATTTGGTCTTAATGAAAGGAGACAAAGGTGATTACTTGGTCCCTTTTCTGAGCAGGTGCACTGAGCCCAAGAGGTCTCTACTATTTTGGGATTCTTATTGCATTGCAACCACTTGAATAATTTTCATGAAATTTATCTACTTTTGTTTTTATTATTGATGTTATTGGTCGTGTCAATTTCTGGTAGTTGAGTTCGTGTATCGAATAAAACGGTTGACACATTTTAAGTGTATTTATAACTATATTGGTTTTGCATTAGAATTTGTATTAATGTCTTTGTGTGTTACATCATGTTTCCTATATAAAAACAATATTTATTATAAAAAAATGTCGGCTAGTGATGATGGTTGGTTAGTCACTAGCCAAATGATTTGATCTTGTACAAATTTTAAAATGGTTCTCGAACAAATTTGACTTTATACGTAAAAATATATTATTCACATTTATATGGTATACAAAATATATTGAGTGGGCTTAAACCCCAAGCCTAAACTATTCATGTATCCTTTGGTCACAAACATATGTTTACATGACATGTGATATTTAACCTAAGTAAGACCTACTTATATATATTACCAGTGGTAATACGAACGCCGTGTAAGGCACGGCGTGCCCGTTAAAGGCGTGATAGTAGAAGTGGATGATATTTTTATATTATTAGAAATGATACAGTCATGAATTTTTATTAATATAAAGTCATACAGTTAAAAAGATACATAGGGTTATAAAGACACCATCTAAGTTAAAAAAGATAGTGGAATACAATAATTGCAAACACTCATAGTTGTGTATATTACTACACCATCATAATGAAGGGAGATAATAGTATTGAGAAAGTAAATTTATTGATGGCATGCCTGTTGAAGCGCCATAGAAGCAGTTCAAGATCATTCAATGAACCTAACAAACATTTTCTCTTCCTTGCAGCCAAGGCTACCCAACACATATGAAAAAAAACACAGGTAAACAGAATGGTTAGAAGAAAAGAAAGATCAATACCACAAAGAAATAGAACCAAAATTTAAGATGGAAGATGTTTTAAATCGTCCAACACTATAACATAAACTACAACTAACTTGCATCGCAGTTTACTTTTCACATAGACTAACTCAGCTAAATCACTTGTGGTCTTGCTTTATTTCCACCAGAATACATGAATAACTTCATCTTATCTCACTCTCAACTTACAAACTGAGTTGAAAGATGAGTATGACTATATTTGGTCCTAAAAGAAGCCAAGATGGGGAATATTCCTATTTGTATTATTGTGGTGTGTTACGAGGAGCAAAAGCATGCCGTAAATCGATATGTTTATTGGCGGTAATCTGTTCACGACGCTCACAACACGTCGTAAATCGAGAACAAGTTACTACATGTTATATCCGTAGTATCGTATGCGAAATAAAATGTGGATCCACCAATATGTATGTATCTATATCTTTTATATATATATATATATATATATATATATATATATATATATATATATATATATATATATATGTTGCTAAAGTTACTCTATTATGTAAAAAAAAAATTAGTTAGTAGGCGACATGTGTCAAGCGGAAGTTACTCTATTTAGGTAAATGTAAATCCACCGATATATATGTATCTATATCTTATATAAATGTATATATGTCTATTTACCTCAAAAAAATGTGTATGTGTGTGTGTGTATATATATATATATATATATATTATATATATATATATATATATTTCTAAAGTTACTCTATTTAACAAAGTAAAAAAAAAAAAAACACGTGGGCCGAAATATTTTTCTATAGGTAGAATGCAAAGTATTACATTTTTTAACGGGTCCATAAACCCATTTAGGTAAATGTAATGTAATATAGATCCACCAATATATATTTATCTATATCTTATATAAATGTATATATATATATATATATAATATATATTATATATATATATTATATATAAATATATATATTGCTAAAGTAAAATAAAATAAAAAAGTTAGCGAGTGACGGGTGTCAGGGGGAGCACTGCGCGTGTCGACGTGTGAGTACACCAAGAATTGAATGAAGAGGGGACGTGGACCATTTTGGAGACTTCTCCTTTTATAAGACTAGATATGTTAGGCCTTGCACTGCAAGGCCCTCGCAAGGCCCCGAATTTATATATAGTCTTAGGGTAGCATTGTTTCTAGCAGCGTGGACAAACAACGTAAGTCCTTGGTAATGTCATCCGTATATAAATATTGCTTGAAATTGAACATCGAAACATAAGATATAAAAATCGGTTTGGTAAATATATTTTAGATATGTCTCATCATTAGTAGACTTAACAATGGTTTGAAAAAAACGTAAATATATTCTGAACAAGTAATTTAATCAGGATAACCATTTAATGTAATACTAACTAATGTTAGTTGAAAAAGTAAATAAAAAGCAACGAAAGAAATAGTGTTCAAACATAAAAGAGCACACAAAAGCAAAAAGTTGGTTGATTGTTCGCAAGAAAATAGTGAACGACGGTGACGACGCAATTTTTGGTTTCTATCCCCTTATCGACGACGACGACGGCGGTTGCAATGTGAAATGTAGTTAGGTTAGGGTTTTATAACATCTTACTATATATACGCAAGGAGGGAAACCGGAACTAGGCTGCACAAGCTAATTAAATTTTCATTTACATCTCCAATAAAAAAATTACATTTCCAATACTAAAAACTCATTTACCAATAAAATATTTACATCTCCAATAATAAAAAGGGAGATTCTATCGGCACCCTTGGTATGTTTTTACTACCGGCACCCTTTTACTCCGGCACCGCAATTTATTACTTTTAGCACCACAATAATATTTTTATTATTTTCTTACTCCACACACCACAAAAATAATGACAAAATTACTTCTACCAACACAATTTTTCAGAAAATTCAATCGAGTTCTTTAAATGTTACGTTATTATTGTTCCATGTCATCATATAATTATTAGTTGCTATGTCATCATTAAATTTTTAATAGTATGATATTGTGTTGTATTTATTGATATGACATCACTAAATTTTTAATAGTATGATGTATTGAATTTATTGAGACTATAACATCGTACATAATATTATTAATTGTGTTATTATATTGTGTCATCATAGACAATGAAATTATTTTGTCTTACATCATAAATGACTAATGTAACCAACATTGGGCTGAAATGTTGGGCTTAATGAACAGTAGGAAAAAAAAAAAAAAAAACCAGTGTCACCACCCTTATTTAGGACACATGGAAGGAAGGGTTTAAACCATTTCTTCTTCTAAGATAGGTAGATATATACTAGTGTGATCAGGGCCTTGCACCGCAAGGCCCTGATAAGGCCCTCGGTATAGAAACATTGCTTGAAAATAAATATTAAAATATAAGACATAAAACTTGGTTTGAGTAATACATTTTGGATATGACTTAACCACAGTATTGTGTTCGGTAAAAACTAGCTTTAAATTTATAATTACCGGAACACCCCAAGTGCAAGGCTCGTAGTAAAGGTGTTACCGGGTCGTCCTAAGGGAATCGAACGTCTATCGGATTAAGTACGCTTATTGTATCGATTATGTCACAAATTATTATCTAAAACTAAGGTATATATTAATTATAATCTAGAAACTATGACTAGAAACGAAAAACGACGGTAAAAACTAGAGTTTTTAAATAACTAAACTGAGCAACAAAAGTTGATATGAACGAATCGGTTTATCAAATAATTAAAAGAAACGGCAAGGCAACGAGAATCCACCAATCAACCAACCAACCCCAACTAGATTGCGCGCTAAAGATACGATTTTTAGTAATGATCAAATCACGAATTCGATTAAATCTCTTTAATCAATTTCTAAGGTTTCGTTTTCTTTCCCAAGCAAAACTAAACTAGCATGCATAACAAGATCATGAGATTGTCTCCAATACTCTACTCAACTAATCATGAACAATATCTTGAATCACAACTAATTGCATCAATCGAAAAGATCAAAGTTTGAACAATATTCTCATATAAATTCAATCACAAAGGTAGTTTCATCGATCTATCGATTCAAATAAAACATAAACAATCCTTACAAAATTCAATTGATGAAAAATCATAAATTTACTCACTAAGATAGAGCATACAATCCTCTAGTTGGCGTGGTTGTTGATTGGTTTCCTCCGTTGTCCCACCGCGAACTGCTTAGCCAACAATCATGTTGGTGATCATGATTGTTGGGATGGAAGAGTTCATCTCCTTGTTTGCTCTGGAATATGCGGCTGCTTTGAATGTGATGTGCGTATTTTTCTGTGTGTTGATGTGATGATCCGTTTCTGCTCGAATGCTCCTGCTTATATAGGGGTTGTAACCGACTTAGGACGGATCGAATGACGTCACTCGGCCGACCGAATGCAATGGCTCGGTCGACCGAGCTTACCCTTTTACGCGTTTTCACACTGTTGCTTCGTATACCGTGTCCCCCACTTCACTCTTTCGATCTGATCTGATTTATCCTCTCTTCAATGCTCCGATTTTCTTCTTTATTTTGAAATCACTTGATTGAATGAGATTAATCTTCTCCATTAATAATATCCCCATGCATATCTTTTAATTTTCTGCAAAATTGTTGTTACACCAAGTCATCGAATAATAATAATAATAAAATGTGTAACAAAAATAACATTTAAACTCAATATCACCTCATAATTAAATTATAACCCCTCAATAACCATTATAGGAATTTAACGGTTAAAACACGCTTTTCTCATTTATTTCCCATTAAAAATAAAGTAAATTGTTTAGGGATTAAGCCCGAAAATATAGTAAAATATACCCTAAACATATTGTTCCATTTTTCTCACAGATTTTAGAATATAACACATGCATATATGGTCTTAGTTTGGTAAAGCTTAAAAGTTGCTTACAACATAGTTTCTGCGTTTTCCGGTTTTGTGTTGGCTTTTTTGACTACATTTTTGTGATGTTTCTTACATTCATCTTATGCAACTATCTTCTTTTGAAATTTAAATGGAGCATCACGAGGAACAAAAAAAAGTCATAGACCCTTTATTAATATAATAAAAATTATAAATGCAATATATTCACTTTATAAATATAGGCGGCTTCTATCAACACTACAATTTTACTTTCGGCACACTTTAAATTACTTTTGGCACTACAAGAATATTTTTAATATTTTTTTTTACTACAACCACTACAAAAATAATAACACAATTACTTATTACATCACAATTTTTAAAAATATAATTGAGTCCTCCAAAATGGAACAATTTAACTCAAACCCTTCTTCTCTTTCACCCAAAAAGAACTACCATCTCCTCCTCCTTCTCCTCACCTTCTACCCCTAATTATCTTCCACCTCCTCCTTCCCAAAACAGCCGCCGCCGCTTTCATCTCTTCCAACCACCAAACCCTGCTCCTCTTTCACTCTAGCCACATACCAAGCCGCCATCGTCTTTTTCCCCCACCCCTCTCCCCGCAGCTGAAATCCCCCCCCCCGCAGCTGAATTAATCCCCTTCCACCCTTCCCCGTCATCATCCCTCCCCTTATTGTCTGAAACCCCACCCCAAACCCGCTAATAACTCAGCTCTCCCCGTCGTCATCCCTCTCGCATCGATTTTTTTTGGTTGCTACAGATTAATAAAAAGATGTGTTGATTTCATGGATTAAGGGTGGAGATGTAGCGTTTAAAAGATGATGGGTTTGGTGGAGATGGTGGTTGTAGTTTGCTGTTTTTTTTTTTTCAATCTTTTCTCCGGCGGCATGGTTGCTTGGTAGAAGGGGGAGGGGGAGGAGCTGCCATCTGCAACGGTGAAAGAGGGATTTTCAGCAATTGTTAAAAAATTTGTTTCACTGGACTGGGCGGATGAACAGTAAAAAAAAAAAAAAAAAAAAAAAAAAGAAGAGCCAAATATGTTTTTTGCTTTGTATTTTTTGGGACACATGGAGAAAATGCCACACTTCCTTCTTCTAAGATAGTATGATATATATTTTTTGAAAAAAAGATAGTATGATATATATATATATATATATATATATATATATATATATATATATATATATATATATATATAATAAATTAGAATTAAGCCCCACATAATACATAGACAATTATAAATGAGTCATCATTACATGCATGTGATTTATGCTGCTTAATATTTTTGTCATGGTCTTTTAATTGATAGTTTCTTTTGCAATTGGACCCTATTTAAGGTACACCATGATTATTTCTGGTTTTTGTTGTCCCTCTATTAATCATGTTGCTTTACGTAAATCCGTAAAAATTTCCCTTATTTAAGGTACACCATGATGATTTCTGGTTTTTGTTGTCCCTCTATTGATGCTTAATAAAATGATATAGTATGATTTGACGCATATTAATCATGTTGCTTTACGTAAATCCGTCATAATCTAGAACATAAAAACAGGCACAATTACAGGAAATTTAGCTTTGGATAAATCATTATGTGTTAAAATGTAGGTCAGTACGATAAAATAGTAGATCAATCAATACATAACAATTATTTAATCATTTCAGATATTTATATTACAATTTTTTTTTACCTATTATAATCTTTTAAACGGGTTGGTTGCCTACTAAAGACGGCAGGCATCCCTATATAAAAATACGTTGTTTCATTCATTACGGTAAAACCGTACGTTGTGATATTAACTTACCCCACAACATAACATTCATCAAAGACATGATACTTATAACAACATGACCATATAATATAAATATGGCATTGCATTACAAAGCAAAAGACATGAAACACACATGACACATTACAAAAAGTGATAATATTACACTTAGGAATGGATAATAACATTAGTTTCTTATTTTATAAAAATAATAAGTATATATTAATATCACATATAGTTGATATAATTAGGACGCCAATTATGACTAAACAATTGGTTAGTACTATGACATTTCTAAGAGCACTTGCAGTAGATACTGTAAATCTTTTAAAAACTGTATTTTAAAGATTTCAACATTCAGATTTAAGAAAAGTAGCACTGCAGTAGATACTCTACATTTTACTGTAAACTACAGATTCTGTAAAATTTCCTTTACATCTACAGTATTTATCCAGATTCTGTAAATTTTCCCTTATATTTAACTCATTACGTAAAATAGAGAATCTGATGCATTACATCTTAGATAGAGATTCTATAAATTAGAAAAATATGTATTTAAAACTGTAAAATTGAGTATTGTTTTAGAGTATCTGATACAAGTACTCTAAGGATCTAAGCAGAGATATCTGCCTCTTTCGTCAGGAACACACTCACCACGATCATAATAGTCACATCTATAATTAGGATTAGAACATGGAACTTGTTGGCAAGAGGATGGTACACTCAATTTGTTCATCGGAATGCTCGCAACGTTCTTCATTCGAACTGCATAAAGATACGTGTTACAATCAGTATCAGAGTCAACTACTAGACAAAACTAAATAGTAGTGTGACCGGGGGGGGGGGGGGAATGTAGTCTCCCACTTTGAAAAAGTTGAAGAAAGAAAAAACAACAAATACTAAGATATAAGGTTGAAATACATATATAATTGACTTGGTGACTTTGCTTACATGTTAGTCCAAGCGAGGACGATGAGACTAAATAATTACTTGATCTATTATGACTCAAATAGCGTTGCAAGTTCAAGGGATGTAATATCTCATATTGGAAAAGTCGGACGAAGGGAAAAAAATTAAGAGATAAGGTACGGACCTAATTGATTTGAAAACTTGCAGACTTAATCATTTCATTCCAAGCGATGACGATGAGACTATATAGTTCCTGAATCTATTATGACTCAAATAGAGACTTTAGGCCCGAGTTCAGGGGTGGGAGGCAATGTAATGTCTCACGCTGGAAAAGCCAAAGAGAGAAAATGTGTTAAAATATAAAGTTGACACATAATTGATTGAACAACTTGGCTTAAACATTTTAATCCGAAAAAAGACGATGTGACAAAATAGTTATTGGATCTATTATAACTTAAGTAATGTCGCTGGATCCGAATTATAAGACGTTACGATGAGTTTCATCAATAGCAATTTACCAATTCATTTTACTTATAAGGTGTCATAAGTGACATTAATTACATCAAACTTGCTTTCACTATCACCTAAATTACAGGACGCTACGATGAGTTTCATCAATAACATTTTAGCAATAGGAGAATTAGAGATAATGACACAGTTTAAAATATTTTTAACTAACATGACAACCACATTTTTTTTTTATAGAGAGAATAACAACTTTTATAAGGGTGCCTTTAAAGACACCACATTTTTTCTACCTATGGCACCACAACATTACAAAAAATAGGTAGTTATCTAAAGCACCACACATTAAGATTTTAAATGACCATTCTACCAATTACACCACACATGTTATATGCATATTATTTTTACAATTTTTAATTTTTTTTATATCACAAAACACTCATTAATTTATAAAAATTACACTTTACTCCTCATCTTCTAATCCATTCCTACACCACCAACCCACCACCACCTCCTGCTCGCCATTCTTACAACCTTTGAGATTTCAATTGTTGTCAATGAAGTGATCCCTGATACAAGTCCACACTACAGTAAGTTATCTTCTTTAAAAAATTGTACAGAGATTAGAATGATTCCAAAAGACGTACTTTGCTGTCAATAACTCAACAAACTGTAAAAAATAAAATAAATAAAAATCAAATCTATGTTCAAACACCGCTCATGGAGCCAAAGAACGGGAGGCGGGACAAGAGAGCAAGGTGGTTGGTCAAATCGCCGGAGATGCGGTAGATTGCAGGGCGATGTGTTGTTGGGACATGTGTTAGAAATCTACGCGGGAACACATCGGAATTCAAAATTTTATTTTCTTTTAACCAGGATCGACTTCGTTTAAGCAACAAACATATTAAGTTAGTAGACGGTGGTTACCTTGCTTGATCTAAAATATCGATGCTTTGACCGTCTAAGGAGAGTAGTAGCACGCGAGCCGTCCACGTGTCCGGCCTCTATAAATATCTACACAAGCACCTCGTCGGAATCCTCTTTTGATAGCTACTAGAAAAATCCGGTTGCTAGACCGGCATTTTCTCTCTCTCAAAACTCCCACAAGGACTCTCTAATATTTTCTAGTAAAATATTTCTATTGCAATTGTGATGTACAAAAGAGCCAGACACCACCTCCTATATATAGTGAAGGTGGCGCCCCATATCCCTTTAATTGCCTTGGAGAAGAGTCTTGAGTGGAGTAGGGAGAAAGAAAACATTTACTAGTAAAATAAGGAAAATATATATTTGATTGATTTATCTCATTAATATCTAATATCTTATATTAATGAATATATTTTTATTATATTACCATAATTCAATTTACACATGTGTGCAAATATATACACATTATTATATATTATTAATATATGGTAATACCATTAATTAAATTGCACAATCAAAGTGTATCTTATACACTAAAAGTGGCGCCCCAAATATCCTATTATTGGCATCCGAAATATTCTTAATTAATATAACGCTGCGATTAATTAATTTACAAAATACATATATATCATATATACGTATATATATTCCGATGTATACATCAAATATGTATATTTAATTAATCAACAAAATTAATATCTTGTATTTAATTTATTCATAATAAATAAATACTACCGTATTAATTTATCACTATAACACTTTATAGTCGAGATAAACTTTCCTTATTTGGTTATCACTATAACCGCATTTTAATCCGGCTAGACGTTCTTATGTGTGTGACCCGATAGGCTTCCGAATATGTTGGCCGTAGGCACAAAGTCCAAATTACGAAAATGCCCTTCATACCTAAAGATCACGGAATAGCGTCTAGCAAACACACCGTGACCCCTAATCATTGGAAGAGTCAAATACAATGACTACTACCTTTCATGGGAAACGGTTACCGTGTAAATATAATCTTATTGCTGTTACAATATCCATACGGTCGTACGTCGAGTGTCAAACATCAACGACCGTATCTTATAATATGGTTATCCTACTCTCTGGAAGTAACATATTACTTCCGCTTTGCAAAGACTTTCGAGAATAAGACATTCCTTATAAGAAGACCATTTCGGATATTTACTTCTTATTCATAGGATACGTGATTTCCGGACGAGCAACATGAATCCTACGCATGCTTCAATATCACACCCAATCACTACCGCATGACCGCCCCATGGCTAAGGAAAACCTCAATAGTGTCAAAGTATGACAATTCACACCGTGATGTCATGAAGACTCCGGTCTCAGGATAATTACGCAACCGTCACATAGTGCGACACTTAATAAAGTAAGTGGGTCAGTCTAACGTACGCATTACCCAATACACGTCCACGTACAGTCCAAGTGTCTCTACACTTAGATAGACGAGATCTATCCTCACCTTCAATAAGATAGAAGACATCTAATACGTGCTAGTCTAATCGTATTATCAATGTCCCGTTTTGATAGTACATACGACTAGAGACATTTTAAGTATCAAACCTTTTTAAAGTGAGTAGAGATCTTATCAACCACAATCACTATTATGATTTTTTCTTTCACAGTTTGACACTGGGACATTATCATATAACAATAACGTAATTGGTCCGTTGAAACGAACAAATATATAATAACGAAAAGTCATTTATCATATGTATAAACATAAAGAAATAGTAGAAATGATCCGACCCGGTCGGATCCGGTCCAACCCGATTGGGTTTAGGACACTATTTCAACAATCTCCCACTTGGCCTAAAGCCAATCACTCGTACACACAAGACCAAGTTTAAACACAAGAATCTCATGCAATACTTGTAACCAACCCTAAGTATGAACGGATCACTATCCGTGGGGACTCAGACTATCTTCATATCATGCTCCAAATCATCAAGTCAAATGCAGCCCCCTCAACACACACATGAATCTCTGACGAGACCCTGGTCCTTGCTTCAAACAATGAATCTACCACTATATCAGCTATACAGTAAATGTGGAAGAACCATACTAGGTTTATGAATGAACCTTCTAGATCCATGCACTGCTCCCGCTGCGCCTCCAAGGCACTACCGTGTTTGGCCCAGTTCTAGAATTCACGGTGATCTCTTGCTGAGAACATTTCCAGCTCACTGTATCACTTAATCAAAGTGACCGCAAACTCAGACTGTGGCTCCCACTATCTTCATAAGACTCAAGGTATATATCTATATATCTATGTTTATTCGATTCCAAGTTTCAATAAACTAGGAACCCTTCTTAACACCTTTAAGGATATTCTCGACATCTACTAGAATCCCTTTCATACTTACACATGACTCTTCATGGAGTATGAACATCTAGCACAACACTTATCACTGATCCTATTGCAGTAGCAAGGGGAACCTTCTGTTAGGAAATCTACGCGGGAACGCAGCGGAATTCAAAAATTTATTTCCTATCGACCCAAGATCGACTTCGTTTAAGCAATAAACAAACAATTAGTAGACGGTGGTTACCTTGGTTGATCTAAAAGATCGACGCTTTGACCGTCTAAGGAGAGTAGTTCTGCATAGAGCCGCCCAAGTGTTCGGCCTCTACCGCTAGTCCACACGAACGACCCGCCGGAATCCCATCATGGATTGCTATTGGAAAACTCCGGTTGCTAGACCGGCCTTTTTCCCCTCTCTCCAACTCTCCAAAAGATGCTCTCTATTTTACACAAGAACTATGAATTCTTGGAATTATGATGTACAAAAGAGCTTGACACCCACACTATATTTATAGTGTATGGGGCGCCCCCTAGTAGAGTAGAGGAGAAGAAAACCTTTTCCAATAAAATAAGGAAAATTTAATTGATTGATTTATCTCATTAATATTCAATATCTTATATTAAATATTTTCAATATTTTGTCAATATCTTATATTGACTATATTTATCTTATTACCATAAATCAATTTACACATGTGTGCAAATCTATAGTCATTAATATCTAATATTAATATATTGTAATACTATTTATATATATTATTAATTGATGTGCACAAACCAAACATATCTTATATATGGTTGGAATGTGGCGCCTATGCCCATATATATCCAATATATACATTTAATTAATATAATGCTATGATTAATTAATTTGCAAAATCCATGTATATCATATATCATTAATTTCGAAATTCATATGTATCAACATGCATATTTAATTAATCATCATAATTAATATCTTGTATTTAATTTATTCATAATAAATAAATACCATAATATTAATTTACCACTATAACCTTTATAGTCTCGAGATAAACTTTCCTTATTTGGTCATCATCTATAACCACATTTTAATCCGGCTAGATGTGAAGGATGCAGGTTCTTAGATCTAAACGAGTTAGATCTACGCGCAGCGGATGGATCACGACTTATACATCACAATACATAATTAAAGGACTTAAACTACTACAAGGGGGTTAAGATCATGTTACCAATAGTAGGAAGAGAAGCCAAAATCTTCCGATGTGTTCTCCAAACGGTGGTTGGTGGACACCCTTCTTGATAAACGAACCTCCTTGATATGCAACACCAAGAAAAACTTAGAGTTTTTCTTCTTGTAAAACCCAAAACAAGAAAAAACAATCTTTTCTCTCTTTTACAAGTATGTGGTCGAATTATGCCAATACAAAAGGCTTGGGAGAACTCTCTTTATGTAGGAGAGTAAACCTTGTCCTCCAAGGATTAAATAATTAAGAGATAATTATTCCATTAATCCTTTATTCCAAATAAAAGATAAATAAAATGATTATCCCAAACAAATTAGGATAAATCATATTATTATCTAATATTCCATGAATTATCATTTAACAAATAAAAGATAAATCACATGTCAAATAATTATCCAAGAAAACTAATTTCTCTCTAATTAAATAACATCCATATTGGCGCCACATATTAGGGTTACTAAGCCCACATAAAATGTCTTTTATGTGTATTATATTATTTAGCCCAACTAAATAATAACCATGCATATCAATTAATTAGCCCAGCCAATTAATTATCACTGAGGCCCAAATAACAAGATTATTAGTCCGAATTACGAAAGCCACATCGGGGACCATGGACCTATAACCGGTAGCTCCAATAATTAATTATTCATCGAACGAGAATAAGTACATTAATTATTAATTCCGGGATTACGCCACCATAAACCCGAAACTGAACTTTACCGATTATAGATGTATACTTATACTCAACCCATAGAGTGAATAAGCGTCCATTGATATAATCACTACATACAGATTAACCCTCCATAGACTGTCCATTCTGAGTGGGATATCTCCGTAAACCCGACATAGAATATCTTATCCTTACTTACCATTAACCCCCTGATGATCAATTAGTTCACATATCTGACTAGTGATCAATTAGTCTATTATGAACTCCCGGGATCGATCACTTTCATAAGGCTAACAAATATGGGGACTGTCTCTCTACTTCTCGCAGGAAGGAATGGATTCCATGTCTGTGAAAATCAGAACTACTCACTCATCTGGAGATAGTGCCAATGAGAAGTGGCTTGGAACACATATTTAAGTGAACCGTAACTAACACGTCAAACACTACCCCGGGACAAGGAGCACCCTGTGATCACCTCAGGATTAAGGTTGATCCATATATGATCATCTAATGATTTAATATGATTCCTCGATTACGGAATTATACCGAGAAATACAGATTAAATCAGTCCAGTCCTATATGAATGCCATCATATATAAATGCCCCACGTAGGTACCCTCTACCGACAGTCCGGATAAGACTATCACACCCTAAGGTGTTCTGGGTGCATTATTGGTGTTTTAATCTGATGTGTGATTTTCAATATAATCACTAAATGCTACCGCAAGCGCACGGCTTATTGAGTAGTACTTAGGATGTCGATCCCACAGGGACTTGTAGTCAATCACCAAACAATTCCTGATTTTTATTAGCTAGACGAATCAAATTCTTGGAGGTTTTTATCTACGAATCCTAAAATTAAATAAAATAAAGATAATATAACTACGAGCCAAGAACTTCAAGATTTAGGTAATAGAATTCAAGGTTTAAAGGCATTTCTTGGATTTCGGATCCACCACGGCGTTGTCTACACAAAATTTCAACAATCTATCTATCAATATGAATCTTCCATTTATGAAGACCAATTATCAAATATTACACGTAAACATTCTTTCGAACTATTATCGTGATTGTACCTAGTTTTATCCAACATTCAGTTTCCTACAATGATGAATAAAATTAGATCCATTGAATTACCATAATTAAAGGGCCACTTTAGGTTTAACCTAATTTTCATTCAAGAAATCCCTAAAGATTCGATCTTGGTTTCTAGGTTATCGATTAATTAATACTTTTTCTGTCATCAATTAATCGAATGGAGTTTCTCATGCAATCCTACAGTCATTCACTCCTTCAAGATATTATTTCCGGAAAATTACATGAATAAGCATACAAGATCAAATTCATAAACATGACAAAAATCCTATCAATGAAAAGATTGTATCTTTAAAACTATGTAATCATCGACGGGCTTTTCCTAATCCAAGAAACCAATATTTACTCTCGTAACATATCAAGATTCCAAGATTCAACCATATAATTCATACTTTGACAAGAAAAATAAATAAATAGAATAAAGGAGAAAGGAGATAGAAAGAAACCGTCAAAGTATTGCATAAATAATCAAACCTCGAAAAAGCCTCGTTCTTGAATTTCTTGAACCTAAAAATCCTTGTTCTTGGGGATGGGAGATGATGATGATGAAGAGGGGAAAAATGTCGACTAAAATCTGATGGGGGAGGCGTGTATATCAATTGTACCACTTAAAAAGAATTTAAAAAAAGGGATAATTACATCATATAATAAGTTTCCATAATTAATTTAATCAAGAAAATCTCTAAAATCAAATATCTATCAATCTTGGACTCTTGTAGTATGTGGACTCCTCTTTTGCATTGAAAAACACGCCATTATCAAAGAAAATACGTTGGTGAAAGTTTCCACCAATCAGAACATTTCGTTGGCCAGGATCAGATTTCTGGAAACTGTCACACCCTGGGTGTGACAGAGACTGGTTTTTGAATTCTTCCACTTTAGCTCCGTTTTTTGGTCTTTTTCTTCCAATCTCGAATCATTCTGCAATAATTCAATCATCCGCAGTAATCTAGCCCAAAAAGGATAAAAATATTGCAAAATAACAACACACGACACCAAATTGAGTCCAAAACATCTAGAATTATTCGACTTTTTAGGAACTTATCATAATCATGAGACCCTAAACTCTGATTAAGTTCACCATGGACTAACAGTTTAAGTATATCACCACTAACTCAATCCTCACGTGTAATCCATACACTGAGTTATGTGGTTACATACGATATACTTAGGGTTTGCGACGGTGTATTACTTTACAAGCACAAAGCAAGTAATAAGGTGAGATAAATTCTGTCATTCATTATTAAAAACAATTACACAAATTGTCTTTCGGGCACTACACCTAACAATCTCCCACTTGCACGAAATGACAAGCAACGATTGTTTTTAGAGCACACCCTTTCTCATCTTATTCACAACACTCTCCCACTTGCTCTAAAAGCAGATGAGACATATCCATCAATGCCGTACCCTCCAAGCACTCGACTTGGTACACTGATTAGTTAGGTTGTCGACTCGAGACGATCTTTAGGATTGAAACGTTGCCGGTCCTTCCAATCAGACGGTACTCTCTCTCAATATGTTTTTGACTTCTTATGACTGAGAAGATCCTTCTAAGCTATCTCTTCACTGTTTTCACAATGAAGTGATATCGGCTTATCAGACCTGGAATTACTCCCAGACCCAAAAGGAAATTCTAAGCACTATGAGTAAACACTGAGCCCGAGATCAACTTAATGATCATCCTTAATCTGACTACAAGCCAGAATCAGTGTAGTCAATCATATTCAAGTTTGCACCCGAATATACAAGCACATTATTCCTCGTTATCTAAAGATACTTGAGGACGTACTAGACCGCTACTTATTGCTCGAACCTAAGATTCGATTGCAATCGACTCGTGTTAAGCTGACTTGCCCTTATCCTAGAGAGACTCTATCCCATTTTCTCTTTATCCGAAGATTTGGAGAATCATTCCTGAGAGGTAGGGTAGGACTACTCTCGATGAATGCTGCAACCGTATATGCATAATCATCTTATACAATAAGATAGGTGGGATAGCCAATCACTCATTCTCGTGAATTTGACCGAATCGATTCTTAGAATATAGTCCAATTCTCTCATCCCAGAGAATCTTGGCGTGTCAGTTTCCGACTTCAGATAGCACACACATGTTGTTTCCAACCGTTTCAGTGTTATCATTCATGAACACCAATACTACTACTTTGCTAATATTGATATCCAGTCTACGAAAGACTTATCAATATTCTGGTCAAGTCCACATATTTTAAAACATGTGACTTTAAATGACCGAGAGGTTCTCTTAAATCCACAAAGGATATAAGCCCCGACAGCCATCTTGCCGTTTGTTCTAACCAAGACCCTTCTGTTCCGACTGAATTCAGAATCCGTTTTTGGCAAGAAAGTCTCAGGGTATCACCCCTATTTTCCGCTTTCTAACGAAATCTTGCAAGGCGAGTGGCGAGAGAGTTCAAGGTCCGGTTAACTCTGCTTGTCGGGGAATCACCCATATACCACTCAGCTTTGCACTGAAAGTTTAAACTTTCCTATTCATTCGACTCTTTTCTGTGTAGATCCAATTTCTCCCACTAGGCCTGAGACACTCAGGTGGTTCTACAAGAGGCTGAACAGAACTGGAGTATCAAAACTCCATTTATAGGGGCAAGGCTTTCAAATAAACTTCTACGATCAGAATCCTATACAGCCCACCAAGAGCCATAGGTTATCAATCACCCCAGCAGACTGTAAAGTCCACAAAACCACAATGGGTCAACGGTTAAACCATACTCCCACTGCGTCTTGGGTGGATTGACATTCTGATTTAGTAGTATTTATCAGTGTAATCACCAACAACCGATGTTGGACGTGGTCGATTAAATCGGATAGTAACTACCTTTGGGTAACCGTACTTCAAGGTTTAAGGCTGTTACTTATAGATTCTATCGAAGGCTTGTGACAGTTCAACCGTCACTTTCGATCTCAAGAATTTTATAACCAACCTTCACTCGACACATTAAGATATTTCACGAACGAGTCACAATTTGAACGTATGCGCAAAATCTCCGGTCCTACCTTCAAGCATTAAGTGCTAAATGCCTACATTTACGGAAGTGGTGTGAACCAAATTCACTCCTTATCCATAAATTCACTAGCATCTTCTAGGTAGACTTCTCGGTTTACATAATAATGTTAACCGCTATTTTGCAACCAATTATCTTAATCGAGTTTAGCAATGTATTTTAGCACATCAATAACTATATAGGGCAAGCCTATGGTTTCTTCCTCAGTGAGAAACATTCCACTAGGAGGCAGGCTGAGCATCAGTCCCAAGACTATGCGATAGCCTATTTCTGAGCATGGAATACTCTATTCTCTGCTAAAATCAGAGACTCCTCATCGTATTCTTTCGATAAACTAAACCGTGTTTCGAGTAGTTATCAGACAAAATGTCACCACTCAAAATCTCCCACTAGCTTGTATCTCTCACTAGACCCCGAAGGTTATGATGAACAAGCTATGTTACCCCTTCAAATCTATTACCCTTTCCCAATTGAAAGAAATCTTAGTCATTGTTCTTTTGAGATAGTGTTCCTAGACTGGGAGATAAGAATCACCCTTAGCCAGTCGTCAGGTCTTATCTCTAGGATATATGCACTAATTAATAGATCTTGAAGAATCATTTATCTTAATACGGAAACCATTCGCCTATAATAGTTTAAGACGTGTTACATATACCTTTTCAGCATTTCTTAGTGGTTCTGACTTTATCAAACAAAAGTCCGAGTCTCGGATTCGTACTACTAATGTCATGTTCACTTTCTATGAGGCAACAATATATCGAGTTGAAAGTGAATCCATTTGTTTCAACGAATCTGTAAACAGAAAGATAATTTTTCTGTGATATTCAAGGATAGAATCCGAAATTCATTTCCTTATATCACTCCCACTATTCTAGCTGAAATTACTGCCCATTGTTACTCTATTAATCGTTAATGCAAAGCTCTCTTGTTCTTCCAAAGAACTAAGCTACCGAGTCAAGTTACTCGGTTAAAAAAGTCGCTAAGGATTCATTGGTTAGTGATACGAAATCACTTTCCTTATCCTATACTTTCTTTATTTAATGTTTCGGTTTAGCCTCAAAACTTCAGTTAAGATGATTAACACTTATAGACATTCTTTCCCATTCTTAACTTTCCTTAAAAGGAAATAGTCTTGAACTAGCAAGTTCGTATGAGTAGACACTACTCGTGAACTGTGGGATGTCTAATGAAAGCGTTACCCAGTGGGACTAATTTTCTAAATTAAAAAAACATAAGACAAAAGCTCCCACTAGTTTATCGGTTCCAAATACCATCTAACTAGCGACACTTTAATTTATGATTCTCCAATTTTTTTTATTAGAAAATTTCTTGTGTAGACACTACACAATTAAAATTCACTAGAAGAATTTTATCATCCCAATCATCTTTCAAACTGACTACAGTCGTCTCTCGTTCAACACGATTGACAACAGTGACATACTTTTTTACGTCACTTAAGTCTTGAAGGCTCAAGAGAAATATCTCTTCCAAAAAATTAATCGCATGTAAGATCAATAAGTACAACGTTCTAGTTACTTACCACTTTTTAACGAAGTCATTACTAGTCAATTTTACACTGCAGTCTAGCACCCTAGAGAGATATATAAATAGTTGTAAATAAAATTGACAGAAAATAAATCCAAATCATACACTACTAATAAATTTTAGGAACTATAAACTAAGTACTTATAGTCTATCCTACCGTTCCAAGGATTTAATCTAATACCTCAGTGCCGCCTTAGGGTAGGTCAAAGAGGTTTCGATTAATATTGAAGATCAAATTGAGAATCAAACATCTCATTTGTGATCGTCAATCACCTTTCCTTTTTCAGCCAAGGTACTACCAAAAATACCCTTTATGAGTGTGACCTACTGTCTCAGATTTTTAGTTAGACCCCGAGTGTGCCGCATTAGGGTCGGTCAGTGACCCGACGAGTACCCAAAATCCTATCCTTTCGGAGACCAAGCCTTGAATTTTGATAGCGGTGAAGGCCTTCCTTAGGGAGGCCGGTCCCAGGCCGGCACGAGGCGTCACCATTCTCTTACGTTGCTTGTGTCAACAATAGAGGCCGTGGGGTCGGCTGTCGCCTCTCCCGCTCCCACTCAATATTTTGAAAAAGTGGTGGGTTTACTGATCACGTTTTTGGACTTGATGTTACATTAAGGAACAATAAATCATAGGCCTGAATATTGCCGGTTACGTGGGGTAGCCCACCCGACCTATTCGATGGAACATATGTGGCCGTCGGACGGGTCAAGACCAGGGGAGCTCCGTTGAGCCGTAGTGGCTCTTCGGATGGCTCAGCCTTGCCAGACCCCCGTGCAAACACCACACGTGGAGGGTGAAGTCGATCGAGCCGTAGCTTCTGTTGACCACCTAACCGTGGTTAAACCACTTTCGAACCATGTTTGCCCGTGACTATCCAATCCTTAAACATCAAACTTTCACGTAGACACTACGGAACAAGAACGTAATCTCGTCTAGGTAAGGTGGAATTCACCGAGAATCCAACACCTTAACCACGAGGTTTCGGGATTTTACTCCTTATGCTTTCGCAGAGTGGGATTCACCGAGAATCCATCACCCAACCTCGACGATTGAAAAAACCCGTGTTCCTCGGTTTTTACCCTAATTAGTTTCTAATTAATATCAAACAATTAATTAAAACTAATTGCGTGTTTTATACATGCCTAACTAATTCCTCGAATTAATTTCTACATGTATGCATATGGAGTGGAATTCATGATATGATGCATGTCATGGCAATTTTCCGGTTCTACACATACAATCTAAACATGTATACTAGTGCGGAAAATAAACATCGAGATGGACCGTTGGCACCCCCGTATCTAATCTATTAAAATAAAATTAAATTAGAAGCCCTAATTTGTAGCTGTTCAAAACTTCGACGATCGGCAAACCAAACGAACTCGGATCGCAACGAAAAACTCCAGATCTGTTCTTCAATCCTCGGGCTTTAATATCGGAGCTTTGACTTGTCAATTATCTCCAGTGAGCCGCCCAACTTGCTGCTGAATCTGACTTTTACAGCAGCGCATCAATGACTTCCCGAGGCCGATTGGGAATCGAGATGAATTACGATCGACCTGAAATTTTTATCCCACGTCAAAAACTCCATATTTTTCGATCTGACCGGTTGGATTTGCGTTTCAACGGTCTAAACTCTCCCAGAAATTCAAGGAAGTCACAGGTAGGGTTTCTGTGAATCCTGTGTTTTCTGTTACAGCAGCTTCTTTGCAGAAACGAACGGATATCAAAGCGGACTCCGATCGACGCCAAATTTTGTGGAATTGTTCATCATCTTCCAATATTGATTCTGACCGGAGGGATCGTCGTTTCAACGGCTCGATCAACGGGAAAAACGAAATAACTAAACAGCTACTAAACAGATCTATTTTCTGGAAATTAGAATTTGCAATAAAAATAAATTACATAATTTCCTATACTCATATGAACGAATTTTCATCGTTTATATGAGTTTACAATAGATCTAACAGTAAACAAGATGCCAACCCCCAATCCATCTATTCAACCATAGCAATTAATCATTATCAATGCATAAAACAATAAATAAAATTTACCTGCATGCAATTTCACTCCTTTAAATCGTTTAATTATGATTATGACTATATAAACCGTGGAACCTGGGTCTGATACCACATGAAGGATGCAGGTTCTTAGATCTAAACGAGTTAGATCTACGCGCAGCAGATGGATCACGACTTATACATCACAATACATAATTAAAGGACTTAAACTACTACAAGGGGGTTAAGATCATGTTACCAATAGTAGGAAGAGAAGCCAAAATCTTCCGATGTGTTCTCCAAACGGTGGTTGGTGGACACCCTTCTTGATAAACGAACCTCCTTGATATGCAACACCAAGAAAAACTTAGAGTTTTTCTTCTTGTAAAACCCAAAACAAGAAAAAACAATATTTTCTCTCTTTTACAAGTATGTGGTCGAATTATGCCAATCCAAAAGGCTTGGAAGAACTCTCTTTATATAGGAGAGTAAACCTTGTCCTCCAAGGATTAAATAATTAAGAGATAATTATTCCATTAATCCTTTATTCCAAATAAAAGATAAATAAAATGATTATCCCAAACAAATTAGGATAAATCATATTATTATCTAATATTCCATGAATTATCATTTAACAAATAAAAGATAAATCACATGTCAAATAATTATCCAAGAAAACTAATTTCTCTCTAATTAAATAACATCCATATTGGCGCCACATATTAGGGTTACTAAGCCCACATAAAATGTCTTTTATGTGTATTATATTATTTAGCCCAACTAAATAACATCCATGCATATCAATTAATTAGCCCAGCCAATTAATTATCACTGAGGCCCAAATAACAAGATTATTAGTCCGAATTACAAAAGCCACATCGGGGACCATGGACCTATAACCAGTAGCTCCAATAATTAATTATTCATCGAACGAATAAGTACATTAATTATTAATTCCGGGATTACGCCACCATAAACCCGAAACTCGAACTCTACCGATTATAGATGTATACTTATACTCAACCCATAGAGTGAATAAGCGTCCATTGATATAATCACTACATACGATTAACCCTCCATAGACCGTCCATTCGAGTGGGATATCTCCGTAAACCCGACACGAAATATCTTATCCTTACTTACCATTAACCCCCGATGATCAATTAGTTCACATATCGACTAGTGATCAATTAGTCTATTATGAACTCCCGGGATCGATCACTTTCTTAAGGCTAACAAATAAGGGACTGCTCTCTACTTCTCGCGGGAAGGAATGGATTCCATGTCCGTGAAAATCGAACTACTCACTCATCCTGGAGATAGTGCCAATGAGAAGTGGCTTGGAACACATATTTAAGTGAACCGTAACTAACACATCAAACACTACCCCGGGACGGGCGGCACCACAGATCACCTCGGGATTAAGGTTGATCCATATATGATCATCTAATGATTTAATATGATTCCTCGATTACGGAATTATACCGAGAAATACGTGATTAAATCGGTCCAAATTCTATATGAATGCCATCATATATAAATGCCCCACGTAGGTACCCTCTACCGACGATCCGGATAAGACTATCACACCCTAAGGTGTTACGGGCGCATTATTGGTGTTTTAATCATGAGACCCTAAACTCGATTAAGTTCACCATGGACTAACAGTTTAAGTATATCACCACTAACTCAATCCTCACGTGTAATCCATACACTGAGTTATGTGGTTACATACATATATACTTAGGGTTTGCAGCAGTGTATTACTTTACAAGCACAAAGCAAGTAATAAGGTGAGATAAATTCTGTCATTCATTATTAAAAACAATTACACAAATTGTCTTTCGGGCACTACACCTAACAAGATGTTCATATGTGTGTGACCCGATAGGCTTCCGAATATGTTGGCCGTAGACACAAAGTGAAAATTACGAAAATGCCCTTCATGCCTAACGATCACGGGATAGCGTCTAGCAACACACCGTGACCCCCAATCATTGGAAGAGTCAAATGCAATGACTACTACCTTTTATGTGAAACAGTTACCGTGTAACTTACAATCCTATCGTTGTAATAATATCCATACGGTCGTTAGTCGAGTGTCAAAACATCAACGACCGTATCTTATAATCTGGATATCATGCTCTCTCGAAGTAACTCATTTACTCCCACTTTGCAAAGATTCACGAGAGTAAGAAATTCCTTATAAGAAGGCCATTTCGGATATTCGATCCCAATCATAGGATACGCGATTCCCGGATGACCAATCATGTATACTCCGCATACTTCGGTATCATACCAAATCACTACTACATGATCGCCCCGTGGATAGGGGAAACCTCAATAGTGTCAAAGCATGACAATCCACACCGTGATGCCATGAAGACTCTGGTCTTAAGGATAATTACACAACCGTCACATAGTGTGACACTTATCCGTGTAAGTGGGTCGATCTAACGTACGCATTCTCTAATACACGTCCACGTACGGTCCAAGTGTCTCTACACTTCGATAGACGAGATCTATCCCTGCCCTAAAGACAAAGACATCTAATGCGTGCTAGTCTATTTATACTATCAATGTCCTGTTTAATAGTACATCAGCCTATAGACATTTAAGTATCAAACTTATTAAAGTGATTAGAGATCTCATCAACCATAATCGTCTATCATGGTTTCTCTATCATAGTTTAATACTAAGGACGTCATCATATAACAATTCATAATTGGTTCTTTAAAAGAACATATATATGACAACTGAAAAGCCATTTAATATATGCATAAACATAAAGAAATAGTAGAAATGATCCGACCCGGTCGGATCCGGTCCAACCTGATTGGGTTTAGGACATTATTTCAACAATCTCCCACTTGGCCTAAAACCAATCACTCGCACACACAAGACCAAGTTGAAACACAAGAATCTCATGCAATACTCGAAACTAGCCCTAGCCATAAACGGATCACTATCCATGGGGACTCATACTATCTTCATATCATGTTCCAAATGGTCAAGTCAAAGGAACCGCCTCAACACACACACGAATCTCTGACGAGACCCTGGTCCTTGCTTCAAGCAATGAATCCACTTACTATATCAGCTATATAGAAAAGGTGGAAGAACTGTACAAGGTTCTGGAATGAACCTTCTTGATCCATGTACTGCTCCCGCTGTGCCTCTAAGGCACTACTGTGTTTCGGCCTAGTTGTAGAATTTACAGTGACCCATAGGCTAGAACATTTCCAGCTCACAGTATCACTTAATCAAAGTGACTGCAAACCCAGACTGTAGCTCTCACTCGCCTTCATAAGACTCATGATATACGTCTGTATATCTACGTTTATTTATTTCCAAGTTTCAATAAACTAGGAACCTTTCCTTAACTTGTTTAAGGATATTCTCGACATTCACCAGATTTACTTTCATACTTGCTCATGACTATTCATGGATTATGAACATCCGGCATCATCTATAAGATGGTTCATATCGCATTAGCGAAGGAAACCTTCCATAAGCATCATCTTTCACCTCATCTTTAGGACCAATGTCCTAACACAGATAGATCTTGAAAACACTGGCTGGCAGTATCCCCGTCGCGACCTATGCTAAACTCCTTTAGCATCACATCTATATAGGTAAACCATAATCTAACAGCAGTTAAATCTATCACTATAGATTCTTGTTTATAAAATAAGAACTGCTAATCCAAGTGCTTTCGTAAAGACCTTGAACTACCAAACATTAATTGACTGTGACATGGGGTGACAATTCTCGAGAGAGATATCCAATACCTTACTCAAAAATCATAACACACTCCCACTATCCATCTTGCACATTGGGCATATCCTTCTTTTGACTAAATCAAACTCCTTTGATTATCAAACAAAGAAATCGTCTAGAGAAACTTGTCTGAGTCAATAAATGAATCTCGTGGGCTTACATATCATGTCATCGTCTATGAACATCGAGCTTTCTGCCCAACGCCTTCAACACTATCATATAGCCATGATACGAAGTTACAACAAGCATAGTCTGAATAGAATTGGGCTCAGCCTTACAGGGACATTCCCTCTAGATAAGACAGACTAGGTTCATAACCTGGTTGTCACTGATGGAATCTAATTCAGATATTATGGCTCCTGGCCATATCTCTCAATCTTGCCTTTCAAACATTCCTTCACAAGTCGTGAGATATTCATTCTTCAAGATGAACGTACCTGCAGCCCTTTCAGGCTTGAGGTTATCTACGGACTTACGTAACTTTTGTGTGCACCGAGCGTTGTTTTACACCTCATCACTATGTGGTGTCTGCTCACGTTCCTATGGTTGAATATATCTTTGTGGTTCTCAAACTCTTTTGAGATCTGATTCACTCCCACTGTTTCTTTTGGAAGAAACACTTCCTCTAGAAGACAGCATGTTTGGAGACAAACATTTTGCTCCACGGACGGAGTAAATAATATCTAGCGTACTTGCTAAAATATTCCACAAAGCTGCATATGTCGTACTAGGCTCCAAGCCTTTCTGACTTTGCTTATGACAACTTCAAATTATCGGTTATGATAGATTCGACATTATCCTCTTCCATATCTAATATGGAATTTATTCAACCTTTATTCTTTGTAACTCGGTTAAGTATAAGGGCACTATCCCGAAACGGGTAAGGGATACTTCGCATGGCTTGCGTCACACATTTATCATATAAAGTGTTGTTTCCATTTTGGTAACACAATCTAATTGCGTATCCCGAAGATGGTATCCTTCAAGGGAGAATCTTATTCCTTTTCAGACGACTTCTGAAACACCCTTCAGGTATTAATTACTTCAATCCAATTGAAGATTATTTCCTAAGTAGCTCGTCAATCTCATATTCGTACTAGCTCGAACTTTTCGGGCTTTCCGAATTGTCGTACTTCAATAAGTACATTCAACTATTTCTAAAAATAGTCATAGAGATTAACAAACAATTATTTGTAGCATTAATTGTCATAAGCCAACAAACATCGGTATGTTTAGGCTTTGGACAATTTTCTAGATTGTATAACCTTTTCATAAAAGGGTATTTTAGTCATCTTTAGATAAGATACGTATTACCCACATGATTCATAATCATATGGTTCAACATCATCAGAATGACGTTTAGTTACACGTTTTCCTTCCAGAGAGACTATGTCTAGAACAACCACAAATATTAAGGATAACAGCCACACAGATATTTAGTTGAGATCTTATCACATATATCAACTATATAGTGACATCAATCTAGTATGTTAGATTCAGTGACCTTCCAACTTTATCGGAATAACATTTATTCTTTACAATTGAATATGTCTCTTAAATCCTGACGGATAACTGAAAGTACGTTCTTCATAAGAACCGGAACATAATAACATTTATTTAGTTCCCTTATCAGTTTACTAGATCCAGAATATGGTAAGTGTCACAACGTTTGCTCCACCTTCCATATCTGCATTTAATCTTTCTAATTTAATCACACTCGCAAGATATCATATATCTAAGAGTTGACTTGAACTTAGATAGATTTATCTCAACTTACTTGCCTAGAATAGAAACTTCAATAAGTTCTCTATTTAAGCACATGCCCTAACTTTCCCTTTTAATCCTTTAAGCACTTGAGAAATGTTTCTTATTGTAGTCTTCATAAGACTTAAGAAAGATCACAAGAGCTATGTTTTCAATTTCCTTTCATAAAGAAAATCTAAAGTTTATTAAATAGTTTATTCATCCTTTTGAATCGTATTCAAAACATTGACTATTTAATTAACCTTTAAGCAATGATAGAATTAAGTCGATACTTAAATCTTATAATTTTGAAAACAACCTTTCCAAAATTAGACGTGGTCATTCTTATCCAACGTTTGAATTAATTGTCATCGTATGACTGAATGATCATCTTGGATCGTTTCCAATATATGACTAATTCGTTGAAACTAATTTCAAATGATTTAATCATATCATGAGCTTCCGCTTTCATTAATAATTAAAGCCTTGGAGTACTCCATCAAATATGTAGCCTCCTTGTCTCTAACTACCATAACGGGATCTCTCGTGTCATTGCTCATTTTAAAAGGATTAAAATTACTTAACCATATTTGAGAACGTTTCTCAAAATGTAACAGTCATAATTTGGTTTTACTAATCGAGAATTAAACATAAATATAAAGTTTGCTAAAACTACAACATAAAAATAAAGGAGTGTTGTTGTTTATACACGCAAAATCAAAAATGGTCTTTTGGTTTATGATTTTGCTCCCACTAGTCAACTACTCACAATTGACTTTCAAGAATTATTAATTTCTTTAGTGGACACGATCCCACTAAACTACCGCGACCCCCGCTTTGGCTGGTGGGCCGAAAATAGTCTAATAGGTAGACAACAACCCTTTGTCAATCGTATCTTATACGACTCTTGTTGTTTGACTAGTCAACTCTTTGACAATTTTCATCTTATGAAGTAGTCAAACCCTTGCCTCTAAAATCCAAACGACCCCGCTTTGGCTGGTGGCCGAGAGAATTCTTAGTCAAGTCATAACCTCAATATTCGTGAGATCTCATACGATCATATCTCGATAATGACGATATACCTGAGGTAGGTCAACCCCCTGCTTTGGCTGATGAGTTGGATCCGAACAAAGGCTCTTCACCGTCATTATAATATGAGGAGGCAATTTCAACTTGATTCTTTTGGGGTGGAAGTATTTATTTAATTAATTCACTTAATTAATTTTAATTATGGTCTCATCATAAATATGTCTATCTCTATAAACATACATCCTACACATTTATCTAGATCGTGCCTAGTCATGCATCTATCGTATCATATAAAATAAATACAAGCACAAAATAAATAAATGCGTAAAGTAACCGGTATGATCATGGACCTTTCCTAGGTGCGGTTTCGAATACAAACTGACGAAACCGCGGGTCACAATCTAAGGGTAGCTGCAACCGCCAATAGGATATTTAATGCTCCATTCTCCAATGAGATCTTTATTTTCGTCTTTTTTTGGTCTCCATCTTCTGCTCCATTCTTGTTACATTTAATTCTATCGAATAAAATAAATACACCCGCCGCACACGGGAGGGAGCTAACGGGAATGAGATAAATGCAGAAAATAAACTAGGTCACGTTCTTCATAACGGCCTAGGACAATTTTTAAACCAACGAAAAAATTAAATCATTCACATCTATCCTATCGGTCGAGTCCACGATCAATCGGGGTCCATATAATCATATTATATCTACTATATCTAATCCATACAATAAGATGTTATGAAAAAGATAAAATTAAAATTTAACTACTTGCGTCTTAATTAATCAATTAACATTTAATCTATTAAATAATTTTATCCAATCAATTAACTAATTAACATTTAATTAATTAAATGATTTTAATCGAAATAAAATTAACGATTAATTTTAAACAATTTTAATTTTAATTTTAATTAATTAGAACTATTCCAAAATAAATCAAAATTAAAATTATTTCTCTTTTGTTTCTTTCCTTTTGATTCGTAATCAAAAGGGATGCCTTTGGTTTCCTAAACCAAATTTGGCTTAGGCCTGGCCACTTTCCAAAATCAAAATTTTGGAAGTGGCCTAAGCTTCAGTCATTACAAATAAAATATTTGGAAAGGGCCAGCCTATTCCAAATCAAATATTTGGAAAGGCCAAATAATTTTGGTTTAGGCTTCGTCACTTTCCAAAATCAAAATTTTGGAAGTGGCTTTCAGCTAGCCTTTTCCCAAATCAAATATTTGGAAAGGGCCTAGGCCTATTCCAAATAAAGTTTGGAAAGACCATTATTATTTTAATGCGCGTGTGGCATCCCAATGGCCCAAACTATTTAAACCATTGGTTAGCCACATGACACAACTAAACAAAGGAAATTAACAATCACAACTATGAACCATATTGAATCACAAAATACACAAAACAAAAATTTGGAGATCCGCCAGCATTGACCGGTCAACCGACTGCCGGCGACGAAGTTGCCCCTGCCGCCGCCAGTCGGCCGAGCACCACCCGATCTCCTTTTTTTTTTTTTTTTTTTTTTTTTTCATGTATCACTTTTGCGAATCAAAAATCTTTCATCTTTTAATTACGTGATTTAGAACGATAAAATTAACTACGCAAAATAACATGCTTATTGCTTAAGCTCGAAGCTCGCTCTGATACCACTGTTAAGAAATCTACGCGGGAACGCAGCGGAATTCAAAATTTTATTTCCTATCGACCCAAGATCGACTTCGTTTAAGCAATAAACAAACAAGTAGTAGACGGTGGTTACCTTGGTTGATCTAAAAGATCGACGCTTTGACCGTCTAAGGAGAGTAGTTCTGCATAGAGCCGCCCAAGTGTTCGGCCTCTACCGCTAGTCCACACTAACAGCCCGCCGGAATCCCATCATGGATTGCTATTGGAAAACTCCGGTTGCTAGACCGGCCTTGTTCCCCTCTCTCCAACTCTCCAAAAGATGCTCTCTATTTTACACAAGAACTATGAATTCTTGGAATTATGATGTTCAAAAGAGCTTGACACCCACACTATATTTATAGTGTATGGGGCGCCCCCTAGTAGAGTAGAGGAGAAGAAAACCTTTTCCAATAAAATAAGAAAAATTTAATTGATTGATTTATCTCATTAATATTCAATATCTTATATTAAATATTTTCAATATTTTGTCAATATCTTATATTGACTATATTTATCTTATTACCATAAATCAATTTACACATGTGTGCAAATCTATAGTCATTAATATCTAATATTAATATATTGTAATACTATTTATATATATTATTAATTGATGTGCACAAACCAAACATATCTTATATATGGTTGGAATGTGGCGCCTATGCCCATATATATCCAATATATACATTTAATTAATATAATGCTATAATTAATTAATTTGCGAAATCCATGTATATCATATATCATTAATTTCGAAATTCATATGTATCAACATACATATTTAATTAATCATCATAATTAATATCTTGTATTTAATTTATTCATAATAAATAAATACCACCATATTAATTTACCACTATAACCTTTATAGTCTCGAGATAAACTTTCCTTATTTGGTCATCATCTATAACCACATTTTAATCCGGCTAGATGTTCATATGTGTGTGACCCGATAGGCTTCCGAATATGTTGGCCGTAGACACAAAGTGCAAATTACGAAAATGCCCTTCATGCCTAACGATCACGGGATAGCGTCTAGCAACACACCGTGACCCCCAATCATCGGAAGAGTCAAATGCAATGGCTACTACCTTTCATGTGAAACAGTTACCGTGTAACTTACAATCCTATCGCTGTAATAATATCCATACGGTCGTTAGTCGAGTGTCAAAACATCAACGACCGTATCTTATAATCTGGATATCATGCTCTCTCGAAGTAACTCATTTACTCCCACTTTGCAAAGATTCACGAGAGTAAGACATTCCTTATAAGAAGGCCATTTCGGATATTCGATCCCAATCATAGGATACGCGATTCCCGGACGACCAATCATGTATACTCCGCATGTTTCAGTATCATACCCAATCACTACTTCATGATCGCCCCGTGGCTAGAGGAAACCTCAATAGTGTCAAAGCATGACAATCCACACCGTGATGCCATGAAGACTCCGGTCTTAAGGATAATTACACAACCGTCACATAGTGTGACACTTATCCGTGTAAGTGGGTCGATCCCAACGTACGCATTCTCTAATACACGTCCACGTACGGTCCAAGTGTCTCTACACTTCGATAGACGAGATCTATCCCCGCCCTAAAGACGAGAAGACATCTAATACGTGCTAGTCTATTTATACTATCAATGTCCTGTTTAATAGTACATCAGCCTAGAGACATTTAAGTATCAAACTTATTAAAGTGATTAGAGATCTCATCAACCATAATCGCCTATCATGGTTTCTCTATCACGGTTTAATACTAAGGACGTCATCATATAACAATTCATAATTGATTCTTTAAAAGAACATATATATGACAACTGAAAAGCCATTTAATATATGCATAAACATAGAGAAATAGTAGAAATGATCCGACCCGGTCGGATCCGGTCCAACCTGATTGGGTTTAGGACATTATTTCAACACCTTCCATAAGTATCATCTTTCACCTTATCTTCAAGACTGACGTCCTTATCATAGATAGATCCCGAGAATACCGGCTAGTAGTATCTCCTGACGTGATCTATGCTAAACTCCTTTAGCATCTCATCTATTTGGATGAACTGTGATAATCAAGCAGTATCCAAATCTATCACTATAGATTCTTTATTTCAAAAATAAGAACGGCCATTCATAGATCTTTCATAAAGACCTTGAATTACCAAACATTAAATGACTGTGACATTGGGTGTTGATTCTGAAAAGGATATCCAATACCTTTCTCAAAAATAGTAACACTCCCTCTAACCCTTTTGCATATTAGACATATCTTTCTTCTTGATGAAATCAAACTCCTTTTGATTTATCAATGTAAAGAACTTATATAGAGGAACTTGTTTGAGTCCATTAGTTGATCTCATGAGCTTACGAATCATCCGAAGTCTATGAACATCAAGCCATTGGCCAAACATTTTCAACACTGTCATATAGCCATGATACGTAGCTACACCAAGTACTATCTGAATAGATTTATGCATAGCTAGTAACATAAAGGTAATCACAAGGTTTTGGTCTCGTAGCCCTTTAGCCGACAACTTAGCTTAACTAGTAATCATATTATTGTCCATGTTAGTCTTTTCATAAAGACATGCTACACCTTTTAGGGACATTCCGTTCAGGTAAGACATACTAGGTTCATAACCCGGTTGTCATACATGGAATCTTCTTCAGATACTATGGCTCCTAGCCATATCTCTTAATCTTTCCTTTCAAGATTCCTTCATAAGTCGTGAGATCTTCATTCTTCAAGATGAACATACCAGTAGCTCTTTCAGGCTTGTGGTCATCCGCAGACTCATAAAGTACTTGTGTGCACTGAGCAGTATCTTACACCTCATCGCTATGCAGAGCTTGCTCATGTTCCAATGGTTAAATATCTCTTTGTGGTTCTCAAACACTTTTGAGATCTCAATTTACTCCCACCGTTTCTTTTGGAAGATAAACTTCCTTTGGAAGACAGCATGTTCGGAGACAAACACTTTTGTTCCACAGGTATGCAAATAATATCTAGCGTTCTTGCTAAGATATCCCACAAATTTGCACATGTCATACTAGGCTCCAAGCCTTTCAGACACTTCTTGCTTGACAATTTTAAATCATCGGTTAAGATGGATTTCATGTTATCGTCTTCCGTACTTGATAAGGAATTTATCCAACCTTCATTCTTCGGAACTCGGTTAAGTATATGTATTGTATAAGGGCACCATCCCGAAACGGGTAAGGGATACTTTGCATGGCTTACGTCACATCTTTATCGTATAAAGTGTTGTTTCCATTTTACAAACATGATCTGATCGCGTGTCCCAAAATGGTATCCTTCAAGGGATAATCTTATTCCTTTTCAGACAACTTCTGAAACACCTTCCAGTCTTAATTGCTTCAATCCAATTGAAGATTAATTCCTAAGCAGCTCATCAATCTCATATTCATACTAGCTCGAACTCTTCGGGCTTTCCGAACTTTGCACTTCAGTGAGTACACTTGACTATTTCTAAAAATAGTCATAGAGAGTAATAAACAATAATACTATTCGTGGCACTAATAGTATGTCTAGGCTTTAGGCAAATTTCTATATTTTATAACCTTTTCATAAATGGGTATTTAGTCATCTTTAGATAAGATACGTACTATCCACATGATTCATAATCACATGGTTCAAAAATCATCAGAATGACATCTGATCACACGATTCTCCTCCATAGAGACTATGTCTAGAACAACCACAAAATGTTAAGGATAACAGCCATACAAATACTTAGTTGAGATTTCATCACCTATATAGACTATATAGTGACACCAATCTAGTATGTTAGATTCAATGACCATTCAAATTTATCGGAATAACATTTATTCCTTACAATTGAATATGTCTACTAAATCCTAACAAATAACTGAACTCGTGTTCTTCATAAGAACCGGAACACAATAACATTAATTTTCTTCATTTGATCAGTTTACTAGACTCAGAATGCAACACCGAAAATGTTGCAACGTTTGCTTCATTTTCGTATCTCAGTGTATTACGTATTTAATCTTTCTAATTTAATCATACTCGTAATATATCATATATCTAAGAGTTGACTTGAGCTTAGATAGATTATCTCAACTTACTTGCTTAGAATAGAGACTTCGATAAATTCTCTTACTCAAACACATGCCCTAACTTTCTTTTTAATCCTTTAAACACTCGTAAATATTCTTAATGTAGTCTTTATAAGACTTGAGAAAAATCAAAAGAGCTATGTCTTTAATTTTCTTTCATAAAGAAAATCCAAAGTTTATTAGATAGTTTATTTGACCTTTTGAATCATATTCAAAACATGAACCATTTAATTAACCTTCAACCAACGGTCAAAGAATTAAGTCGATATTTAAATCTTTACAATTTTGAAAACAACTTTTCCAAAATTCGATGTGGTATTTCTTATCCAACGTTTGAATTAATTGTCATCGTTTGACAAAATGATCACATTGGATCGTATCCATTATATAATTAATTCGTTAAAACTTATTTCAAGTGATTTAATCATATCATGAGCTTCCGTTTTCATTAATAATTAAAGCCTTGGAGCACTCCATCAAATATGTAGTCTCTTTGTCTCTAACTACTAGAATGAGGTTGCTCGTGTCATTCCTTATTTTAAAAGGAATAAAATTATTTAACCATGCTTGAGAACGTTTCTCAAAAGATATCAGTCATAATTTGGTTTACTAATCGAGAATAAAACACAGAAATAAAAGCTTGTTGAATCCTACGGATGCTTCAGTATCACACTCAATCACTACCGCATGATCACCCCATGGCTAAGGGAAACCTCAATAGTGTCAAAGTATATGTCATAAAGACTCCGGTCTTAGGATAATTACACAACCGCCATATAGTGCGACACTTAATAAAGTAAGTGGGTAAGTCTAACGTATGCATTCTCCAATACACGTCCACGTATAGTCCAAATGTCTCTACACTTTGATAGACAAGATCTATCCCTACCTTCAATAAGATAGAAGACATCTAATACGTGCTAGTCTAATCGTACTATCAATGTCCCGTTTTGATAGTACATACGACTAGAGACATTTTAAGTATCAAACCTTTTTAAAGTGAGTCGAAATCTCATCAACCACAATCACTATTATGATTTTCTCTTTCACAGTTTGACACTGTGGATGTTATCATATAACAATATCGTAATTGGTCCGTTTAAACGAACAAATATATAATAACAGAAAAGTCATTTATGATATGTATAATCATAAAGGAATAGTTAAAATGATCCGACCCGGTCGGATCCGGTCCAACTCGATTGGGTTTAGGAGACTATTTCAACATCATGTGGGGCAGCAAACTCAATAGAGGATGGGAATCCTGGTCAGCGGGAGGAGACGATGAAGTCGATAAGAGGAAAATGTGAAGGTCGTGTGATAAACTGCCACGGTGTTGAAGTTTGACTCTGCGACTAGAAAACATAAATGGTTGGTTTGTTGCGGGTGTTGCTTAAGGATGGCCGGAAATGGATTTTTTTGGTGCTTCCTCCATGGTTGGGTGCTTGGAGCTTGAAGTTGAAAGATGGCTTTGATGGCAATGAGAGATTGTGATGGCGGTGGTGCCATGAGTAAGTGTTGTTGGGCACATGTATCGTGTGTGGAGTGATTTACGGAACAAATTCGTAATTAACTGGATTAATTACGGGTTATTAAACTAGAAAATAAATAACGCGAATAGAAAATTTCTTATTATCTAACAGATCTAACAAAATCAATATTACTCTACAGGTCTAACTCGAACAATGAATAATAAAATTATGACGTAGAAAATAAAGAACTAGAGATAAAACCGAGGCGAGTAGTTACTCTTTCCTTAAGACATATTGCTTCGGTATGGTGCCCACGGTAGCAGCAACTGTCTCTCAAAATACAACGGTTTACGTCTCGGATTTAGAGGCACTTCAAAAACCGAGCTCCGGCGAACTACTTGATGTTCCGACTTCTCTTCGACACGACACAACGTGATGACTACTATGAATGCACAATTTTTGTAGTGGGGAAGATTGAGAATTTTTTGACGTGTCAATTCTCATTCACCGGGTTTCTTTATATAGTGGAAAGATGAGCCAATACTCAATTCCTATTGGCCGAATGAAACATCTTTCTTTCCCTCCAGAAATGAAAATTGCCGACTTATTTAAAAAATTAGATTAGCCGACTAGGTCTAATATAATTTTATAAAGTCGATTCGGTATTACGATCGTACATATTTTATTCCTAATTTTAGGCATTAATTTCTCATTCATCCGATATCCGAATCGAGTGATTCGAAAGCCCATTATTATCTACTCCGTGAGTAGAATCTAACCATATAAACAACTCTCGATGATATACATCGGAGCCTATATGAAATTAGCGCTAAATTTGAACACTCAACCCACCAAAATGGGCTTTTTCTCCAACAATCCCCCACATGAATGAAAATTAATGCATATGCAAATGCAGACTCTAAAGAGAAGTCAGATGGAAAAATTTTGCATCAGTAGATGTAGCTTCTGGCCTTGAACTTGCCTAAGTGAAGCACCATCGGATTTACTCGGCTAATCAGTGAACTGGGTCTTGAACTGTTCAGCCTTTAGTGTAAACCAAAACAATCACTCACACAATATTCCCCTAACACCTTTCGGTTCTCGTGGTTGTGTCCATCTCGGCCCTGGATAACACTTGGTTTCAGAAAGTGCTTTATAGAATTCAAGCCTCAAAATTCTCACAGAAGCTGCCCCACTTCTACTTACATAGGTGACCTCATATCAAGAGTATTCGGCCGTACCTCACTTGAATATCAAGCTATAGGAATCATTAAGAGCTATGCCTAACCTCACAACCTCTGTAGATAACACTTTTATTCTAACAGAATGGGTAAGTGTTGGACTGTTCCTTATAACTTAGTTGTCCCTTTTGAACCATGATCTTGGGATCTCCAGTCAACATGGTTGGGTTGCCATTACAAGGAAACATGCGTAGTAGGCTTCCGTACTATTCCGTTTGTCAATATTGACATATGATCTCTAGCTAAACCGTTTGTGAGAGGATTCACAAGATTTTCCTTCGATCTTACATAATCGATCGAAATCACACCATTAAAGATCAATTATTTAATGGTATTGTTTCAACGGCATATATGTTGATACTTACCATTAGACATACTATTATGTGCCCTTCCAATCCCCGACTGTATGCTGATAGCAGCAACTGGCGTAGGCTAACACGGAATATTGTCAAGGAAATTCCTAAGTCATTTATCCTTTTCTCCAGCCTTATCCAATGCTATTAACTCATCTTCCATTGTGGAACGAGCTATGTACGTTTTTCTTGTAGACTTACAGGACACAACAACACCACCATTTGTGAATAAGTATCCACTGGTTGACTTTCGTATCTTATATCCAGTTGGCATCGCAGTATCCTTCTAATACTGCTGGATATCTTGTATATCATAATCCTAGACTCATAGTGTACTTTATGTACCTCAACAACCTATTAAAGGCTTTCCAATGATTATGGTCTCGATTACTCATGAACTTACTTAGTTTATTCTGCGCGCATGGTAAGCCTGGTCGTGTACAGTTGGTTATGTACATCATGCTTCCAATCACTTGAGAATACCTTAATTGATCCACTAGTTCACCTCTATTCTTGACTAAGTGTATACTTAGGTCAAGTGGAGTGCTCACATACGTTTTATAAGGATATATTTTATGTCAATTTTCCCCATACTCTCGAGCTTTATATTGAAATCCTTCACATCGAAGTATCGAACGAGAGAGTTTGGACGCTGAGTGAACGAGCGTCTGCCCTAGCGTCCACCCATCCGGACGGGCGTCCTTAAACCGACTTAGCAGCAGCCGCCTCAGTTTTCTATAAATAGCAGCGGGATTTCAACCCTAAGTATTACATTATTGATACCTATTGATACACAATCATTAGGAGAAAACCATAGGCGGCCCCAGCCCCCTTAGGGGAGGCTGGGGTTGCGATTTTCTTGTTTCTTTTCCGTTTTCTATTTCGTTTTGCTGTTTTATGCTGAATGCTTGGAGGCTGAGCAATTGTTCAAACTATGTGAATCCGTTTCAGCAGGTTCTTTATTTTCAATCTAGATTTGTTTTGTGAATTTGATTAAAGTTGTATCTTTTCCATGATTATTTGTTAAGCAATCAATATCGAAAGATGAATTGCTTATTGATGTTTACCGTATGACGAGAGTCGGTGTAAACCTTAGATCACCATAGGAAAGATGGGATTTTTAATCTTAGGAAAATTAATGAACTAGATACCCTTGTCAACATCGTTTTCGTATTCATGATACTCTCGTATTCATGATACTCTCGTACTTCCCATTATTAGCATGTCATGGGCATACTATCATATATGTGTGTTCTTAATATAGACACGTTTATCCGGGCAATAATAGATATGTGGTAGTCGCAGTGGACTACTTCACGAAATGGGTCGAAGCCAAGGCTTTAATAGACATCAGAGCTTCGACCATCAAAAAATTCTTGTGGGTCGATATTTTATGCAGGTATGGAATTCCTAGGGCACTAATCTCAGATAATGTCACTCATTTCGAAGATCAAAAAGTTAGAGAATGGTGCAACGAATATCATATCAGTCAGCACTTCACCTCGGTAGCTCACCCTCAAGCAAACGGTCAGGTCGAGCAGACAAATCGACAGATCAAGATAGGGTTGAAAAAGAGACTAGAAACCGAAGGTCGAGACTAGGCAGCACAACTTCCGAGCATCCTATGGTCCTACAGGACAGCTCCAAATTCGTTGACAGGAGAAACACCCTTCTCTCTGGTCTACGGATGCAAGGTAGTATTTCCCGTAGAGATCGGTCTTCCCTCTCCTCGAGTTCTAGCATACAATGTCGAAACCAATGCTCCTGATCTTTGACATGATAATGTTGAGGAGCGAAGAGAAATAACTTCAGCTTGGATGGAGAGATACAAACAGAAGATCTCGTAGTATTACAATTCAAGGGCCAAGTACAAATACTTCAAAGTCGGAGATTTGGTCCTCAGGAAAAATGTGGCGAGTCGACAGGAAGCGACCGGAAAGTTAGATCCGAATCGGGAAGGCATGTATCAGATCCTAACGGTTCATCCCAAAGGATCCTACCAACTCGGGCGAGCAGATGGGACCACGGTTCCTCGACAGTGGCACGCCAACAATCTGAGGAAGTATTATGTTTGATTGAACGTTATCTCGAGTTTTTTATATTTTTACTCGTTGTAATAAGTCTGTTTGACAATTTCATGAATGTTCTAATAAACATGTCTTTTCTCGAGAGGCTTTTATGTTTGTTAGGATCTACAGCCTTAACATTACAAGCCTAATATGATACAAAATGTCAAAGGCAATGCAAACGACTACGAGAAGGGAAATCCGCAAGTCGGACCCCTCAATATAGCCTAAAGCAAAATGAGCCTGCAAGGCAAAAAAAAAGCTAAGGCGTAGGGAGAGTTCGCAAAGTCGGACCAAACGCCCATAAAATCGACCAGCCAAAATCAAAATGAGCCTAATGGGCAAAAAATGCTCAGGCGGAGGGACGGTTCACAAAATCAGACCAAACGCCCAGAGCATCGACCTGCCCTAACAAGACTAGTCCGTGAGACAAAAAATGCTAAGGCAACTAGGTCGATCTCAACTAGACTAGACTCACAAGTGCAATAAGAACCAAAGGTTCATAATACACTTGGGGGGCAACACGACATCGATACGGCAAACAAAAAATAGGGCCAATGGCCCGACAAGCGAAAAGCTAAAAGATATCGATATATAAAAGATATACAATAAAAAGAAGAGAAAAATATACAAATCGAAGCAAAATAGGGTCAGGTTAACAAGACCAGCCAAAATATGATAAAAAAAGGTTACACAGAATAATCCAAATTATACAAATCCAAGTTCAGAAGATCGAATGAAAGTTCAACAAATGAAAGATTGAAAGAACAACAATCAAGAGGAAGCATCGGGAGTCGGCTCGGTGATAGCAGGGGTCGGCTTGACATCGGACGACGACGGACCATACTTCTGGGCCAGAGATTCCCTCGCTAGGAACTCCTCACTGTACTGGTCGTACAGCTTCTCTGACGCTGCAAGCTTGGATACGTCAAACTCTGGGTAAACCTCCATAGCCTGATCAACTGCTAGTGTAAAGCTGCCCATCATAGTTGTGTGCATCGTCACGGTCAAGTCTTCGTCAAGCTCCCTCGACTTCCGAAACTCCCGGACTGCATCTCTCTTGGATGCCTCGACCTGGGAGGGAACTTTCTCCAGCTTGACCTTCAGAGCATCCCTCTCGGTCAGAGAAGCATTATGTGCAGCCTACAGCTTCTCGAAGTCCACCGCCAGATCGGCCATATTTTTCTCCATGACTTGCGAGTCGTTTTGTGTCCTGGTCAAATCATTGACAGATTCGGCCAGCTCACCCTTCAACTTTCTTATCTCGGCGTCCGCCTCCCTCACGTGAGTCTCTAACTGGGACTGTAATCCGGCGATGGCGGCACTCTTCTTGGCCCCATCTTTGATCAACTTGCGGATATGCCTTTTCAGATCCTCTTCCGCCTTGACTGGCGTAGCCAATCTCCTAGCAGCATCCTTGCCTATGAAGTTTGTCTGTCAAGAAAAAGAGATGCGTCATCTTACAGAAGTAAAAGACAGGCCGTGATAAAAGTATGAAAAATGAAGTGACTTACCATGCGACACAGCTACCGAAGTGCAGACGATAGAACCTTGTTCTCCATGGTTGTGCTATCTTCAGCAACCCGGTTCATGTCGATCTTAGGTTCGGCAAGGGTCTCACCGACTTTGGCCTTTTTCCGCTGATCTCTCACCAAGTTGGACAGAGTTGACCTCTTTCGCGGTTGTCAAGCGATATTCTCGACCTCCTCACCGGCCAGCTGTGTCACCTCGACTAGGGCCTCGTCATCTTCATCTCGCAGTGAGCTATAGTCGAGAAAGTGGAAAATCCGAGTGAGGCGGGGCGGGGGAGCGAGCGGGAATTGTCGTCTCGACGTCCGCAGTACGTCCTTCGGGCGGCTATGCCTCGAGCCGAGAAGAGCTCCCACCTCCAGTACTAGGGGTTGTCTTCTTCTCGACAACCTTAGCAGAAGAGGCCGCCTGACCCTCGAGAAGTGGAGCGAGCGTGCCCTTCGGCTTGGGGACTTGGGTGGGGTCGGTGATGATCGAGAACTTTCCCACTGCAAAAAGAAAAGACATGTTAATATCATCAATAATGCCAAGTCATAGATCTCGAAAAAAACAAAAACAACGACAGAAAAATATCCTACAGTTCTCTTGGTCTATGGCATGGAGTTTCGAGTAGGGCATCGGGCCCGCATTCTCCAAGTTAGTCAACTCGTACAGGAGGCTCAGATCTCGGGTGGACACCTCGAAGGCGAAGTTATCCATCGTGCGTGCCTCTCGAGGGGCAGGATCACTACCCAGTTTATCCGACTTCTTTCCCTTCGACCTCCATTGCCCTATGTACGGGTTGTCCGAGCCGTGATGGAGGAAGAAAATCATGGTTTCCAGTCACCTTGTGATGAAGGCCCCTTGGACACAAACTCGTGTCGGTTTGTCCTCCATTGGAAGGTATACCACAGTTTGTCTGGCATACCTGCAATCTTATAGTAGTAGCGGAAGAGGGGGATCGAGAAGCACACTCCTGCCACTCGACAAGCTATCACAAACCCCATAAGAACCCTAACAGCATTGGGGGCTAACTGAGACACGCTTATCTCATAATGGTGTAGAATCGCTGTGACGGCCGGGTATAATGGAAGCCTTAACCTGCTGGAAAGTTGGGCTTCATAGACGGTACAGAACCCTTCTGGGGCTCATCAGCGTATTGGTTTTGACCCGATGGGAGTCGAATTTCAAATTGAGGTCCCCGAGACCAAAATTCTGGCGAATTTTATTAACATCATCTGGAGAAAGGGCGGTGAGACAACCTTTTGGACCCTTTCCATCCATCATAGTGACTAATTTCTTAGGTTTGCTAGGGGCGGGGGGAGAGGATTCTACAGGCTCACCGGAGAGTGGCCGGAGAGGACGATCAGAGTGGGTAGCAGATGAATTTTGGCTATGTGAAGACGATTCACTACCCCTATCAGATTCAGTAGTTCTATTTGACATGGGTAAATGCAGAAAAGAGAGGGAGAACACAAGAAAAACGCTTACTTGGTGTTTGGAGGATATGCAGAGGAAATGACAAAGTGGACTCTGCTCCGACCTTCTTTACCCTTTTATGCTTGCAAAGATTTTGAAATGATTTAAAAAGACATGATTTGAGGGGGTTATAATCCCACACAAATCACGATAATCAATGTGATGGCGTTACGGTTAACGAAAAAGGGACGCCTTGTTTCTTGTGCTGAAGATACGGCGTTAGTGCGCCCTAACGTCATGCCACGATGCCACTATTGGCTAGGGTTACAGGTGGCGGGCTTTTTCCCGCCTAAACGACGACCTAACTCGAAGACAATTCAAACGACAGATTTGATCTCGGACGACGGGAGTCGCCTCTCTCAAGTCTGGGAGGCTTATGACGATGATTTGGTTTCACCCCTCCACGTGTCGTCTCTCAGTTAGTCTTCACGGTATAGAGAATCAAGGTTTGCATGTCGATGCCAGGACTCGGGGCTACGACGATCGACATCCAAGCAGTGTGGGATGAGAGTCCCGTCTCGACAACCGTAAGTCGGTTAAGTCGGTTTAGGGGACAAAGTCCACACCAGCTATGAAGGCCCATTATCAGCGTGGTAACTTGGGCAAGGGGCAAGGCCCATGAAGGTTAAATGTGACAATAGCCTAAACCGACCTAATATTAGGGTTAGGACATGCATTATCATTATAAATACCACGTTCCAGGAACTACGTAAGGCTTGATTCCTGGACAAAATACAGGATACGTAGGCAATTTAAGACAAGCTCTTAGACTCAGACACAAATCTTAAAACCTACAACACGTTCTTAAGGCATTAGGGTTTTTAGTATTCATCACTAAATTCATTCAGGCCCGGATTAACTAGGTGACTTAATTCGTCATCGTCGATTGTGTTCCTAAAATGGAAACAATACTTTATATGATAAATGTGTGACGCAAGCCATGCGAAGTATCCCTTACCCGTTTCGGGATAGTGCCCTTATACTTAACCTAGTTCCGAAGAATAAAGGTTGAATAAAATTCCATATTAGATATGAATGAGGATAATGTCAAATCTATCTTAACCGATGATTTGAATTTGTCATAGGCAGAGTCAGAAAGGCTTGGAGCCTAGTACGACATATGAAACTTTGTGGAATGTCTTAGCTAGCACGCTGGATATTATTTACTTGTCCGCGGAGCAAAATGTTTGTCTCCAAACATGCTGTCTTCCAAAGGAAGTGTTTCTTCCAAAAGAAACAGTGGGAGTGAATCAGATCTCAAAAGAGTTTGAGAACCACAAAGATATATTCAACCATAGGAACATGAGCTGACGCCACATAGCGATGAGGTGTAGAACACTGCTCAGTGCACATAAAAGTTCTGTAAGACTGTAGATAACCTCAAGCCTGAAAAGGCTGCTGGTATGTTCATCTTGAAGAATGAATATCTCACGACTTATGAAGGAATGTTTGAAAGGCAAGATTGAGAGATATGGCCAGGAGCCATAATATCTGAATTGGATTCCATCAGTGACAACCACGTTATGAACCTAGTCTGTCTTACCTTGAGGGAATGTCCCTATAAGGCTGAGCGCAGTTCTATTCAGACTATGCTTGTTGTAACTTCGTATCATGGCTATATGATAGTGTTGAAGACGTTGGGCAGAAAGCTCGATGTTCATAGACGATGACATGATATGTAAGCCCACGAGATCCATTTATGGACTCAAACAAGTTTCTCTAGACAATTTCTTTGTTTGATAATCAAAGGAGTTTGATTTAGTCAAAAGAAGGATATGCCTAATGTGCAAGATGGATTGTGGGAGTGTGTTACGATATTTGAGTAAGGTATTAGATATCTCTCTCGGGAATTGCCACCCCATGTCACAGTCAATTAATGTTTAGTTCAAGGTCTTTACGAAAGCACTTGGATTAGTAGTTCTTATTTTAGAAATTGGAATCTATAGCGATAGATTTAACTGCTATTAGATTATAGTTTACCTATATAGATGTGATGCCAAAAAATTTTTAGCAGAGATCGCGACAGGGGATACTGCTAGACGGTGTTCTCAAGATCTATCTATGTTAGGACGTTTGTCCTAAAGATAAGGTGAAAGATGATTCTTATGGAAGGTTTCCTTCGCTACTGCGATAGGAACCATCTTATGGGTAATGCCGGATGTTCATAGTCCATGAATAGTCATGAGCAAGTACGAAAGTAAATCTGGTGAATGTCGAGAATATCCTTAAACAAGTTAATGATGGTTTCCTAGTTTGTCGAAACTTGGAAGCGAATAAATATAGTTGTACAGACGTATATCCTGAGTCTTATGAAGGCGAGTGGGAGCTACAGTCTGGGTTTGCAGTCACTTTGATTAAGTGATACAGTGAGCTGGAAATGTTCTTAGCTATGGGTCACTGTAAATTCTACAACTGAGCCAAAACACAGTATTGCCTTGGAGGCATAGCGGGAGCAATACATGGATCTAGAAGGTTCATTCATGAACCTTGTACGGTTCTTCCACCTTTTCTATATAGCTGATATAGTAAGTGGATTCATTGATTGAAGCAAGGACCAGGGTCTCGTCAGAGATCTGTGTGTGTGTAAGGCGGTTCATTTGACTTGATCATTTGGAGCATGGTATGAAGATAGTCGGAGTCCCCACGGATAGCGATCCGTTCATGGCTAGGGATGGTTGCGAGTATTGCATGATATCCTTGTGTTTCAACTTGGTCTTGTGTGTACGAGTGATTGGTTTTAGGCCAAGTGGGAGATTGTTGAAATAGTGTCCTAAACCCAATCGGGTTGGACCGGATCCGACCGGGTCGGATCATTTCTACTATTTCTTTATGTTTATACATATATTAAATTGCTTTTATGTTGTCATATATATGTTCTTTTAAAAAACCAATTATGAATTGTTATATGATAACATCCTTAGTATTAAACTGTGATAGAGAAACCATGATAGGCGATTATGGTTGATGAGATCTCCAATCACTTTAATAAGTTTGATACTTAAATGTATCTAGGCTGATGTACTATTAAACAGGGCATTGATAGTATAAACAGGCTAGCACGTATTAGATGTCTTCTGTCATTAAGGGCATGGATAGATCTCGTCTATCGAAGTGTAGAGACACTTGGACTGTACGTGGACGTGTATTAGAGAATGCGTATGTTAGACTGACTCACTTACACCGTTAAGTGTCACACTATGTGGTAGTTGTGTAATTATCCTTAGGACCGGAGTGTACATGGCATCACGGTGTGGATTGTCATGATTTGACCCTATTGAGGTTTCCTCTAGCCACGGGGCGATCATGCGGTAGTGATTGTGTGTGATACTGAAGCATGCGGAGTATACATGTTTGGTCGTCTGGAAATCGCGTACCCTATCAGTAGGGTGAATATCCGAAAGGGCCTTCTTATAAGGAATGTCTTACTCTCATGAATCTTTGCAAAGTGGAAGTAAATTAGTTACTTCGAGAGAGCATGCTATCCAGATTATAAGATACGGTCGTTAATGTTTGACACTCGACGTATAACCGTATGAATATTATTACAACGTTAGGATTGTAATTTATACGGTAACTATTTCACATGAAAGGTAGTAATCATTGCATTTGACTCTTCCGATGATTGGGGGTCACGGTGTGTTCCTAGACGCTATCCCGTGATCGTTAGGCATGAAGGGCATTTTCGTAATTTGCATTTTGTGTCTACGACCAACATATTTGGAAGTCTATCGGGTCACACACATATGAACATCTAGCCGGATTAAAATGTGGTTATAGATGATAACCAAATAAGGAAAATTTATCTCATGCTATAAAGGTTATAGTGGTAAATTAATATGGTGGTGTTTATTTATTATGAATAAATTAAATACAAGATATTAATAGTATTATATTAATTAAAGAATATTCCGGATGCCAATTTATTGGCTAAGGTGGCGCAATTTGTGTATGTATAAGATACACTTGGATTGTGCAATTTAATTAATGGTATTACCATATATTAATATTAGATATTAATATTTATATATTTGTGCTTACATGCGTGTAATGCATATGCATGTGCATATTTGTTTCCAATATATATATATATATATATATATATATATATATATATATATATATATATATATATATATATATATATATATATATGATATATACATATATATATATATGTAAATTGATTTATGGTAATATAATAAAAGATAAAGATATATTCAATATAAGATATTGTCAATATATATATCTTGAAAAAATATTTAATATAAGATATTGAATATTAATGAGATAAATCAATCAATTATATTTTCCTAATTTTATTAGGAAAATGTTTTCTTTCTCCCCAATCTACAAGGAAGCTTCTCCCAATCAGATTGGGATAGTAAAGGAGCGCCCCATCTCCCTATATAAGCAAGGGGTTGGCTAGCTCTTTTGAACAACATAATTCCAAGAGCTAATAGTTCTTGTGAAAAATATAGTGTTTCTTAGAGAAAGTTTTAAGAGAGAGAAAAAAACCGGTCTAGCAACCGGATTTTTCTAGTAGCAATCCAATGGTGGATCCCGGCGGGTTGTTCGTGTGGACTAGTGGTAGAGGCCGAACACTTGGGCGGCTCCGTGCACAACTACTCTCCTTAGACGGTCAAAGCGTCGATCTTTTAGATCAAACAAGTAACCACCGTCTTTAGCTTATTTGTTTATTGCTTAAACGAAGTCGATCTTGGGTGAAAGGAAGTCAAATCTTTGAATTCCGCTGCGTTCCCGCGTAGATTTCCTAACAAGATTCTATTCGATGAATATTTTATTCAATTTATTGTAGCTACTGGTTATAGGTCCATGGTCCTCGGGTTGGCTCCTAACATGCGAGTGTTTTCTCGTTTTATGGAACCTTGAGAATAAATTAAATAGTTGGTCTATTTAATGATTATGCAAATATTATTTATTTAGTAAATAATATGTAAAATAGAAAAGACGTTTTCTATTCAATTAATGACAATTGTGGCGCCTACTTTTGTGATAAATTAGGAAAATAAATTTTCCTAGATTATGTCACATGTGTAATTAATTAATTATTTATTTGTTAGATAATTAATGAAAAATAAGAGATTGATTTTTTGGGAATTATCTATTATCTAATGGAAAATATCTTTTCCTTGTGGGAATAGGTAATTGTGGTGTGAAAAGATAATTTTCTCTTGAATAATTATTTTCCTATATAAAGAGAGTTTCTCCTAACACAATGACACATATGAAATTGGCGCCACAATCAATTAAAAAGAAGAGAAAAATTAGTATCTTGTTCTAGTCTTTTTTTTTTTCCACCAAAGACGAAAGTTATATTAACCCGAAGAGTCAATAATTACAAAGCCAAAAAGTGATAGAGTGCCTGTAAGCGATACCAAAATCCACCGCAAATGAGAGCGCAAAGAAATAAGCTATGAGCTACTCGTTGTTACCCCTACTGATATACATAACTTTACAATGTACAAAATGGTTCATAAGGCAAAAAATATCTTCCAAAATAGCCCAAGAATCTGATGGAGGGTCTTGACTTCTGGAGCAGCAGTTAACTAAGCTAATATTATCCGTGAAGCGGGCAATTTTGGTGATTCCAAGAGCTAAGCATCTTTGTAAACACCACCTAAGTGCACCAGCTTCGGCCGCAAAAACTGACGGATAGCGAGTTCTAGGAGAGACCCAAGCTTCCAGAAGTGAACCATTAGCCTCATAAGTGACTGCACCCAAACCAATAGAGCATGTGTCTGACTTCCAGGCTGCATCAACATAAGCCTTCACCGCATCATCAGGAAAGGCAATGTGCTGCAAAGTCATTAAGTGAAGAAAATTTGAGGAGGTTCTACGGTGAAGATTGACGTCCACCAATCGTCGCTAGGAGATACAATCCGGAAGACTGCGGCTTCTCCCTCTCTGTCGATTTACTATTCCTCTCCGTTTAGGTAAATCTCCAACCTTCTCATATTCGTATTAATTATTTATGCGAATCAAATCGTGGTAAAATCGCATGCGAAGTTATTCGTAGCATCCGTTGTGCATGATCGAGCGTCTCGATCGGTGCTGTGAAACAGATCGGATCCGGATTCGATCGAATCCGAATTCGGGTTTCTGTATATCCAACAATACGCCACTTAGATGTGTCACTTAATAAAAATTATTTTCGCCTTAAGCCTAATGTTTAAGCTTTTTATATTCAAGTTTCAAAAGTGCTTTCGTATTCTTCATTATAGTGATATTGTTTCATTTTACCAGTGTATATAGGCCACGTTGATAGGACCATGTAAATGTTGGTGAATAATCTAAATTTTATATTGCAGGCATCATCATTCTTTCCACTATGACAGAAGGTGTCACTGCAACAACAACACCTGAATCTCGGGAAACGAACCGTGTGATTCCACCACAATTATACTTTGTTCATATCATAGTCGTGGTACAAAAATACGATTCATAAATCGATAGTTTTGGAAGATTGATTGATGTGGGTCCCAACATAAGGAAAAAAAAACCCCAAACATTTTAAAGTTGGATTATATAAGTAAGAAGACATTCAATAATTACGCATGTTTAGTACAAAATCAGGCACAAAACCCAAATATGTGGAGAAAAAACATAAACGTATATAAGTCGTCTATTACATTAAGTAACGTTGAATGCAAACATTGTGCCATTTCTCATGCACCAGAAAAGGCTAATGATTATTTAATTTAGAACCTTAATTCAACCGTATGTTGCAAGATAGTATATGAGGAAACTCAATCCAATGGAATCTTGTAAGGTTGACAAATAGCTTGGTTTGCATTAGTACATTGTTCACAGTATGAGTTGCCATCTAATCTGTAATAGAGAACCAAAATTACATTAGCAAGTGATAAAAAATTAAAGAAACAAATGGTATTTTTTCGATAAAAAAAATAAATTAGGTGTATCGCAAAGGAAGTTTTTTGTGATGCATACTTAAAATTGTTAGGCCTTTTACGTGTAAAAAACCTATGTTTAATAAGTATATTTGTACCATACAGATACAACACACAAAAATTTCACGTTCATCTCACAGTAGCGTAATGTCGAAATTTGGGTTGAGCTTCAAATCTGATATCTTGTTGTTCTCGAAATCAACAAATGTGAGATTGTTACTCTTAATATCACTCATGTCCAATGTACCATTAAATTCATTATTGTTGAGAACCCTATAAAAGAAAGGGTTAAAACATTGATGATGATCATCATTGCTCTAATTAATCAAAAAAATAACATTCATGATGGGATTTGAATACTTATAAATAACACATACACTGTGACGAGCCTAGACAAGCTGAAAATTCCATTAGGTACAGGTCCATATAACGAGGCACGCCCAAGATCTGTGGAAAAAAAAATCTTCTCATTATTACTTTATCGGATCCTTATTAACCAATACAATTATTAGAACTATTATTCCAAAAAAATAAAATTAGAACTATTTGTTTATTTTTATCTAAAACAGTATCATTTCCAAAACAACTTTTTGTTGTTTTTGCCAACTTAGTCAAAAATCTAAATTATATATTACTATGAGAGAGAAAATAATAAGGCTACAATCAATATAATATGGTGGGTTCTAATGGCACACGTCAAATTACTTCTGGCATCCATTTATTTTCGCACCACAAAAAATTACTACGGTACCACACTATTTTCAAAAAGACGAACGTCATCCCCACTGGTGTTCTTCCTCGAACACCAACGTCGATGACAAACCCATGATGCTATATGTGATTTTATTACATCCATTTTTTATAATATGTTTATATTTGTTTATAATATAATGGATCTTTTATGCTGTTTGTTCATCCCTTGCCTGCTGTTTGATTTGTTGAGGGTTTAGCTTTGCTTAAATGAAATATTATGTGATTTGTTGCTATATAATTGAGAAAATATTCCAGGCAGGTTGTAATATTTTTTCATTATGCATTGGTTTACAACATATTGAATGGTTATTTTATTTGTTGCTTATTTGTCTTCAGGTTGAGGGATTGAATTATTGGTTGCTTCACTTGAAAGGTACTATTTGAAACCTCTCTCTCTATATACATTATGATTTGTATTATTTAGATGCTACACAAACAACATCTAAATGCTTCTGTGGGTCGGGTTTATTCTGTCTAAAGCTACTTAGTAGTAGTATTAGTTTGAATTGATTTTTTGTTATCTTTAATTCAATTCTATTTTTTGTTATCTTTAATTTTTGGTGACGTAATTAACTCTTCATTTTTTCTATAATTGGAATTGGAGAAGTGATGTGAAGGAGTATTGATAGTACGTTTAAGTCAGGTATAATTTGTGTAATATTCCGATTTTCGGAAAAGGGCAGACGTGTCATTTTACGAAAACGAAATATTGGGTTCGGTTCCTTTTATTCGGAGTTTAAGTATTTCATTAATTATATATATATATTTCAAGATATATGTATAAATTAAGGAAAAGAAAATCTGATTAGTAAGGGTAATTAAGGAAAATAAGGATTTAGGTTAATTATTGGGATTTTTCCTATTTAAGGAAAATAAACCCAATGAGTTTCTCTAACTTTATGAATCAGATTTTCCACCTCCTAATCTTTATTCCTGCATGTGAGAGCAAGGATTAGGGCTGAGAGATCTTCTTTCAGTTGCTAAGTCGGATTTCAATCGTTTTCAGATCAGAGTAGAGCAACGGGATCGTCGTGAAGAGAGCGTCGATTCAACATCAGAAAGTTGGAGCTTTCTTAAGGTATGTTTAAGCCCTAGTTTTGTTCTTGTTCGAGTTTGATGGATTCAAACTCATCACATCGTAGTTTGTTGTGATTAGAAGCTTGTGATCGTATCTAATTTAATTATGGTTTGATCACATAGGTTTCTGCAGAAAAAAGAGCAAGTTACTGCAGTTTTTCTGAGTTTTGGATTTGGAATTAGCTTGCTAAAAGGTAAGAAGCTCTTCCTACAATCTAATTATGGTTTAGAGTAGTTAGGTGATGTTTTTTTGAAGCGTTTTCATATCAAGGTTCTATTTAGATGTTGATTATGGATTAAGGGATGTTAAGATCTAGAAAGTTGTGTTTTTCTATTGTTTTCTATTATGAATCATGTACAATATGTTTGGAATCGAGTAGAGATCGTAGAGAGATGAAAATCAGGTTATTAGGGTTTTTCTACGTAGAATGCATACGCATTGGCTAGCAATGCGCACGCATTCCTGGTACAGGATGGCCTAGGTTAGTTACAGCAGGATCAATGCGTACGTATTCAAGGGAATGCGCACGCATTGTTGGTTCAGAGTTGTGCATGATGCCCCAGCATGAACAATGCGCACGCATTGGTTGGGCAGTGTCTTTCAGCTTAGGTTCTAGTAAGGGAATGCGCATGCATTGATAACAATGAGCACGCATTGTTTGAACAGAGAGTTATCAGCATGTTTTAAGCAGGGAATGCGCACGCATTGCCCCAGTTTTTAATTAAATGATGTTTAAACCTTTTAATGAGATGTTAAACGTTGTAACTTGACCTAATAACACTAATTAAACATGAACAAGCCCCGATTGAGTTTCTGATGCGTTTGGTTCCGGCACCGGACGTACTCTTAAAGGGAGTTGAAGTTCGGGACCGTCGGAAGGGCATGAAAGGGCTTGTGCTTTGATGAACTAAAGTTCATCAATGTCTGTGTAATTGATAGGATGTGATGTCTAGCTGTTTAAGTGAGGGAGTAGAGTTGATAAGGTGAGTTTATTCTGAAAACACTTAAGTGGCTAGTTAATGCACATTAATAATTACATAAGTGTAGTAAAAGCTAAAACGTCACTTATTCTCGGTTAGGCACTATTTCATATCGGCGATGTGATACGTTCATAAAAGGTGGACAACGCTACTTGCTCAAAAGGCTGAAGGGTAGTGGAGGAAATCCATCGAACGTATATGCATACCGGGAGATCCCGGGACTACCGGTGCTAATCACCGTAGTTGGCAAGTATATCTCGTTGTGGAATTTTCATCTTGCACGGTGTCATTGAGTAATGATGTAACCAAGATAAGCTAAGCTAGAAACGTATAGTCATGACGTGTCGATGGGCATGAAATGAACCCTACATTGAGTTGGTCTCGTAAAGATAATCCTTTTATTAAAACTCGATAATAAACCTTAATTAAATTGTAGCTTCTACTTCTTACTATGTATAATGTACTTACCTCAAATGCATGTTTATTTATGTGTTTGGGGGAGAGAAGACGAAAAGGTAAATTCGAGTTCGAGGAGGACTTCGATGACGACGTTTGAGGACGCCGGAGTTGAAGAGTTTCATTATTTATGTTTTTATTTATCATTTGTTAGACTTGGAAGTTTGTAGGAAACTTTGTAGTTTTCTTTTAGTACATTTTGGAGTTCGTACTTTTGGTTTTCGTTGATTCTTTTTCCAATGTAATAAATGTTACATTTCCTGCTTAAGTTATGGAGTTTCTATTCTTGGTTATTTGAAAAAAATTACCCGAGTCTTTTGCTTCCGTTTGCTTTATTTTTGATACGATGTAGTAGAGGCTTACGTATAAAGTGAATTTATTTTATTTTATACGTACCGAACGTTCCTTTTCCGGATAAGGACTCGGTGTCCGGGAACGGGGCGTTACAATTTGTTTCTGAAATGTATGATCTGATGGAGCTTGAAATAGAATTCACGCAGCCAAGCATTAGATAGTCTGTGAATACGACAACATGTTTTGGCCGGAAGATCCGAGTTGAAAGAAATTTCTTAGGTGACATCCATGTCTATGCAGTATGTTTTGATTTTGTTTTATTTGGTTTGGTTTTTCTTGCCTGAATTTTCCAACGAATATAATAAAGTTATGTATAATTAAAAACATGGTTGTTACTTGCTATTTTCATAATGGAATTGGAATACAAGTATTGGCAAAATGTGTTTCGATCCCACTCATTTGCTGCAATAAAACTGAATCTGAATTCCGTAAAACATGGCGACGAACAATATTAGATGACTTATGGCAGAATTTGATGGAGAAATGAGGGTGGGAAGCATATGATGGAATAAAAACATTAGCGAAATCTTAGTCGAAGAAACTCAAAATGGATGAAGAATAAATCTTCTTCAAACTAGGTCTTTGAATATTAATGTTGCACCATTTTTTAGTGTGTGTTTTCTAGCCAAATTACAGGTGAGGATGAAGCTGGTGAAAGAAGGTTTTCACTATGGGAATATATTTTCATAGATTTGATACAGGTTTTTATTTTTTTGGATAAAGGAAGTTTAATCTTTGGGGGGTTGGACAAAATCTTAGAGAAGACGGATTCAATTCGATCGTTAAGGGACGTCGTAATTTAAGGAGGTGTGTGGATTGAAGAAAGTTGACGGTAAGTAGTATTTACGAATCGAGATTTTCTTATGATGATTCGTTTGGTAAATTTTGGAAGATCCAAGTTTGATTTGCAGTCCTGAATAAGGTTTTTTTTTTTTTTTTTTTTTGCTTAGCGTAATCCCAAGTTGTACGTTTGTCAGACATTATCACAGTTTGGTAATGGGATTCACTCAATGGGGAGAAAATCTTGCGAGGATAAGTTTTGGATGACCTTTCAATGAACAAAAGTTATGGATGACATCAAGCACCTAAGGTTTATGTTCATCAGGTTGAGTTTTGTGTTGTTCATTTGTCAGAAAACATAGTTTGCTTAAAAGTGCAGTTGATCCGGTAGCTCAGCAGCAGTGAAAATGTACATTTGTTCCGCCAGCTCTGCTTCTATAAAGTAAAGAAGGGGGTAAGATGTTTGATACAATAGTTTGATAGAAGATTGTTTCCAAAAAAAAAAAATAGGTGGTAAGATGGGAGGTTGGGAGAGCGGAGAAGGGGGCGGTGGGTAGGGCGAAAGATGGGCGCACTACAACAAAAACAGGATATGGCGACCCCAAAAAACGCCACGAAAGGTACGATATGGAGGCGTTTCCTCTTAGTTGTGGCGTTTTACAATGTCACCACTATCGATGTCGCTATAGCTAAAATGTCCTAAGAAGACAGTTTAAAACGATCTAATAACTGTACTGTAGATACTTTTAAAAAAGCATCGACAGGTGCCCAGTAGATACATTAAAAAGCGCCTTAACAGGTGCCCAATAGATACATTTCAAAAGTGCATTAACAGGTATGCAGTGGAGACATTTCGAAAGTGCATCAACGGGTGCCCACTAGATACATTAAAAAGCGCCTTAACAGGTGCCCAATAGATACATTTCAAAAGTGCATTAACAGGTATGCAATGGAGACATTTCGAAAGTGCATCAACAGGTATGCAGTGGAGACATTTCGGAAGCCCCTTCACAGCAATTATCCTTACACGGTCCAAGATGGCATCAAACCTAATTCCAAAATCCCATTCTCATTAGCCTCCTGCATATGATAAACAGATAAACAAATAAAATAATAATAATAATAAAATAAATAAAATAAAATAAAAAAGCTGAATAGGAAATTGTATCCAAAATGAACATGATAATATAGTTGTATAATATATTCCAGGCCTCCTGCAATGTTGTCGTATAGATAAAAATCTTATTCTTCCAGGCTTGCGTTACTTCTAATGGTGGGCGCCCTTTTAATAGCCAAGAAATACGCTGAGTCTCTTACGGAAATACATGATTAGACAGCGTATAATAGGCCTAAAGAACCCGGTTATTTCCAGATGCAAACCGTTGAGTGTCAAAAATTTCCACCAAAACTAACAATTTATAAGGTGAAATAACGTAAAGAAAGAATGGGTACCCACACCTGTAATCTGAAGACGATATTTGGCCCAACACCATAGACAACATCAGCAATCATTGCAATCTGTAAATGGAGTATAAATTGTAGTCAAAGACTTGGCAGATTAAAATCAAAAAAATTCAAAAAGAAAACAACGCAACATAATTGTGTGGGCTTTCCATAAGTGTTTGAAAGTGTTTGGAACCCGTCTCTTTGTGTGGGCTTTCCAATACATGGACAAGAGTAGACGAGTAGCAGAGTTAGCATGCTTAGCAATAGTAACAGTTTTTGAAGTAGAATAGTTAACATGCCCGACAATAGTAATGGGTTACTAATAAACAGGGACAGCGAGGGACTGATCCATTGATATCATGTTAAACTAAAATTCACTTAAGAAATAAACTAAGAAGAGTTGAGTAATATAGATAGTTCTTCACTGACCTGATGATAATCTCACAAGCCCAAAACAGGACAGGAAGTGTATCAGTTGAGAAAAAGAGTAGCCCGGGAAGATCCAACGACGCCCAAGTCAGCAATCTATTACAAAAAAAGAAAAAAAACAACGAAATGGCTTGCATTTGAGATCCATATTTACCGAATGAACAATGCCGTCAACAGATTTCTATCTAAAGTTAACATAAAAAACGCACCTTGGGATGTAAAAGAAAGACAAATTTGTGGAATCCAAATACGATAGCATGAACTGCAATATAAGATCGAGTGGGATAAAAAATATCAGTCAATGTTATCCCATTAGAAGAAATACAATGTTGAATTTACCTCAATTCACAACGAAGTTCATTATATGGAAAACCTTATGTGCTGTTGTCTAACCATACTCGGGCACTCTAAGTTCATTCCTTATAAGTTGAATCTGCAAATATAGGTAAAAGATAAAACGAAACGCGATATTAGACAAAATAAACATGAAGCAGAAGCATTGCTAGAAGATAAAATCATTGGAGCTATTCATCAAGCACATATATAAAGCAGAGAAATCGTTCAATAGTAGCCTCATTGTACCAACACAGTGCACATCTCATCCAAGAGAAGTCAAAAGAGTAACACACTTGTACTGAAAGAAATGAGTTTCAGAATTTTCAAGATGGATCAGAAACAACATCAAAAGGGCCAGACATGCCTAATTTCAAAAGGTATGGCATTGAAAATATGTGTCTCGAAATCGACAACTCTTAGCTAAAATTCAAGATAGTTAAGTTATCTCTCAAACAAACAGGGTAGGAAGCTTTAACCTTGCAAATTGAAAGTCAAATTTATGGCATCACAGCATGCTATGATGTTATAACACAGAGGAGGTGCTGTGACGTTATAACACCAACATGCCTAATATCAAAAGGTATGGCATTGAAAATATGTCATCTACCTCCAAGGCATATGTGCAACAGATTTGAGCTTATAATTGATGAACAATTGTGGGCACATCATTATAAAACCTGCAACCAAATAAAATAGACATAAATACAATGGATTTCCGAATTTCATAGAAAGGAAAGAACGAGAGAATAGGGGTGTGTGTGTTTGGGGTGTGTGTTGCAGCATAACTAACGACGTAAAACACGGTTAAGAAAATTGAACCATGTAAGCATTTAACAAAAAAGCTTATGAAATTACTTTAGGCAGTGCAAATAACACCTATTTTAACTGAATATACCATGCCACAAAAAGCATGATTTTTTGAAAGTCAAATTTCTGCATGGTGTTGTGGTAGGGGTGGAGCCATACTAAGTAGAGTGATGCATTTAAAAACTCTCAAGCAATGTAACATGCTCAAGCCTCAAATCGTGGGAACAATCATCATTGAGCAACAACGTAGGGTCTATCTGTTATGGTTTAACAGATTCACAATAACATGGATAACAACATCATGGCATATACCAATTCATCAAGCAAAACATTTATGGAAATGCTGGACATGTTTGGACAATGTCAAGTTCTGGACTAGTCCTAGGCATGTCCTGGACAAGGTCTGGAAAAGGTCCAAAACCAACGAGCCCAGGAATAGAGAAGATGAATATGTATTCAACAGTTGAACAAAACCCTTGAAGAAAAGGAGCTAGGAATAGAGAAGATGAATATGTATACACACCCTCTTATGCAGCTTCTTATTAATACAAATTTGTCTTCCATCAGCAGAGCAGTTACAAATGAGGTTACTGTCTATAAAATTAGTTTAACACATAGCATTATACTAATTCGTTGTGCACAGTGAGAATGACACATACTGTGAAACAAGAATGGAATTACGGGTAGATTTAACACTTGTTCCATATTCATTCACAGATTTCTGACAGTGATAATCCTATGTTTACAGGCTTTAGCGCAAAGAACCAAAAATGGATAAGTTAATAATGCTTTCATTACCCTAACTAGATTCAGAATTATAAAGATTAGTCCACAAGAAACAACAAAGCTTCATGAAAAGTCTAACCTTTTTTCCGCCTTTTTTCATGCTTTGGACCTGTAGTTAGCAATTTCAAAGGAAAAGAGGATTAAAATATAGATATATGAACAAGTGCACAATGACAGAATGGTATAAAATCATATGCACACTGTGTAATCCTCATAGCATACCTTATATTCAACTTCACCTGAGAAATGAACTAAACCATGAAATTGTAATCCTCACAGCATACCTGTTCAAGATAATCCCTCATCTAACCGTATAAAAAATAATAATAATAATTTAAAAACTATAAAGCCAAGCCACATCAATGTCCATCTAATCCACTCAGTAAAACAAAGTAATACCTCAAAGCCACCATCATTTCTCATGAAATTAGTACAGAGATAATGGAGGCTTGGGATCAAAGGAGACAACCACTCCAGCAATCTCTGTAATCCTCTGTAAACAAAGAAAATACAAATGATTAATTTCATTATAAACTAACACCTGAAATTTATAAGAATACAGAATATAAATACCTCTAGAATGTAACGAGCACTCCATAACTGATCACCTGAAGAGATCCCCACATACTTGAAATTCCCACTAGGTCCGTTTAAAACAAAACAAAACAAAAAAAGATTTAGATATCCAATATTTTCAAGTCAAAACACAAATACAATATAGAACTCAACAAGCCGGTCATGGAATCCACAATTAACAACTCTGAAAAGATAAATACACAAACTTCTTCACTATTATCAAATAATAAACCAAAACATAGAGAAGAAAATCCCTACCGCTCTTATCATAAGGAGTTTTATCTATAGCCAGATTTAATAGACTGATACCTGCCTCATGTGAAGAAGAAACCCTAATTGAGCTTGATACCTTGAATAAACAGAAAAAGCAAATCCAGAAATTGATTGAGGAAAATGCAAATACGATTATATATACGCAGTTAGGGTTTGAAAACAAAGTAAAATTTGAATGTGTATGAGAGTGTTCACACAGATCTTCCTATTCCAGGTTGCTTGGCGTTTCGGCGAACATTAAATTCACTCTTACTAAAGTAGCAACGATGTAGATTCGAATCATCCAAATACCTCAATAGTTACAACACGGATTTGGCGGTTTTTTTAGGCGGGAGGATAGACGTGGATTTTTTTGGGGGGCAATGGTCCAAAATGACACTAAATAGATTTAATTAAGCAAATATGACACTAAAAAATCTTATTTGGTTATAAGGACACAAATTAGATACATAGACTCAAATACCCTTAATGAAGAAAAAATAAAATAAAATAAAATTAAACAACTGGCGCATGTTTTTACATTTTTATTATTATTAGCGCTGAAAGTTCAGTTGTTGTTTTTGTTTTTTTTGTTTTTGTTTTTTTTTTGCAGGAGCTGAAAGTTTTGGTTTTTTTTCTAACCGATGTATTGACCATCGCGATATAATGACTATCCCGATGCATTGACCACCGCAACGCATTGACCACAACGATGCATTGACCATCCCGATGCATTGACCTCCGCGACACACGACGCGTTGACCACAATGACGCACGACGCATTGACCACCCGTGATGCATTGACCACCGCGACCCACGACGTATTGACCACCGTGATGCAGTGACCACCCCGATGCATTGACCACCGTGATTCATAGACCACCCCGATACACTGAGCACCGCGATGCAGTGACCACCGCAATTCATTAACATCCGCGATGCAGAGACACAACAATACGGAGACATCACGATGAAGTGACACCGCGATGCAGAGACAGCACGATGAAGTGACACCGCGATGCAGAGACACCGCGATGAAGTGACACCGTAATGCAGCGACACTGCGATGCAGAGACACCGCGATGCAGAGACACCTTGATGCGGAGACACCGCGATGCACTGACAACCGCGATGCATTAACAATTGCGATGCAGAGACACCGCGATGCATTGACAACTGCAATGCAGAGACACCACGATGCAGTGACCACCCCGATGTAGTGACCACCGCGATGCGTTGACCACCGTAATGCAGTGACCACCCATGATGCATTGACTCCGCGATGTAGAGACACCATAATGAAATGACACCGTATTGAAGAAACACCGCGATGCAGAGACATCGAGATGTTATGACATTTGACGATGCAGAGACACCGTGATGCAGAGACATCGCGATGAAGTGACACCGCGATGTAGAAACACCACGATAGTGACCACCCCCATTACAGACACACCGCGGTGCAGAGACACCATGATGTAGAGACGCCGTGATGCAGAGACACCGTGATGCACTAACAATCGTGATGCAGCGACACCGAGATGTAGAGACGTCGTGATGAAGAGACGCCGCGATGCAGAGACACCGCGATTGAGAGACACTGTGATGCATTCACCACCGCGATGCTGTGACCACCCCCATTACAGAGACATCGCGGTGCAAAGACACCACAATGCAGAGACGCAGCGATGCAGAGACACCGTGTAGCACTAACAATCATGATGCATTGACACCGCGATGCATTGACCACCGCGATGCATACCACCCCTGATGCATTGACACCGCGATGCATCACGGTGTCTCTGCATGAAGAATTGATTGACCACCCCTGATGCATTGACCACCCCTGATGCAGAGACACGCGATGCAGTGACCTCCGCGATGCCGTGACCACCTCGATGCAGTGACCACCACATTTCATTGACCACCGCGATGCAATGACCACCACGTTTCATTGACCACCGAGATGCAGTGACCACCCCTGATGTAGTGACCACCCCTGATGCATTGACCACCGTGATGTAGCGACACCAACAGTAAAGAATTCAAATTCAATTTTTCTGAGAAAAGCACTTTATTTGAGCTTTTTCAATTTCTTCATGATTATTTCATCACAGGAAATGCACTATTCATCATCTCCTCCACCTGCATTGAACTGTCTATCATCACAGTAAGATTCAGGGGATTAAGAATTGTTTATTCTTGAATTAAATACAGGTATACTCCCCTCATTAAAGCGGGGGACTTTTATTATTCAATCTATAACTGCAGCCACCGGCCCAGATCATCATTTTCAGGGATGGTCAAAGTGTTCTAGTGGATCTGTCATATCTTCATTAATCATTAATGGTCATGGCTTAATGACTAACTTAACATTAATAGTCATGCCTTAAAGACAAAATTAACATTAATGGTCATGGGTTAATGACTAACTTAACATTAATGGTTATGGGTTAACGACTAACTTAACATTAAGGCTTCTGGGGTTTTAGGGGGGTGTGTACTGGGTATACTTCAGCTAGTCTCCTACCTGCAGTCATCTCCTCCACCTGCAAGACCCGGAGAACAAACCTTTTTACTGTTGGTGTAATAGTGATTGAAACAGTCATTGATGAGAGAGAAAGTTGTCTGTTGATGATTCACTGTTCATGGAAATTGAAATTCGATATTCTCTCAGACCAACCGTTGGATCATGGTGATTTCAAGTGCCTCCGCACGCAAGACCAAGCGACGTTAGTGCAAGCGACTAAGGTCTTGCGTGCAGAGGCACTTGAAATCACCATGATCCAACGGCTGGTTTGAGAGAAAATCGAATTTCAATTTCCATGAACAGTGAATCAACAACAGACAAATTTCTCTCTCATCAATGACTGTTTCAATCACTATTGTACAACAGTAAAAGGTAATGGTGATGTCGGATTTTTGAATTCTCATTTTCTGAGAAAAGCACTTTATTTGTCCTTTTTCAGTTTCCATCAGAATATTTTCTTCACAGGAAATGCACCATTGTTTATCTCCCCCACCTGATATGATTTGGGTTTATGACTAACTTAAAACGGGGGGCTTTTATTATACAATCTATAACTGCAGCCGCCGGCCCAGTGTGGGAGTATTGTCCATCACCCAAATACCCAGATAATCATTTTCAGGGTTAATTGTGTTAAGGCAATTAATGATTAAGGAATATATGACAGATCCACTAGAACACTTTGACCATTGTTCATCTCTCCCACCTGTAATGAATAAGGACTAACTTAACATTAATGGTCATAGGTTAATGACTAACTTAACATTAAGGCTTCAGGGGGTTTTAGGGGGGTGTGTACTGGGTATACTTTAGCTGGTCTCCCATATGCAATCATCTCCTCCACCTGCAGGACCCAGAGAACAAACCTTTTTACTGTTGTACAATAGTAAAAAGGGGAATAGCAATAAGACATATAAGACGAAAGTCTAAATATCAGTTTCCAACTTCTTTACTACTTAGGTTTTGCGGAGGAAAGAAGGGCCTTTTATAGTGCCCCTTCATTTCTGATTTTTAATCTCAGTCCTACACGTGGCAAAACCTTATAATATTACAGGTTTTTCCCACCACGTGTCATGAGGCGAAGGGGGTAGGCCGTAGGCGTGACGTAGCCGCGCATGACCTTTTTTTTCATCTTCTTCTCTGTATTTACATAAATTTAATTCAAATATTTTAATTTTTCAAAAAAAAACTTTTGATATGTTGTTCAGTGAAGAATTCTAAGAACTTTTGTATTTGAAAGTTAAGGCTAATTCGTTGTAAATTATTTTATATAAATTATTTACCGTTCTTCTCCCTGTGTAAATTTCTCACTATTCATCCATTGACCAAGTCAACATTTTGATTCCGACCTTCGATCGAAGATCCGTCCGGTCCATCCCTTCCAAATGGGGGGTAATTGCAAGACCATAGTCGGTTGCACTAACGTCGCTCAGTCTTGCGTGCAGAGGCACTTGAAATCACCATGATCCAACGGCTGGTTTGAGAGAAAATCCAATTTCAATTTCCATGAACAGTGAGTCATCAATAGACAAATTTCTCTTTCATCAATGACTGTTTCAATCACATTGTACAATAGTAAAAGGTAATGGTGATGTCGGATTTTTGAATTCCCATTTTCTGAGAAAAGCACTTTATTTGTCCTTTTTCAAATTCCATCCGAATATTTTCTTCACAGGAAATGCACCATTGTTCATATCCCCCACCTTCTATGATCTGGGTTTATGACTAACTTAAAGCGGGGGGCTTTTATTATACAATCTATAACTGCAGCCACCGACCCAGTGTGGGAGTATTGTCCATCACCCAAATGTCCAGATAATAATTTTCAGGGTTAATTGTGTTAAGGCAATTAATGATTAAGGAATATATGACAGATCCCCTAGAACACTTTGACCATTGTTCATCTCTCCCACCTGTAATGAATAAGGACTAACTTAACATTAATGGTCATGGGTTAATGACTAACTTAACATTAAGGCTTCAGGGGGTTTTAGGGGGTGTGTACTGGGTATACTTTAGCTGGTCTCCCATCTGCAATCATCTCCTCCACCTGCATTGAACTGTCTATTCCCCTTTTTACTATTGTACAACAGTAAAAAAGTTTGTTCTCTGGGTATAATCATTACCTTTTCACTGCTGAGCAATAGTAAAAGCACATATTCTTTTAACTTTTCTGCTTTAACAACTATCGTCTTCAGACGCAATCATTGTGATCCATGAAAATAATTTTTTTTCTATAGTTACTATTCAAAAAAGCGACTTTTTACTGTAGCACATCATTACTATCGACGAAAATTCTGAGTTTTTGTCTGTTTCGATTTGTTGGAAAAGTATCTACAACACAATGGAGATTCCTTTAGCCGAAACGGTGTCGGGTGATTATGAGACTGATTGTACGGATATCAAATCCGGAGCTTCAATTGAATATGTTAAGTTAAAATACCCTAGTTTTATTGACAGGGCTTTTAACAAGATGTAGAACCTATCTGTGATGATAGACAGTTGTCTGTTGATGTACAGACCCCAGTGTCCATTGAATTCTCATGGTTGTGTTAGGGTTAGGGTTTTTGATAATAGGTTATGTGAGCCAGATTGCAAACAGGCTGAGTTTGTTTTCCCAGTGTCTTGTTGTTTGAACATAACCTATTAAGGCAATGCTTATGCCAGTTTGAATGATAAGGAGTGTCCTTGGTCAATTACCTATGTTTTAGAAAATGCTAATATTAAGGCTGATGTCAATTACTGTAAGATGAAAGCTTTTCTGAAATTATCCACTGTTAAAAGGCCCAATGAATTAGCATTTAGAGGTCCTGTAATTGACATAAATTCCAAATTATTCAACAGGGATAATGTTGATGTTTGGCACTGTGGATTTAAAAAGCCTACAGTGAGCCGTTGTCTTAGTGCTCGTGCTGACAACATAGGGAAGCCCAAGGCTATAACGTGTGGGCCTAGAGATGCATTTTCAGATAGCAGATCTTCTTTTAGTCATTTGGGCCGATCCAGTTTGTGTGACAGTTCCACTACACCCCCAGAAGCCCAACATTTAATTTCTGAGACTGTTGAGCCCGATTTCAGAGGTGGGCCTAATAACGGTAATGGTTCTTCAAAGCGTGTTCAGGAAGCTGAGTAGAAGAATCTTTTGGAAGCTGAGAAAAACAAAATTAAATATGGTCTTGCATGCACCGCAAACAAACATTGTTAATAAGTATACTTCTTTGACTGTTTAGTCTTTGAGTTATTGCATGGAAGAAATCTGTGTAAGTTATAATATATGGTTGATTATCTGTTTGTATGCAATAGTTTTAAATATATTAACTGTGTTAAATGGGTTCACGTATTTACGATGTGGGCGAATATCCCACGAGTTAGGAAGGATTAAAAGCAATGTGCGTAGATCTTTGGATTTCGTCACAATTGGCACAATTAAGGGCCTGTCAAGAGACAGGGGAGAAATTTGTCTGTCAAGGCCCTTTGTTCAAGGATCAGAGGAATCCGTTTCTGTTAATGCAAATGTTGGCTAAGTTTTGTGCTATTAATCGCAGATTTAACAAGCAGAAGTTTAAGTATTGGATTAAGAAGCAGAAAGCAGAGGTAGATGTTCAAAGGCTCAGTCATGTCCAGTTCGAACAAAAAAATGAGGGACTATCCAGCTGCCAAACGGAGGTTGGCTTATTCAAGTCTAAACAGGAATCTGTTTGGAACAGTTCCTAGGAACTACTTGAGAACTCCTGTCAGGAGATCATCTTTTTTACCTTATAAGAAAAAACCATTCTTCAGGCAGAAAAGACTTTCATAAAGGAGGTTAAAAACAATTCATGACAAGCTGACAATTGAAAATAAATGTGAATGTAAATTACTGAACGATATCAGTCAAGGGACTAGTTCTGACCAAAGGGTTGGTCATGATATTAATTTGTATGGAATTAACATTAAGGGAAAGGTTTATCTTCAAGTATGCGAAGCATTAACAGGTCTTCATGTAATTTGGTTTTTAATTGTTGATAAAAAAACCTAAAGGTACTTCATCAGAAAGTCTGAAGATGCAGGATGTTTTCGACATTTTCGATGATGAACCGTCTACTGCAATGATTAAGGAAGATATGACAGACAGATTCGGTTGTGTTTGTTTTGGGTTAGAGTTTTTTTGGGAGTTTTTTTAGATAAAGTAATTGAAATAATGATTAGAAAGTTGATGGGGTAAAATAAAGTAGAATAATGATTGGTGTAGATTATGAAATGATTGGTGAAATAAAGTAGAATAATGAATAAAATAATGGTAAAAAATGTAATAAAGTTGATAAAGTGAAATGATGAGAGATGATTTAATATTTTTTTATTTGTAGTTGAAGATTTGATTGTTGAAAGAATTGTAAGAAATGATTGGTGATGTGATGGAAAAAAAACGCCGAAAAAAACTCCGGCCAAAACAAACGGAGCCTTCAAAGTTTTAAGGAGGGGAGTGTATTGGCTTACGATGAAAGGATCTACTTCAGCTGGTCAGAAAGAATATGTTGTGAAAGAATATTGTAAGAAAAATATTCTTGTAAAATACGGAGGAGCATCTTCAGGGATAATTGATCACATTCATGAGAATGCATTGTATTTATGTGCAGCCAACTACAGTAAAAGATACCTTAGCAGTAATGACAGTATCAGTTAGGATGTATTTTAATTGTTGAATAGACATTCTTGCTATCAACCACAATTAAAATTAACGCGGGGGGGCTTTTATTATACAATCTATAACTGCAGCTGCCGGCTCAGTGTTGTTTAATAAAATGGTTCTTTTATTTCCAAATGTATTACATTTCCTACTACCCATTCAGAGAATCTTGTTTGATCTCTATCAATTGCATACTTGAAACTCTGATCAGGATTACATAATACAATACATGGTACACCCCCATGTATCTTTTTTTTTTCTTCCTATACTTGTCGTTTACAGTGAAGTCTTTCTGTGCACCCAACAATTCTTTTTTGTAAGAAAAAAATTGATAAGGGATATCATCTACAACATTGTAAAGGGCATGTACATCATATGAAGAAAAATCTATACTACCACAAAAATTTGTCTATTGATGATTCACTGTTCATGGAAATTGAAATTCGATTTTCTCTCAGACCAACCGTTGGATCATGGTGATTTCAAGTGCCTCCACACGCAAGACCGACGATAGTGCAAGCGACTAAGGTCTTGCAATTACCCCCCATTTGGAACGGATGGACCGGACGGATCTTCGATCGGAGGTCGGAATCAAAAAGTTGACTTGGTCAACGGATGAATGGTGAGAAATTTACACAGGGAGAAGAACGGTTAATAATTTTTATAAATTAATTTACAACGAATTAGCCTTAACTTTCAACTACAAAAGTTCGTAGAATTCTTCACTGAACAACATATAAAAAGTTTTTTTTTGAAAAATTAAAATATTTGAATTAAAATTGGGTATCTACAGTGAAGAAGAGGAAGAAGAAGGGTCATGAGCGGCTACGTCACGCCTACGGCCTACCCCCTTCGCCTCATGACACGTGGCGGGCAAAACTTGTAATATTATAAGGTTTTGCCACGTGTAGGACTGAGATTAAAAATCAGAAATGAAGGGGCACTATAAAAGGCCCTTCTTTCCTCCACCCAACAACATTCCCTTTCAACCTTACCAGCAACGCCCACGCTTCCCCGCCAGAAATCCTTCACCACACTATAACCCACCCAACCAATATGGCCCTCCTTCCTATTATCCCCCATTTCCCCAAAGCAGACCTCCACAAAGGCCCTCCCCAGGACCCCGGCCGTCCCTAGTTCCAGGCCCACGAACTCAGGCCGCTAATCCCCCCTCTCTATTTCCGCAAAATCACCCTTTCTCCTCCAACAAAATCCCGTGTCAAATCTGTGGCCGCACCAACCACCAAGCCTTAGACTTCTTTCATAGGATGGATTACACTTACCAAGGCCGACATCCGCCGGCCCAACTGGCAGCCATGGTATCACACACTCATTACCCAGTTACTGATGAGGATCCATGGTTACTCGATAGCGGCGCAAATCAACACATTACTTCTCAATTAGACAAGCTTCATCTGACACCTACATGGATCAAGATACGGTTGTTGTTGGTAATGGCCAAGGTTTGCAAATTCAGAACACTGGTAATGCCAATTTACTCACCCCACACACTACACTCACGCTTCAGAATGTTTTAAATTGCCCTAATGCATCAGCCAATCTCATTTCTATTAATAATTTTTGCCATGATAATGATTGCTATTTTATTCTCACTAGTACCCATTTTTTTTATTAAGGACAAAACAACAAATTGGACGCTACTGGAAGGACGGAGTAATGGTGGCCTTTATCCCCTCTATCCTCATAAAGCCGTTTGACCTCACGCCTTAACTGCTACTGTTGGAGTCAAGGCATATTTACCTATTTGGCATTCTAGGCTAGGCCACCCCTCCCATTCTATTGTTTCCTTAATTTTAAATAAACATTGTTTACCCTTTATTGCTAGACATAAAGAGCTTGTTTGTGAGCCGTGTCAATTAGGCAAAAGCAAACAACTCCCTTTTTCACATTCAAATCGAATAACAACTGCACCGCTTCAATTAATTCATTCTGATGTTTGGTCCTGCACCATCCCCTCCCTTAATGGTTGTCGTTATTACGTTTTATTTGTGGATGGTTTTTCACGCTACACTTGGCTTTATCCGATTCAAAATAAATATGATGTTTATACCTGTTTTATTAAATTTAAAACACTTGTTGAAAACCAATTTCCGCATAAAATTAAAGCACTACAAACAGACGGAGGCGGAGAATACCTTTTTAAACCCTTAAAACACTTCCTCGAATCCCATGGCATTCACCATCGCTATTCCTGCACAGGCATGCCCCAACAAAATGGAATTGCCGAACGTAAGCACCGACACATCACTGAAATTGGACTAACCTTACTTGCACAATCACACTTACCACAACAATATTGGGTTGATGCATTCCTTACTTCAATTTATCTCATCAATAGGCTTCCATCCCCGGTTGATGGGGAGATTTTGCATCATTAAAACAAAAGAAAATTTATAAACCTATACTACCATGCAAAACTACCTCCTAACCGGCCGAATACCGGGTAGTTGCTAGTAAAGTTGGATAAGTACGGGTATCGATCCTCAGGGAATTGGGATGTTGAATCTAATCTAATTAATTCTTCTTTATTAACTAAACCTAAACCTAAACTAAAACGAAAAAAATCGGACGAGAGGATTGTCGGTCCAAAGCCAGGAAAGATAATTGCGAACAAACAGAAAATAAAACTATATCTATGAAAGCAATAAAACTAACTATCATTGAACAAACATGAACAAACCAAGATCAACCAATTTCCAACAACCATCACCCCACCGAAAGAAATAAGACAGACAAACATTCATTCACAAGTTATCTTGGATTATTATCTTATCTAAAGAAGCGTTTCCTCTTCCGATTTATCACGCCATTAATTAGTTTACCTTCCGGTCTTAACTAATATCGATACAAATCAAAGATATGGATTGAATCCTAACCTAACAACATTATCCCTCAACTTCCGTTTGTTGGAATAATTATTGTCAATCTCCCTCACGATAATCTAATGAATCTATTAACTTCCGTTATCTAAATTCGATTAACATGCGGCATAAAAACATGAAAGAGAACAAGAACAACATAATGAATTAAACACATGAAAAATCCTATCTTTCCGGTAACGGTGATATCCCTCAATTCCAATCTAAGATAATCTTGCAATGAATTAATCAAATTGTGATCCTCTCGTAAACCTAGATATTTAACCTACGAACTTCCGTTATGTATAGATTAAAAATCCAAACTTTCCTACGGTGATCTAAACTACACCGACTTCCGTCATACGGTAGCATCAAATCATACAATCATCTTTCGATATAAAATTGCACGATACAAATAAACATAGGAAACGAAACAATTATAATTAAAACTTACAAAATCATCCATGAACTCGAAATTAAAGTGCTGCGAAAACAGGTCTCCATGGCTGCTCCATGGATGAAAGCTCCAAGCCTTCATCATAATTCGAACAAGAAAAGAAAACGAAACGAAAAATAAAACCTAATCTAACCCCGATCACCCGAGCACAAGGCTCGGGTGACCGGCCTTGGAAGCCTCGGAAAATAAGGTGTTCTTGCGGCTGCTTTGTGTGTAAAATTCGATATGGTATGATATTAGGGTTGAAAAGCTGCTGCTATTTATAGAAAATCAGAGGCGGTTGCTACAGTAACGGTGCCGGACGCCCGTCCATAAGGTCGGACGCCCGTTCACTATTTCCAGCAACAGCATCCAAACTTGTAACGCTCATATCTCGGGCCTCGTAAGTCGGAATGGAGTGATTCAAAATCCTGTAGAATCCTCCCTTCAAGCCCTACAACTCTTCTCTTGAGGTCCAGAGTCAAATCGGTTGTTATCATATCAAGAACTTCGTTGCAAGGTCGTCACTACCCGGAATCCTGATTTTCCGACATTTATCTTGCTTGATTTCTTTTCCACTCGAATTTATCTCTTTAAAATCATCCTTTCCATCAACAATGTGTATCTACAATGTAGGAAAAACATACCAAAGCGTAACACAATCCTAAAATAATATAAAATCATGATTTAAACATATAAATCGCTACGTTTTGCAATTTAACCTATTAGAAACACCATTTACTCAATTAATCGATTATAAGCTCGATTTCTATGACAAACATCTATATATGGGGAAAATTGATGTAAAATATATCCTTAAAAAACGTATAAAATCACCCTTAACACCGGTCCTTCACAATGACAACCCTTATTTCAAGCTTTACCAACTACAACCTGATTATTCCTTTCTACGCACATTCGGGTGTGCCTGCTTCCCTATGCTTCGACCCTACAACACAAATAAACTTATGTTTAGATCAAAACGCTGCATTTTTCTTGGATATAGTCCACAACAAAAAGGTTATCGATGTTTAGATCCACTTTCAAAAAGGTTTACATTTCCCGTCACGTCATCTTCAACGAACTACACTTTCCGGCACAAGAAGTCCATCTTACACCGTCTTCTCCGGCAGCTTCTACAGGTAATTCTGTTTCACTCTCTTTTCAATCTGTAACCGACTTATTTCCCGATTTAATCCCCCCTTCCCATACAATTTCCCCACCACCTGCCACTCCCCCCCATCTTTTGTCCCCCTCACCTCTGTCTTCCTCACCTTCTCCGATACACTCCCTTCCTCACCAATTACTCCCCTCCCTTCTCCTTTTAGCCAATCAACACCCCCTTCCAGCCCGCAACAACCCACCCCCCGCTCCCCCCACCACAACAAACCTCGTCCCCACCCCATGATTATACGTTCACAAACAGTACTCTCAAACCCACCATCTTCCCTGATTTTCAAACATATTACACCACTAAATATCCTCTCTCTGCATATACCAGTGTTCAACTACCAGTCGAACCCAAAACATTCCGGCAAGCTTCCTTTAATCTTGATTGGTGTTTGGCCATGAAAGAGGAGTTTGATGCTCTTATAGCCAACGATACGTGGACATTGGTTCCTCCCCCTCCTAATAAGAACATTATTCGCAACAAATGGGTTTACCGGGTTAAACAAACCTCCGATGGTCAAGTCGAACGTCTCAAGGCACGGTTGGGTGCCAAGGGTTTTGAACAAGAAAGTGGGATCGATTTTCATGAGACATTCAGCCCGGTAATTAAACCGGCCACTATACGGATTATTATCTCTCTTGCAGCCCATTTTGGTAAAATTAAACAACTCAATGTTTCCAATGACTTTCTCCATGGCACACTAGAAGAAGAGGTTTACATGTATCAACCATAGGGGTTTATTGACCCAGCCAAGCCTGATTATGTTTGCAAATTAAATAAATCTCTGTATGGCATCAAACAGGCTCCCCGTGCTTGGTATTTTCGATTATCACAGACATTATTGCAGCTGGGCTTCCACTCGTCTATGGTGGACACTTCCCTCTTCATTTTCACGTCTGGGGCAGATTCGTCTCATGGTTCTAATATATGTGGATGACATTTTGGTCACTGGCACCCATCCCCAACTAATCTCGGATTTAATCAAATACTTGCAAGGGGAATTCAAATTAAAGGACCTAGGCTGGTTGTCTTATTTCTTGGGAATTCAAGTTAGCACCAACAACGGTAGTCTTCATTTGCGCCAATCAAAATATATTATGGACTTACTTGACCGGAGTAAAATGGCAGGTGCAAAACCCACACCCACACCGTGTTCCCCTGGAATTCATTTATCTCAACACACTGGTGAACCTTTAACTGGTGCTCAAATTACCTAATACCGGCAGATTGTAGGAGCTCTTCAATATTGCACCCTAACCCGACCAGACATTACCTTCTCGGTCAATCAATTGTGCCAACATTTACATAATCCAACCACCATCCATTGGACAGCTGCAAAACGGGTTCTCCGATTTATTAAGGGGACAATTGATGAGGGTCTTCTATTTACCCCAGGGCCGCTTCAAATTCAAGCCTATTGTGACTCCAATTGGGCAGGTAATCCGGATGATAGACATTCCACCACCAGCTATGCCGTTTTTCTGGGGCCCTGTCTTATCTCTTGGATGGCAAAAAAGCAATCCGTTGTTGCTCGCTCTAGCACCGAAGCAGAGTATCGGGCTCTTGCCCTAGCCACCGCTGAACTCTATTGGATTCGAATGCTTCTCAAAGACTTGACCATTCCGGTCTCTCACCCACCGGTGCTTAAATGTGATAATTTTGGTGCTCTTGCTTTGGCTGCCAACCCGGTGTTTCATGCCCGGACGAAACATATTGAAGTCGATTTCCACTTCATTCGAGAAAAAGTCTTCAACCGTGACATTCTTCTTCGTCACATCCCCTATCATCTTCAACTTGCTAATATATTTACCAAAGGCCTCTCCACGGTTCGGTTTCGCTTTCTCTGTTCCAAGCTTCCACTTCGGACACTCACTGTTCGCTTGCGGGAGACTATTAGAATGGATAATCATCACTCAAAGTCCAACGTGGAAATACTTGAAGAGCAAGAACAAAATACAAACAAGGGATAAAACTTCAAATATTAATTAGTTAGATATTTATTTCATATTTGATATTTGAGTTTTTGAACAGCATTAGCATTATCTTTTATCTGTGTTGGTGCAATAAAAAGATGCACCGTGTATCAACTCAGGCATTGAATAAAAAAGGCTCGACTCTGTTCTTCTCCTATTATTATATGTTTTGTAAATTTGTTTCAATGACATGTTTATTGGGTAGACTGCATAGTTACATTTTTTTACTTTTATTTTCCAAACCTTAAGAGGTGTGTTAGTCATCGATGGATGACTCTAAGTTAATAATTGTGACACATGGGATCATAGTCGATTCGTTGTGGTCTCTACTTATTTTTATGTTTGGGCAATTTCATATGTTATTCCGTCATCACACCAATTCTCGTTTCAAAATTATCCCATGGAATCTTTTAATTGTTCCGTGCATTATGCACGGGTTTCGAGCTAGTATATATATATATATATATATATATATATATATATATATATATATATATATATATATATATATATATATATATATATATATATATATATATATATATGTGTGTGTGTGTGTGTGTGTGTATATTGAAAGTGGTATTTCCTTACATGTTGACAATTGAGCTGATTTCCTAATTCACTTGGTATACTCCCGGTGAAGCTACATGCTTCAAATGTGCTGTAAAATGGAGAAAATTTTATATTAATAATAACTGGCAATTCAATTATCAAGATATATTGATAAATTATTCATGAAATTAATCAATAATAAAAATAGGGGATTCTATTTGGACCCCCCTATTTACTACTTGCACCCATTTACTACTTGTACCACAAAAAATTACTACTTGCACCACATGATTTTTTATATAGGGAACATCTGTCACACCGGTGTTCCTTTGTGGAAACACCAACGTCAGTCACAGTGACGTTGGTGTTCCACAAGGAACACCAGTGTGACTGACGTTCCCTATATAAAAAAATGTTAAATCTTAGAACGTCAGTCCATGACTTTTCACTGGTGTTCCTAGTGGCATACCAACGTCAGTGACACTGACGTTGGTGTGCCACAACGAACACCAGTGTGAGTGACGTTTTTTTCACCCGAAAAAATATTCATTAATGTGGTGCAAGTAGTAAATAGGGGGGTCCAAATAGAATCCCCTAAAAATAAAGGTGAAAAAGTTTTAGGGCTCTTACAATCTAAGCAATTTTGACAGATTTCCTAGGCTTGGAGGTATAGGTCCCGTGAGGCCACGAATGAAAGATAGATCCCTAAAATGTAATTACAATAATTAATACAATGCACGTATGTTGCTACCATTTTCTATGATATACAGAGAGATTAAGAAGAACAATTAATTACAAATTGAACAAAAAAAATTGCTATATAGGGTAATGAAGTAAGCTCACAAAATTTCCAATTCCGTGAGGGTGCCAATGTCATCCAGAAAAGTTCCAGTCAGTCGAGAGTTTGTTAAATTCCTATATCATATATAGTAACAAAATCGATTAATACAATCGTATGTACTTATGTCACATACTGATGAAGTTTGTAGAATTACAAACACAAAATAAAATGCGGAATTATTATTGATGAGGTAAAAAAGTTACAAGTTAAGTTACAATGCAGCTGATCATGGGATATTTATAACTTCATACACCTCATGAATCAGTTAGAAGTTAGTTACAAACGGTTACTACATACTATAACTGAATAACCGTTTTCTAGATTACATCATACTGAATTGATCAGCAGGTTGTTGTCCTCATCCTGTTAGTAGTTCAACAGGCTGTTGTCCTCATACTGTCAGCAGGGTGACTGCACTCAGCATTCCCTTCAGCATGTATACTGTAACACCAAGCTGAGAGTGGTACATGAACAGCTTGCACTTAGCATTCCCTCAGCTACTTGAACTTTAAAAGATCTTTGAAATTCCCAATTTGTCTAGTAGATGGGAGAAAATAGGTGCATCCAAGGCCATGGTAAGAATGTCAGCTACTTGTTCTTTTGTATTGATTGAAAGGAGTTTGACAAGTCCTGATTTGACTTTGTCTTTTACAACATGGCAGTCAATTTCAATATGTTTTGTTCTTTCATGAAAGACTGGATTGTGAGCAATGTGCATTGCACTGGCATTGTCACAAGATAACACAGCAGGCAACTAAACTAGGACCTGCAAATCTTGGAGTATAAAAATCAGCCATTGAATTTCACAAACTGCATTTGCCATTGCCCTGTATTCAGCCTCAGATGAGCTTGTAGCTATAGTTGTTTGTTTCTTGGCCTTCCAAGAGATTTTGAGCATCTCCTAGAAACATTATATAACCTGATACTGATCTTCTTGTTTCATGATAACCAGCCCAATCACTGTCTGTAAATCCTTTGAGTACAAGGTTGTTGTCTGCTGGGAATAGGATTCCTTGACCAGGGTTAGTCTTCAAATACCTCAGCAGCCTATAAGCTGCCTTCATATGATTTTCAGTAGAATTGTCCAGAAATTGACTTAGTTGTTGTACTGCAAAAGCAATATCTGGTCTGGTAAAAGTGAGGTAAATCAATTTGCCCACTAGTGATCTGTATGCAGTGTTGTCTTCTAGAAGTGGTGAATCACCATGTTGTAAAGTCTGCTTATACTCCATAGGTGTCTTAGCAGGTTTGGCTCCCAAAAAATCATATTCTTCTAGGAGGTTAAGGGTGTATTTCCTTTGTGAAATGAATATACCTTTTTGACATCTAGCAGCCTTAGTGCCTAGGAAATATCTCAATTTTCCAAGATCTTTGATGGTGAACTGCTAATGTAGAGCATCCTTGACTTGCTGAATCAACTCTTCACTATGACTAGCAGCTATGATGTCATCCACATATACTAATAAGGAAATGAAAGATTGTCATGATCCTTTTGTGAAGAGGCTGTGATCATTTTTCGATTGAATGAATGCTTGAGCTTCCAAAGATTCAGTTAGCTTGCAGTTCCACTGTCTGCTGGCTTGCTTGAGGCCATATAATGACTTTGTAAGTCTGCAAACTTGATTTGGTTTGGTTGCTGCACAACCTGGGGTAACTACATATATACTTCTACATGTAAATCTCCATGCAGAAAGGCGGTGTTGACATCCATTTGATGTAGATGCCAATTGTTGGTTGATGCTGCTGCAAGTAATGTTAAAACTGATGTGATTTAGACAACAGGAGAAAAGGTTTCTTGATAATAAATCCCATATGTTTGAGTGTAGCCTTTTGCTACTAGTCTAGCTTTGTATCTTTCTACTGAACCATCAGGGTCGTGTTTGATTCTGTACACCCACTTGCACCCAATGGGTTTCTTGCTTGGGGGCAGATCAACTATTTCCCATGTATGAGTCTTTTGTAGAGCTTCAATTTCTTGTTGCATTGCTTGCTTCCATTCATCATGTTTGATGGCTTGATTATAAGTCTTAGGCTCTTTAACAGCATCAATGGCATTAATGAATCTGACATAGTCTACTAAGAGATTGTCCAGACTCATGACTGCACTCAGCAGGTGTGGAGTCTGTTGTACATTGTGACCACCCCCTAGATAAAAGGTTGGTGATTTTCTTGTTCTGGTGGATCTTATTAGTTGTGTAGGTTCAAGTGCCAGGTTTACTGGTGCATGCTCTTCATTAGATGCATCGAAGCACCGACCCTATATTTGGGCCGGTCCGTGATTCATTCAGCAGTTCATCAAAAGTGTCTATTACTGGTAAAGGAACGGGCATATCAGCAAGATATCTAGCCTTTCCCAATACCTGTTGAAATAAAGGAAAATAAGTCTCATGAAATTGAGTATTTTTAGCAACAAAGATATATTTGTTGGTAATGTCTAAGAGAATAGCACCTTTAGATGTATTTGAATTCCCAAGATAGACACAAGTCCTACATCTTGAGTCAAATTTTGTCCTATACTTCTGAAGTGTGCAAGAAAAGACTAGGCAACCAAAAACTTTAAACACAGAATAGTCTAGGTTAGTGCCATAAAGCACTGCATGTGGAGTGCTTTCCTTCAGCGGTGGTGTAGGTGTAGTATTAATCAACTTTACAGCATTTAAAAGATAGAAACCCCAATATTCAATGGGTAGATTACTATGGAACCTCAAACCTCTTGCCACATTCAGTAGATGCGGATGTTTTCTTTCAACAATACCATTTTGCTCAGGTGTACATACACAGGATGTCTGATGTATGATACCATGCTGAGCATAAAAGTCAGTGAGTTGAAATTCTGCACCATTGTCAGATCAAATTACTTTAATAATCTTGTGAAACTTAGTAGAAACAAATTTAACAAGGTCAGAGGCTTCAGATTTGTGCCTCATAAGAAAAACCCAAGTAAATCTAGAAAAATCATCTACAACAATAAAAAAAATATTGTTATCTATTTACAGTATGTTGTCTCAATGGACCCCAAATATCCATATGAACAAGGTCAAAAACAGCATTTACAGCAGTAGTACTTAAAGGAAAAGGATATTTCTTCAGTTAAGCCATAAGGCAGACATAACAAAGATAATGATTACAAAATTTGACATTAGCAGACAGTGAACTAATGACTTGCAGTCTTTTGTCTGGCAAGTGTCCTAGTCTGTAATGCCATAAAAGAGCATCATCTAATCTATCAGATAAAGTGCGATTTTCTACAGCATTGGCAACATAAAGTCTTATTTGATCCATGACATAGAGTCCTCTGTGTAACTCAGCTTTGAACCAATCATTTTCTTGTTCTCGTCCTGCAAAACACACTTGTTAGCAGAAAAGACAGCAGCACCTTTTGTATGATTAATAAAAGAGGTTAAAGATAAAAGTTTATATTTATAATTAGGAATGCAAACACATGATGTAGGACCAATTGAGGGTTCACCCTTACTTGTCCTATATGAGTGACAGAGACATTATTTCCATTAGGCAGTCCCATTTTTATACCAGATAAAGGTTTGAGATTGCTTAATAGATCTAATGATCCTACAATGTGATCTGTGGCACCAGAGTCCAAGATACATTGTATCGATCTTATTAAATTTAGATCACCTGTTCCTGTAGCGGGTGAGTGGTGTGTGACAATATCAGCAGGTTGACCAACAGCAAATCCTACATGTCTAGAAGGATCATTCAGCAGAGCCATCAACTTGTCAAGTTGTTGTGCAGTAAGATTGGGAAACCCCGGTCCAGCAGACCTACTTGGTGCCTGATCTTCTTCTGCTGATTGTTCCTCTTTTACCATATTGGCTCTTTTTGACTTGAAACTAGGAGGAAATCCATGCTTCTTGTAGCAAGTCTCCTCAGTATGACAATTGAATCCACAAAAACTACATTGCATCTTCTTGGGATTCTTAGGTCTAGGATTTGCAGCAGAGTTAGGTCTGCTAACAATCTGATTTTGTCCCTATCCATTCTTTTGTGACAAGAGAACCATGGAATCTTGATTCTTGTCTTTGTTAGCCACATACAACTTCTGTCTTTCAAACTTGATTACCATTGCAAAGGCATCATGAATTTCTGGAAAGGGCACCATCAACATTGCCTGTGAAACCATTGGTTCAAATTCTTCCCTCAAACCTTTAAGGAATTTCATGACATGTTCAGCTTCCATATGATCCATCAGATTGCTAATTGCATTGCAGTGACATTGAGGATCACAAGAACAGACAGTTACAGGCCTGATGGTCTTGATTTCTTCCTAAAGAATCATTAACTTTGTGAAATATTGATTGACAGAATCTGTGCCTTGCTTCTACAGATTCATTTCTTCAAGAAGATCTGAAAGTCTTAAGGCATCAACATTTGAAAATCTTGCTGCAAGATTCTTCCAAACTGCATGTGCATTTTTGAAATACATCAAACTTTGTGCAATGGTGTTTTCAACAGAATTCAAGATCCATGATTTAACCATTGTATCACACTGTCTCCATGCATGGAAGTCTGCTTGCTTCTGGCCTTTTAATTGTGCCGTCTACGAAGCCAATTTTGTTCTTGGTGATCAGCACCATTTCCATGGACATTTTACATTGATTAGAGTTATTGCCATTCATCAATGGCTGAGCAAGAATCAGAGAAGGATTCTCATTAGGATGAACATAGAATGGACTGGAGGGACTTATTTCTTATTTCTTGTTTCTTAGCTGCCATGGCTATCAAGAACTCCATAATTGATCACAAATCAATAATGAAAGTGTGAGTATAGGAAAAAACCAATCAAGAACTAATCAAAAACTCAGGAAAATTATGACACTTTACTCTCAAGAAACTGAAATATCAGAAAAGATGAAGAACACTCTTAAGATTCTTCAAAGATTGGAGGGAAAATGCAGGAAAGCATTTAGAAATTCTCAAATTTCTGCTCTAATACCATGATGAAGTTTGTAGAATTACAAACACAAAATAAAATGCGGAATTATTATTGATGAGGTAAAAGTTACAAGTTAAGTTACAATGCAGCTGATCATGGGGTATTTATAACTTCATACACCTCATAAATCAGTTAGAAGTTAGTTACAAACGGTTACTACATACTATAATTGAATAACCGTTTTCTAGATTACATCATACTGAATTGATCAACAGGTTGTTGTCCTCATCCTGTTAGTAGTTTAGCAGGCTGCTGTCCTCATACTGTCAGCAGGGTGACTGCACTCAGCATTCCCTTCAGTCTGTATACTGTAACACATACATATAAAAAATAATATATATATATATATATATATATATATATGTGTGTGTGTGTGTGTGTGTGTGTGTGTGTGTGTGTGTGTGTGAGCGCGGAGTGTGTGTCTTACAGATATGGAATACATTCCTTCCTGCGGGAAGTAGAAAGACAATCCCCCTATTTGTTAATCCTAGAAACCGAAGGATCGGCCGAGTTTGTATTGGTTATGAACTAATTGATCACTAGTGGGTTAATGTTAAATAAGGATAAGATGTAATGAAGAAGTTTTACAGAAATAATTCCGCTTCGTTACGGATAGTCTATTGAGGGGTAGTCTGTATGTAATGATTATATCAATGGACACTTATTGACTCGACACTTTGAGAATAAGTTATATCTATAATCGATAGAGTTCAGTTTCGGATTTATGGTGGCGTAATTCCGGAATTAATAAGTTGAGTAGAAATATTTTGTTCGATGATTATTTTATTCAATTTATTGTAGCTACTGGTTATAGGTCCATGGTCCACGGGTTGGCTCCTAACATGCGAGTGTTTTCTCATTTTGTGGAACCTCGAGAATAAATTAAATAGTTGGTCTATTTAATAAATATGCGGATATTATTTATTCGGTAAATAATATGTAATATAGAAAAGACATTTTCTATTATCCCAATTGGCTCACAAATTAGTTTTCTTATTGGATAAATAGGAAATTTGTTTTCCTATTGGATAAAGGTTTTATTTTCCTTAAAGGAAAAGATAAATTTGTTTTCCAATGATTCATCGAGCGTCTCGATTGGTGCTGTGAATCAGATCTGACGATCCAATTATGGATCGGATCCGGATTCGGGTTTCTGTATATCCAGCATGTGGTATCAGAGCGAGGTTAAAGCGATTCTGCGATCTTGATTGCATAATTAATTAATAAGGAGTGAATTTGAATAAATATTGCATCTTTTATGTGTTTATTATATATATGCGTGGTGAATGTTTATGGTTGACGAGATGGATTGCGGTTGGTACTTGTTTACCGTTAGATCTAATGTAAATCCGAATTTTTATGGGTATAGGAAATTATGTAATTTATTTTGTTGTAATTTAATTTCCTAGTAATTATATTGGTTATTTTCGGCGGCCCTATTATGCGAAGATCATTATAACAAGTTGATGCCGCGTCGCAGTGGTGAGGCGCAAGATCTACATGCAGAAGACCCGGGTTCGAGACCTGGGATGCGTTTTTTATACATTTTTTTCCAGAAAAATTTATTTTCAAGGGGAAAGGTTCATTATCACAAGTTGATGCCGCATCGCACTGGTGAAGGCGCAAGATCTGCATGATGAAGACCCAGGTTCGAGACGTGGGATGCGTTTTTTTCTATCACTATCTTTCATTTTCTTTTCTATCTAATTCTTTCGATTCAAACGGGGCCTAAAACTACATTTTTTTACCAACAAAACGACACTTTTTAACAACAAAATTACATCGTTTTAATATTAAAAAAAAATTCCCGGATCTCCGTGGATTCACGTGACCCTCTAGATATACATAAATCCGCCCATGTGCATATATGTTTGTGTATGTATTTATAAATTTTTTTTTGTCAATCATTACAATTAAATATCACATTTGATCAAACCAAATGATCTAGCCCCCCAGAGGCATAACTCAGCAGGGGTTGGGATCTTCTGTCCAACAAGTGTGTCTAAAATGTCTGTCCAAAATGATACGTCGTCGTTTTGGTTATTATTATTATTATTATTATTATTACTATTATTATTATTATTATTATTATTATTATTATTATTATTATTATTATTATTATTATTATTTTAATGTTTCCCTTCTCTTTCCCCACCATCTTCCCGACACAATTTCGAAGTCGCCTTTCGAGGTTAGCGCATATAGACGACCGTTGACTTCCCGGTTGTTTGTTTAGTCTATACGAGTTGTAGCGAAATTATTCTTCCCGTAAGAAACACTTGCGTAACTAGCTAATTCCCGGTTGTGCCATTGTGCTTGTGCGAACTTAGGTATTCAACGCCATACAAAGTAGATCCAATCCTAGATTTGGGAGGGTTTCCTTGAGAAGATCGACTTCACACAAAGCCTAGCTACGTTGGGACGTGAGACAAGCTTCGTAGGACCATTAAGGGTCGGCCAATTCCGAAAGTAGAGACGATAGAAAACAGGTGAAGAAGAAAACAATAGGCAGATGGGGTCGCGATACCCACGCATGCGTTGGATCACCATTGCGGAGACGGAAATCATGGCTCCAGGATAAAGCCCTAAACATCAATCAAACACTTATCTTTGTTTTTTTTTGTGTGCATATCTTCTTTTCTTTGTTCAAGAGCTTGATGAAGACGTGCCTTGGATCTAACAGAGTGATCTTTCGATCTTGGAAGGGAAAGTCTTTGAGCTAATATCCCTGTAAAGCGCGTTGAATATGCCCCCGAAGAAGTGCGGTAAACCGGTGACGAAAGACCTTTTATTCGCTTCTGAGATATGATACGTCAGAAGTGAACCACCTACAGACCTTTTGTTTTATGACACATAGGTATCATCAGAAGTTTTGTTTTATGATATGCCCCAGGGTCACCGGAAGCCACCACCATTTCTTATCGATCCACTCACTCGCCCACCCAGGCTCGCATCGTTACTCTTGCTTCTGACAGTCTTAAGATGCATAAACATGAGTACGGGCACTCTAAAGCCCTAAAGATGCATAGTTGACTCTATCTTACGATATAGATGCATAAACGAAATGAGCCACTCGATAGTTTCTTAGTATTGCAAGTGGGTACGTAAAAGACCTGTGCTAAGGATTCTACGCCCGGGCATCGACAGACGCAAAGTATTAAGGGCAGGGATGCTCGACAAAGGGCAATGAGATCAACATTTGGCTTTCGAATGTACCTTGCTACTCCCACGACCTATACGGGTTTATCCGTTCGTCGGGCGTAGGCTCGTTATCTTTATATCACCCGAGGCCCGAGGCCGCTCACGCACGCATGCATCGCATTGTCGTCGCATTTGGGAAAAGGTATCTTACCCATTTTGTATAAGTAAGTGTACGTTGCCATTAGTTTTAAGAGTTCTTAGAAGCGCATTCCCAATTGATCAAAGATAACCTGACGGCATATATCTCACAATAGTAACGAAACGAGCTCAGGTAAGCGAGTGAGTGGATCGATCTAACCGTCAGTGGTACGACGAACTTGATTGTTCTCTGTGCTTTATACGGAGAAGTACACCTACGGTTTCATTCTCATATGAAAGTGAGAGTAACGAAACGAGCTTAGGTAAGCGAGTAGTGGATCGATAAAGACCTAGAGCAGCGTGAAACTTGCAATACTAAGAAAAAAGAGAGGTGAACAGGGCCGGCCCTATAGTGAGGCCGGCGTGACCCAGGTCTTAAGCCCAACGGTGTCGGAGGGCCCAACGGTACATGTTTCACTAAAAGAAAAAAAAATCGTGTAGATTTAATCCGATCCAACCTAATATAATATGTTAATTTTTCTTTTGATAAAGGCCCAATTTTTTTTTTACTCCAATCGATAAAGGTCCCAATAAAAAATTTTACTTGGCCCAAAAAAAATTAGAAATACAAACAAGTTTTATTAATTTTTTGTATTTACGGATGTTAAAAACGCGATAAGTGTTGGAAAAAATGTAGCACTTAGGATTTGACAGAGAATTAGAAACTCCAAGGCACGTTAATAATGTTGTCTTTTAAGAGATGTTTCGTCCCACACGATTGTCACTAAGGGATCAAATTAAAATCTCTTTCAAGATACAATGGGGGTGTTTGATTCAAACAGTGACTTGTTTGAATCAAACCTGATGACACTCAAAGTTTTTCTGATGATGTCAAACTTATGAATTTTCGTCTGCATACTTATGCCTTTTATAGGTTGCAAGTACCCCATAAACGAATGGAGGTACTCCTTGCAGGAAAGGGTAGGGTTGTCACTGTTCACCGGATGAAAGCATGCAACCCTTACACGAAAGGATAAGTACATATCGCCGAAAATGCATGTATCCGAAAATGCATATCCCTTCATGAACTGATGCATACATTGGTTTAGGTTTCGGGGGCGTTGCCCCCTAACCCCCACGAGTTGGCGTTGCCCCCTCGACCCCCGCAGGGACGCCGCCCCCTTGACCCACCGCGACCTGACCGGGCAGGTCGAACCCCGTTTCGTTGCGATAATATTAATTCATACGGCAACTCGTATGAAAACGATAACCAAAATATTTATTTATGAAAAAATATCTAACAATAAGTATGTTTTTAAATATAAAAAAAAAAACAACTTCAACTAAAATGCCCAATTCGGGGATTTGGTCTTAAGCCCAACAAAAGCGAGGGCCGGCCCTGGAGGTGAAGGAAGGACCGCAAAATCTATTTTGAGTGTTTGAATAATTTTAAACGGAAAGAAAAAGAAATACGATTATTGTCAATTTAATTTTAGTGAAAATGAATTGTTTTCAAAAGATAAGAAAGACTCACAAGAGTTGGGGAAATTTTTGGGTGGTGTGTCCGCACGGTGCGGAGACTATTATTTTAACTTAAAAACATCCGTATTTTTAAGTGTAAATTGTGTAAAATTCAAAACACTATGAAAAACACGGGTGTTTTAAAGACAAATAGATATATCCGCGCGGTGCGGACATACCACCCAAAAATTTCCCAGTTGATGAGGCAAAAGATAACGACGTATGCAACCACTGCCATTTCTTTTTTGCTTCAGAACTTTAATTACTTGGTACTTAATTTTATTGCCTTTGTGTTCGTTTTTAGATTTTTAAATTTTTTTTTATACCAGAAACGAAATGATTCACTAGAACTAAAAAAACAGATTACAACCCTGACCAAAGCCAGGAAAAAGCCGAACTAATTCCGGATCACTACCAGCCTAAAGCCGGACTACCACCACTAGAAACGAAAGGAAAAAGACATGAGAAACCCTATATCGACCAAATTCAGCCTCGTAAAAGAGGACTTGATTTGGTAACATAATACTAGTTAAACTTTGAATATAGTCTATCCAAATTCAAAACATAAACCAAACTAAGACAAACTAAAACCTAGAAAATCCGGAAAAGCCGACAATACCCGACCCGATCCAAAAACACATACACAAATAAACTAAAACAACAGACACACAACACAACAGCCACCTCAAAACTCTCACCATCAACACAAACGCCAAGAAACGTCTCCAAATCTGAACGTCTCCAAACGTCTCCAAATTTGGTGCTAATTTATAGGAATAATATTACTTTTTAGCCGGCATAAAAGGCAATGATCATTGTATTAAATAATCTTCAAACATTTTCCATTTTCACTCTTGTAGTAGTTATGTTAAGTACTGTAATATCTTGTGTTATTCATGTCAATTTTTAAATACGTGAGTAAAAATCACACATTCCTATGTTACATGATTATATTGATCATGGCTCATTATTTTCATCATTATTTAAGCCACCTTGATCACAAGACAGGTCGGGACGACGTTTATCTGATCCTCCTATCTCCGATCAGATTTTATCCTTATAGTATCAAGGTCCTACACTGAATCAGTGAATTGTTCATTAGCTAATCTTTTTGCTGAAATTTTTTGGATTAGTTAGTTGTTGTCAGAAACTGGGGTTCGTTTGAGTTGTGTGTATGTGACTTAGTGTGACAGTGTTATTGCTACTTCTTTGGCTCAAAACCATATTTAACATGCTCGCACAAAACATATTGAAGTAGATATACACTATATACGTAATCAAGTTCTTGTCACACGGATGTTGGTAAACTACATCCCACCTTCATTGTGAATTGTTTGATGCCTTGATTGCCAGGACCTCAGATAGAAGATTTTAGATCTAATCTTAATGTAGTTGTAACATCATCTCGTTTGAAGATGTTACTAGAGAATTAATAGTAACAAGTTATATGTTATGATATTTAATTACATTTCCTTGTGTAATGTTTATTTTACTCACTTAAATGTAATTTTAGATCGATTCCTTAATAGTTATTCTCGTATAATTATTCTTTTAAACAAAAACAACAAAAAAATTGCTTATTACTAATAGTATAATAATATGATATACTGATCGATCTTTAGATTTGACTTCATTAACTCATTATATGTTTTAAGTTTTAACAAATGCTACATTACTTGTATCCAATGATTTTTTCATATTTTTATCGTTAAACTTAATGCATTAACTCAATTTATTAATATGTATGACTTTCACGAGTATAGTACAACAGTTAAAAATTAATTAATTTTTTCAATACAATATGAATTCATGAAATTTTAGTACTACATTAATTTGCATGCGTGAATATAGTGGAAGGGTTTGTGATTTGATAACAAGTTTAATACATCTCCAATGATCAATCTTAATTATAATGCGATCATTTTATAGTTAAAATTATATTAAGTTTTGGTTTTGATACGACTTATTCTTAATTAAACACCTATTCCACTTTGTTTTTTTTTTTTTTAATAAATTATTTTGTCGCACAAATTTTCTTTTTATAGAATCAAACACATTTTGTCGCACATTTACTATTTACTTTTATGTAAGTTTATTAGCAAATAAGGCTCTAGACAGCTAGCAATAACAATATGTATAGTTGCCAAATGTATTCGTGTAGATAGAAACATAAGCAATGCATTTGATTCTTCATAGTAAATTATATACATATATAACCTCTTAAATTTGGATTATATTTGTGATTTTTTTTGTAGTGAAAATGTACCGTATCTTAAATGTTGAATAAAATTCAAAACAAGGAAGCATTACTTTTTTTAGAATCGTTTCTTGTTCACCATATCGGCATCACTGATTGTCGCACTCTTTAAATTACTTTCGACCAGTTGTGCCTCCGTTATCTCAAAAATGGGTCAAGTGCCTTTGCTATGTAATCATAATTGCATTTTTAAAATTAATACTTATAAATTTGTAATACAATATATCACTCTCGGTCTCTAACATACGTCACGAAATTCCTGCAGCCGCTTTGCTGACGTGGGTAAGATCCTTGTAGATTGACAATGAGCATGGCATGATGGAAGTTGTAAACGGAGGGCGGCATTGTGATGTAGGGCGGCATTGCATTAAGGCGGTGGGGGTGGTGGTTGCATTAGGGCGGCATTGTGATGTACCAGAGGAGGGAATTTTAGATGCAGCGGAGGGGGCGGCTGGTTTATCGGGTGGTGGTTACTTTAAGTTTTTCATGATGATCGAGGAGAAATGAAAAACATTGAATTAAGAGGGTTAACTTTGTAATTTTAAATGCGTTGTGGTGGCGTTGCAATGACGTCAAATGTATGATAAAACCACGTTGTTACAATATAGAATTGATAAATGAAACATAAAAAATGGATAAACATCCTTCAAGAAAAAAAAATTGGATAAACATAAATGAAACATAAAAAAAATGGATAAACCAACTTACCTACTTATATGATATATATCATAAAATATCTCAAATTAAGCCAATAATATGCACTCAATCCTCCACGCAAGAAGCCCATCCTACCTACCCACTCACATAAATTATCAACCAAATTCAATAGTACAATATAATAATTTTCACTCCATCTTCACTTATTTTCAAACAAGAAACCATAAAAATCTGTTCTTTACTACCTTTGACACCAAGTCTTGTTCAGACGATGACGCCTGTTGGGTTTTTTGCCGGCGTATTTGTTCTAATTGCAGTTTACTGTGGTTTAGATCCGTTTAGACATAGTCCCATATCGGATTTTCCTGGTTTTGTATCACATAGGATTGAAATGCCATCATGGGCTGAAATCCCAGTTGAAAAAGACGGTGAGAATTTGTTGCAGAAGTCGGAAATTAGGTTTGCTAATGAAGTTCAGGGGCCGGAAAGCATGGCTTTTGATCCTCAGGGACGTGGGCCCTACACTGGTGTAGCTGATGGAAGGATATTGTTTTGGGATGGTGAGAAATGGAATGATTTTGCTTATACATCTGCTAATAGGTAAGTGATTAGCTGAAATTTTGTTGTTTATTGTTTACATTTTGGTATATATATATATGTGATGATGATTTGATGTTTGAAGTATAGAAAATTACACTTTTGGTCCTTTACGTTGAACGTCAGACGTTATGTTTCAGTTAAGTGTCGTGAAAATGTAACAAAGAAGTACAATTAGGGGACCATAAAGGTCATGACGAGATATAGGGGCTAGTTTTGAGAAATTGTAGAAAAACAGGGGGACAAAAAGGTCATTATAAGATATAGGGACTAGTTTTGAGAAAATGCAGAAAAATAAGGGACAAAGTGTAGTTATCCCGATCCCTGGTTTTTCTTGTTTCCACAAAACTATACCCTATCTTTTATATTGATATTTTTCACCTATAAATATACTTTTTACACTCTTACAACACTTAGCATTTGAGCCAATCATCGGATCAGATTAGTATCCTAAAAGTGTAATAAAGATTGATAGTTAGAGGTGAAACTTGTCATTATGAAAAAGGTAAAGGTATCTATGGGACAATAAGAAAATATAGGCACCAAAAGCGTCGTATATTTTAATTATTTCTCGACCGATAGGATTAATAGTAAGACGTCATACTTTGACCAAGTGTTCTAAATATGTAAGAAATTAGTATTGTTAGGGGTGAAAGATGTCAATATAAAAGATAAGAGCTAGTTTTGAAGAAATGAAGAAAAATAAGGGGCCCAAAAGCCATATCGTTTCATACTTTTGTTTTCGGAATCTGCTATTTGAAATTGCAGGTCAGGTCTATGTGATCCAAAGCCATCACCTTTGAGTTACTTGAAGAATGAACACATTTGTGGCAGACCTTTAGGCCTGCGGTTTGATAAAAAGACAGGGGATTTATACATTGCGGATGCGTATTTCGGGCTAATGAAAGTTGGTCCTGAAGGGGGATTAGCTACATCTATTCTAAATGAAGTTGAAGGCGTTCCTCTTCGATTTACTAACGACTTGGACATCGATGATGAAGGGAACATTTACTTCACCGACAGCAGTACCACGTATCAACGAAGGTATATATCCTTATTCAAGGGTGCCTTTAGTAGCACCACACCAGAAACAAACGACTTTTTCAAAGCCGTGAAAAAATCGGTTGTTACTGTGGTGTCCTGACAATGGATTTGGTGTGGTGCGGTAAAAACGCTAGTATCCTTATACTATTGTCCTTTTTTTAAACTTATTTTTTTAACCTCGTAAATTTTATTAAAAATAAAAGAAGTGAGAGACAAGGTTGTTGGGCCCTCCCGGCCTCCTCCAAAAAAAATATGTCTTCAATGTACTTATTTTGAATTGAATTTGGTGAAGTTGCAGTCTTTTTAGGACCCCATGAAATACTTTTTCATGCACATGTTAACTGAGTATTATTACGCCGTTATTATCGGTATACAGGAACTTTCTGCAGCTAGTTTTCTCTGGTGATGATAGCGGTCGGGTCATCAAGTACAACCAAGAAACGAAAGAAGCCGTTGTTCTGGTTCAGAATGTCCAATTTCCAAACGGTTTGTCCTTAAGCAAAGACGGGTTGTTCTTTGTATTCTGTGAGGGAGCCATTGGCAGGTAAAACATACATTCCTTGTTTTTTGCAGTTGTAGTCTCAGTTAATGGCCATTGTAGGAGCTTTATTGCTTTATGTGAAGTCACTTAAGCATGGCAACAATGTGCCGTATTGACATTTTTACCCCTCAGCTATGCATTTTTTTTTTATACATTTTCTGTCTGAAGTACCTAGTGTCAAACAACCACCATCGAAGGTACATGTCTTAACCAGTAAAACTTGACACGTGGTAAAATGGACTGAAAAGGTAAAAAGAATGCGTAAAAGAAGGGTAAAGGTGCCAGCCAATATGGAACATTGAGGATAAAAGTGTAAAATCTTGAAAGAAAAGGGACTGAAAGTGTGTTTATCCCTACTGGAGTATATGTGTTGATATTTTGTTTTGATACATATACATACAGGCTTCAAAAGTACTGGATAAAAGGGCCTAAAGCAGGCACATCTGAAATCATGACTATACTACCCGGACACCCTGACAATATCAGAACAAATGAAAAAGGAGACTTTTGGGTAGCACTACATTGTCGTCGCAATATCTACGCACACATTTGCGGGTTATACCCGAAACTTCGAAATGTCATCCTAAAGCTTCCAATCTCAGCAAAGATCCAGTACTTGATGCAAATCGGGGGTCGGCAACATGCAGTTGCTGTTAAGTATAGCCCAGAAGGCAAGATTTTACAGATATTGGAAGATAGGCAGGGCAAAGTTGTCAGAGCAATAAGTGAAGTAGAGGAGAAAGATGGCAAGTTATGGATGGGTAGTGTTTTGATGTCTTTCGTTGCGGTTTATGAAATCGAGTGAAAAAGCATAAGCAGAGGGTTTGTGAAAAAAAAGTTGGTAATTGATGTTTTCTTAGTTTCTGAAACGGTTTGTTGACCTCGAACCGGTATTTCTGTGTTTAGTTTGTTGAGGATTGAAATGACATTTCTGTCCCGGATTAAATAAATGATGAATAAAAATGATTATTCCAATCACTTAGATTAATCAATGGGAACAAGAACAACCATGTTCTTCTTGGACAGTATTAGTAGCAGTAGTACCAGAAGCAAGCTTGTAACTTGTTTCCCAAGTATCTGTCGGAACAGCCTCGGCGTGAGGGACGTGGCGTGGATGTTTCTCTCTCTTGTCCCCTCTTATCTGCTTCAATGCATGCTTAAGGGCTGGCATTAATCCCTCCATACATTCAACAACAGCATTTGGATTTCCAGGCATGTTAATAATCTACCATCAAACACTAAAAAAAAAAAAAAAAAAGCGCAATCCGGTTAATACATATGATTCTATATTTGTAGATATTATGTTGATTTGTGATTTCAGCATTTTTTGCTTACCAAAGTTGTTCCTCTGATTCCAGCAGCAGAACGCGAAAGCATAGCAAATGGAGTCACCTGGTGCCAGTTTTGAAATAATATATAACTATAAAGAAAAGCTGGAAATTGTGCATCAAGAGTCTCTCTATTGCACCGCACCTTGGATGGTTGCACAAAAAAAAAGGCAAAAATCATGTCTTTTTGTACACATGGATACGATATAATACATGAATACAAATATGCAGCTATAGGGTTTTTGAAAAATATAGGATACAGACACAGGGGTATTTGTATAAATATTACAGATATAAGGGTTGTTTCCTTTCTCTTTTTTTTGGTAGTATTTCTTAATCTTGGACAACTTTACAGAGGTAGTATTTAGGATTTGGTACCTTTAGACTTTCTTGCATCATAACATACAGAAGGCTGGGTGTTTCTTTCGTTATAACGAGCTTTGTTGCTTCAGGTGTGATATCCCTTGGAGTGAAGCCAGTACCCACCTAAAATCATGTACATTTGGTCATTTCAAGAACACACAAAACAGAATAAAAGAGAGAGACACACAAACTCAAACAAATCCTGGACTACTAGTTAAGGAAGTTTTACAATTAGGTGAATTTTAAAATGCTTCACGAATAAAATCGGGTAAGAAACGTGACGAATCAAAAACAAAAAGAGACAGCAGCATATTAAAATATTCACCATTCCAAAAACAGAGACAATGATTATTTACCAAGGGTCAAAATAAGGTCCATTTTATCATCATCACTCCATTTCAGTAAAGTCTTCTTGATTTCTTCCATCTCGTCAGGAACTGTTGGGGATATACATACAGCTGCTGCAACACTACACACAAGGTCACAAGTTGGAGACTCTTAGTGACATATGGTCGAACACTTGTCTTTAGAGTCGGTTAGGAGTAGTTAGGCGGTTATAACTAACTGTGGCAGTTAGTAGGAGTTAGATACAGCTAGGAACTCTATATATAGCTGTGAATTAATCATTGTAATCACTGATTGAGATTTCTATTGAATAAAAGTTTGATGTTCTTCATTCTACATTTTCCCGCCTTTTCCTTATTTGAATTACTGGTTTTGTTCTTCAAGATGAATGGTGTCTAGTTCATCTTTTCTTCATGGTATCAGAGAAAGAGCTGCGTATGCTGTTTGATTCTTGAGAGAATCGTTTCGTTTTTGGAGCAGTCAGAGCCTTGAGAGTGTTTCTGATCCTGTTCGTTGTTTTTTTGGTTTTTCCTCTGTTTTCTTTCGTTTCTTGCTGTTCATCCTGGAATTTCTGCAATGGCTACTAATTCTGGAACAACTGTTGAAGGAACTGGACTTGTGGTGAGTACTTCCAGTCAATTTTATTTGCATCCTAGTGAGAATCCTGCGATTCCTTTAGTTTCACCTCCTCTTGATGCCACTAACTATCATTCTTGGGCAAGATCGATGAATATGATGTTAGAAACCAAGAATAAATTAGGTTTCATTGATGGTACAATTCAGAAACCTGATTTGAATGATCCAATGTATAGAATTTGGAGTCAGTGTAATACCACAGTGCTTACATGGATCATCAAATCAGTAATACCGGATATAGCACAAAGTGTAATGTGGATTAAAAGTGCAAGAGAAATGTGGTTGGAATTAGAGGATAGGTTTTCCAATGTTGATTACTTTAGAGTTTCAGATCTGGTTGAAGAAGTGAACCTGATCAAACAAGGTTCTATGTCAGTAACCTCATACTTTACAAAATTAAAGGCTAAATGGGATGAGATTGCAATCTTGAAGCTGTGCCCCATCAGTGAGTGTGGAAATCCTTGTGCCTGTAATATAAGTTTGAAGATGGTTGATTTTGTAGAAGCAGATCATGTTATAAGGTTCATGAAAGGCCTTAATGATAAGTTTGCCCCTGTTAGATCCCAGGTCTATCTGTTGACTCCTTTACCAAGCTTGAAACAAGCCTTTGCTATGGCTGTTAACTTTGAAAGACAGATAGATTATGCTCTAGGACATCCTCAAAATTCAGATGCATTGCTTTGCTTGCTAGAACTCAGAATCCACCGGTTCAAGGGCAGTATCAGTCAAGAAATCAAAGTCAAGGACAATATCCATCTAGATATCAGAATCAAGATCAGGGCACATCTCATAATCAAGGACATAACAATGGTCAAAATAGACAGTACACTCCTTATAATCAGAATCAACAGAACAATCCTAAGAAAATTCAGTGTTCCTACTGTGGTTACAATGGCCATACAGTGGATAAGTGTTATAAGAAGCATGGCTTTCCACCAGGTTTTAAACCAAGATCTAGGGTTAAAATGGTGCAACAAGAGTCAGAATGGGTTGGTCCAGATACAGCATTATCTGCTTCAACTGGACAAGATGGTACACATGACCAGTTAGCTCAGTTGCAGAATCAAGTAACACAGTTGATGAAGTTGTTTGAGGCAAATAGATCCATAGATCTTGGTAATCCTGCAGTCAATCAAGTCACAGCTCTCACAGCCAATTTCCAAACAGATCCTAATGAGGTTCAGGGTATGTTTTCTGGTGATGTGTCTCATTGGATTGTAGATTCAGGTGCCACAAACCATATTATCTTTGATCAAAGGTTGTTCATATCAAAGGACAAGGTCTGTGGTGTCACTGTTTCTCTTCCCAATGGTGTTCCAGTGCCAGTCACTTTTGTAGGGAGAGTGAGAGTCAATGATCACTTAATCCTGTCTCAAGTTTTGTGTGTTCCTAATTTTCACTATAATCTGATTTCTTTAAACAAATTAACTAACAATCCTAAGTTACAGGTTGTGTTCACTAATGAAAATTGCATGATACAGGACAAGTCCAGTGGACAGATGATTGGATCAGCTAAAAAGAACAAGGGTTTATACATTCTACATGCCAAGAAAGTGATTACAGATAGAATAGTTGCTTGTACTACTCAAATGCCTACTGATAAGATAGATGCAGACATGCTTTGGCACTATAGATTAGGCCATTTATCTGATAGTAGACTGCATTTGCTACACACTTCATGTAATGATGTTCAAGTACCAAAGAAATCTGTTTGTTATGTTTGTCCTTTAGCTAAACAAAAAAGGCTTTCATTTCCCTTAAGTGATTCTGTTGCTTCTTCTGTGTTTGATTTGATACACATGGATATTTGGGGTCCTTATAGACAACAAACTATCCATGGTCAGACTTATTTTCTTACTATTGTTGATGATCATAGTATATATACTTGGACTTTCTTGCTTAATTCAAAAGCAGAAGTCAGGCCTATCATTACTGCCTTTTATAATTTTGCGCTAAATCAGTTTGGTAAGTCTATCAAAGTCATAAGATCTGACAATGGACAAGAATTTGATTACACAGAATTTTACAGTGAAAAAGGTATCTTGCATCAAACAAGTTGTGTAGATACACCCCAACAAAATGGGATTGTAGAGAGGAAGCATCAACATATACTTAATGTGGCAAGAGCCCTCAAATTTCAAGCTCATTTACCTCTTAGTTTTTGGGGATATTGTGTTCTACATGCAGTCCACATTATTAATTGTCTCACAACACCAGTCCTCAAAGAAAAATCTCCATATCAGGTTCTATATAACAAGGAACCTGACATTATTAACCTAAAGGTCTTTGGTTGCTTAACTTTTGCATCTACTTTACCTCATGGCAGATCAAAATTTGATGCAAGGGCAAGAAAGTGTGTTTACTTGGGTCAACCAAAAACACAAAAGGATACATACTTCTGGATGTCCAGACACAGGAAGTTTTTATTTCCAGAAATGTTGTATTCCATGAGTTGGTGTTTCCTTATGCACAAAAGCATCAACATTTTAATAATGTTTCTTTGCCTATTCCATCTTTTACTTGTCCTGCACTAGATTTTCCTGCATTTGTTCCAACTCCCAGCAATTCACAAGCTGATGATACACGGCATGATTCACATAATAGTCATTTGATTGATAATGCATCTGACACTTCTTCTTCCCATATATATCCAGCACGTATAAACACCAGAAGGTCCTCTAGACAATCTAAACAACCTGCCAGATTGCAGGACTATATCTGCAATCAAGTTTCTGTCACTACACCACATCCTTTAGAATCTGCTGTTCAATATACTAATCTCTCTGAATCCTACAGATCTTTTGTAATGAATGTTGACAAAGTCAAAGAACCAACAACATATAACCAGGCAGTCATACACAAAGAATGGCAGGAGGCAATGAAAAAGGAGATAGATGCACCGATAAAGACAAAGACATGGGAAGTAGTAGACCTACCCCCAGGAAAGAAGCCAATAGGCTGCAAGTGGGTGTATAAGGTCAAGCATAATCCTGATGGATCCATAGAGAGATATAAGGCAAGATTGGTTGCCAAAGGTTATACACAAACCTTTGGTATTGATTATGAAGAAACCTTCTCACCAATGGCCAAGATGAACACTGTCAGACTTTTACTTGCTGTGGCTGCTGCTAAGAACATGTTCCTCCACCAATTGGATGTGAACAATGCTTTTCTGCATGGTGATCTTACAGAAGAAGTATATATGATTCCTCCTCCTGGTTTTCAAACACAAAAAGGACAAGTATGCAAGCTTACTAAGTCCCTATATGGACTCAAACAAGCCAGCAGGCAGTGGAATGCAAAATTGAAAGCTGCACTGATCCATCTTGGTTATATTCAGTCAAAATATGATTACAGCCTTTTCACTAAATCAAAAGGTCAATCATACATAGCTGCATTAGTTTATGTAGATGACATTGTACTAGCCAGCAATGATATGTCCCTGATTTCAGAGATCAAATCTTATCTTCATGACTTGTTTCAAATCAAGGATCTTGGTTCCCTCAAATATTTCCTAGGCCTAGAGGTGGCTAGATCCTCCACTGGAATATCAGTTTGCCAAAGAAAGTATGCTCTCAATCTTTTGGAAGATTTTGGTTTCAGTGGATGCAAACCAGTAAACACACCTATGTCATCCAAAACATACTTACAGCATGGTGATTCTGCCCTCCTCCCAGATAAAACACAATACAGAAGCCTAATTGGAAAGCTGTTATATCTCACAGTTACAAGACCAGATTTGTCTTATGCAGTACACCAGTTGAGTCAATTTCTTGATGCTCCAACAATCAATCATCTACACACAGCACACAGGCTTCTTAGATACGTAAAGTTGGCACCAGCTCAAGGGCTTTTCTTCCCTGCACATAATACTTTACTCCTTACTACATTCACAGACTCAGATTGGGGAGGATGTCATGAAACAAGAAAATCAATCACTGGATATTGCATGTTCCTAGGGTCTGCCCTGGTGTCCTGGAAATCTAAAAAGCAAGCAACAGTTTCCAGAAGTTCAGCAGAAGCAGAATATAGGGCTTGGCATTAGGAGTTTGTGAGCTGCAGTGGATGGTATACATTCTAAATGATCTAGGGGTTCAAGTTAGACAACCTATATCCATGTTCTGTGACAGCCAGAGTGCCATTCATATAGCTCAAAACCCTGTGTTCCATGAGAGGACAAAGCACATAGAGATTGATTGCCATGTCACAAGAGAAAAGGTCCAATCTGGACTAGTGAAGCTCCTACTAGTCACAACTCCAAACCAACTAGCAGACTTACTGACAAAACCCTTGGATGCTCCCCTATTTCATTATTTTCTAAAAAGATACACACCTTCAAACATTTATACAGATGCAACACTACATACAGCTGCTGCAACACTACACACGAGGTCACAAGTTGGAGACTCCCCTAGTCCATCTTGAGGGGGGGTGTTGGGGATATACATACAGCTTCTGCAACACTACACACAAGGTCACAAGTTGGAGACTCTTAGTGACATATGGTCGAACACTTGTCTTTAGAGTCGGTTAGGAGTAGTTAGGCGGTTATAACTAACTCGTGGCGAGTTAGTAGGAGTTAAATACACTAGAACTCTATATATAGCTGTGAATTAATCATTGTAATCACTGATTGAGATTTCTATTGGATAAAAGTTTGATGTTCTTCATTCTACATTTTCCCGCCTTTTCCTTATTTGAATTACTGGTTTTGTTCTTCAAGATGAATGGTGTCTAGTTCATCTTTTCTTCAGGAACAACAGCAGTATCGACTACTCTAGCACCTCTGAGATTTACTGAAGATGAGTTCACGAACGAAACTGCTCGTGGTCCACTGGAAAAAATAAAAAGAAAACCTTCAACTCGTGTGTTATCGGTACATAAACACCAAAAAGAAACACTAGACAAGCAAATGCAAAGAGGTGTCGTTGCCAGTGTGTTTATATCAGCTTTGTGGTATGTCAGTACATATTTGATCATACAATCTGATTAGCTGTAGCAAAGTACTTATTACTTTCAGATTTCACTTTCATCTGTAGTAAGATCGACTTTGCTCTTTTAATATGGCATCAATAAAGTGACCTTTAAGTTAAGATGCACGGACACGGATACGGGGACACGAGTAAAATGTAAAAAAAATACGAAATTAAATCAACTATCAAACGTCCCATTCCCAGGATAGTTTCCATAATAGCAAAGTTATATAAATATGGCTACCACGTGATCAGATCAACAAATTAAGGATTCTCATATGAAGAGGGGGTGATGCTTTAGTTACCACTTACCAGAAGGGCTTACGAGATAAAGATTCTAAGAACATGTAAACAGATGAAGCAAAAAAAATAAAAAGAGTATGACTTACGATCACACAGGAGAACGGAGAAAGGTGCTGCCGTGCTGGAGCCTGGGAGTGATATAATATTTTAGGGTTTTGGTTTGTAGTAGCCGACTAGCCGTGAATATATATAATGCAATTTTTTTAAGAAGATATTTTTTTTTGAAAAAACGTGTCCACGTACCGGACACGTGTCCATAGACGTGTCCGTCGCGTATCCGAAGCCGTGTCCAACTTTTGAGTATTTCCGATTCAGCCCGACACCGTGTCCTGTGGCGTGTCCTGCGTATCGGTCGCGTGTCGGTGTCCTCCGTGTGTCGGACACGGATACGACCACCGAAATGGCGTGTCTGTGCATCATAGCCTTTAAGGAATAACGATCCAAAAAGGTGTATCGTGATGCATACTTTAATGAGATCCAGCATGGTATTTAGTTGAACAAGGAAAAAGTACCATAATTTTTGAATAATTGATACTGCCATAATTGTTTGTATATTAATTTTTGAATGGTTATAATTAATGAACTATGTTGCACCGACACCGACACGGACACGGCGCACGACACGACACGGACACGGCGACACGGCAACTTTCAAAAATATAGGACACGACACGCCGGGGACACGTAGTATATATATATATATATATATATATATATATATATATATATATATATATATAAAAAAAATATATAAAAAATACAAAAAAATACAAAAAATACAAAAAAAATATAAAAAAATATAAATAGCCGTGTCGGGAACGTGTCCCCCCGTGTCGGGGACGTGTCCCTCCGTGTCGCTCCGTGTCCTTGACGTGTCCCCGGCGTGTCGGGGACGTGTCCCCGGCGTGTCGGTTTTAAAATTTAATTTAACATTATTTTAAATCAACCGACACGTGTCCGACACCGTGTCGGCGCGTGTCGGACGCGTGTCGTGTCGGGCGCATGTCGGATACGGCGCACGTTACCCATATTGGAGTGTCGGTGCAACATAGTTAATGAAGAATATTTGGGTCAAATATTTGAGATTATTGAAAGTGACATAATTGTTAGGATGTTAATGGTATAATTTTTGAAATAACTTAATTATAGGGCATATTACAAATAATTTAATCATAATTATATATCTTAATTATATAAATCATAATTTGATTATAGAAATAATAAACAAACAAAGGTTAAAAAGCAAAAAATAAAAGTTAATTTGAATAAAACAATATCAAAATTTGAGGAGAACAAAAACTCAAAAAATGAACAAAAACAATGTCAACATAGGAAGAGCAAGTATCTCACATTTCCGATAAAAATATTATTGTGGAAAAACAATAACACAAAACTATAAAGTAGGAAAAATATGAATACTGACCGTGAGAATTCCTATGCAAAATTTGATTCTTTGGGCGATATTCTAGCTAAATGATGTCTCTGAGGCTGGGCTGCCAAAGCTATCCCGCGTAAGTCATTTTGGATTTGAAATTATAATCAAGAAAAAAAATAGTATTGTGGGAAAACGATAACAACAAAACTACAAAGTAGGAAAAATATGAATAGTGTCCGTGAGAAATCCTATGCAAAAAAAATATTATTGTGGAAAAACAATAACAACAAAACTATAAAGTAGGAAACATATGAATACTGACCGTGAGAAATCCTACGCAAAATCGGATGCTTTGGGAAAAATTCTAGCTAAATGATCTTCTGTAATCGAAGAGAAAAAATTGACATTGATTCAAGAAGCAAATCACCAAAATGAAATGAATAACAGCAAAACTATAAAGTAGGAAACATATGAATACTGACCGTGAGAAATCCTACGCAAAATCGGATGCTTTGGGAAAAATTCTAGCTAAATGATCTTCTGTAATCGAAGGAAAAAAAATTGACTGTAATTCAAGAAACAAATCACCAAAATGAAGAAATGAAGAGAAGGATGAAGAAATGAATAGAAGGTTTGTGTATTATTAGGGAAATCAAAATTTTAAAACTCAAATTGCGTAATTAGGGTAGGTTTTTTTTTCTCCATATTTTAGGGTAGCCGAATTTTGCAATTATATTAGGTTTTTTTTGTTGTTGCATATTTTATGGATTTGGAGCCGGTCAAAACGGGTAATTGGGTTAAATTCACTCCTCCATATATTATATATATAGATATGTATACACATATACGGATACGTCGGACCCAAATAGCATACACGAAAAGGATGAAATATTTCGAGCAAAAATAAAGGTGCGAGCTCATTTATTACAAGCTCCATATCAGCGAGCTCACTTATTATAAGCTCTCTATCAACGTGGATTTTCTCTTCAACAAAAGGCCGTCCGCTTCATAGCGCGAGCCTAAAAAATAAGTCGGACAAAACGACTGGGTCGTCCGCTTCATGGAATGGCCCCACGGTGAGACGCTTGACGTCACAAAAGCTGCAAAAATAAGTCGGACATAACGACAAAATTAGTCGGACAAAAAGACTGGGTTGTCCGCTTCATAGCGCGGCCCCGTGGTGAGACGCTTGACGTCTCAAAAGCTGCAAAAATAAGTCGGACAAAACGACTGGGTCGTCCGCTTCATAGCGCGTCCCCGCGGTGAGACGTTTGACGTCACAAAAGCTGCAAAAATAAGTCGGACAAAACGACTGGGTCGTCCGCTTCATAGCACGGCCCCGCAGTGAGACACTTGACATCACAAAAGCGTCTTTGTTTGGAACTCGCCTTTGAGCGAGCACTTTATAAGACCGACACTTTAGCTCGGCATCATATTTGGAACTCGCCTTTAAGCGAGCACTTTATAAGAGACCGACACTTCAGCTCAGCATCATATTTGGAACTCGCCTTTGAGCGAGCACTTTGTAAGACCGACTTCAGCTCGGCATCATATCTGGAACTCGCCTTGGAGCGAGCACTTTATAAGACCCACTTCAGCTCGGCGTCTTGTTTGGAACTCGTCATCGAAGGAACCTTCTATAAGGCCAAAGGCTCTCAAACCAAAAAGCTAACAAGCGATCCTCCATAATAGCGAGCCATCACAGTATTTCAAGGCAACGGATCTGCGAACAGACTTTACTCCCCGCCTAACATTTCAAGAAAATGCTTAAGGCACGGAGTAGGGGGCCATTGATATGTCTAAATCGTAATTCGGCCCACGGATAATTCGACCCCCAAAATAGTGGATAAAGCCACCGGCCACCACAATCCGCGAACTCGCAAGCTGTAGGCCTGGTCCAAGCCTTTGGTTCTATGCGACACTGTCAGGCTAGGGGGCCGGCCCGCGAACCCCACGTCATTAGGTCCGCCAGCGACCTTGTCCATGACACTTAGAGGAAGAGACTACCTCCGGATTGGCAAGACAAGGATGTAAAAGATACAAGGATCGGCGAGGCCATCATGAGCGCGGCCTATTATAATTAGCTCCGCTACGAGCCCGCTGCTATAGATAAATATCTATTTTGTACTATATGTCCTCATTTGTAAAAAAGCCGAGCTTTAGTGCACCATGTAAACATTTAAAGGGGACGACCAATATATATAAAACACAAGGCAAAGCCAATTTGTCCACTCTCTCATCTTTTGTTAAGCACCACCGCCGGAATCCTCTAGCACCGCCGAGCACCACCGGCAAACACCACACTTTTTATAGCCAGATATCCACCATACAAACACCGCTAAAACAAGATGATAATTTCGACATCATATATATATATATATATATATATATATATATATATATATATATATATATATATATATATATATATATATATATATATGGCTTTGATACCAAAGATGCCCAGGGATGAACGAAGGGATTATAATATACAAACTAAACAATAGAATGCAGGATTATAATAAACAAATGGACGGCAATAATATAAAATATTGGACGGCAATGTATAATTTGTAAAATAGTAGTATAATGTTAAATCAGTAATGAAGTATGTAAATCGTTGTCAAAGAAACATGTAAGAATTTATACCTTAATATAAAATGTTTGAAACAGATATAATTGTGGAGATACAAATGTCAGAAGAGGTATGGCTCTTCCTTCCTGCCGTCTTTGCTGATGAATAAAATAAAGCTTGCTTTGTAACTACTCTGCAGAGACAATTGCAGAAAATAGAAACTTTGTAAAATGTAGAATGTATTCTAAGAGTTTGATTCCTCCCTTCTCTGTCTTCTTATATATAGTAGTCTTCGAATAATTACATGTGATATCATGATTTAAAGTGTTTTCTTCTTTTTGTGAGTGGTGTCTGCCATGTTGGTGTTGCTGAGTTGTTTTGTTGTCGTCTTGTGTGAAGTGATGTCCATTATTTTGTAGTGGTGTCTTGTCATGTCTGCCATTTGTAATGGAATATCGGTGCTGGGTCTTCTTTTGTCGTTTTGTGATAAATGACCTCCATTTAATTTTAGTGATGTCTTGTCTTGTCTGCCATATTGATTGTCTCTGAGTTGTTTGTTGTCGTGTTGTGATAAGTGTAACTGTGTGTGTAGTATACGTATATAATTATATGTATTTGTTTATATGTATAAAATTTTGTAATTATCTGTATGTACCTATTTGTCTGTGCAGAATATATTTATGTATATATGTGTATTAGGTGGAAAGTAATGTGCAGGTGAGTAATTGTGAGTGTGTGCAGGTGAGTGATTGTGTATTGTGGGTGTTGCAGGTAACCTTTTTTTTGTTGGGATAGGTGTATCGTGTGTGGAGTGATTTACGGAACATATCCGTAATTTACGGATTAAATTAAGGAAAAATAATTCTAGGAAATAAATCATGCGTATAGAATAACTCATATTATATAGCGATCTAACACAACCAATCTTACCGTACAGATCTAACTCAAACAACGAACGATAAAATTATGATGTAGAAAATAAAGGACTAGAGATCAAACCGAGGCGAGTAGTTACTCTTTCCTTAAGACAAATTGCTCCGGTATGGTGCCCACGGTAGCAGCAACCGTCTCCTAAGATACAACGGCTTTATGTCTCGGATTTGGAGGCACTTCAAAAATCCGAGCTCCGGCGAACTTACATAGTGCTCCGACTTCTCTTCGACTCAATATCTAGATCTATATGACTGACTCTTTGTGGTGGAAAGACACAAGAGAAAATTCGATGAATAAACTTTCATCCATGGGGTTCTTTATATAGTGGAGACGAGGAGCCAATGCTTGAATCTGATTGGCCGAAACACATCATCAAACTTTTCCCCTTGGAAAAGTAATGGCCGACTTTTCCCTCAAGAAAGGAAAAGCCATTGGGGCGTGTAAAGCACCTTGGCCGACTTCACCCTTGCTTCCGATTGGTCGGATGACGTGTCCTCTGAATTCTGATTGGTCGAATGACTCAACGAATTATGATTGGTCGAATGACACAATCACATTCCAAAATTAATTTTATGGTTAATTTCATAAAGAAATTTTGTCCAAAAAATTAATAGTAACAACCGAACCGAACCGAGCTCGAGCTCGAGCTCAAGCACGAGCCGAGCCGGACGGACGGCGGCGGCGCGCGCGCTCGTGTGGAATAATCTAAGTCATCCCTCCTGCACAAAAGTGTCTTGCCCCTTGGGGCACATCTATAAGAGCACACACTCACCCTTATATATGGAGCTCAAGTCTCCCATCTTTCCAATGTGGGATATTGTGTTGAGGTACTCCCTTCAACTCTTATCTCAAACACATTTTCAACCAACTTTAGGCATTAATTTCTCATTCACCCGACATCCGAATCGAGTGATTCAAAAGCCCATCATCAACTACTCCGTATGGAGTATTTAATGATATCATTAACTCTCGATGACATACATCGGAGCCTATCCGTAAATCGCGCTAAAGTTGACTATTCAACCCTTCAAAATAGGCTTTTTATCCAACAATCCCCCACATGAATGAAAATTAATGCAAATGCAAATGCAGACTCTGAAGAGAAGTCAGACGGAAAAATATTGCATCAGGAGAGGTAGCTTCTGGCCTTGAACCTGCCTTAGTGAAGTACTATCGGATTTACTCGGCTAATCAGTGATCTAGGTCTTGAACTGTTCAGCCTTTAGTGTAAACCAAGACAATAGCACTCACACAATATTTCCCTTAGCACCTTTCGGTTCTCATGGTTGTGTCCATCTCGGCCCTGGACAACACTTGGTTTCAGAAAGTGCTTTAGATAATTCAAGCCTCAAAATTCTCACAGAAGCGGCCCCACTTCACACTTACATAGGTGACCTCCTATCAAGGGTATTCTGCCCTACCCCACTTGAATATCAAGCTATAGGAATCATTAAAAGCTATGCTTAACCTCACACCCTCTGCAGATAGCACTTTTATTCTCTCGTAATGGGTAAGTGCTGGACTGTTCCTTATAGCTTAGTTGTCCCTTTTGAACCATGATCTTGGGATCTCCAGTCAACATGGTTGGGTTGCCACTACAAGGAAACATGCGTAATAGGCTTCCGTTCAATTCCGGTTGTCAAGATTGACACCTGATCTCTAGCTAAAACTTTTGTAAGCGGATCCGCAAGATTCTCCTTCGATCGTATATAATCGACGGAAATCAAACCATTAGAGATCACTTATTTAATGGTATTTTGTCTACGCCGTATGTGTCGAGACTTACCATTATACACACTACACTGTGCCATTCCTTTAGCCGACTGACTATCGCAGTGTATGCTGATAGCAGCCACTGGCATGGAACATCCTCCAGGAAATTCCAAAGCCATTCAGCTTCTTCTCCAGCCTTATCAAGGCTATAAACTCATCTTCCATTGAGCTATGCACGTTTGTCTTGTAGACTTCCAGGGACACGGCGGCACCACCAATCGTGAATAAGTATCCACTGGTGGACTTCGACTCTTTCGTGTCTGATATCCAGTTCGCATCACAGTATCCTTCTAATACTGCTGGATATCTTGTAAATCGTAATCCCAGACTCATAGTATACTTCATGTACCTCAACAACCTATTTAAGGCTTTCCAATGATTATGATCTGGATTACTCGTGAACCTACTCAGTTTATTCACAGCACATGCTAAGTCTGGTCGTGTACAATTGGTGATGTACATCAGACTTCCAGTCACTTGAGAATATCTCAATTGATCCACAGGTTCATCTCTGTTCTTGACTAAGTGCATACTTAGGTCAAGTGGAGTGCTCAATGGACTTTTATCAAAGACTTTAAATCTTTTCAAAATAGACTCAATATAATGAGTTTGTCACCACAAGTCCATCGAATATTCTAGAGATCTTACTCCCTAGTATCGAAGTTCATTGTCAGCACCTTTATCGTATTCATGATACTCCCATGAGTACTTCCCATTATCAGCATGTCATAGACATATTATCACATATGTGTGTTCTTAATGTAGACATATATATGTCCTACCCACTTGACAACATAACATTGTCAAACTCGATATGCCGTTGCTCTGGCTATTATTCGAGCCCACTGAGAGACTTAACAAGTCTACACACCTTACTCTTTTGTCCTGGAACTATGAACCCTCGGGTTGTTCCAAGTACATCTCTTATTTTAACTCACCATAACCATCTATTTGATGGATTTCCATGTTATAGACTCCAGCTATATCGATGAGAACCCTTATACGTAATTCTTGTAACTGGTGAGTAAGAAGTCAAGGCCTTCTTTCTGTCGATACCCTTGGGCTACCAACAACGCCTTACAATAAATCCATCAACCTTTAACTTCTTCTTGAAAATCCACTTGCACTCGAGTGGTTTATTTCCCGTTGGAAGACCAACCACTTCCAAGTGTCTTTTTGCATGATGGATTGTATTTCACTATATACAGCTTCTTTCCAGAAAGGAGCTTATGGAATTGACATTGCCTCAGCACATGTCCTGGGTTCATTTTCTACCATATAGGTCAGAAAATCAGGACCAAAGGACTTGGAAGTCCTAGCCCTCTTACTACGATGTTCCTCAATTTCTTGAGAATCACTCTCTTTTTCGGACTCATATGCCCGCTTACTCATGCTTGCTTCTTCTTTTAACACTTTCCTTACAAGGAAAGATATCCGCAATGAACACCACATTCTTAGACTCGGTGATGACATGTTCATGTACATCATTGATGTCTGATTTATGCACCAAAACCAATAGGCACTAATGATCTTAGGTCCTATCACTCACTTTGGTTTAGGTACTTTGACCTTAGCCAAACACCCCCACATTTCCAAGAATATGTAGTCTTTCCACAGTTCATATGGGGTAGCACCCTTCTTCTTTGAAGGGATGTTGTTCAGAATGAATTCTGCTGAGAGGACATATTCCCCCCACAAGTTCTGATGTAAACTCGAACTTATCAACATAGCATCCATCAACTCTTTAAGAGTTCGGTTCTTGCACGTAGCAATACCAGTATGGTGTAGTTGTTTGATGAATGATGCCGGGCCCTTAGCAAGACTCATGTAACAATACCTCATATCCACCACCACAATCACTACGGATGCATCTCATCCATTTGCTATGTTTATTATCACCTTCATTCTGATAACCATCAAGGCGTCATGAGCCATATCTTTTCTTTTCAGCATCATAATATTTTGGTGCTATACTTAATAAAAGTAACATTATACTTTTATCACCTCTAGTTTGCATGAATCTAGAGGTTTTGTGTTCCTTTCTACCGGTCCACCGGTGAGTTAGCCAACACGGCTTCAACAAATATTTGACACTTGTGATTAGGATCAAATTTCAAATTTGGTAACAACACCATGTTCATCAAAGGATGAACGAATTTGAAATTTGCAAGTCTTGGTCATAGTGACACAAGCAACATTACTCAAGCATGTAAGCAGATCTCAAAGCCAATCTCAATGACTCTTTATAGAGCATCACTTCTGTGCTCAACAGACGTTTCACTGTCAACATACTAGTCAATCCGGTTGGATCATTCAAACTATCGTTTGTTGCACCACCGAACTTCTCCATCCAAGAGATGAGATTAACCGGTCACCGGTGCTACGTCTATAGTGCCACAACAAACACGTACATTTGTGTCACAAAAGACACAATCATATCTAGATTCACCTCGGTGATTCCTTCCATTTCTGTCCAACGAACAGAAAATCAACAAAGTTACCACACCCAGATTGTTCTTCACTAATCCACAAAGTAAAATATTGATGTGAGCAAGTTCAACCTCAGAATTTTAATAATCCAAAATTCTATATTCTGTAACATAACCAAGTGAATACTTCAATAACCTCACCCACATCAGGTAAATCACACATTATCAGTTATATCCCTTTAAGTAAAGAGACTCAGATGGTAACATTCAACCTACTGATCTTAATGAAATTAATCACAGAGGGACAAAAGAGACATGCATTTGAGACAGTTTATAGCATCGGTTTGTACTGTTGTATCATTCATTTCTATCGTTTGACTTATTGAGGTTCCACACAATGATACAGTGACATGTTTTAACCATAAACAAACAGAAAAATAAGAGAACTCCTCATAAACTCTCTTAACAACAAACCGATGACATACACAATATTATTATTTTGAGACATGAGTATTCAAAATAAAATAGATTGTATCGATCCAAAGCACCCTTAATCCCAAGACGTGTTACGCCAAGGATCCTACTTTAGGACATTAGTACAAGTTTAGATACCACGTACAACCAAACAATTCAGACGTATACGTTAACCATCTTCCGATAACCGCTCGCAATGGCTGATTGTATATTATATAATCCACATTTGTAAAGTGTTCCTGGGAGAAGGACAACCGCATAATTTTTATAGCGAGAAGGACAAACAAATATCCCGGAAATCTATATAATCCATTAATGACTAATCCCGAAAATTAGTGAAAAAATTTTGAAAATTAGTGGATTTCGAAACAACCGTTGGTTAATTTAACGGCCATGCATAATATCAATATATGCTATTTAGCCACTAGGTTCTCCAAGATACCGTAAAAATGATAACCAAATATAGCTCTTACTTAATTAAAGGACTTAAAATCCGCACACATATATGTTATCGAAATTTTCTAACAGAATCAATGATTTGAATCAGACAGAAATTCGACAACTATTGCTTAATTTATAAGCACACACACATATATCACATACGTTCAAGCTTTAATTTTTTTTTTTTTTTTTTTTTTCCACTAACTAAACCAATGGTATGCTATCCAAAGTTTAACTTATGCTGTTTACGAAACACGACTTCCGTTCAAGATTACCAACTATGTCTTAGTTGCTAATTACATCAAACAGCAGCAATAAGTTACAAAAACCCAGCATAGCAGGCCGAATTGAAAGGTTTAGCAAAACGGTGTACCAGACCAAATAGATCGGGTTACCTGAGCTGAAAAATAACATACTCACAACAGATCGAAATGATACTGTAATAAATTTTATTTTTATTTTTTTTTTCCATACCCACAAGAGAATAAATAACTCGCAAAACCACAGTGCTACAAATTAACAGGTTAGAAGCAGGGATCCAACATAAGGATAAAAAACTAGCAATGATTCAACCAAATCTGTAAATTAACAAGTTCAAACGATCTTACAACACACGATTCAAAATTTGTCTTAAGCTTGTTGGGATAGGTGTATCGTGTATGGAGTGATTTACGGAACATATCCGTAATTTACAGATTAAATTAAGGAAAAATAAAATCTGGGAAATAAATCATGCAGATAGAATAACTCATATTATATAGCCAGATCTAATCCGAAAAAAACACTAAAAGTTGTACGATACATATAGTTTGCTTAAATTTTTTATTTGCCTTTAAAAATTTTATTGCCCCCCCTCCCCGAGATCTATCCGCCCTCATATACAATCTAACACAACCAATCTTACCGTACGATCTAACTCAAACAACGAACGATAAAATTATGATGTAGAAAATAAAGGATTAGAGATCAAACCGAGGCGAGTAGTTACTCTTTCTTAAGACAAATTGCTCCGGTATGGTGCCCACGGTAGCGGCAACTGTCTCCCAAGATACAACGGCTTTATGTCTCGGATTTAGAGGCACTTCAAAAATCCGAGCTCCGGCGAACTTACATAGTGCTCCGACTTCTCTTCGACTCAATATCTAGATCTATATGACTGACTCTTTGTGGTGGAAAGACACAAGAGAAAATTCGATGAATAAACTTTCATCCATGGGGTTCTTTATATAGTGGAGAGGAGGAGCCAATGATTGAATTTGATTGGCCGAAACACATCATCAAACTTTTCCCCTTGGAAAAGTAATGGCCGACTTTTCCCTCAAGAAAGGAAAAGCCATTGGGGCGTGTAAAGCACCTTGGCCGACTTCACCCTTGCTTTCGATTGGTCGGATGACGTGTCCTCTGAATTCTGATTGGTCGAATGACTCAACGAATTCTGATTGGTCGAATGACTCAATCACATTCCAAAATTAATTTTATGGTTAATTTCATAAAGAAATTTTGTCCAAAAAATTAATAGTAACAACCGAACCGAACCGAACCAAGCACGAGCCAGACGGACGGCGGCGCACGCGCGCGCGTGTGGAATAATCTAAGTCCTCCCTCATGCACAAAAGTGTCTTGCCCCTTGGGGCACATCTATAAGAGCACACACTCGCCCTTATATATGGAGCTCAAGTCTCCCATCTTTCCAATGTGGGATATTGAGTTGAGGTATTCCCTTCAACTCTTATCTCCAACACATTTTCAACCAACTTTAGGCATTAATTTCTCATTCACTCCGACATCCGAATCGAGTGATTCAAAAGCCCATCATCAAGTATTTAATGATATCATTAACTCTCGATGACATACATCGGAGCCTATCCGTAAATCGCGCTAAAGTTGACTATTCAACCCTTCAAAAAAGGCTTTTTCTCCAACATTTTTTTTCCAGGGTATTGGTAGATGATCCTCGTCTTCTTAGTTAATATTCACTGATACTGTGGAACTTATAGGTGATGTCTGTGAATTTGAGGCAGATTGAGATAGGATTTGTTGTAATTCCTCATCCATCTTTGATGCAGCTATAATGCTTCCATTTGTGCTTTTCTTTCTGAAAATTTTGTAGTCGTAGTAGGTTGTATTTGAGATTGCTGGGGTTTTTGTATTGCTTGTAACCATTTCTCCATGTTTGTTGGTAGTAAGCTTTGGATAATGTTGCATTTTTCCCACCATCTGACTCTAAATCTTCTTCGGATAAGTTGCATAGGATTATCAGAATAATCTAAATACCAGTTCACTATCCATGATAGATAGAATTTTGTACATAATGTTGCGAATGCAGGAAATCTCTTTTCTGCCTCGGAAGGCTTGTACTTTGCTTTGAAAAGGTTGAAAGATTCAAGTACTGTTGGTTTTTGTATTTCGAGTACTGAACCAAAACATTCCCACCACTGAACCCACCATGATGGAAATTTTGAGATGTCTGCAATTTTTGTATCGAAGTGCATCAACCAAATATACTGATTGTTTTGATTTTGTATGAAGAACGCATTGAATCATGCCTGTTGATACTCCCAAGAGTTGAATGCAATTATATAAAAAGGCTGTTCTTTGTATTCTTCCGGAAATGCAATGGGCGCAGATGGAGCTGCATACAAATCTTTTGGAGAAATAACTTGGTGAATCTTACAGGTTGAAAATGCAGGGGTGGTTTGGTTATTTTGATAGTATTTGTGATCAAAGCTTGCTGATTGTGTAGCTTGCAAGATTGTTTGGTATAAAATTGGGGTTCTTTTATAAATCCCAAGGTTTGTAAAACCATCATGTTCCAAAGTAATTTTGGATAGATAGAAAGGGGTCTTAGCTATGAAAACCGGCTTCGATCATAGTAATTGTGAGTATGGTTTAACTGTGTAAACCGCCTTTTGTGTTCTTGTATTTTGTGTGGTAGAAGGTCTTGCTAGTGGTTGGAATGAATTTGATGTTAAATAATGGGTCTTGTTGATGATGATGTTATGGGTTTTGATGAAGATGCAGTAGGTCTTGGTGATGATATTGTTGGTAACTTTAGTAGGTTTTGTGTGTTTGGTAAAGGTTGAGATAAATGCATTTTTCTGAATTTTGGGCTTTGTAATAATTTATCAAGAAATTTTTGTGACTCTGGATCTAGCGAACTTGTTTCTTGGATGTTTGCGTCTTGTTCTTCTTTGATGACAATGTCATACCAAGACATCTTTGGTTTTGTAATACTTGTATTTGCAAGCTTTTTTCCTTTATCAACTTTTGGGACCATCGGATCTGTCTTGTAGGAATTCTCAAGTAAGAAAATCTGGGACTGAATTTGTATCTCTGTTTATGAATTCAATATCAAAATAAAAAATGCTTAAAATAGCTTGCCATCGTGCAAATATCTGTTTTGATGCAAGATTTTGTACATCTTTCTGTAAAATTTCTTTTGCACTTTTACAGTCTATGCGTAACAAAAAAAATTGTTTAATAAATCACTTTGAAATTTTTGAATGCATAAAACAATGCTTAAAATCTCTTTTTTGATTGTGGAATAATTCTTTTGGGTATCATTCCAATGTGTGGATGTAAACTGAACTATTAGCTCTTTAGAGTCTTGTTTTTGCTTCAGGATTCCTCCATAACCAATATCAGAAGCATCAGTTTCTACTATTTTATGTAGGTCAGGATCTGCCAAGGTCAGGACCTGTTTCTTAATTTGTTGGACAAGTTTTGTGTGTGTTGTATCCCAAGGTGTAGGGTTTTTCTTTTGTCGGTCATGAAGTGGTTTTGCTAGTCTGTTTAAATTTGGGTAAAAGTCTAGGACATAATTTAAACATCCTAAGAACCTTTGTAGTTGTTTTTTATCAATAATTTTATCGGGAAATTTTCGGGTGAAATTTAGAGACCTTTCTATGGGTGTAATAGTACCTTGTGTAATATAATGCCCAAGAAATCTTATTTTTGTTTGAAAAAACGACATTTTAAGTTCTGATATCACTAAACCGTTTTTTTCGATTACATATAGAAATGTTTTTAAATGTTTGAAATGATTGTCAATAGTTTTGGAAAATATAAGTACATCATCTATGTACACAATACAGAATGTTGAGTAATCATTGAAGATTTCATTCATAATTGTTTGAAATTCAGAAGGGGCATTTTTAAGCCGAAAGGCATTACATTCAATTGGTATTGTCCGAAGGGAACTGTAAAAGTTGTTTTATATCTGTCTGTTGGTTTTATTTGTATCTTCCAGAAACCTGATTTCATGTCAAATTTTGAGACTATGAAGGCGTCATGGAGTTTATTTAAAAGGTCCTTTTTATTAGGTATAGGATAACGAATCCATTTTAATGCCTTGTTAAGTGGTTTATAGTTAATGACTAGTCTTGGAGTTCCTCTCTCGATTTCAGAGGCTTTATTAACGTAGAAAGCAGAACAACTTCAAGGTGATCTAGTTTTAGAGATTAATTTTTTGTTTTCAAGATCTTGAATTTCTTTTCTGCAAAATTGTTCAAGGTCTTTATTCATTTGTATGGGCTGAGCTTTAGTAGGTATATCTTGTTCTTTGAAAGATGTTTCATAGGGCATATCAACCATATGGTGCTTTCTGTTCCAGAAAGCATTTGGTAGTTCAGCATAAACTTTTAATGTAAATATCTTTTGTAATCGTAATGTAAATATTTCTTTTAATGTAAATATCTTTAATGTATTGATGACGCATGTTCTTTTGGAGGTTAGGCCAGGGGTTGGCCATTGTAAAACTTCAGTTCCTTATTAATAAAATTTCTGAGGTTTTGAAAAAAAATAAAAATAAAAATAAAAATAAAAATTCTTTTGTAATCGTAGTACTTTTTCTTTTATCGTTGGTTGGTTAAGTAATCTATTTATTCTTTGTAGCGAAGCATCTTTTTGCAGCTCATTGAGCTGGAATTGCTTGTTATATATTATATTATTGATTGTGCTTTCATGTAGCTTTTAATAAATTTAGACTTCTAGTTCTTGGTTTTACTAAAAAAAGGAAACATGTGTTTTTTATTATTTATTTTGAAGGTAATGGAATCTAGGCAAACCTTGTATGGTGTTATAAGGTTGATAAACGGAGTGCCAAGTATATCATAGTGATGGATATCATTGACTACCACAAAGGATGTCATTAAAGAGACCCCATTACTGATTATTGAAACTTCTGTTTTTGCAGAGATTACTATTTTTGACTTGTTTGCTGCTGAAATTTTTTCATGGGTCTGCTGTAGGAATTTTACAAGGACAAACCCTTCTTTTATACAATTTAAGTCTGCTCCAGTATCAAAAAGTGCAATGGTTTTAAGTTCGAAATTATTCATGAACCTGATTGTAATATTTATGATGTATTTTCTCGATGTAATTTCTTTTAAAACAAAAAGGAAATCAGTTGAGGTTGTAGTAATGTTTTGTAGTTCCTGTGTAATATCTTCATTTTCAGTATGTGTGTCACTATTGTATTTTATTGTTTCAATAATGGTTTTGATTAACAGTGAATCATTTTATTGTTTCTCTTTTAATTCTCTTAGTTCATGTTTTATCTCTTTGATTTGTTTTTGCAGATCGTGATTTGTAATATTATCTTTTTTATTTTTATTCCTATTTAGAATTGTCGTCAAATCATAAGTACTCCTGGAAGTACTTGGTGCTGATGGCTCATGTTTAAAAGTCTCTAATAATTTTTCGAGATATTGTTGTTGTAGGGATGTGTCATTAATCTGTTGTAATATATCGATAAATATTTGTTGTTCTTTTGAGATAACATTTAGCATTTTTTCATTGTCTCCTTCTGATTCAGAAGCATTTGTTAATGTATCATCCATGTTAGCATTTCCATTGTTATCTGTATTTTCTTCATTAGTTGTGTCACTATCAGAATCTATAAGTAAGTTTGAGATTTTGTTTATAATATCGTCTTCCAGACTTAGTTCATTAAGTTTTCTTTTTAGTTTACAAAAGTTTGATGTATGTCCCTTTTTGTGGCATATGTAGCATTCAATGTCTTTTCTCCAATTTGGTCTTAGTTTTGTAGAAATTATTGTTTGAGGGTTGTTTTATTTGTTTGTTATTTTTATAGAAATTCCTATTTGGTTTATAGGGTGTTTTGTTTTTATAAGTTGGTTTTTTGCAATTTCCTTTGCAAGAGGATTCCTGTTTAAAAGGATTATTGTCAAATTGGTGACAAAAGGTTCCAAGTTCTAGATTAGCTTTTTTCATTTCCCATTTTATGTGTCTTTGAAGTTTGAGGTCTTGGCATATGTGTATTGATCTTATGAAATAATTTGGTTTCCTGAATTCTCACGAATTCTATTTCTGACTTTGTCCCCTAATAAGGTTGCAATCCTGCTAGGTACTTTTCTTTCCAAAAAGGCTGATTGGAATCATCCCTTTGCATTAATCTTGTTAGGAAATTGTTTTTATACCATTGGAAATCACTAAGTTTTTTACAACGTAGATTTGAAAGTAGTTCACTATTTCTTTCTTTTAGTTTTGCCGGATCGCCAAGAAAATGTATTGAGGTGGTATGTATTAGCGTGGATACAGCATCCTGTAAAGGTTCTTGTTGTTCGTCAAGAATTAGATTTTGCTCTTCATCGTATTTTAGTGAATTAAGTATTTGGTCATGTTGTTCAGGTGTTAAATAAAAATCCCACCATCCTTTTGATTGTCCTGAGAATCTGCAATTAGTAGCTCTACGGTAGTCCTATCTTGGACTCTGATCGCGTGTGAGTCACTAACGTCGATATTACTAGCAAGAATACTAGGTACATCGTAGTATAGTAAATGCGAGTCAAGGTCGATCCCACAGAGACAATGCAACTTATACATATAAATGATTCTAACCTAATTAAGAATCAACATATAGGCGGTCATTGACCACATAAAAGAAAACAAACATGGTAAACCTCTCCCTCTCCTCACCGATCTACTAACTTGGATTAGTTAATCGTTATCTTTACTTCCCCACATAATTTCCTTAGATTAATAGCGAGCTTTTAATGATTATTATCATATTTATCAGCTACGGGTGCAATTCCTACTCCTATCTACTCCAACAATGGCAGTAGACAATCTATACGCAAGCTACCCGCCTTAATTGGTCCGTAATAGCCCATACGCATAAAGAACTAGAACTGCCGATATTGAGCATTACCTCATACCGCTAACCCGCCTAGACAGCTGTCGACACTGACCAGCACGTTCCTAGGGTCCATTAAGACTATGTCCTAATTAACACTTCACTTGCGGTCCTTCATGTTAATTTATGAATTACAAATACTAGATTGGACCTATTACTCGTTTTAATTATTCCTGCCGATCAACGTAGCTCTAGTGAATCCCAGTTTAGGTTTTCTAAAATATGCCTCGGTAAACCGGTATAGACCGCCGGTTTACCGGGGGCGGGTTTTCCTAATTTCTAGATCTACATTGCTTAGTATGATTAAAATAAGTAAATTATGGGGTTGTTAAACATGCAGATTAACTAAAACACATAAATACGAACAGATCTACCATATTGAAGACAATAAAGGAACGTTCAAAGCTTCATACCTTCAACAATGGAGATCTAGCTCGATCTACTCAAAATAGAGATGATGGAAGAAGGGAGGAAACCAAAAAAACTCTTCAAAGCTCAAGAAAACTTTATTGCATAATAATAATTGTAATGAAATATATAAATTTGAAGATTTTATTAAGCATATGAAAACTCTTAGTATAGGCGGCTTTATATAGATACAATAGCCGACTTAAAACTCTCTAAAACCCTAACCGGCTTAGACAATGCGGCAGAATGAATTTCGTGCTCAATAAGTCACCTGTTTACCGGGCCTAACCCTCGGGTTACCGGGCCTTCTATTCTTCTTTTTCTTCAGCAGGCTTCTTCTTGGACTTCAATCACTCAGCCCAATACGTTCCTTTTTGTCCAAATCCGTTCTCCAATGCTCCAGAATTGGCACATCCTATAAAATACAAAAAACGAGACAAAACAGTACCAAAACATCGGGAAAATAGCGTAGATGAAGAATTACGATCCTGGAAACACTCACATAGCATTTAACACATATTTTAAGCAATAACGAGCCTATCTATCCTCTCTTGAGCAGAATTCGGGGTGAATATAGGTATAATTATGGGTACCATTTAGAGTGTCATCAACAACCCCCACTTAGCTTTTGATCGTCCCGAGCAAAAAGGCCAAAAGAAAATAACACTCTGAGCAATACACAAGTTAATTAAAAACAACTATGCCTTACTAAGCCAAGATCAAAATCAAGCCACTCATATCTATCAGTAACATATTAAACACTATTCATGTCATGAGCCAATGAGTGAGTGCAATAACTTTCACAACCGCTTAGAAATGCAGACAATTTCACATTACGTCAACCTGTAGTCGAACTAACCAGTTTCGAACATGTTATTTATTAATTAATTGAGCTGGCAAGCCTGATCAAGAACCGAGTACTACTCTTAGGCTCACGTTTATCGGTCTATGCAAAAGTCGTGCGTCTTACGCTCCATCGACTAAGATATTGCCAAAGAGAATATAGATGTATATATTTCAATGCACTGCTCTTTCTTGGTGGGTGAACTCTCATTGATTTATCTATCCTCACGGTCACACTCCTGATAAATTACCGAATCCGAAATTCCATTGCCTTTCGAAGCGTTGGTGGAACATAATTCGTGATAAAGCCAGGGTCAACTCTAGTCAAAGCAATATGCTATCGACTACACACTAAGGGAAGTGAGTTATACGTGCTTAAAATGGTGCCTCATAATAGAATACGCGCTTAATACGCCACTACTTCAGAAGTGGACACTTTCTCTTACTCGTGCAAGGTAAAACAAAGATGAAGTCAATTAACTCGAACAGATCAAAGATATCATAATTTTTCGAAATTCTGTCTAAAGGAATCAAAGTCTAAATGGTGAATCGTGCATCAAAGAGAATCAAGACAATCATGCAATTCATGGAATATAATGCTAAAAAGCTAAGTGACGTTCCTCTACCCCCCACTTAATCGAAACATTGTCCCCAATGTGTAAGATGAGAAATGAAAAACGGAAAGGAACTTAGCTTCGGTTAAGGACGGAACCAAAGAAGAAACGGATCATCGTATAAATCATCGGGTTCATGTAAGTAGTCCATGAAGAACCTGTGCTAAATAACTCAAGAAAAACCAAGAAGAATAGTGGTGACAAAAAACTGTATAATAAAAGTGCGGCAGTAAAAGAGAAAATAATATAACTCTAAAACAATTTAAGCCGACAAAATCATTATATAAATTTTATTCTGCTACATCAACTAAGTAGGAAAAGAAAAAGAAAATAAAAACAAGAAAAATGGAAAAAAACAATAGAAAGAAATAAAAGCTAGTCCTCATCAGAATCACCCTCCCAGTCGAATCCATGCTCAAAACCGGGAGGTGGTGCAGAACTTGAGGCGGCGGCGGCTGAAGATGATGCTCTATGATGTGGGGCAGTCCTAGGTGGCGGGGTAGCAGGCGGAACTCCTAGAAAGTCAATAATCCTATCCATCTTGCGATGCAGACTCGTAATCTCTCGCGAGTGCTCCTCAAGCAAGACTCTCTGAGTTCTCGGTGCACCATGCACCGGAGTACGCTCTCTCTCTGCTCTAACCCGTCTCTGAACTCTCGAAATTGACTGTGAACTGAGCTGTGGCTCAGGATCTTACCAATCATCACTAACAAACATCTTCACCTCAGCCTCTAAAGCAAATATATCAATCATCGGTCCGTATGGTAGCAGCTCTCGCTCAGAAATGGCGGCAAGCTCATGGATACGGCTGTGCATCAACAGACCGATGTTGATCGGGGCACCCGTCTCCAGGTAGAACATTAACTTTGCCCTCGAAGTGGTGACAGAAATAGTGTGCTTCATCGGAAGAAGGCGTGCACAAAAAATCGATTGACCATCTTCCGGTCCCAAGATAAATCGTTCTCTAGGAAGATGGTGGGGTCTCCAGCAGGATTACGCTTCCATTGCACCCCTAAGAAATCTGCAACCATATCCATCCTCTCGAGATCGGCAATGTTGCTCGAGGATGTGTACTCATCCGGGCCCACCGGTGGATTTCTAACCCCAAAATGCTCGTTGATCCTCTCAATAGAAAAATCAACCTTAACTCCTCGGACCATAGCAAATGTGGCTCCGGGGTTATGCGAAACGTAAGCATAGAATTCTCTTACCACCATGGCGTTGAATCTTGCCGGTGCCTCAGCCATGTCCAGTCAATCTTGTGCTTGTAGGGCCTCCGGCAATATCGACCCGCAGTCATCCAAATCTACCCCTCGTTATCGAGCCACTGGTCTTGCGTTCCAATGGCCTCGGAACGACTCGTACATAGCTAGAGAATGGAATTGCGCAACCCCGTCGATTAACGGATTGGCATCTCCATACACTGTCTGATATCCACTTGGACGAACAGCTGACCTTTGACGCTTAGGGCCCATCCTGAATGAGTACGAACCTGATACAGAAGCTGTTTCTGGAAAAGAGACCTCGGTAAACCGGAGGTAGGGTACGGTTTACCGGCCTGAATTTTCTGGATTTCTTTCTGGACTGTGCCTCTGATGGTGGAAGAAGAAGAATGGCAGCACCTCACTGTAGCAGCAAATTACAACTCAGCAATAGGGGTAGGAAATGGTGTTTAGGGTTTGGAAAATAGAAGGAATCGGTTTGGCTATGGTGGTGTTTAGGGTTTGGAAAATAGAAGGAATCGGTTTGGCTATGGTGGTGTTTTGGTGGTGATAGGGTGGTGATGGTGGTGATGGTGGCCGGATTTTTAAAGAAAGAAGAAATGGAAGAAGTTTGGTAAATGAAAGAGATGAAATTGATAAGAATGATGATAATGGTGATGAAGGGGTGGTTTAAATAGGAAGAATGGAGTGAATGTGGATGGTTTTAGTGGGATTGTGGGTAGAGAAGTTATTAGGGTGAGGGATTTGAGGAGGTGATTGATGGGATTGAGGTGGAGTTATGGTGGAGTGTGAGAAAGAATGAAAATTTTGAAAAGAGGGGAAAATGGTTCGGTTTCTGCTGACTGACCGTATCTGGTGCAACGTGTGTCCTCCACGTGTCTCTAAAAATTCAGCTTTATGAAATGATGTTCGGAAATCTGAAAATCAAGCCTCGGTAACCCGGAGGTTACCCTCGAGATACCGGGGGTATCTTTTCCTCAGATTTTGATCTGCCTTTGCTGCACTTCTTACTCAACCTTTCTGCTCAATTCTGACCTCAAATTGACTACCCTTTTATTCTTCAATTGTTATTTCCGACTCAAAACCTAACCTACTTCACTAGAATCCGCAACGAGGTAAAAAAAACCTTTCTACAACCATTCGGTTTCAAGTAGGGGTGTACATAGTCCAGTCCGGTCGGTTTTTTACGATTTTCTGAACTGAACTGTAGTTACGGTTTTGATATTTTCTGAACTGAACTGAATTGGTCATTTTTCTGAATTGGACTGAATCAATACAGTCCGGTTCGGTTCAGTTTCGGTTTTCAGACTGTATTTTATTTACCATAAAATTTTGATTTTTTTCTTCTAAAAATGAGACAAACACCATTATTGGCACCATAAGCCAGCGGGTGGTCGTTGTAACGACAATTTCAACGGTTGCTTTCAGCCTTTCACGATCAAAGGATGAAGAATATTAGAAGAAGCAAGAACGGCCGGTGAGCTCAAACGGCGGTTATCGGCGGCTGGGAAGCATTTTAGGTTTAAGTTTAGGTTTAGGTAGAAACGGCAGAAGTATAAGGTTTAGAAATTTAGGGTTGGGTGTGAGGGGGTTTTATAGTAGGAGCTAGTGAACAAATTGTTTATATATATATAAAATTAAAAATGAAGTATAACCGGTTCGGTTCGGGTCATACCGGTTTTATGGATAAACCCGAAACCTGAATTGGATTTCCGGTTCGGTTTTTCTTCAATGAAAAAACCGATTGGAAAACCGCGGTTCATCATTTTCCGGTCCGGTTTAATTCGGTTCAGTCGGTCAGTCCAGTTTTCCACTTTCGTTGTACACCCCTAGTTTCAAGCCTAAGTTTGTGGTAGGATGAAAAAAAAGCTCGTCCCTTCATCTGGCTACTTTTATTCAATCCTAAACTACCTAAGGGTTTGAAGAGATAGTTCTGAGTTTATAGTTGCCAGCTCGACTTTCTTCAGATCTCTGATCAATCAAGGGTTGGAGCCTTAACTCGCCAAACTTTTTCTCCAGAGGTTTGCACTTTTAAAGAACCTTTTTGAGCCCTCTTCCTAACACTCCTCTCTCTCTTAGCTTGTGTTCTAGGTCTGCCTCTACATCGAGATTTAGACTTTAAGCACAAGGATTCCACGTTTTCCACTTTTGGCTCGACTCGTTCACTACGCAACACGGAAGGACTGGCTTTCGTGAGCATTCTGTCGTGGTCCTTATCTTCTTTCTCTCTCAGCATTAATCTCATAAACTCTTGCTCAACGGTTTCTATGACAACCTCTCTATTCTTATGCCCCTCAATCTCCAAAATCTCCACATTCCCTAAAGCATATGTCATCTTACAACTCTCCGGTCGGTTTTCTAGGGGTTCTAAAATCCTAAAAGATACAACATCATTATTCATCCTTAGAGTGATCTCCCCTTATCAAAATCCATAACCACCCTGCTCGTTGCTAAGAAAGGTCGTCCTAAAAGAACTGGGCACTAGGATCTTTAGGTACATCTATGACCGTGATGTCAATAGGATACGTGAACCCTTCTGCCTTAATTGTACATTTCTTAAGCAAACCAGCAGGCATGTCTCTGGTTCTATCTATGAAGGTCATGGTCCTGGTTTGATTCATCACGACGGAAGTTTGATCTTTTGACAGAGGGAAAAAGGAAGAATATTGCAACTCGAGCCAGAGTCGCAGAGACCTAATCCTACGGATACTCCATTAACAGAAATTGGGAGTCTGAACGTGCCAGGGTCTCCTAACTTCACCACGGTGTCTGAGTCTGGGTAATACTCAGCCTCAGAAAACATCGTGTCAGGATCCTCTTCAGGATCATCAGAATCATAATCTGAAGATGATATATCAATTAATTCACAAGGAAACTCACCCGGACGATATGTGTTGTACTCCTTCAGGTCATCTTCAGGCTCTTGCTTGATTGCTTTCTCCTCTTTCTCCAACCGTTTCTTTAATGTCTCATAATGCTCCCGTGCTTCAGTTCCGGGATACATGGAAATTGGTGTGATGTTCAAGATTGTTCTAGGCATATTGTTTGACTTGTGTGTGCTTTTTCAACTCTGAATCGATCAAATTTCTGAAGTATTCTGATCAATCTGCAAAAAGACAAAATAAAACAAAGAAAAGGTTAGCAACTTCCGCTTCAGCTGGGTGTGATCCCAACTGTTGCGGACCTACTAACTAAAATCAACAAGGAATAACACAGAATAACAGGAACTGCTCAGAAATCGATTTTCCAGGCCTCGGTAACTCAGAGGTTACCTTCGGGATACCGGCCCTGAATTTTTGAATTCTGGCAGTTTAAAAACGACTTCTTAATTAGAATTAAAACGTTTATATTTATAAATTGGCCATTGTCCCCGGCAACGGCACCAAAAATCTTGATCGCGTGTGAGTCACTAACATCGATATTACTAGCAAGAATACTAGGTACATCGCAGTATATAAATGCGAGTCAAGGTCGATCCCACAGAGACAACGCAACTTATACATATAAACGATTCTAACCTAATTAAGAAGCAACATATAGGCGGTCATTGACCAACAATAACATAAAAGAAAACAAACATGGTACACCTCTCCCTCTCCTCACCGATCTATTAACTTGGATTAGTTAATCGTTATGTTTACTTCCCCACATAATTTTCTTAGATTAATCGCGACCTTTTAATGATTATTATCATATTTATCAACTACGGGTGCAATTCCTACTCCTATCTACTCCGACAATGGCAGTAGACAAATCTATACGCAAGCTACCCTGCTTAATTGATCCGTAATAGCCCATACGCATAAAGAACTAGAGCGCCGATATTGAGCGTTACCTCATACCGCTAACCCGCCTAGACAAATGTCGACACCGACCAAAGACGTTCCTAGGGTCCATCAAGACTATGTCCTAATTAACACTTCACTTGCGGTCCTTCATGTTAATTTACGAATTACGAATACTAGATTGGCCAGACCTATTACTCGTTTTAATTATTCCTGCCGATCAACGTAGCTGTAGTGAATCCCAGTTTAGGTTTTCTAAAATATGCCTTGGTAAACCAGTATAGACCGCTGGTTTACCGGGGGCGACTTTTCCTAATTTCTGGATCTACATTGCTCAGTACGATTAAAATAAGTAAATTATGGTGTTGTTAAACATGCAGATTAACTAAAACACATAAATACGAACAGATCTATCATATTGAAGACAATAAAGGAACGTTCAAAGCTTCATACCTTCAACAATGGAGATCTAGCTCGATCTACTCAAGCTAGAGATGATGGAAGAAGGGAGGAAACCAAAAACAACTCTCCAAAGCTCAAGAAAACTTTATTGCATAATAATAATTGTAATGTAATATATAAATTTGAAGATTGTATTAAGCATATGAAAACTCTCAGTATATGCAGCTTTATATAGATACAATAGCCGACTTAAGACTCTCTAAAACCCTAACCGACTTAGACAATGCGGCGAAATGAATTTCGTGTTTTGAATAAGTCACCATTTACCGGGCCTAACCCTCGGGTTACCGGGCCTTCTATTCTTCTTTTTCTTCAGCAGGCTTCTTATTGGACTTCAATCACTCAGCCCAATGCGTTCCTTTTGGTCCAGATCCGTTCTCCAATGCTCCAGAATTGGCACATCCTATAAAATACACAAAACGAGACAAAACAGTACCAAAACATCGGGAAAATAGCGTAGATGCAGAATTACGATCCTGGAAACACATATTCTAAGCAATAACGAGCCTATCTATCCTCTCTTGAGCAGAATTCGGGGTGAATATAGGTATAATTATGGGTACCATTTAGAGTGTCATCAGACTCCGTGTTGCGTCCTATATGCAATTGCAGCCATTGTCATTTGCTAGAATTTGATATTCCTTCATAGTATCTAAGTTCCAATTGTAAACAGATGATGCATTAAAACGATTTTGAGTTTGAGTTTCTACTGGTATTATGTCCGTAGGATAATTTGGAACGTGTTGTGAATTCCATCCTATTTTGTTTATTTGATTTTTATCTAGTGAGGTATCAGTGTCTATTTGTGAGTCAAAATCATATTCTTTTCCAATCGTATTACTATGTAATGTTGTTGTGGGGGTCGTTATAGGGGTGTCCGGTGCTATTTGATTTTCAGAAGATGAGCTGGCTGTCATCTTTTGAAGTATGTTTTGTAAATCTTTGAATAAATCGGATTTTTTTCTTTTGTATATCTTTGATAGATGAAGAAGACACTTGGTATGGTTTGAAGACTGGGGTTGTTGGGTGTTTTAGTATATTGGAATTATCAGTTTGAGGAGTTTTCTCAATTTGACTAATCTTCATGTGTTTTTCCATTATTGCTAATTGTTTTCCGGTTGTATGGAGATTAGTATTTGTGTAATTATTTTGTAAAATAATATTTTTTATATTTATTTTGTCGTCTTCTCCGGGCATTTTGATCGGACAAGCTTCTATATATTGATCTTGGTGTTGTATCTTTATTCCTTGGAAAGGTGGGTGAATAGATTTTATTTTTTCAGAATTTTGGGTAGTTTCCCATTCTGGATTCTTATTGCGAATGGTAATATGACTAATTATGGTTGTGAAAGGGTAGTCAATATGATTTTCTAAGGAGTAAATTTCAAACCAGCCAAAGAAATGTATATGAATTTTATATTTATTTACAAAGTCGTAGTATTTGTTTTGAATTTCGTGTCGTTTTAACAGAAATTTGTCAAAGAATCAAGTCATTTTCTTTACATTTCTTTCAGAGTAAAAGTCATCTTGGAGAATTTTTTTTATTAATTGTAAAATCTTTTTCGATTATATTTAGTTCATTAAAGTTATCAGTAATGGCTGAAAAAGATGGGCTAGTTGGTTCTGGAGGGTTTGTTGGTTTGTTGCTTTCTTCGTTTTCTGTATGATAAAAAGATCTTGGAATTTGTGAAACATAATCTACGTTTCTTAATCTTCTAACAAGGATATCGGAGATTGAATTCCTTGGTTTTGAGGTACCTATAACCGATGAGATTTGTGATACTCTGCCTAGATCAATAGTATCGTCAGATACCAATCCAGAACTAGTGTATCGTGCACTTGTACTTCCTCTTCTGTCAAAAAGAACTTTTACTTTGCCATCAATGAATTGAGTAACATGTTTTAGTTCTAAATTTGGTTCAGGTAATTTTTGGTGTACTGGACTACATTTTCTAAAACCCATTCGTCTGGAAGAGTAATATCTTTCCATTTGATGGTTCTAAAAGTACACTTATTAGATCTCGAAAGATATATTTGTAGCAGGAGAGTTTCTTCTTTTGGACTATAACATCTTATTTTTGTAGGAAAGGCTGAAATCATAGCTTTGTAGTGTAATCTAAAAATAATAGAAATATGAATTGATCCTTCTAGCATTTTGTAATTGTGTGTTTTTATTTGAAGCACTATATTGTACTCCCTCCATACCATTTTAATAGTCATGTTTGACTTTTCACACGATTAATAAAAGTGTAATTAATACTTTGAATCTCATTAAATGATATAATATTTTTTTACATTTATGTCATTTAAGTAATACTTTGTCATAAATGTAACATATTTGATCATTTAATGAGATTCAAAGCATTAATTATACTTTTTGAAAAGTCAAACAATACTATTAAAATGGGACGGAGGGAGTATAAGTTATATGATTCAACGACATTATTTTGACGGAAATTTTAAAGGGAGCTTCGATTATGTAAACTTCTTGACTAACATAGTTGTACACATAGCTTTGACAAACAAATTTTGAGTTAAATAAGTTTTGAATCATAAAAAATAGTGAAAACACCCAAAATACCCTCACCTTCTTTCTTCAACCTTGAACCCTAAATCCTATCCTGTCGGAAAATCTGCATAAAATTCAGCGGAAAACCCACCAAAAACCCCCCTTGAACCCCTAAACCCCGAACCCCTGAACCCCAACAACCCTGAACCCTTAAATTCGTGATTTTCCGGCCGTTTTCCGGCGATGTCGCGATTTTTTTTTTAAAATCATGAAAGATGATCGAAGCAAGAAGAAAAAGGAAGAAGACGATGATAAATGAGTTTATGGACTGAATTGGTGGAAGAGGTGGTGTTAATGGAAGAAATCAGAGGTGCTTTATTGGAGGAATGAAGAAGGAAGAAGAAGATGGAAAAGAAGAAAGAATGATGAAGAAGAAGAAGAAGAAGAAGAAAAAAAGATGGAAGAGGTGGTGTTTGTGGGTTGAATCGGATTGAGAAGATGTCGTTAATGGATGAAATTGAAGGTGACATCAATGGCAGAAAAGCCCTTTCCGGCGAAAAGAATAAAGAAAGAGATGGGATGGGGGCTAATTAGTTTCTTACACTCTTTTAAAAGAAGAAGCTTATATGTGCAAAAATTTGTTCTCGGTAGCTTATTTAACTCATTCCCCCAATTTGTTGTTGTTTAAATGAATCGACATCCGGACGTGTTTGATAATCCTTTCAGACAATCAATTAATTAATTAATTAATTAAGTGCATTTGAATTGTCTAAATAAATTTTAAGTGATGAATGTATGACTTCTTTAAATAAAGAAAAAAACTTGACAACATTTCGATGTTTTTGTATCTATTAAATTTACTAAAACAATATCTTATATATGTTTTCTTCCCTTATGTTTTTCGGATCTGATCAACATAAACTCAATCACTTCTTGTTTATGCATTATCATTTAAGTTATTTGCATGTTATCTACCTATCACGTACCAAAGGAAAGTTCACTGACAATATCGTCGTTAAATGAATTAAAATTAAGAAGGTTTTGTAAATGTACCGTGTGGTTATGCATACTTTTAAATTGTATATTAAAGTTAAATGACCATCACGGTAAAAGAAAATCACATACACAACGAAAGACATTAAACTTGTCACAAAAGAAAGACATGTAATGAAAAGTGATAATATTAGACTAGAAATAGATAATAACATTGTAGCTTCTTTATTTTATAATATTTTAGATACTCCACATGGTTGATATTGGGTAGACATTCACGATACATTGATACTCCATATTAGGACATTTGGGAATGGGAGATTCTATTGCAGAATTTATTTATTTTTACAAAGGTCCAGATATATATAGCACATAAAAACTCTAGGCTTTTGTATGTATTTAAAGAAATACACGTAAAAACCCTAAATCTTTGTGTTAAAACAAGACGTTTGTAATAAATACACCCTGCAACTAATTCCCAACAAACGCGTGACATTAATACTTTGACATCTCGTAGCAGCCATATCCATCTTCATCACGATGACATTCACCACAACCAAAATCATCACAATTGTAATGAGGTAAATTACAAGGAACAGTTGAGCAATCCGTTGGTTCTTCAGCCAATTTGCTAATTGGAATGCTCGCAACATTCTTCATTCCAACTGCCCAAAAAAAAAAAACAGTTAGATGCTTGGAAGAAAAACAGTTATGTCAGTTGGAGGGATATTGTGCAGTTGTAACAGATTTAACCGATAATTAGACGTTTAGGAAGCTTATGCATGCAGATTCATGGTATTTGGTGAAGAAAAATAGACTAATGTCGATCACTAGTTATTCAAATTTGCTCTGATGTCCCCCACTGAGAAATTTTTTCCCTGTCCGCCATATTAGGATCAAGCGCTTACCGTTGTACTAAACCAATTGGTGTTAGTAAAGGCGCTACTATATTTTCCTTATATCACTCTTAACACGCCCCCTCAAGTGTGAGCCTATAACAAGCCCGGGCCAACATGGCACACAAAGGCATATAAAGGGCACACAAGGCCAACAAAGAGGCCCAACACTTGCACAATATAATTGGGGAAACAATGTTAGTTGCAAGGATTGATCCCATGACCTCTTGCTCTGATACCATATCAGGATCAAGCGCTTACCGTTGTACTAAAACCAATTGGTGTTAGTAAAGGCGCTACTATATTTTCCTTATATCACTCTTAACACGCCATTGCTGAGTTATGCCTTTGGGGTTTGATCATTTGGTTTAATCAAATGTGATATTTAATTGTAATGATTGACAAATAAATAATTTATAAATACATACACAAACATACATGTATATAGTGTAGGAGAATTAAGGATGTGAAAAGAACTAAAAAGACAAGATAGAAAAAAGACTCACAAGAGTTGATGAGGCAAAAGATGATGATGTATGCAACCACTGCCATTTCTTTTTGCTTCAAAACTTTAATTACTTGGTACTTAATCTTATTGCCTTTGTGTTTGTTAATTTTTAGATCAATTTGGTGCTAATTTATAGGAATAATATTACTTTTTAGCCGGCATAAGGCAATGATCATTGTATTAAATATTCTTCAAACATTTTCCATTTTTACTCTTGTAGTAGTTATGTTTGTAGTATCTTGTGTTATTTACATACGTGACGACTAAAAATCACACATTTATTCCAATGTTTCATGATTATATTGATCAAGGCTCATTATTTTCATTATTATTTAAGCCAGTCTGATCACAGGACAGGTCGGGACGACATTTATCTCATCCTCCTATCTCCGATCATATTCTATCATTGCAGTATCAAGGTCCTGGACTAAATCGATCAGTGTATTGTTCATTAGCTAATCTTTTTGCTGAAATATTTTGGATCAGTTAGCTGTTGTCAGAAACTGGGATACGTTTGAGCAGTGTCAGACAGTATTAGTGCTACTTCATTGGCTCAAAGTAATATTTATCATACTCGTACAAAGCATATATATTGAAGTGGATATATATACACTAGGTTTTGTAATCAAGTTCTTGTCAAACGGATGTTGGTAAACTACATCCCACCTTCATTGCGGATTGTTGATGCCTTCATTGCCAGGAACTCGGTTTGAAGATTTCAGGTCGTTAGGGAAACTTGGGCGATAAAACTGCTATCTAGGATGTTGATCTTTAGGTTCGACCTTAGTTAGAGAGTAGCTCTAACACCTTTCTTCTTTTGCAAGGATGGCACGTGATAGGAGAGTTACACGTTATACAACAAACGGTTCTGATCAGGATCCTCCAGCATCATCAAAACCAGTCCCTTCGCCCCCACCGAGGACCCAGGGGCAGAAGCGTGGAAGAACTCAGGGCCGATCTCTGGGCCAGCCTCAAGGGCTTTCCTAAGGGCCTCAACATCATGCATCAGATATCCCTTCCAAGACTACTTCGGAGAGGCTACCACCCTCCTCTCGTCAGGCTACCCCTCATCCACTACAACATGACTCTCACACCCATCTGCAGCAAGGTTAGTCAGCAGGGCTTCAGCATGGTCCGTCAGCACAGTATCAACAGGTTCTTTTTACAGGATTGTTTGGGCACAGCTCACTTTAGGACAGAAAATCTTTCATACATGTTCGGGTGTAGGCAGTGGTTCTGGTATTCAGGGTGATTCTATGATGCACATGTTTATGGAGTACATGAGAAACCAAGATGACAAAGGAGAGAGGATGTACAGGGAGATGCGGGATGAGAGGCCAACAACACATGCTCCTAAGGCTGGTAGTTGGTATACTGACTTGCAAAAGAATGGTGCTCCAGTGTTCAATGGTACATGTGGTTCTGAGAGAGCGGAATATTGGATTAAGGAAATGGAAAGGCTCCTAGATATTTTGGAAGTACCTGAGAATAAGTGGGCTAGCTTGGGTGAATCATTTCAGAAAGAGGGTGCATAGAAATGGAGTGAGGCGGTCGTAGCAACCTGTGGACCGTACCCAGATTGGCAAACATTTAAAGAGTTGTTTTATGGAAAGTATTTCCCCTCTTCAGCGCATTCGCAAAAGGCTGCAGAGTTTTTTACGTTAAAGTAAGACGATATGACGGTTCTTGAGTATTCACATGGGTTCGATGAGCTAAGTCAGTATGTGCCAGGGATGTTGACTGATGAGAAAGTGTTGACAGATAAGTTTGAGGAAGGTTTGCACCATAAGATTCAAGACAGGCTATCAGGAATTCCTTCTCTGGATATGACAGACTTGTTGGATCGTGCCACCAGGGTTGAGCGAATTTACAAATCCACCGTCGTGCGTGTTGGAGATAAGAGGTCTCATGATGAAATACATGAAAGTAAGGCTCCAGTTGCTTCCAAGGACCCGTTTCAGGCATCTCATCCTCACCCTCTGTGCCCTAAGTGTTCTAAACCCTATCCTGGAGAGTGTAGGGTAGGTAAGCCAGGGTGTTATCAGTGTGGACAGACATGACATATGTCTAGAGAGTGCCCCAACCAACGTGTCAGACTAACCCTCATTCAGCGTCTCCTCAAGGCAAGACATGTGGAACTTCTAGAGTCTTTGCTTTGGATTCTTCGCCCGATACGTCAAGTTCGAGGACGAAACTTCTTATAAGGAAGGGAGTATGTAAAACCCCGTAATTCTTATAAGGAATTTGGTCAGAGTACTTGCGGCTGCAACTTGTATTCCGTTCCCATCGGCAATATACAGGTAAAGGGAAATCATTTGTTTTAAACTGTTTCGTTGATCCGTTTTGCAGATACAAACAGTCGAAACGATCACAACAAAGAGACGAATAATTTTATCCAAACAATCTGATATTTTCAGCGAGGTATTTTCCCTAATCTGCTGCTGTTCGGTTCATCCCTATACTTAAAATTAGGGTTCGTTATCGTAAAATCGTAGTTTTTGATATAAAATTAATGTTAAATTTAAATGTTTTGTAATAGGTGTTCGTAGATTCAGTAAATTGCTAGGAGTACCTCAAAATCTAAGGTAATGAGCTCTTCTATAAAAAAAGTTCTGTTTTTAGTTTTGAAGGTTGCGTTTTTAGTTTAAAGATTATGCTTCTAAGTTGTTTTAATATTGTTTATGTTAAGTTCTACGAAACCGAATATGATTATGTGTTGCCGGGTATCGGCCAAACAATGTTTTAAGAAAGTTATTCTACTTTGTGGTCTCAACATGGGTATTATTCAAAATCCCGTGTTGAGAGTATCGTGCAGTCGTAACATGGGTATTATTCAAATGTAACATCATCTCAGGTATCTTAATTTAGTTGTAACATCATCTCGGGTAATTAGAGAATAGTAACAAGTTATATGTTATGATATTTAGTTATGTTTCCTTGTGTAACGTTTTTTTCACTCACTTAAATGTAATTTTAGATCGTTTTCTTAATAGTTATTCTCAGATAATTATTATTTTAAACAACAACAACAAAAAAGTTGACTTATTACTATTACTAATGGTATAATAATATGATATTTTAACTTATTATATGTTATTCAATCAAAAAATGTTAGTACTTAGATACATACCCTAGTGGTTAGCCACTAGGATCTAACTAGGGATTTCAACGGGGAGACCCGGGTTCGAGCCCCGCTTGGGGTATAGTTTAGTTAGGATGAGTGAGTGTGGTTCGAGTCCCGCTTGAGACATAGTTTAGTTAAGATGGGTGAGTGTGTATTTTGTTTCGGAAAAGAAAAAAAATAAAAAAATATTAACACAAGTTAATTGCTTCTCAACTGGCACGACAATGATTGCAGAATCAAATTTATAGTAAGTTACCCCTCAAAAAAATTTATAGCAAGTTAAAATATTTATTAAAATTGAAACATTCGCCTAGGACATGTTCTCGTTTCCACAAATGTTTATATTACAAAAATAAATTGCATATTACTATTTTCGTCCCAAAATATAAATCAGTTTAGCTTTTTAAATTTGTCATCTAATATAAATCCATTTAGAATACTCCATGTCATATAATATAAATCAATTTAGAATACAAATAGAGCATTTATTACATTTTTCTTTCTTTTACCCTTCATTTATTATATATTCACATACTTTACAACTTACATTAATGACAATCAAAGGGTATTCTAGACTTTTACCATTAAAATTAACGTCACTTAACCAGTTTCTTAATCTGTGTGAAAATGTCTAAATGAATTTATATTTTGGGACAAAGGTAGTACTAGATTAATGTTTGTAAGAACAATTACCAGTTATATCATATCTTTAATGAAACCATTGAAACATAAATCTAAAAGTAATTAACCAAAAATATTAGAATTTAAATATGGCCTTCTTATATGTTTAAACTTTAAAGTGGATTTATCGTATAGAGTAATGTTAGTTTCACGACAATATTACACAACAAAGTTACATTAACATGTTTTTTATACACAATTTAGTGATACATTTGCTTCATATTCATATGTGCTACCTCCGTCCAAAAATGTAAATCCATTTAGGACTTTTTACACATATTAAGAAAGTTGTTAAATGTCATTAATTATAATAATAAAAGTCTAAAATACTCTTTGAGTCTCATTAATGTAATACTTGTAAAGTAGGTGGATGTATAATAAATTAGGGGTAAAACGAAGAAAAATATAATAAATGCTACATTGGTATTATTAATAGATTTATATTATAGGGCAAATTCAAAAAGTTTAACGGATTTATATTTTGGGACGGAAGTAGTACACCTTATTGTCACTTTACACTCTTATCACCATCGATCATGGTGGATATATAACAATCAATAAATCATACACTTCCTCATAAAAAAATCATACACTTTAATCAATAGTGATAAACATTTGGAGTGGTAGATGGAGCAAATATTGTTGAATCGTGTGCATGATGTATACTTGCTATATATCTGTACGTATAATGTATTTATATATGTTTGATTAATTCAAAAAAAGTGTCAATCTGTGGGGGGAACGAGAGAGAAGGACATAAATATTCCATCAATTGAGTAAAATGACAGCCTTTTGAAACTTTTGAATAAATGACAAAACTATTTATTCACTGTTGAAATTCACTTGTGTTCGAAATTCACTGCCGAAATTCACTGTCGAAATCCACTAATTTTTAAAATTCATTGTCGAAATTCACTGATTTTCGGGATTCACTGTCGAAATTCACTATCGAAATTCACTGATTTCGGGATTCACTGGGAAGATTCACTGATTTTCAGGATTCACTGTTTGTCCTTCTCGCTATAAAAATTATGCAGTTGTCCTTCTCCCTATAAAAAATATGTAACTGTCCTGTTACTTAAAAATATTCAAGATTGTGTCCTTACATCAAGATGGATTAGTCACATATCACGATCAATTATGTAAAAACGTGTTGCATTACTCTTTGTGACACAGCTGTTATGGTAATAACATTTCTTTTTTTGTCCGAAATGTAGAAAGATTTCATGTAATCATCTACTATTATACATCTGTCACATAAATAAGTTCATTTAGCTTTTTAGTTTTGCCTCATAATGTAAGTCCATTTAGAAAACCAATTAGCATTTATTACAATTTTCTCCTTTCACCCATCGTTTATTATATACTCATCCACTTTCCAGTACTTTTTACATTAATAACAGTCAAATGCCATTTTAGACCATGTAATCAAAATTAATGACACACAACCAATTTAACCAACATTCTTAAACTGTGTGAAAATATCCAGATTGACTTTCATTTTGGGACGGATGTAGTATTTATTAACTGATGTCGTTGTCAAAACACTTTTATTTTTCCTCTGTACTCCCTCCATTTTTTTATCTGTCCCAGAGAGAACATTCACACAGAGTAAAAAAGTAATTAGTATGTCTAAAATATAGTATTGGAAATGTAATTTTTTATTGGAAATGTAAATACTTTGTTGGTAAAAAAGTTTTTAGTATTGAAAATTAATTTTTTTATTGGGAATGTAAATAATTATTGGTAAATGAGGAAAGTAATAAATCATGCATTGAAAAAATTAAAATAACAGATAAATAAAAATAGAATAAATTCTGAAATGTGACAGATAAAGAAAAATAAAGGAAGGAATTACTATCATTCTAAAACAATGGTTTTGATACAGATTTGTTCTCTTTTGAAAAGGAAAGACTTATTCTTAAACACCTATTCCACTTTAGTTTTTTATTTGTTTTATTTTATATTATTTTGTCGCACGTTTAGTATTTACTTTTATGTAAGTTTATTTGCCAATATACCTAAAAAACAGCAATAACAATAATGTATAGTTGCCAAATGTATTCCTATAGATGAAATATAAGCAATGCATTTTGATTCTTCAACATCTTAGATTTGGATTACATTTGTAACTTTTGCGGAGATATTTTTTCTAATTTAAATGTTGAATAAATTATATAGATACGTACCTAACGATACAGGGGTTCACCCCTCCACGTGTCGACTATCGTTTGGTCCTTACATTATGGATAAATGCCAAGGTACTCACGTCGATGCCCAGACTCGATGCTACGATGATCGACAATCGAGCAGTGTAGGACAATGAGTCCCAGAGTCGAGTACCGCGGGTCGGCAACATCGACATGGAGGACGAGTCCGCACCACCGTCAAGGCCCATTAACAGTGTGATAACTTGGGCAAGGGTCAAGGCCCATCAAGGGTAAATATGACAATAACTCAAACCGACCTAGTATTAGGGTTAGGGCATGTGTTGTCATTATAAATACCACAATCCAGGAACTACGTAAGGCTTGATTCCTGGAACATAACAGGATACGTAGGCAATCTAAGATAAATTCTTAGACTCAGCCGCAAATCACAACACACACACATTCTTATTCTTTAGGCATTAGGGTTTTGGGTGTTCATCATAGATCCAATCAAGGCCCGGATTATTTAGGTGACTAAATCGGTCATCGTCATTGGCGCTAGAAGGAGGGCCCTTCTACTGTTGAATACACCAAGATCACGATGCCTCCCAAGGGAAAGAACGCCGGGAAAACCGCATCCAAAGCCACAGATCAATAGAGCTCACAGATTAACGAGCAGATAGATCTAGATGCACAGGGAGCAAAAGATCCAGTCTTGGACCCCGTCCATGAAAATCCCAGAGAGAAAAGCAGGGTCTTGCTCCAGAACACCAAGCTATCGTGAATCAGTTGGCAAGGGCGGATCGCGAATTAATGTCCAGGATTATAGCAGAGGCGTTTATGGTGCAGCAGCAAGCAGACGGCGGCCCGAAAGATGCAGCAGCAGACGGCGGTCCGAAGGATGCTGCAGAAAATCCTAAGCGGACTCCCGGAGACGAAGTCAGTGCGTCCTTCAGCTCTGTAGAGAGAAAGAGATGCGAGATCCAACAGAAGCATCAGAAGATGGACGAGGACAGCGTTAGGGAGGAGCTGGACGTTATTCTGGGGAAAAGTCAGGTCTCGCTATGGTTGGAGTCCCCTTTCACGAAGGAGATTGAGAGTTTCCCTAAACCTAAGGGGTTTAAGATACCAAAGATAGAGCCTTACAATGGTACTACCGATCCGGAAGACCATCTACATAGGTATCTGTCTCAGATGAGGTTGGACGGCGCACCTGATGCGATGCGATGTCGGGCATTTAAGACACTGCTCGTAGGTCGAGCCAGGGAATGGTTTACCAAGCTACGACCCGGGTCGATCTCCAGTTTTGCCATGCTAGCCCACAAGTTTTGGGATGCGTTCATCGTCAACAAAAAGTTTCACTTAAGCGCCACGCACCTCATGAACATGAGGCAGCAAAAGGATGAAACAGTACTAGATTATTGTTGGTCCCTTGGAAAGGCTAACACAAGTTTAGAGGGGGGGTGAATAAACTTGTCACCAAAAACTTTCCCAAAACTGGAATAGCCCCAGGAACTGAGTTTCTCTGAAACTCAAACTGATGCTTAGTCTAGTTTTGTTCCTGTCCCTTAACTTGTGCGGAGTTCAGCTAACTTAACTGAGTATAAGTCAATACTGACTTGTATTTAGTCTTGTTAACTGGCAGCAGATATAAATTAGCCTTTAACAACTAGTTTACTTAGTTTCAGAGTGAAAACCAGATACATGTAACTATAATAAAGTAAATGAATGCGTAAAGTAAATAAACAAGAGTTATAGAGGTTCCAGGTGGTGTAATCCTGTACGTCATCTCTTCCCCTGTGATGCGGATGAAAATTCCACTAGAAATTCTTTGAGATGGCCCGGTTACAAAGAGTCCTAAACTGATAGTCCTTGACTAATCCCTAGCTTCACTATCTAAACACTTGTAGAACATGTAGGATTGCTGCTCTTCAACTGTTTGAAACACTGGTCCTTGGAGGGTAGGATTGCCTCTTCACCAGCTCATCACAATCACAGTCTTCCTGACTACACTCAACTGTCCTTCACACATTCTTGGTGTTTCACAGTCTAAACCTTTGATAAAATCAAAGTTGAGACTTGAATCAATAACTATGATTCAATTGTGATTAGAGATTTTCTTCTAGATGAGTAAGTTATGCTCGGCTCTGTATTTCTTCAAATGATTGATATTGATCTTGCAATTAAGTACTTAGCAGGAATTCTTTCTGAGATTGGCTTTCCCCCTTAATTAGATCCTTTTTGACTAGATAGATTCTTTTTAAATTCCTCTTGCTCTTTTTCACACACACCGCTTTTACGTTGTAGAGGTAGTCTATTTATAGGGGTTCATTCAACGTTCATCCTGCTTGAATCTTGCAATGGCTATATTTTATGACCGTTCTGATTTGTCAGTAGTTCATCCAATAAAATCACTTCCTTTGTAACGTTTGACTGTACGATCAGTTTAATGGATGACTGACATATAAAACTGAGTTACTTTATCAGTTTCATGCTGAGTTTATCACTTGTCAGTTTTTTGACTGACTTGGAGCGTTAACTAAGATTTTACTCATCTTAAAATATCAGTACTCCAGTTTTCATCTGATTATAAATGACTTAATCAGAGTACACCATGATTTATTATCATCTAAGAATTCATTGTCCTTATGATTCTTAGGTCCTCATACAAGATCCATAAAGTCAGTTCAGGTCACCACAATCTTGCCTGAAATCTAACTTTACAGTCTCGACTTAATCTTCATAACTGAGTTTGAACCCTCAGTTCTTCAATCTTCAATAACTGAGTTTGTGACGCTCAGTTCTTCAGTCTTCTTAGATAAGCCAACCGAGTCTGTAACTCTCAGCTAACTTATCTTCTTCAGTTTTCTATTGGTGTGTTCTATTGTTCAGTTTCTATAAATCTCAGTTTCTTACTTTCTCAGTTCCAGCCTAGAACTATTACAGTACTTGTCTGATTTAACTTATACAAATATCAGACTCTAATAAATCCTATACATTGATATCTAGACATTTTTTTGCTTTGCACTATAACAGCTAGTTATGACCTTCATCAATGGGGTTTAGAATAATAACTGATTAAGCGATGAATCATCATCAAAACATAAATTTTATTTCCAACAATTATCTAAAGAGATTTAATCTCGAGGCCATGCAGGTCAAGGATGCAGATGATCGACTTCTGATCACATCGTTTGTGGGGGGACTGCTGATGACGGTCAATTTACACCATTAATTATCTATTTATTACCCCCGATTCTAGCTTAAATGGGCTTTAAGTGGTTAGTAATTAGTCGTCTCGTGCATAAATTACACCCGAACCGAGTTACGACTCATTATTATGTAATTAGCCATTTTATTATATTATTTGATAATACAAGCCTTGTTTTATTGTTTATTTATAGTGGGCTTATTTCGGAAGCGATTTAGCTGGACTTCGGAGGAGAAAAATGCACAGAAACAGACCAGGAACGGACCAGGCAAAGTAGAAAAAGGCCTAGGCATATCCTCTGGCTCGCTGGCAGCGAGCCCTGCTCTGGCTGCCAGCGAGTTGACTGTTTTTGTCCTGCTTCTCCAGACGCGTTTTAGATTTCATTAGGGTTTAGGAAACGTGATTTAGGTCGGTTGACGGCTACTCTAAGTCAGTTTACAGCCTATATAAACTCCCTCTTATTAGTCAAATTTTACACATCGACTCATAACATAATTTGTAAGTTTTTCAGAGCAGTTTTAGTACAGATTTCCAGCAGTAATGTGAGTTATTTGTATTCACTTGTTCTTTCTTCTATGTTGTAATTATCCCCCCAATTATTGTTTATCGTTTGAGGTTGTTCATTCTTCACCGAACGATGTAGATCTAAGGATACGATATGAGGCAGTGGGGATTCCTTGTGTATAAGGATCCATGTTCGGTAAAAACGAGTTTTACAATTTATAACCGAAACACCCCAAGTATAAGGATCGTAGTATAGGATGTTAACGGGTCGTCCTAAGGGAGTCGAATGTTAATCGGATTAAGGTGCAGTTGTTATATTGATTATGTCACAAATTATTATCTAAAACTAAGGTATATATTAATTATAATCTAGGAACTATGACTAGAAACAGAAAATAGCAGAAAACAGCAGGTAAAAAAAACTAGGGTTTTTAAAATAACTAAACTTAGCGACAAAAGTTGATATGGACGAATCGGTTTATCAAATAATTAAAAGAAACGGCAAGGCAACAAGAATCCACCAATCAACCAACCAACCCCAACTAGCTTGCGCGCTAAAGATACGATTTTTAGTAATGATCAAATCACGAATTTGATTAAATCTCTTTAATCAATTTCTAGGGTTTCGTTTTCTTTCTCAAGCAAAACTAAACGGCATGCAAAATAAGATCATGATATTGTCTCCAATATCCTACTCAACTAATCATAAAAAATCTCTTGAATTATAAGTAATTGCATCAATCGAAATAAATCAAAGCTTGAATCATATTCTCATATAAATTCAATCAGAAAAGATAGTTCCATCGATCTCACGATTCAATAAAACATAAGCGATAAATCACAACATTCAATTGATGAAAAACCATAAATTTAACTCACTAAGATATAGCTAAAAATCCTCTAGTTGGTGCGGTTGTTGATTGGTTTCCTCCGTTGTCCCACCGCGGATTGCTTAGCCAACAATCATCTTCGAACTCCCAAGCAAGATTGAAAGAAAGAAACTCATATTTTTTTGTGTGATGTGGTGCATTTTCTGTGTGTTCTTTTCTGCTCGAATGGTGCTGCTTATATAGGAGTTTTGCCGACATAAGGAAGGTGTTAGTAATATCATCCACGCGCGGAAGCGATTTAAGGATCTAGATCTATGAATATACGCAATAAAACATTAAATCTATACCTACAAGGGGGTTGTAGATCATACCTCTTGGATCTCTAAATCCAAGTTGAAGAACCGCAAGAGAAAGATTGCAAGAAGATATGAAGAGCACCACGATCTTCCGCACGTGTGATCCAAGCAATTCCCGGTGGAAGGAATTCTCGACTCGAACCCTTCCGATATGCTACCCGGAAAAATCTCCAAGATTTTCCCCTTGTCTCCCCTTGGCCGAAATTTTCTTTCTCCTCTCTAAGAGGTGAAAGTCGAAAATTGTAGTGTAGTATTTGGCTTGGGAGAACTCTCTTTATATAGGAGAGTAAAACTTAAGCCCCAAGGATTTTATAATTAATACAAAATCAATTATGATAATCCTATAAAATAAAAGATAATCCCAAAATATTCTAGAACAAATCTAGAATAATCTTTATCTTTATTTCTTACCATAAATATTTATCCAATAAATATTTTATGCACATGTCTTATTAATCACAAGAAAACTAATTTCTTGTTCCATTAAGAAGAGGGGGGGCGAAATCTATCATATTGACCTAGTCAATATTAATTTTGCCATCACACAATAATTGGGCCAAGATTATGGAAAATGTCTTTTCCACATATTTAATTATTTAGCCCAACTAATTTAATAGTCCACTAAACAATTAATTCACATATCGTTTTAATAAAGTCCAACGAGAACTAAATTAATATTATTAGGATTCGACGTCCGAGAATAGCTATGCTATATTAGGAGGCACGTCGGGGACCATGGACTAATAATCAGAGGCTCCGATAAATCAAATAAATAATTATCTTACGAACAGAATAATTATATTCGATAAATCAATCACAGGAATATGCCACCATAATCCCGTGACTGCACTCCTCCGATTATAAGATTACATTTATCTCTTCATGAGAATGATAATAAGCGTCCATTGATATAATCATTACATATGGATTAATCCTCCATAGACTGTTCATTCTAAATCGGGAAGTTACCGTTAACCCTTTTTAGAACCTCTTATCCTTATTTACCATTAACCCCTAGTGATCAATTAATTCATACAACTCACTGGTGATCAATCAGTGTGATATGAACTCGCGCGATCGATCGGTTTCTAGGATTAACAAATAAGGGAACTGTCTATCTACTTCCATAAATGGAAGGAATGGATTCCGTATCCGTGATAACACGGACTACTCACTCAATCCAAGACAACGCCAAGATGGGGTAATTCGGACCACGGACTCGGTGTAATCCTTAACCGTCAAGTCAAACCTCATACCGATTCAAGCGGTTGATCGTGATCACCTCGGGATTAAGATATATCCATAAATATGATCATCCATTGATTCGATAAGACTTCTCGATTACGGAATTATATCGTGAACTCTAATCAAATCGGTCCACCCTATATGATATATCTATCATATATAAATGCCCCATTAGGTTCTCTTAACCGAAAGTCCGGATAGGACTATCACACCTTTTGTGTTCGGGCGCATTAATAGCACGTTAAAGGAGAGACCCGATACTCTCGATTAACTTCACTACGGGCTAATTGTATTTTAAGTATATCTTCACTAACTCAATCCTCCCGTGTATATACCATACACTGAGTTAAGTGATTACATAAACGATATACTTTAGGGTTTTCTGTAGTGTAATTACTATTGTCACATCGGTGAATATGAGAATAATAAATATGAATAACAATATCATTTCATTTATTAAATAAAACAATTACAAAATTGTCTTTCGGGCATCACACCTAACAGAAGGATCTAGAAAAACGCGTCGATTTTTCAGCTTCGGGGCTCGGTCAACCGACTTAGGACACTCGGTCGACCGAATAGCATGGCTCGGTCGACCGAGCCTACATATTTACGCGTTTTCACACTGCTGCTTCGTATACCGTGTTCCCCACTTCACTCTTTCGATCTGATCTGATTTATCCTCTCTTCAATGCTCCGATTTTCTTCTTTATTTTGAAATCACTTGATTGAATGAGATTAATCTTCTCCATAAATAATATCCCCATGCATATCTTTTAATTTCCTGCAAGATTGTCGTTACACCAAGTCATCGAATAATAACGTGTAACAAAAATAACAATTAAACTCAATATTTCCTCATAATTAAATTATAACCCCTCAATAACCATTATAGGAATTTAACGGTTAAAACACGCTTTTCTCATTTATTTCCCATTAAAAATAAGGTAAATTGTTTAGGGATTAAGCCCGAAAATATAGTAAAATATACCCTAAACAACTCCCCCACACTTAGCTTTTTGTTCGTCCCGAACAAAATAATCAAAACCGGCTCACTGTACATGTAATCCACATAGATCCCTAACTCACGTAACAAAAGATACAACAACTATAGCAAGCGATACCAACATAGAGATAGATTCTATGTGTGTGTGTCAAGCCCTTTTCAATCTTCACAATCCTCTCAAACAAATATGCTCTCAAATAATTTTAATGACTATCCAAGGTGTAGGCAGTAATCTTTCCACACAAAGTCTTCCCGCGCACTCAGTAGGATAATCCCTACAGCATATCATTCGGTTTATACTGGGTATAAGTTCAACGATAACAAAGTCTTTAATTTTTTTCTCACTTTTTTTTCTCTTTTCCTTTTGACGCACATCAGAATGAGCTCTTACCCGTCATAGTAGAATAGGATGTTTCGGGATAACACCCTACCTTACTCAAATCATAGGTTAGCTTTTCCTGACTGTCGTGAGCTTTTGGTCATCATAGTGGTGTAGGACATTTCGAGATAATGCCCTACCGCACTCCAATCATCGACCAGCTTTCGACACACCCATTTATTTATTATTAACTCAACTTTTTCAAAAATAATAGTTATGTTTCACCTATCACATTCAAACCTTCAGATATTCACAGTGCACGTTCTGAGCTTAGGTGTTACTTCACTGTTACTATTAAGAACGAATCTCTCTAAGATAAATCACTAAAATAATGAAAGGATAAAGTTCAAAATTATTGCTTCAATATCAAAGGCTTTCGTGAGTGTAAAAATGAATACTATCTCAAATCAGTAAAAACATGCTATAATCATCTCTCAAAGTCACATAAAATCATTGTCAGGAAACTACAACTAGCGAGCCTTTTTGTTTCAATTACATGCTCAAGATTTACAATTATCCAAGTTTGCTTTGAAAATTTTTAAAATTGTCGAGAAAATCACATTTACTCATTTTCAGAAATATAGCATGATAACATACCCAATTTAGACACCCCCCCACACTTAAATCACATTATGTCCTCAGAATGTGCAAATAAAAGAAAAGAATACTTAGCTGGTTTCAAAGTGGCAGAGGTCAGGCCGTAGCATGAACGTACCGCTGCAACTTGTAGCATAAACAGACAACACTAAAAGTGATAACTGGCAAAAACCGCTCAACAATATCTGCAACACTCGACATAACATATAATCTCGGGGTACAAGGGGTATATGAGTAAAAACGAATGCACACAGAAATGGGCAAATAAAGCATTCACAAATAGGACAGGGATAACCAACACACAAATCACCAAGGTTTTATTCCTAATGCCTTAAAACTTAACTAAAAAGGAACTTAAAAGACTAGGCTGCCTCCTAGTAGCGCTTCTTTATTGTCATTAGCTTGACTGAGTAAACCAAGTCAACCCGGATCGAAGCCACTTGGGTTTGAGGCCAACCACTTCTCCGTCGAATCGAATGACTAGGACGAAAATGGTTTTCGCCACAACAACAAGTCACGTGCGCGAGAAGATCATGAAATTTTTCTCTCCATACAACACCGACTCTTTTCTTCTTGTTCTTGTTTCTCGGATTCGGGCCGAGGTATGCTAACGAGCTCGGGAACATTGACGAAAGAATCCGCAAGGATAGGGGTAATAATGTCATCATCCACTCCAAAGAAGTCGGATGGAATCTCTTCACAAATAAACGACTCAACCGTTTCATTTCTCTTTTGAAAGTATAGGACCTCGAGCTTCTCCTTGGGTTGCCCAAAGTACTTCTTAATCCCGTGACCATTGACTTTGAACGATTGATCGCCGTACCCTTTCAACGTAATGGCTCCACCAGGGATGAACATCAAGAATCTCAAAGGGGCCGGACCATCTAGATTTAAGCTTACCAAAGAAAAGATGGAGCCTGGTGTTATACAAAAAGCCATGTCTCCCACTTTGAATTCCCGATCTTTAATCTTAGCATCGTGGAGTGCCTTCGTTCTTTCCTTACTGATTCTCGAATTCTCGTAGGCACGGAGTCGGAACTCATCGAGCTCGTTCAATTGCAATAATCTCTTCTCCCCACAAAGCTGGCTGTCGAAATTCAAGAATTTAATAGCCCAGTAAGCTCTGTGCTCATGCTCGACTGGTAAATGGCAAGCTTTGCCATAAACCATTTGGAAGGGTGACGTGCCCATCGGGGTCTTAAACGCGGTGCGATAGGCCCAAAGCGCGTCATCCAACTTTAGACTCCAGTTGGATCTATTTGAGTTCACGGTCTTTTCTAAAATCCTTTTAAGGCTCTGGTTGCTTATCTCGACTTGGCCACTTGTTTGGGGATGATACGGTGTACCGATTATATGTCTCACACCATATTTTTCAAGAACTTTATCAAGCGGCGCGTTGCAAAAATGAGTACCTTCGTCACTAATGAGGGCTCTAGGACAACAAATGGGTGAAGATATTCTTTTGCAAGAATTTCTTCACAACTTTGTGATCATTAGTTTGGGTGGCTATTGCCTCCACCCACTTTGAAACGTAGTCTACACAGACGAGAATGTACTTATTACCACAGGACGATGGAAAGGGTCCCATGAAATCAATTCCCCACACGTCGAAGACTTCGCATTCCAAAATGGGTCGAAGTGGCATTTCCATCCTATTACTCTGCCTCCCGATTCTCTGGCACCTATCGCAACCTTTACAAAAGGCTTCAGCGTCTTTAAACAGAGTCGGCCAGTAAAATCCAGCTTGGAGGATTTTTGCAACAGTCTTGGGTGCTCCGTAGTGTCCTCCTGTGGGACCACTATGACATTGCTCCAGAATATCCCATTGTTCATGCTCCGGAACGCACCTTCTAAGCAACCCGTCCTTGCAGACTTTAAACAGATACGGATCCTCCCATACGAGATACTTTAAGTCGCTGAAAAATTTCTTCTTCTCCTGATACGTCATATCTTTTAAATGCCCACTTGCTAAGTAGTTAACGTAATCAGCATACCACGGCCTCAAAGTCTCTAGCTTCATCAATTGCTCAGTCGGAAAGTCAATGCCTATCTCCTTAGGGACTTCGCCACCCTCATTCACTAGGCGAGATAAGTGGTCAGCTACAACATTATCACTACCCTTCTTGTCCTTAATTTCAAGGTCAAATTCCTGTAGTATCAGAATCCATCTGAGTAACCTTGGTTTAGCGTCTGCTTTGCCCATAAGGTAGCGTAGTGCTGCGTGATCCGTCCACACCACCACTTTGGACCCTAAAAGATAACTTCTGAATTTGTCAATAGCAAAAACGACTGCCAAGAATTCCTTCTCGGTAGTGGCGTAATTGCATTGAGCCGGGTTCAAGGTGCGGCTCGCATAGTAAATCGGCCTGAACTTTTTATCAATTCTCTGCCCTAGAACTGCGCCCACTGCGTAGTTAGAGGCATCGCACATTAACTCAAAAGGTTTAGTCCAGTCGGGCGCGATTAAAATGGGGGCACTGGTTAGCTTATCCTTTAAGCTATTAAAAGCTTTCTTACACCCATCATCAAACAAGAACTCCACTTCCTCTTTCAGCAGGTTGGATAACGGCTTTGCTATCATCGAAAAATCTTTAATGAAACGCCGATAGAAGCCCACATGTCCCGAAATCCTCGTACCTCCTTCACCGTCTTCGGGTACGACATTCTCTCAATGGCTTCTACTTTAGCTTTATCCACCTGAATACCATCACTGGACACCTTGTGTCCCAAAACAATCCCTTCTTCGACTAGAAAATGGCATTTCTCCCAGTTAAGCACCAGATTTTTCTCAACACAACGTTGGAGTACCATATCTAGATTCTTTAGGATTTCATCAAAGCTGTCGCCATAGACTGAAAAGTCATCCATGAAGACCTCCATGCACTGCTCCACAAGTCCATCAAATATGGCTAACATGCACCGTTGAAATGTAGCTGGTGCATTACATAAGCCGAATGGCATTCTGCGAAAAGCAAAAGTGCCAGATGGACAGGTAAAAGTTGTCTTCTCTTGGTCATTAGGGTCGATGGCTATCTGGAAATAACCAGAATATCCATCAAGGAAACAATAATACTTATGACCACTCAGTCTTTCCGAGAAGTTGGTCAATGAAGGGCGAGGGGGGAAATGATCCTTAGCGGTGACTTCATTTAATCTCGCGATAATCAATGCAAACTCTATAGCCGATCACAAGGCGTAAGGCAACTTCTTCCCCTTTTTCGTTCTTTTCCACGGTAATGCCTCCCTTCTTTGGCACAACTTGAGTAGGGATGACCCACTCACTATCGGCGATGGCGTAGATAATACCCATATCGAGCCATTTTATGATCTCCTTTTTGACAACCTCCTGCATGTGCGGATTCAGCCTCCTTTGAGGTTGTCTGACCTTTTTTGCTCCTTCCTCCGTTCGGATCTTATGCATGCACACGTACGGGCCGATTCCTCCGATATCGCCCACCTGCCATCCGAACGCGAGGATATGTTTCTCAAGCACTTTGATTAATTCTGCTTCTTGCTCCGGCTCGAGTTTAGACGAGATGATCAAGGGCAACTTATCACCATCTTTAAGGAAGATGTATTTTAGGTGCTGCGGAAGTGGTTTCAACTCTAAGTCGGCGGTGGTTGCTCTATACTAGATTTTAAGGGACCACCTGTTTCCTTGTGAGCTTGGACCGGTTGATCGAAAAACACCTCATCTTCCCGAGGTGTGACCCCGTAAAGGTATTGAATGACATCATCTAGAGGAATCTTCCCCGTCGCCTTCCGTTTTTTCTTTCTTATGCTTAACCATCTTCTTAAGTTCTTCTTCTTCAAGCTCTTCTGCAAGCTGTTCCCAATCATCCAACTCCCAATTGGTAGTTTCTCTCCAGAAATCTATTTCGTCCCAACTACCCATTAAAACTTCCTCATCTGCAAAGTTAAAGTCTGCCTGGTTGAGCTCCTTCAAATCATTGCTGCTCATCCCTGGAATATCCCAGATTTTTCGTTCACTCATAGGCTCAGTAGGTGCAGGTTGTTGAGTTATAACATCCAGGGCTCCTATCTCCGTGAGTTCTTCATCAGGGTCAGGTCCATCTCCATAGATTGCTTCAATGAATGAAATCTCCTGGGTTGGGGCTTCCGCAGAACTTTTTCCTTGCCCGAGAGTAACAGAAGTGTCCTCTATCCTCAGAGTGATTTGGCCAGTTTGGAAGTCAATGGTGGAGGCAAAAGTGTTTAAGAAAGGCCGGCCCAGAATCAGGGGCATCTCCTTGTCAGACTGGTAATCCAGTATGACCCAGTCAGTTGGAAAAACTAGATGTTTAACATGGATAAGGACGTTGTTAACACAACCAACGGCTAAACGACTAGATTGGTCCACCAACTGAAGAGAGACGGGACGCTCCTTTAGCCTTTTTTCCAGCCGAGACTCTTGCAGACGTTCAATGGCATCACATTAACAGAGGCCCCTGAATCGCATAAAACATTGTGGAACGTGTGGCCTTCAATCATGCAAGAGATTGAAGGTCGTCCGGGGTCACCTCGCTTGATTGCAACGCTCTGTGAAACCGTTGAACACTCTTCTCTTAACACTTCCTCTGCCATTTCCTTTAGCTTCTTTTTACTTCCACAGGCATCCTTAAGATACTTACAACACTTAGGCATCTCAGTTAATACCTCAGCAAGTGGCATAGTCACCATAGTATCTCTAAGCATCTTCCTCACTCCGTCATACTGTTTGTCAAAGTTTAGGATATTCTCTCTTTTCTTTGCCGGATAAGGAAGGGTTTTCGAATGATTAATCATAGGTTGACTTTTAATGGCTTCATCCTCCTTATCCTTCCATCTGACGAACTTCTCGCTTTTTTTTAGTCGGGGGTTCGGATACTCGACTTCTCTTCTCAACATCCTCATCACTATCCCCCGAAGTATCATCACCACTTAACTCTTCCTCACTGTTGCTTTCTTTGGCATTTAACTTCTGATTGCCCCTCCTGAACTTATGGCGTCAGGAGGGGCTACTCGTTTCCAACCATCTTTTCGGGTCCAGCTGTCTTACCGCTTCTGAGGGTGACTGCATTCAACTCCTCCTCTCCATACTCCCATTGAGGTGTGATGGCAGTGCAAGCATTGATATATGCCTTAGGGTTTTTATCTGTATAACTAGGCAGTCTTCCTTGAGGTCTGCTTGCTTGTTGATCAGCCATCTGACCAATCTGTCTCTCCATCGTTTTTTGACCGGTGGCTAGTGTTTTCACCATGTCTACTAGCTCATCAAATTTCTTCTGAGAGACATAGGTGGGCTGTTGATTTTGCGTTTGAGCCTAGTTACCTTGGGGTCTTGGGTTATTGGATGCACCAGGCGGTGTATAATAACTATTCCGCGGATTTCCCGAAAAGTTGCGGTTTTGAGTTTGACTCGATTGACCAGAATTTTGACTGAAGCCTCTGAAAGGTTGATTCTGGTTCTCCATGGCTTGCACTTCCTCATTCATCACATTCCCGGCCTGCATGCCCGGGTAATTCACATCTGCTGGCCCTTCTTGCTGCTTCATTTGCATGTTGGCTAGTTGTTTGTTCATTATTTCCATTTGAGCAACTAGCAGTTTTGTCTCCGAGTTACTTTCAGCAGCCTCCTTTTTGCTTCCACTAACACGGGTCTTCTTTTGAGTAGCCCACATGTTATTCTTAGCTATTGTTTCGCTACCCCGTAGGCGCATCATCTCCTCCTCCTAAAAACGATCCATGAGCCGTGGAATCTAAGTAATCTCTATTGGGTTGAGTAACACCCCGATAGAATAATTCTAGAAGTTCATGTCGAGTGTATCCATGGTTAGGGCACTTCCTCATTAGCAAATTCAACCTCTCCCGTGCCTTTCCCACACTCTCTCCTTCTAATTGTTCGAAAGTGGCTATATCTCGTTTACGATCCATTATCGTTCCGGGTGAAACGAATTTCGAGCAAAGGCTCTTTTAATCATCGCCCGGTTATGAAGAGAGTGATGGGGTAAGGACTTAAACCATCGATTTGCTTCACCCTTCAAGGCAAACGGGAAAAGTTTCAATTTAACGACTTCGAAGGAACGCCGGGGTAGTGGCACTGCTTCACATATTTGCACAAAAGTCGACAAGAAATCATGTGGGTCTTCTCGCGGTGCCATGGAAAGAACTATTTTGGACCATCCCCACAACTCCATTCTTAAGATCAAAATGCGGTTCTCCCATCTCCGGATGCCGAATTGGTCTATGCACTTCCAAGAAGTCTTGATCAAGATAAGGCGCATAAGGGTCTTGCTGCACAACAGCTGCAGCCGCCTGGGGTTGTTGCTTTGTTGAACATTCTAAAGTTGTTGTTGCATCTGCTGGTTTATCCAGGCTTGCTGCTGTTGCTGGTTCTGCAACATTTGCATCAGAATTTGATTTAATTGAGCGGGGTCTTGGTTATTATTCCCTTGGTTCTCCGGTTCGTCATCACTAGAACCGTGTTGGCTCATGTTGTCAAGGTTTGGGAAAAGTCTTCTTCTGACAATGTCTCGCTCGGGTTCGGGGTTAAGACAAGATTTCCCTTCTTACTCCGGGTTTGCATAAACCAGAAAAGCAGAACAGGAAGAAATCAACCTTAGGGTTGATGAGAAAGGAATGTAGAGATGAGTAGAAGGTTTAGAGGTTTAGAAAGAGAGAAGAGAGAAAAGATTGAACCGGCGTCCAGTATGAGTGAACGCTGGTTCAGGGGGGGCTCTGGAGGTGAACGCTCGTTCAGGTGACTGAACTGGCGTTCAGAAGACAATTTGGGGGCAGACGGGCGTTCAGAATCTGGACGCCCGTTCAGAAGGTTTCTATTTATTTATTTTTTTTTTTATAGAAAATATATAGAAACAGAAACTGGAAAAGAAACCTACCTACGAAAAGTTTAAAACAAGAAAAACACTAAGACGGTAAAAAAAAACGAGTTGAAATCTTCTAGGGCCAAAATGGAGGGGAAAACAGTGGATTTTGACCTCGAAAACGGCACTGAACGGCGCGCCAAACGTCGTCGGCGTCGGAACGAGCTTTCCGAATTGGGGTCCTGCGCGCCAAACGGACACTCGAGCCGAAAGTTACGGCCAAAATACTACCGTGTGCTAAAAGCGATCCCTTTTGACACAGAAAACTGCACTACGAAGAATCCGACAACCGTTACCGACTCCCCGGCAACGGCGCCAAAAACTTGTTCGGTAAAAACGAGTTTTACAATTTATAACCGAAACACCCCAAGTATAAGGATCGTAGTATAGGATGTTAACGGGTCGTCCTAAGGGAGTTGAATGTTAATCGGATTAAGGTGCAGTTGTTATATTGATTATGTCACAAATTATTATCTAAAACTAAGGTATATATTAATTATAATCTAGAAACTATGACTAGAAACAGAAAATAGCAGAAAACAGCAGGTAAAAAAAACTAGGGTTTTTAAAATAACTAAACTTAGCGACAAAAGTTGATATGGACGAATCGGTTTATCAAATAATTAAAAGAAACGGCAAGGCAACAAGAATCCACCAATCAACCAACCAACCCCAACTAGATTGCGCGCTAAAGATACGATTTTTAGTAATGATCAAATCATGAATTTGATTAAATGTAACGCCCCGTTCCCGGACACCGAGTCCTTATCCGGAAATCGAAACGTTCGGCACGCATAACATTAAATAAATAACATTACACGTAAGCCTCTACTACGTCGTATCAAATAAAAGCAAACGGAAGCAAAAGACTCGGGAAATTTTCCCAAACATTAAGGAATAGAAATCACTAAAAGTAGAAAGAAAATGTAATGCTTATTACATTCAAAAGGAAATCAACGAAATCCAATGCTACTAAAATAACTATTACATCCAACTAATCCAAGTCTATGAAATAGCATAAATGAAGGAAACAAAAATAAATAAGAGTCTTCAACTCCGGCGTCTTCAAACGTCGTCATCAAAGTCCTCCTCTAAACCATCAACAACTTTCGTTCTTCTCTCCCCCAAACACATAAATAAACATGCATTTGAGGTAAGTACAATGTACATAGTAAGAAGTAGAAGCTACAATTTAATTAAAGTTTGTTATTAATAGATTATCTTGTTGAAACGACTCAATCTAGGGTTCACTTCATGTCCACCAACATGTCACGACTATACGTTCCTACTTAACTTATCTTTGTTGCGTCACTACTCAAGGACACTGCGCATGGCGTTCATCAGCCTGAAGATATACTTGCTAACCAACGGTGATTTGCACCGATTAGCTCCGGGGTCTCCCCGGTATGCGTATACGTCCGATGGATTTCCTCCACTACCCTTCAGCCGTTTAAGGCCAGCAGTGTTGTCCACCTTTTATGAACGTATCACATCGCCGATATGGATTAGTGTCTAACCGAGAATAGATGATGCTTTATCTTTTACTACACATATGTAGGTATTGATGTGAATTAACTAGCCATTCCTAGTGTTTTCAAGTAGGCTCCCTCACATCTCCTACTCTCGTACTTAGACCGCTAGACACGGACAAAAACACAGACATTGATGAACTCTAGTTCACCAAAGCACAAGCCCTTTCATGCCCTTCCGACGGATCTGAACTTCAACTCCTTTAAGAGTACATTCGGTGTTTTAACTGAACGAATCGGAAGTTCAATCGAAGCTTGTTTCCTTTTTAATTAATCTTAATACATCATGTTTAAAAGCTCAATCCAATAAATAACATAACATTGAGGCCTGAACTAAAATGAATCGATTAAAATCAACAAAACAAAGTAAACTGATCAAACGCCCGTCTAGAACCATAAACGCTCGTTTAAACCCTACTGGACGCCCGTCCAACCCTATGGACGTCCGTCCACTATAACTGGACGCCCGTCCACCTAGAAACGCTACAACCTGTATGTAAAATCACTCCTCAAACGCCCGTCCGCCTAAGGCAAACGCCCGTTTGAGTTTCTAAGCTTTCAGACGCCCGTCTGCTTATGCAGACGCCCGTCCACCTGCGTTTTTGCCCAAAACCCTAAAATCTCCAACTTGATTACCAATCCGTTTCTAACACAAACAGCAGCAACTATAACACCGAAAAACGCCTAAACGCATATCTAACCATATCATAGCATCTGGGATCGTTAACCAATCAAAATATACATCTTAAATCTTGATCTAACTACTCTCTACCATAATTAGATTGTAGGAAGAGCTTCTTACTTGTTTAACAGCAATACCAACGGCAGAAAAGCTCAATAAAACGACGAAAAAAAAGTCTCCTTTCTTACAAAAACTTCAACTTTTGGTGTTGAATCAACGCTCTCCTCACGACGATTCCTGCACACCACTCTGATCTGAAAACGGTTGAGAATTGACTCAGAACCGATGAGAAATCCTTCAGCCCAAATTTGCTCACACACGCATAAAAAGAATATGCGGCTGCCCCTCTTTTTGTGAAAAAGATCTAGGTTATGAGATTAATGTGTATAATAGATCCCTTATATAGTTAATCCCAATTAAATCCCTTTTCTATTATAAAATCGAAAAATCTCTTTTATTATATACATAATTATCTTAGAAATTATATATATAAGTATCCAATTATTTAAACTCCAAATAAAAGGAACCGAACCCAATATTTCGTTTTCGCAAAAAGACACGTCATCCTTTCCCGAAAATCGGAATATTACATTCTTCCCCCCCAAAAGGAGTTTCGTCCTCGAAACTTAGAACATACCCGGTAAGTCCATAAAATCTGGGAACTCGCTGATCATATCGCCCTCAACTTCCCAAGTAGCTTCATTAGGTGAATGATTGCTCCATTGCACCAGAACCAAAGGAATCAACCGTCTCTTAATCATCTTTTCTTTCCTGTCCAAAATCCTGATCGGTGTCTCATCATATGCTAGATTATCTTGAAGAATCTCTGGATCAACAGTAGTCTCAACATCCGTCTTGGTCAAACACTTCTTCAACATCGAGACATGAAACACATTGTGGACTCTTGACATGGATTCTGGTAACTTGAGTTTGTAAGCCAACGGTCCAATTCTTTCCAAAACCTCAAAAGGTCCAACATACCTTGGGCTTAGCTTTCCCTTTTGTCCAAAACGTTTCACTCCCTTCATTGGTGATGCTCGTAGATAAACTCTTTCACCAACTTCGAATTCTAAAGGCCTTTTTCTAACATCTGCCCAACTCTTCTGTCTATCTTGAGCCGCCTTCAGATTCTTCTTAACCAACTGAACTCTTTCCTTAGCTTGCTCAACCAATTCCGGCCCGGTGATTTGTCTTTCTCCGACTTCATCCCAAAACAGCGGCGTTCTACACCTTCTTCCATACAACGCTTCAAACGGTGGCATACCTATACTTGCATGATAACTATTGTTATAGGCAAACTCCGCTACCGGTAGGTAATCATCCCATGATCCGCCTACCTCCAAAACACAAGCTCTCAACATATCTTCAAGTGTTTGGATAGTTCTCTCAGATTGTCCATCTGTCTGAGGATGAAAGACAGTACTCAAATCCAACTTGGTTCCGAAAGCTGCTTGCAAACTTTTCCAAAATCGACTGACGAACCTCGAATCACGGTCCGAAACTATCGATATAGGTACTCTGTGTAACTTCACTATATTATCCAAGTATAGTGTCGTCATCTTCTTCAAGGGCATATCAACCTTATACGGTAAGAAATGAGCGGATTTGGTCAATCTATCCACAATCACCCAAATCGCATCATGACCGCCTCTTGTCCTCGGTAAACCGGTGATGAAATCCATTGTGATCTTATCCCATTTCCATTCGGGGATTTCCAATGGCTTAAGCATTCCTCCCGGTTTTCTATGCTCGGCCTTCACCTTCTGACAAATGTCACATTCTGCAACGAACTTGGCTATCTCCAGTTTCATCGAGGGCCACCAAAACTTTTCCTTCAAGTCTCTGTACATTTTAGTGGATCCTGGATGAACCGCAAATGCAATCCTATGTGCCTCCTCCATAACTCTTTGCCTCAAATCACCGACATTAGGCACACACAGGCGATCCTGGTACCAAAGGTTTCCGTTCTTGTCTAGCACATATCCCACTTTGTAGGCTTTTCTCTTGCAACTCGCTTCAAATCAACTAAAACTGGATCTTCATCTTGCTTTTCCCGAATATCATCCATCAACTCAGACCTTGCTATCAATGGTGCCACAAACTGCCGGTCTTCAATCTGATCAAAACTTCGGATTTGCAGCCCGTCTAGCCTTTCTGCCACAACTTCAACACTTGAAACCGCAAATACTGGTTTTCTGCTCAAAGCATCCGCCACCACATTCGCTTTACCCGGATGGTACTGTATCTCCAAATCATAATCCTTTACGAACTCTAGCCATCTCTTTTGTCTCATATTCAGATTCTCTTGGGTAAAGAAATACTTCAAACTCTTGTGATCGGTGAAGATCTTGGCCTTAACTCCGTACAGGTAGTGCCTCCAAATCTTCAAGGCAAACACAACCGCTGCTAACTCCAAGTCGTGGGTTGGGTAATTCTTCTCATGCACCTTCAACTGTCTAGATGCATAAGCAATTACCTTCCCTCCCTGCATCAACACACAACCCAAACCTTGTCCCGAAGCATCCGTGTAAACGTCATAATTATCAAAAATCTCCGGAACTGCCAAAACTGGGGCTGTAGTCAACCTTTCCTTCAACGTCTGAAAAGCCTCTTCACACTCACTGGTCCACTCAAACTTCACATTCTTCTGAGTGAGCCGGGTAAGTGGTGTAGCTATCCTTGAGAAGTCTTGAACAAACTTCCTATAATAGCCAGCCAAACCAAGGAAACTTCTAACCTCTGAAACTGTAGTCGGTCTGGACCACTTCTCAACTGCCTCAACCTTTGCCGGATCAACCTTAATGCCATCTCCAGAGATGACATGGCCCAAGAAACTCACTTGATTCAACCAAAAGTCACACTTCGAGAACTTGGCATACAACTGATTCTTCTTCAAAGTCTCCAACACTATCCTTAGGTGTTCTTCATGTTCTTTCTCACCCTTGGAGTATACTAGGATGTCATCTATGAACACTATCAAAAACTTATCCAAGTATGGCATGAAAACACGCTGCATTAAATCCATAAATGCAGATGGAGCATTAGTGAGTCCAAAAGGCATGACTAAGAACTCATAATGTCAATACCTCGTACTGAAAGCCGTCTTCGGTATATCTGCTACCTTGATCTTCAACTGATGATATCCCTACCTAAGATCAATCTTAGAGAACACGCTCATTCCTTGCAACTGATTAAACAAATCATCAATTCTTGGCAGAGGATATTTGTTCTTGATGGTGAGATTATTCAACGCTCTGTAGTCGATGCACATCCTCATGCTACCGTCTTTCTTCTTAACAAACAACACCGGGCTCCCCAAGGTGAAGTACTAGGCTGAATTATATTCCTCTCGAGCATGTCCTTAAGCTGAGCTTTCAACTCTTTCAACTCAGCCGGCGCCATTCTATAAGGTGCCTTGGCAACTGGTGTCGCTCCTGGTATCAACTTGATCTCGAATTCGATCTCTCTATCCGGCATGTTCCCCGGTAACTCTTCCGGAAACACTTCTGGATATTCCTTGACTACAGGGGTTTCCTCTAACTTAGGCTTCACTTGTTCCACATCCACTGCGTATAACAAGTAGCCTTCACAACCTTTCTGACAAGCTCTTATAGCCTTAACCACTGAAATTATAGGGTGACGCTTCTTACTGGGCTTATAAACATTTCCCTGATAGGCCTTATCAGATTTCCCAGGTACCTTAAAGATCACTTTCTTTCCTCGGCAATCTAGATGGACGAAGTTCTCGGATAGCCAATCTATTCCAAGTATCACATCAAAATCCGAAAAGTCTAAAACTGTGAAGTCGCTTTTGCATCGATAAGATCCAACTTGGACTTCCACTTGAGGCATCAACTTGGTTACCTTAGTAACTTTCCCTAATGGTGTTGTTATCTCCAAGGTATTTCTTAAAGGTTCCGTTGGTAAGTTAAGTTTCTTAGCTATCTTAGTTGACACAAAAGTATTAGACGCTCCCGTATCAAACAAAGCTCTGACCATTAGATTATTTAACATTATCGTACCTATGATGCATATTTATTCAATTAAATACAGTCACAACATGAATAAACATGCTATAAACATAACTTAAAAGAACAAATTGACAACAAGTACCTGATATAACGTCATCCTCGGGTTCGCGCTCTCTAGCATCGGTACAAAAAAACATGAACTGGGCGACTTGGGCCGCTTCTACCACTTCCTTGCTTCTGGCTACTCGTAGGACCCTTGGTCGGACAGCTCTTAGCAAAATGTCCCGTTTCTCCGCAAAGATAGCATCCGTTTGATTGAACTCGGCATTCACCTGCGTGATTCCTGTTGCACTTAGGGCAAAGGGGTGCTCCGGTAGGTGGTTTACTTGCTGCAGGGGCCGTGGTCTTCTTGAAACTCTGATGTGGTGCTCCTCGGTTATTACCCTGGCTCGTTCCAAAGCTCCTCTTATTCCCAACAATCACGGTGGCCTTCTTCCTGAAGGTCTCAACTTCCAAAGCTTTATTCAACAACTCCGCCATGTTCTTAGCCGTGAAACCTAGCATGCCAGACTGTATATGATATGCTAACCCTTCCTTGTATAGGGCCATCTTCCTCTCTTCTACCTTCATTAGCTCAGGGTAGAATCTTCCCAACTCGTTAAACTTTTTGGTGTACTGTGAAACTGTCATAGTTAAACCCTGCTTATGCTTTAAGAACTGGCTTGCCATGTCTGCCTGCACTGTAGCCGGGAAGTACTCATTGTAGAACATGGTCTTGAAACCTTCCCAATCTGTCACCTTACCATTACTACTCTGTATCGCATCAATCCAAGCTTCAGCTGCGCCTAAAAGAAAACTGACTGCCAACTGTGCCATCTCAGTCTCAGGGACATGTATATTCCTACATGCCTTCTCAAAACTTCTTATCCAATCCTCGGCCTTCGAGTGCTCAACATTTCCAAAGAAATCCTGGACCTTGTTCCTTCTCAACCTAGTATACCAGTCAACTGGTGGTGCTTGCTCGAAAACCGGTCTAACTGGTGGTTGCTGCGGGTAAACCGGAGGGTACGCATACGGCACTTGCTGGTGATACTGGGGTTGCTGGAAACCGTAGGGTGGGTAGCCAAAACCTTGCTGAAAGTCATGGTGGGGTGACGATGGTGCTGTAGGTCGTGGAGTAGGACCTACTGGAGGTGGATAGGGGATCTGTTGTTGCTGGTGGAACACAAAAGGTGAGGTGTGGCTCACTGGTGGAGGGTAAAAGATTTGCGGCTGCGGAGGGTAGCTCACTGGCGGTGGTATCGAACCTACTGGAACCTCACTGACCAGAGAAAATGGAACCGAACTTCCCACATGCCACTGTGGGGGTTTGCGAGGTCGTAGTGGCGAATTCCGCTGAGAACCCGGTGAAGGGGTTGCTGTATGTGGAGGTGGTGACAAACTCCGCTGAGGTGGATGACTTGGCCTCACAATACCTCCTCCTACGACTGGTATCGGACTCTCCCGTCGAACCCCTGACGATTCTGCACCGGCTCCAGTTCTCGTGAACACCATCCTGATGATCAAAGAAAACCAGAACGTTACTAAAAGAGCTAGAGGAACCTTATCTTAAAAGAATAGAAGCCTAAAAGACGCTTTTCTCTATACCAACTGTAACGCCCCGTTCCCGGACACCGGGTCCTTATCCGGAATCGAAACGTTCGGCACGCATAACATTAAATAATAACATTACACGTAAGCCTCTACTACGTCGTATCAAATAAAAGCAAACGGAAGCAAAAGACTCGGGAAATTTTCCCAAACATTAAGGAATAGAAATCACTAAAAGTAGAAAGAAAATGTAATGCTTATTACATTCAAAAGGAAATCAACGAAATCCAATGCTACTAAAATAACTATTACATCCAACTAATCCAAGTCTATGAAATAGCATAAATGAAGGAAACAAAAATAAATAAGAGTCTTCAACTCCGGCGTCTTCAAACGTCGTCATCAAAGTCCACCTCTAAACCATCAACAACCTGTTCATCTTCTCTCCCCCCAAACACATAAATAAACATGCATTTGAGGTAAGTACAATGTACATAGTAAGAAGTAGAAGCTACAATTTAATTAAAGTTTGTTATTAATAGATTATCTTGTTGAAACGACTCAATCTAGGGTTCACTTCATGTCCACCAACATGTCACGACTATACGTTCCTACTTAACTTATCTTTGTTGCGTCACTACTCAAGGACATCGCGCATGGCGTTCATCGGCTGAAGATATACTTGCTAACCAACGGTGATTTGCACCGATTAGCTCCGGGGTCTCCCCGGTATGCGTATACGTCCGATGGATTTCCTCCACTACCCTTCAGCCGTTTAAGGCCAGCAGTGTTGTCCACCTTTTATGAACGTATCACATCGCCGATATGGATTAGTGTCTAACCGAGAATAGATGATGCTTTATCTTTTACTACACATATGTAGGTATTGATGTGAATTAACTAGCCATTCCTAGTGTTTTCAAGTAGGCTCCCTCACATCTCCTACTCTCGTACTTAGACCGCTAGACACGGACAAAAACACAGACATTGATGAACTCTAGTTCACCAAAGCACAAGCCCTTTCATGCCCTTCCGACGGATCTGAACTTCAACTCCCTTTAAGAGTACATTCGGTGTTTTAACTGAACGAATCGGAAGTTCAATCGAAGCTTGTTTCCTTTTTAATTAATCTTAATACATCATGTTTAAAAGCTCAATCCAATAAATAACATAACATTGAGGCCTGAACTAAAATGAATCGATTAAAATCAACAAAACAAAGTAAACTGATCAAACGCCCGTCTAGAACCATAAACGCTCGTTTAAACCCTACTGGACGCCCGTCCAACCCTATGGACGTCCGTCTGGGACCGGACGTCCGTCCACTATAACTGGACGCCCGTCCACCTAGAAACGCTACAACCTGTATGTAAAATCACTCCTCAAACGCCCGTCCGCCTAAGGCAAACGCCCGTTTGAGTTTCTAAGCTTTCAGACGCCCGTCCACCTGCGTTTTTGCCCAAAACCCTAAAATCTCCAACTTGATTACCAATCCGTTTCTAACACAAACAAGCAGCAACTATAACACCGAAAAACGCCTAAACGCATATCTAACCATATCATAGCATCTGGGATCGTTAACCAATCAAAATATACATCTTAAATCTTGATCTAACTACTCTCTACCATAATTAGATTGTAGGAAGAGCTTCTTACTTGTTTAACAGCAATACCAACAGCAAAAGCTCAATAAAACAGCAGCAAAACAGTCTCCTTTCTTACAAAAACTTCAACTTTTGGTGTTGAATCAACGCTCTCCTCACGACGATTCCGGCACACCACTCTGATCTGAAAACGGTTGAGAATTGACTCAGAACCGATGAGAAATCCTTCATCCCAAATTTGCTCACACACGCATAAAAAGAATATGCGGCTGCCCCTCTTTTTGTGAAAAAGATCTAGGTTATGAGATTAATGTGTATAATAGATCCCTCATATAGTTAATCCCAATTAAATCCCTTTTCTATTATAAAATCGAAAAATCTCTTTTATTATATACATAATTATCTTAGAAATTATATATATAAGTATCCAATTATTTAAACTCCAAATAAAAGGAACCGAACCCAATATTTCGTTTTCGCAAAAAGACACGTCTGCCCTTTCCCGAAAATCGGAATATTACATTAAATCTCTTTAATCAATTTCTAGGGTTTCGTTTTCTTTCTCAAGCAAAACTAAATGGTATGCAAAATAAGATCATGATATTGTCTCCAATATCCTACTCAACTAATCATAAACAATCTCTTGAATTATAACTAATTGCATCAATAGAAATAAATCAAAGCTTGAATCATATTCTCATATAAATTCAATCAGAAAAGATAGTTCCATCGATCTCACGATTCAATAAAACATAAGCGATAAATCACAACATTCAATTGATGAAAAACCATAAATTTAACTCACTAAGATATAGCTAAAAATCCTCTAGTAGGTGCGGTTGTTGATTGGTTTCCTCCGTTGTCCCACCGCGGATTGCTTAGCCAACAATCATCTTCGAACTCCCAAGAAAGATTGAAAGAAAGAAACTCATATTTTTTTGTGTGATGTGGTGCATTTTCTGTGTGTTCTTTTCTGCTCGAATGGTGCTGCTTATATAGGAGTTTTGCCGACATAAGGAAGGATCTAGAAAAACGCGTCGATTTTTCAGCTTCGGGGCTCGGTCAACCGACTTAGGACACTCGGTCGACCGAATAGCATGGCTCGGTCGACCGAGCCTACCTATTTACACGTTTTCACACTGCTGCTTCGTATACCGTGTTCCCCACTTCACTCTTTCGATCTGATCTGATTTATCCTCTCTTCAATGCTCCGATTTTCTTCTTTATTTTGAAATCACTTGATTGAATGAGATTAATCTTCTCCATAAATAATATCCCCATGCATATCTTTTAATTTCCTGCAAGATTGTCGTTACACCAAGTCATCGAATAATAATGTGCAACAAAAATAACAATTAAACTCAATATTTCCTCATAATTAAATTATAACCCCTCAATAACCATTATAGGAATTTAACGGTTAAAACACGCTTTTCTCATTTATTTCCCATTAAAAATAAGGTAAATTGTTTAGGGATTAAGCCCGAAAATATAGTAAAATATACCCTAAACAATCCACACGCCCAAATCTATTATCCGGTGGCCTATAGATGAATTTGGTATGATCGACAATCGTGTTTTTAGTAGATCTATATAATTGCTTTATGAATCTCTATTTTATCCGTTACGTATGTAGAAACGCTAAGATTTAGGTTTTCGCCGCGTCAATCTAGCCACGTCTTTATGGTGTGATTGTCCACCTAGAATTTCTTATCTTAGTAGGTATGGCTACGGCTACGTTGCTCGTCTGTTTTAATTAGCGTATTATTAGAAAATACCAATATAGTACTGTTGGTCCCTTGAAAAGCCTTTGGTTAAGTTTAGAGGGGGGTGAATAAACTTAACACTTAAAACTTTTGGAGTTAACAAACTCAGCAACTTCGAAGCTCGTCGATACCTCGGCAGCTGCGACACCTCGCAGCTCCGTCGATACACGACTCTGCGACGGTTGAGTCTACTGAATTTGTGCAGTGGAATTACATCAAAAATTAAGCCTTATTACTTGTTGTTAAATATGATACTAAGTATTAGATACTCAGTAGTGTATGTGTGTGAGTTCAGTTGCTAGATTCAGTAGGTTGATGTGTATAATAAGCTAAATGCGAATGTAAGTGCGTAAAGTAAATAGCCGTATTTTATAGTGGTTCCGAGGTGGTGTAATCCTGTCGTCCACTCTTCTCCCGTGATGTTGGAGGTAATTCACTAGAGATCTTTGATGTAGTCGTTACAAAGATTCCTAAGGTTGCTTGTCCTTCACCAATAGCTATGGCTTCACAAACTGAAAACTAGGAACAGGTAGGATTGCTGCTCCAAAGTCTTCCACTGGTCCTTGAAGGGTAGGATTGCCTCTTCACCAGCTCCACCACAAACAACAGTCTTTCACACAAAAGTGCTTCACTGTCTTCAGCAGGTTCTTTGTAAAATAAAGAATGAATCAAGTAAATGATTCAGTTGCAGCAGCTTGATTAGGATGATATAATCAGCAGCTTGCAGTCTTCAAGTGTGTAAACTTGATGTAGCTTGAATATAGAATACACTTGAAGATTTTCTCTGGATCAGTAGCCTTAAGCTCAGTAAGTTCAGCAAGGTGCTTTTCTTGATAATAAAATGCAGCTGAGGATTATCTATATTTTTCTCTTGTAAATCCTCATCTTTTTCTGAGTTAGAAGTCATCTATTTATAGGTAGGAGTCCTTGTGACTTGTATTTGAAATTCAAATATAGCCGTTCCATGTTTTGTCCCATTTGACTTGCTTTCTGTCACTATTCATAGGACTGACAGTGTCAGAATCCTTTTTGGCAGTGTACAGTCTGTCTATCTTTTGACTTGTAACCATTGGATAAAATGAATCATCCCAATGTCCTTTTAATCTCTACCATTGATTTGATTGATAAATCAGAGGTAGTTAGTTGTCCTTATCCATGTAATCTTCCAATGTAATCTTGAATTAATCGAGGTATATGTGTCAGCAGGTTCATCAGTCGGCTGAAATACCTATCAGTCTGCTGAACTGTATTTTGCTAACTGTCTTTTATCTAAATTTTATTTATGAAGTTAGATTACACCTTTTTGCTTATAACTAAGTTCCAATCACCATTCAACTTGTGGAACTTAGACCTTGTACACAAGGTATATGTAATCAGTTTAGGTCATCACAGACTTCTCTAAATTCTGATTCCATATCCTTGACTTTAAATACTAAGTTTGACCCCTTAGCCTTCATTTACTGAGTTTCACCCCTCAGCCTTCAGTCTTCAGCAGGTTCCTGACTAGTCTACTGACCTAGCTACCCTACTGATATAGACCAGTCTGCTGATATAAGTCAGCTGACCATTATAGTGCTTGTTTGATCAAACCTATACAAAGATCAAACTCTAATAAACCTATACATTTAATCTAGACATCTTTTTGCCTTTGTACTATAACAGCTAGTCTGGCACTCATCACTAAAACTCAGAAATAAGTCCAACAATTTCCCCATTTTTGGTGATGATGCCAATACCCTCTCCTAACAGCAAAGCAAAAAGATTAAAACAGAGACAAAACAAACTTAGTCAATTCTCATTATAATCATTTGTTCAAAAATTATTATAGTCTAGCATCAGCTAAGATAAAACAGATAAGTATGCTGATCTACTGTCTTCTTTCTCTTTCATCTCTTGCTTTTTCAACTTGTTCTTGATAAGCTTTAATTTCAGTGATCATCTCTCTCATCCAGTCATTTTCAATCAGAGAGAAGTCAATGTGAGGATTCACTTGCTTCCACCAATGCCAAGCTTCAGGAAGAGTTAGATTAATCTGATGTACCCTGAAGCCTAACCTCATGTAGACTTCCTTGAACTCATTCAGTGAGTCTTTTGCATTTGTGGTAGGCAAACTTCTTTCACCTCTACCACCTCTTTCCACCTCTTCCACCTTTTCCACCTCTCTTGGATGCCCTCTTGGCTTTAACTCTAGCTTCCCAAAATTTCAAACTCAAAAATGAGTTTAGACCTTCATGAAATCCCTTGTCATGAAATGGCCTTATTCTATTGTTGTACACATTCTTGTATTGCTTGAGAAGATCATCTGTAAGTGGAAGTCTGCTAGGTGTAGGTTCTCTATATGCATTAGTATCAGCTTCCCATCTTTTCTTTGCAAATATTCTTGCAGCCTCTTTTGTGACAGCTGTTTGGCCCTCTTCCCCCTTATTGACATCATCAACAAAATGGGACAGCAGGCCATGCACACTCTCCTGTGTGATAACTAGGTTATTCAGTTGACTCTCAATGATTTCAGTCCTAGTATCAATTGTTGTGATCCTTCCTTGCATTGTTTGCTCCAGCAGTGTTATCCTCTCAGTAAGTTTAGGATCAAGTGCAGCAGTTTCTGATGCAGCAGCAGGCTCAGCAGGTCTATGTACCTCAGCAAGATTATCCAACTTTTTATGAATGGATTCAAGTTGATCTTTCAAGAATTTCTCTTTTAGTGTATTGCCCTGTTTGATTCCTCTCACATCTTTTGTTAGATCAGCAATGGCATACAGATTAGATGTGTAGTTTGAAGCAACTGTCTCAGTAGATCTTCTATTGTTAACCACAATCTTCATCAGTTGTTCAAATCTTTGTTCCTGTCTATCAAGTTGAGTTCTTAACTGTTGCATGTCATTCCTGACAGTCCTCAACTCATTCAAAACCTCTACTGGCACTCCACCAGCCATTCTTCCATCAGTAGCTCCATCAACAGGCTCTTCTACATTATATTGTTGCCTCTGATTGCTGATTACCACAGCATAACTTATATCCCTTCCAGCAGGGTGAGGTCCTTGGTACTCCTCCAAGATAGGATCAATAGCAGGTTCTTCAATAACTGGTTCATCGTCAGTAGATCCTTTCTCATTTATTTGAAATTCTGCATCACTGAAGTCATAGTCCACCAGCTGCTCCTCCTTATCAATTACAGCAGTCTGCTGACTATCTTTCCTTTCAGTGACCTTTCCTCCAGCAGGCTCTACTAAAGCAGCCTGTTCTTCAACAATATGGGTTTCCTCCAAACCCAAATCTGGTTCCAACCTTTGTCCAGGTGCTGTTTGTAACTCAGCAGCTGTACCTCCTGTTCCAACCTGTGTCCAGGTGCTGTTTGTACCTTAGCAACCTGTACCTCCTCTTCAATTCTTTGTTCTGGTACTACTTGTGACACAACAACTTGATCAGGGAATATGTCCATGTTTTCTTTTTGAAATTCCCCCATATCAGTGATCCTTCTTAGATAATTTGCAGTTTTGATTAAGGCATCTTCAGTGTCAATCCAGTCTTGATATTGAATTGATTCCTCTAAATTGGCACTAGGTTCACTGATATCAGTAACTCTTTCATTATCCAAAACTTCATTTTGCTGATCTTCAGCAGACTTACCAGCACGAGTTGGTTCAACTTTTGCACCATCAGTAGATGCTTGACCAGTGGCTTCATCAGTTGTTCCTCTAGCCACTCCACTGGTCTCCCCAGGGAACATAGGGGGGTCATCATCAGAATCAGATGAGTCACTGTCAGGTGTATACTTTGGATCTCTGAACATAATTGCTCCACTTTTCTTTCCTTCATTCAATAGATCCATCAGCCTAGATTGCAGCATGGTTGTATCTATTAAGTCCAATAGGTTGTCCACACCCAGCTGATCAAATGCCCATTCTTCAAATCCACTCATTGGATCAGCAGCTGGTTTCTGTTTCTTGTAAAATCCAAACTTCCATTTAAAATATTTTTGCACTTTTCTGAAGTTAGGATCTACTTTGCCCTTCTTAGGTGCCTTCTCATATGGCATTGTTGGCTTTCTGAGGGCAGATTCAAGACCATGCTGACCTCCAAAGGTCTCAATCAGCAAGTTGAGAGTTTCCTCATTAGATGTTTCCAGGTCAGTAGGTTGTTCAGGTTGGATATTAGTCCCTACTACCTCCATCTTTATAACACTTGGTTCCCCCTGACTTATATGCTCATCAGTAGAGTTAACAGCAGACTGTTCTCCCCCTTGAACTATTGCAGGATTTGCAGGGTCTTGTTCAAGTGTTTGCACTTCCACAGCAGGTGTAGTTGTCACGGATTTTATGCGATGAAAAATAAACAAGTAATAAAATTTATAAATCCGATATACCTCAAGTGCAAGGATCGTAGTAAAGAGGTTGATACCGGGTCGATCTTACGGGGAACTAACGATTGGTAATCCTAGTCTTTGTTTAACTAACTAACCTATGTCTCGATTACTAAAACTAAACAGCAAATAAACTAAACAGGGAATAACTAAAACGAAAGATAACAATAAATAAAACTAGACAGAAGAATAAATCTAAAGCCAGGGAAGATACGGGTTGCGAAAAATTTAAACTAAATCTAAACCTAATATGCAATAAAGATTAACTAAGCTAAACAATTCTAGTTCAAGGGATTTGATCAAGTTATAACGGACAAACGAGCAATTGTTCCACCTATCCTATCAACATTCAATTCCAATTCAGATTATTTCGTGATTTCTAACCAAGTTGTGATTCATCTTATCAAAAGTATGAACCCTAATTTCTTAGATAGTTCATCTATTAATCTCTATCTTTCGATCTAAGATTAACGCTTTTTCTAACCAAAGATGTAAACTTTAAACGTTTTTAACCTAGAAATCTAACCTAATAACTCTCGTTACTTAGATCAAATAACTATTCTTTATCATGGTGATCTAATGTTTAGATGATTCTCATCAAATAAAACAATCAACAAAGCAACGATCTTTCGATATGAAATTGCATAAACAATAATAACATGATAAAAGAAACAACTTATATTAAAAACTCACAAAATAATCAAGAACGGAACTGAATTGTTGAATCGGACGGCTTCACAACGCTCGTTCAAAAGGCTTAGCCTCTAAGCATCCTCTTGAAACTTGGGATTGATGAATAAAAGTGCATAAAAACTATCTAAACTAACCTAGAATTTAGAGTGCATAAACTGAAGAAAAACAGAATAAAAACGCAGCCTAAGCCGCCCCTAGGATTAGGGTTTTGAGTAATGTGTAATTGGTATATCAATGTGGAAAACAATGCGGCTATATATAGAATTTAAAGTCGGTTTCAGCATGTCGGCCGCTGGACGCCCGTCCACTCCTTCTGGACGCTCGTCTGGTCCTCAATATCAACTTCGAATCGGGCCGAGTCTTCATCAGACGCCCGTCCTTCACAAACTTGGACGCTCGTCCAGCAAAATCTTCACAACTCTGAATCAACAATATCAGTATGGACGCTCGTCCACAGGATCAAACGCCCGTCCAACTGGACGCCAGTTCAAGATGCTGGACGCCAGTCCAGGATCGACTTCATCTTGATTTCTTCATCTTTATCTCTTTTTCATCAAATCCAATCATCATTATCTCTTTTATCATCAATGAAATTCGAATCTTATCTCTTTTTGATCATCATTTGAGCATCAAACATGTACCTACAACACATCAAAACATCGCAAAATGTAATATCATCCAAATAATCATAAAATCACAATTAAAACACCAAAATTAACCTATTTTGCGCTTAACTCATTAAAAACCTCATTTACTCAATAATTCCATTAAACACTCGTTTCTTATGCAAATTATACGAATATGAGAGAAATTATCATAAAATATAGCGTTATAAAACGTATAAATTCACCCTTAACAACTCCCCCACACTTAGCTTTTGCTCGTCCCGAGCAAAACAAAACGAGAATTAAGGCTCGAGACAAAAACAGACATTTCAGACAATATAGCATAGATCCAATAAATTAGAAGTTCACCACTGTGTGTGTGCAAAGCCATAGAAAACTTCCCGTAAATCCAAACTTGAGAAACTCAAAGCAAAACTAGCTAATACCCCCTCGTAGACTAGCAATAGATGACACTCATAAGATGTTCCCTACAAACGTAAAATATCCCGAAAAGGATGATCGAATATATCTAGGGCCTTTCTGAGACACTCAGAGGATAATCCCTACAGCATATCTATCAGTTTCTACTGAGGATAAGATAGACGATAACTTAGTCTTATATCCATTTCATACCACTTTCTTATTCAAGTTGATTTGACTATTTCACTTTTAAACGCACATCAGAATGAGCTATTGCCCTGTCATAGCAGAATAGGATATTCGAGATATACCCTACCTTACTCCAATCATAAGGCAGCTTCTTCTGACTGTCGTGAGCTTTTAGTCATCATAGTGGTATAGGACATACGTGGTATACCCTATCGCACTCAAATCATCGACTAGCTTCCGACACACACAAATTACTTCATAAAATTCAACTTTTTCATTTGACAGTAAGTTACGTGTTACTTATCACATTCAAACCTCAGATATTCATAGTATATCATACTTCGGATCTAAATACAAACTATCATAAATCTCAAGATATATACGTAGCACTAAGCACATGACTTATAAGAAAATCAGAAATCACTCGTCCAAAAGGGGTATAACTTTATAAATTAGCTCATCATTCACTATGGCTCGTGAAAAATAAATCTCAGGTGAAACAACTAACTTATCAAACATATGATATATAGCTTGGATGACTATAAAAATAACGAACATTGCATCGAATTGCCTACTCGGGACAAAACAAAAACAAAGATGTTGAAAAATTTTGAAAATTTTGAAAATTCTAGCTCATTTTTAGCTCATTTTGCATAGAAACATAACGAATTAAGCAAATGTGTAGATACATATCAAATCATTCCCCTCCCCTACACTTAAAGATCAACATGTCCTCATGTTGTGCAGAATTAAAGAAAAGATAAAGGACTTAGCTGATTTCAAGCGATACTCGAATCGTTGGTCAGGCCGGAGCCTACGTAGTGACAATTAGAACTCGGAACCATACGATGTAAAAGCGAGCACGACAACACCGCTAATAATATACCTGTACTACTCGATAAACACGGAAAAAATCTCGAGGAAAACGGGGAATCATACCAAAGTGAAAGGATATATCAAAAATGAAGAAAAATCAAAAGATGAAACATTCAATACAATCAAACAAAACAGAGTAAAGTCAAATGAAAGTACGAACGCCTTATGACTTACATGATTCATTGGAAAAATAAACAGTAGCAATATCAAAAGTACAACGAATCAAGTAAGGAAAAGTATCAAGATAAGACAAACATCGTATCTAGGACAAAGCAAAATCTAAAATGGAAAAATAAGATCAGGGCTGCCCCGGTGCCGCAGAATCACCAGCCGGAGGTGCTCCACCCGTAGGAGAGTCAGGATGCTCCTCATCCGAAGACTTAGACTCTTCCAGAACATCCGCAATAGCCTGCTCAATCTCATCAGAATAGACATAATCAATGATGCTTGGATCGAAGACTCTGTCGTCCCTCGGTTTCCGGCCCTCATTGATGCACCGTAGAATAGTCAAGATGTTGTTTTGAGAAGTCCGAATATCCTCCAACCAGTTCCGTATGCTGTTGCCCATACTCAACCTCATCCGGACTGAGGGAGATAAAGTAGGAAGGGAGGATGCTGGAGGCGGTGCCGAAGAGGAACCGGGCTCACGGGCTGCCTCCATCTTAGAATGTCCCGAAGACTTACTCCTTTCTCTCTGTATAGGTCTCGGGTTCTTCGGTTTGTGATCCGATCCATACTCAGGCACACCGGCATCAAGACACAAACTATGAATCAGGTGGGGGACAATCAAGCTACGCGTATAAACCTTCTGATTGATAGATATCTCATCGTATAACGCTTGTCCCACATTCACATTCAGTCCAAATGTCAAAGCATATAACATGCCTAGGTCACCGATATGAAAATGCGTCAAATTGTTCTTTGGCAACAACCGACTCTGTATGAACCTACACTGGACTTTCCAGTCCTCCGTCCAGGTAGTGGTGACCAACTCCTTCCGGTCTCCACCCGGTCTCAACGTCCAGGTCACATCCGGGCAAACTTTCAACCTCAATTCCTCCAAAGGATCTCGCCCCGCACTCTGCCTATGAACGATCTCTTCTTTATAGTCCCGACCCTCAAAAGACGCCAATTTATACTTCTGATTAATCACATCCGGCGTAAAAGGAACGTTCACCCCTCGAACCACAACTACTCCCGTTTCCAAATCAGTCTCCGAGCAATTAGCATAAAATTCCCGAACTAGGGAGTCATTGACTGGGGTACTCGGGATAGTCATCAAGGCATCCCACTTCCGGTCCTTTAACAACTTGACGAACCCCGGATCTACCTTAGCCTCCATCGTAGCCCTCTCGATCAACATAGTCCTAGAGAAATAATGTTTGGTATAAGCGTCGTGGGCTCTAGGATTCACAAATCTACGAGGCATAGGCATAGGGGCTACGGTCTTTGCTCTCTTCCTAGGTTGCTCGACCTTAGGCACAGCCGGTTCCCCCTCCCGAGTAGCATCCACAGCTTCCTCAACCCTAGATGATGCTCCACCTCTCTGAACCCTAGGCATCCTTACTAGAGGCACATCTTCCTCAGTATCCGACCCTGACATAGACTCATCTCGTAGTTGTGCCCTAGCTTGACGTTGTACTGCCCTAGGAGGTTGGTCTCGTATACTAACACCTCGGTTTGGATCAACTACGGGAGGATCTACCGCCTTTCTCTTCTTACTAGGCTCCTGAGCCACATCCTTACCATGCCTCTTAACCACTGCCGTCTTATGGACCATGATTCACGCCTAAATTAAACCAAAACAATCCCAAATCAACGCAAGTTACCCGTTTAACATCCAAATCGGGATTTCAAAACACCCAAACCACAAACCACAACCATCCATCATCACCAAGCAACCCATTCATCATCCACCATCAACAACACAGCAAGAAACCAGAACCAAAACAAGAAAAGAAACAAATAAGGTACAATTCACATGAAAGAGTTGAGCCGAAAATCAAACTCGAAAAAAACGTGAATTAATCCCAGAAAAATTACTAGAAACTTACCAATGATGATGAGAAAACGATGATGATGCTAGAAAGGAGCCCTAACAATGCAAATTCGTGCCCAAAATCGAATTTTTCCTTGGAAAAAGTCGAACCAATGAGGAAGAAGGCTTAGAAAAGTGAAAAGAGGGGGACAAAAGCGGTCTATAGCAACTTAAATCGCCCAATTTGGTGTAGTATTGAGGAATTGGGGTGAAGAGGAGGGCAAAAGTCGGTTTTTTTCGAGTTTGAAATCTGAAAAATGAAGGTTCATGGGTTGAGGGGGTATATATAGGCAGGGCCTGGACGCTCGTCCAACTCTGCGGACGGGCGTTCACTGGGCTCAGCAAGAACTGGACGGGCGTCCAGTTCAGGTAGACGCTCGTCCAAGTTTCAAATTAGATACAGGATTGGAGGGAATATATCAGACGGGCGTCCAGACATAGTGGACGCTCGTCCAAGAATTGGCCATGACGGACGGGCGTTCAGATCTCTGGACGGACGTCCAAGGCAGAAAAATGCAAAAATTATAAAATTTTCATACAATCTAAATTCAAACTTGCATTTTCTCATTAAACTTAAATAAAACCTCAAAAATTCAAATGAAAAACGACGAAATACATAAAATCACTAGAAAATAAGTAAAAACAATAGAAAATAGTGGGTTGCCTCCCACCGAGCGCTTCTGTTTTACGTCGTTTGCTCGACGAAACAACCTAACAACGCTAGTCATCGTAAATTTCGCCCAATCTATCACCCGGATAAGACGGCGGAGCATGTCAATCGCCGGAGGGAAGTCATACTCATCCTGTAAACCCCAATTCTCACCAGCTACATCAACACCCCGAAAATGTTCAGCTTGCAGCACTTGCGCTAAATCTGTCAGCATCGGATCATTCAGGATTGTGTATGGACGTCCTAGAGCTGCCTGCAACTCCTCAGTAGTAAAGTCTCCACCTCCCGAACATCGGGGAACAATAAGAACATAGGTGACAGTCCTGATGCGGGTACTAATATCGAAGTCTACGTGCAGAACAATAGTCCCTCCCGGTCCATCATCTACAATGATAAGTGGGATCCTCCTAAGGAAAGGTAACTCCTCTGGTAGAACACCGAAATCCATATCTAGAAAGCACAACTAACTGACAGATATAAACAAAAGCAAAACTTAGTAAACTAAACTTAAATACTGAAACTACAAAAGCATAAAACAAAAACAACTAATATAACGATATCTAGGTTGCCCCCTAGTGGCGCTTTTGGTTAATGTCGTTAGCTCGACACTGTTTAAGCTCAGCCTGGATCAGGCCATTTAACTTTTCTGCCAGCCACTACCTCGTGTAGACTTGGGTCAGTAGTTCGGCTACAGAAACAGCACTTAACACATGGGGTGAAATCTTTGATAGCTTTCCAAATACGTTTAAACTGCCCCATGGTCGACTTCTTCTTCTTCTTCGAGTCTTCTGATGACATTTCAGCTGACGCTCCCTCTCAAACTCTTCCATATCCCAACTACCAGCTAGAACTTCTTCAGATCAACCACTACCGTCATCCTCTGAAAACAGGTCGGGTGAAAACTCATCAAATTCTTCGACTTCTGTAGTACCACACCCGAGGATATCGAGGAAATGAACAATCAAAGGCTTGTCCTTGGGTTCACCAATGTAGTGCTTACACCTTTCACCATTTACTCGAAACGGTTGGTCACCATAACCTCGTAATTCTGAAACGCCTCCTGGAATAATTTGGAGAATCTCAAAGGGACCGGACCATCGTGTCCTTAACTTTGCAGGAAACAGATGTAGCCTGGAATTATACAAAAGAACTTGTTCCCCGACTTGAAATTCTCTCGTCTTAATCTTGGCGTCATGGAGGAGTTTCATCTTATCTTTGCTGATCCTGGCGCTTTCGTAAGCCTGGAGTCTGAATTCGTCCAACTCATGCAACTGTTGCAGTCGATGCTTACCACAAGATTGGGAATCAAAGTTCAGAAACTTTGTAGCCCAATAAGCTCTATGCTCTAACTCGACTGGCAGATGACATGGCTTACCATAAACCATTTGATATGGAGATGTACCCATAGGAGTCTTATAGGCGGTTCTGTATGCCCATAGTACATCATCCAATTTCAAACTCCAGTCTTTCCTATGACTGTTGACCGTTTTTTCCAGGATTTTCTTAATGCTTTGGTTGCTTCTTTCAACCTGACCACTAGTCATCTGGTGATATGGTGTGCCTGTCTTATGGCGAACACCATACTTTTCAAGAACTTTCTCTAGGGGTCGGTTGCAGAAATGCGTTCCTTCATCACTGATCAAAGCCCGTGGACATCCAAATCTCACGAAGATGTTCTTTTTTAAGAATTTCATGACCGTCTTATGATCATTGTGAGGAGTGGCTTGAGCCTCTACCCATTTCGACACGTAATCCATGCAGACTAAGATGTATTTGTTGCCACAAGATGATGGGAATGGTCCCATAAAATCGATACCCCATACATCAAAGACTTCGCATTCTAGGATGGGTTTCAAAGGCATGTCAAAACGCCTTGTCAGAGTACCGGTTCTTTGGCATCTATCACACGCTTTACAGAAAGCTTCTGTGTCCTTAAAGATCGTGGGCCAATAGAAACCGGATTGGAAGATCTTAGCAACGGTTTTCCAAGGACCAAAGTGACCTCCAGTGGGTCCACTGTGGCACTGCTCAATAATGTCGCGCTGCTCAGATTCTGGAACACATCTCCTAAGCAGACCATCTTTACAGATCTTAAAAAGATAAGGTTCATCCCAAACGAAAGATTTCAAATCAGAGAAGAACTTTTTCTTCTCCTGATAAGAGAATTCGGGATCAATATATCGGGAATGAAGGTAATTGACAATGGAAGAATACCATGGAACATCTGGAGCGCGGCCATCGATAAGCATAATGTTTTCTAGAGGAAAGTAAAGATCTATATCATCCGGATCATCCTTTTCCTCACTTAACATTCTCGAAACATGATCCGCCACGACGTTTTCACTGCCCTTTTTGTCTTTAATTAATTTGAACGTCGAACTCTTGTAGGGTCAGTATCCAACGCAGTAGGCGCGGTTTAGCTTCTTTCTTAGTCATCAGATATCATAAGGCAGCGTGATCAGTCCACACAATCACTTGAGCTCCTAACAAGTAACTACGAATGTGTCCACAGCAAAGACTACGGCCAATAATTCCTTTTCAGTAGTAGTATAGTTAACTTGAGAAGGATTCAATGTGTGACTGGCGTAATAGATTGGCTGGAATTTCCCTTTGATTTTTTGTCCTAGAACATCACCAACTGCATAGTTTTATGCGTCGCACATAAGCTCAAAAGGTAGGTTCCAGTCAGGCGATATAAGAATTGGAGCAGAGATTAAATGGTTCTTAAGCTCCTCAAACGCCTGCTTGCAATCCTCATCAAAATTGAACTCAACGTCTTCCTTAAGTAAAGTAGACAGGGGCTTGGCTATCTTGGAGAAGTCTTGAATGAATCTTCTGTAGAAACCGACATGTCCAAGAAAGCCTCTCACTTCACGCACATTCTTGGGATAACTCATCTTCTCGATAGCTTCTACTTTTGCCCTGTCAACTTCTATACCTTTGGCGGAGATCTTGTGGCCAAGAACTATTCCCTCATCAACCATGAAATGGCATTTTTCCCAATTGAGCACTAAGTTCTTTTCCACACATCTGGATAAGACCTGGTCAAGGTTGTCAAGACAATCATCAAAAGACTGACCAAAGACCGAAAAATCGTCCATAAAGATTTCCATACACTTTTCAACTAGCCCGTCAAAGATAGCCAGCATACATATTTGGAATGTAGCTGGGGCATTGCAGAGACCAAATGGCATTCGCCTGTAAGCGAATGTACCATAAGGGCAGGTGAAAGTGGTCTTTTCTTGGTCAGCTGGATCAATGGGTATTTGAAAATATCCTGAATATCCATCCAGGAAGCAGTAGAATGCGTGCCCTGCCAAACGCTTAAGCATCTGGTCAATGAATGGGAGGGGAAAGTGATCTTTCATGGTTATCTCATTGAGCTTTCGATAATCGATGCAGACTCTGGAACTAGTGACAAGTCTCAACGCTATTTCCTCTCCCTTCTCATTCTTCTCAATCGTAATTCCACCTTTCTTGGGAACTACCTGAGTCGGGGAAACCCATTCACTATCAGCGATGGCATAAATGATTCCCATGTCCAGAAGTTTGATGATTTCTTTCTTAACCACCTCTTGCATATGAGGGTTGAGCCTCCTCTGGGGCTGTCTAACACATTTCGCACCCTCATTAGTCTTGATCTTATGCATACAGATGTCGGGAGATATCCCTCTGATGTCTCTTACTTGCCACCCAAAGGCTTTTTCATTTTTCTTCAAGACGTTGATTAATTTCATTTCCTCTAAATGAGACAGCTTGGCAGATATAATTAAAGAAAGCTTGTCACCTTCTCTTAAAAACACATACTTAAGATGTTTAGGCAACGGCTTCAAAACCAAATCTGTAGGGGGGTCTTCTAAACTAGATTTGAGCTCTCCACCTTTCAACTCAACATCGCTGAGTTTACTCAGCGGTCCCACTGCCAAAGCTTCTCCTTCCAATAACTCATCCTTAAATTCAGCTTCTAACTGCTCTAGACTTACCACACCATGATTATTCAGATTATCAACCAGTCGCTCATACTCAGTTGCAACAGCCATGACTTGCTTTTCCATCAAATCATCGAAGTCATTAGACGTATCCTCAATGGAAAAACCGGTTGGAGGACCAGAGGGTACTTGAATGGATTTGGAGACATTATAGCTTACCTCTTGATCACCCACACGTATCGTCACTCGCCTACCATCGCAGTCAATGAGGGCTCTAGCTATAGACAGAGAAGGTCTTCCAAGAATTAGGGGGACATTTTCATATTTTTCAATGTCTAGGACGTACCAGTCAATGGGAAAGGTAAATTTATCGATTTGAACTATTACGTCTTTTAAGATTCCCACTGCTTTCTTAAAAGATCTATCAGCGAATTGCAAATTCATGGTAGTGGGTTCTAGAAGATCAATTAAACCCAGCTGTTTGCACACAGACAATGGCATGAGGCTTATAGATGCACCCAGGTCACACAAGGAGTTAGGGAAGACCAGGCCTCCCATTAACACTGTAAGCACGAAATTTCCAGGGTCACCTCTCTTGGTTGGTAGGTTTTCATAATTGATCATTGAACAATCCTCACCAATCAGCCTCTCCATGTCTGACAACTTCCTTTTTGAAGAAACAACATCCTTGATAAATTTTGTATACTTAGGCATTTCAACCAAGACCTCTGATAATGGAAGATTCACCTGAGTATTTTTCAAGAGATTCATGTTAAGGGTGATTTTATACGTTTTATAAGGATATATTTTATGTCAATATTCCCCATATTCTTAGGTTTTTCATAGAAATCGAGCTTATAATCGATTAATTGAGTAAATGGTGTTTTTAAGAGGTTAATTGCAAAACGTAACGAATTATGTGCTTAAATTGTGATTTTATGTTATTTTGGAAATACGTTACGCTTTGGTATGTTTTCCTATTGTTGTAGATACTCATTGATGATGGAAGAGAGGATTTTAGAGAGCCAAATTCGTGTTTGGAAAGGATCAATCAAAGTTATGGAAGATTGAAAGATATAAGGAAAGAAATCAATCAAGATAAATGTCGGAAAATCAGGATTCCGGGTAGTGACGACCTTCCGACGCAGTTCTTGATATGATATAAACTGATTTGACTCTCGACCTCAAGATAAGAGTTGTAGGGCTTGAAGAGATGATTCTACAGGATTTTGAATCACTCCATTCCGACTTACGAGGCCCGAGATATGAGCGTTACAAGTTTGGATGCTGTTGCTGAAAATAGTGGACGGGCGTCCGGATCTTCAAACGGGCGTCCGGCACCGTTACTGTAGCAACCGCCTCTGATTTTCTATAAATACAGCAGCTCTCTTCGACCCTAATGATTATCAAATACGCCCCGCTTCTCTTGAACCCTAAATTTCGAGCGAGAGAGCAGCCCGGCCGGCCAAGCTCCATGCTTGGTCGGCCGGAGGTTAGTTAGATTAGGTAGTTAGTTCGTTTTTCTTTCTTCTTGTTCGAGTGATGATGAAGTTGAGCAGCCATGGATGAGCCTTGAAGCTCCCTCTTTCCAGCTGCAACTTTAATTCTTTTTCGATGGATGTTTTGTAAGTTTTAATTCGAATTGTTTCTTTTCTATGTTTATTTGTATCTTGCAATATAAATCGGAAGATGATTGCATGATTTGATGCTACCGTATGACGGAAGTCGGTGTAGTTTAGATCACCATAGGAAAGAGTAGATCTTTAATCTATACATAACGGAAGTTCGTAGGTTAAATATCTAGATTTACGAGAGGATCACAATTTGATTAATTCGATGCAAGATTATCTTAGATTGGAATTAAGGGATATCACCGTTACCGGAAAGACAGGATTTTTCATGTGTTTAATTCATTATGTTGTTCTTGTTCTCTTTCATGTTTTTATGGTTATATGTTAATCGAATTTAGATAACGAAAGTTAATAGATTCATTAGATTGTCGTGAGGAGATTGACAATTATTATTCCAACAAACGGAAGTTGAGGGATAATGTTGTTAGATTAGGATTTCATCCATATCTTTGATTTGTATCGATATTAGTTAAGACCGGAAGGTAAACTAATTAATGGCGTGATAAATCGGAAGAGGAAACGCTTCATTAGAAAAGATAATAACCCAAGATAACTAATGAATGAATGTTTGTCTATCTTGTTGATTTCGGTGGGGTGATGGTTGTTGGGAATAGGTTGATTATGGTTTGTTCATGTTTGTTCAGTTGTTAGTTAGTTTTACTGTTTTCGTAGATGTAGTTTTATTTATGTTTTTATCGCTTTTATCCTTCCTGGCTTTGGATTAACAATCCTCTGTCCAGTTATTTTCCGTTTTAGTTTAGGTTTAGGTTTTAGTTAATAAAGAAGGATTAACTAGATTAGATTCAATATCCCTTTTCCCTGAGGATCGATACCCGTACTTATCCAACTTTACTAGCAACTACCCGGTATTCGGCCGGTTAGGAGGTAGTTTTGCATGGTAGTATAGGTTTATAAATTTTCTTTTGTTTTAATGATGCAAAATCTACCCAACAAAAGTGGCGCCGTTGCCGGGGAATAGGTGTCATGTTGAATCTAGTTTTGTTAGTTCTCGATTTTGTTACGTTTTATTTTTGTTTTTAATAAAAGTAGCGTATACCAAGTTGAGAGTTTTTATTTTGCCGTGTTTCGATGACCGTTAGGTTAAGAATGTGCAAAAGTTTTTTACTCAACTTGTTTTACGTGAAGTTTATATGTTTATGTGTTACCTAGTCTAACCCCGTGCTTAATTTGATAAGGTCGATGTCTTTGTGATCTCGTGTTGCTTTGTGTTGTGTTCATAAGTATTTAGGGTTTTGCTGTGTTTTTCTGCTTGTCTGTGCATTCTTGTTGTATGGACGAGCGTACGTTCGTTGGACGCCCGTCCGCTTCTTCATCTGCAGGTGAACGAGCGTTGGGAAGTATTGGACGCTCGTCCGTTCAAATATTTTCAATCTGTTCGATTTAGAGGACCGGACGAGCGTCATACTTTCGAACGCCCGTCCGGTCGGTTTTCAAGGCGGACGAGCGTACGCAAGGTGGAACGCCCGTCCAGTTCTGAACGCTAAGTGAACGTTCGTCCGGGGTTCAGTCCAGGTTCTAAATTTCTTGATTTTATTTTCAATGCTTTTATTTGATGTGGATTTTTCATTTGAGCTTCTGTGGCTAATTGATTTTTACATAGATGCCCTGAACTTATATGTTTTTACCTTTCCATCTATGAATCCATGTTAGATAATTGATCAATTCCTTATATATGATTCATCTAGGCATGTTATAGTGATTTGTCGGTTCTCGTACGCTATAATCGGTCTTATTAATTAGTAGCTAATGTCGGTTCCCGTATGCTACATACCGCTCCGATGAATCTTTTAAGCTTTTAAGACTTACGTGCTTCCTTTGTTTTTATAGTTCATATGGGTAGCTATTGTCGGTTTTCCGTATGCTACGTCATTTCTCCATATGAGTTATACCTGTTTAGATAGATGATGTTGGTTTCCATAAGTCTATCACTTTCGATAAGTCTTAAGGCGCGTCGGCACTAGTGGCAAAGACCTTGTCGTTTATCGTAACTTTGTCATTATGTGGTAGACGTTTATATATATGTCGTGTTGCATATAGTGGGCTAGTTTTCTTTCTTTTATTTTATTTTCTTTTTGCATATCATTTAAATGCATTTCATTTAGTTGCATTTCATATAGTTGCATTGTTTTTCTATTTTTCCTTTTATTTTTCTTAAGTGTGGTCACTTGTCGGTTTTCGTAATACCACCTAGTTTATTTTTCTTTTTGAGTGTAGTTAATGTCGGTTTCCGTAATACTACCTCGTTTTTATTTTATTTTTAGGATTTTTCACGTAGATTGCATTGTAATGCATTTTCATATAGTTGCACCTAGCCTACTATTTTGTAATATTCCATGTATATGTCCATCTTTATATGAGCTTAATCTAAAAATTCTCTAGACTTCCTTTCCTGTGCTTTATATGTTATCTTCCTCCTATCCCCGAGGTATTTCATGTTTGTCAAGTGTGCAGGGTATTTGCATTAGCTATTGTGAGTTTTCAGATGATATCAGTTTTCCGGTGGAGACAGTCTCCTGATATCTTCGAGCATTTTTGGATCGGAACGCGTCCGTTCCAGAATTGTTCCCTTTCGGCATACAATCAGCTAAGTTTTCTTTTCTTTTATTTTGCACAACATGAGGACATGTTGTAATTTAAGTGTGGGGGAGGGGAATAGCTATGTGGTATCTACATTCATTTGCCATACTATTATATTTCTATGAAAAAGTGCTTAATTTTTAAATTTTTGTTTTGTCCCGAGTGAACAAATGCATATCTTTATTCGAGTTCTTATGTCATTGGTGCATTATTTTGCATATTTAGTAACTTTAGATGTTTCACCCAACACTACTTTTTCACGTGCCATAGTAAATGATGAGCTATGTTTTCAAGCTATGCCCATTTGATTAGAGATTTTTGATGATTATCGCATGATTCTTTGCTTGCATACGAATTTTGAAAATTTTAATAGTTTGTGTTTAGAATTAAAGTATGACGTACTGTGAATATCGAAGGTTTGAATGTGATAGGAGGGATATAATTTAAGGTTTGCATACCAATCTAAGATGAATAATATGAATAAGATATATTTATACGTGTCGGAAGTAGCTACCAATGATTTGAGTGCGGTAGGGCATTATCTCGAAATGTCCTATACCACTATGAGGTTAATAGCTCCCGACCGCTTTGATGATAGTAGTCCGGCTAGGGTGTTATCACGAAACGTCCTATTGTCTTGAATGAGGGCATATATGCTATATATGTGGAATTGATTGAACTTTAAGAAAAATTAGTGAATGGCAATGTGAAAAGATGGTTGGAAACCTTAGTTATCTTCGACTATCCCGAGTATAAAGCGAAAGATATGATGTAGGGATTATCCTCTAAGTATGTCGGAAATATTTTAAAGACTTCCTATTATCTTTTCCGAATCAGTATGTTTCGTGAGGTGCATGTTATAATCGTTTATATTTCTAATTTAAATGGGATGTTGGCTAGTTTTGCTTGAATCAATTTCAAGTGTGGATTTAGTGGAAGTTTACTATGGCTATGCACACACGCACTTGGGTGAACCTCTAAACTACTTGAATATGTTTTATATTTGCATAAGTGTTTATTTGTCTCGAGTGATGATTATGTTTTGTCTTGCTCGGGACGAGCAAGGTTTAAGTGTGGGGGAGTTGTTAAGGGTGATTTTATACGTTTTATAAGGATATATTTTATGTCAATATTCCCCATATTCTTAGGTTTTTCATAGAAATCGAGCTTATAATCGATTAATTGAGTAAATGGTGTTTTTAAGAGGTTAATTGCAAAACGTAACGAATTATGTGCTTAAATTGTGATTTTATGTTATTTTGGAAATACGTTACGCTTTGGTATGTTTTCCTATTGTTGTAGATACTCATTGATGATGGAAGAGAGGATTTTAGAGAGCCAAATTCGTGCTTGGAAAGGATCAATCAAAGTTATGGAAGATTGAAAGATATAAGGAAAGAAATCAATCAAGATAAATGTCGGAAAATCAGGATTCCGGGTAGTGACGACCTTCCGACGCAGTTCTTGATATGATATAAACTGATTTGACTCTCGACCTCAAGATAAGAGTCGTAGGGCTTGAAGAGAGGATTCTACAGGATTTTGAATCACTCCATTCCGACTTACGAGGCCCGAGATATGAGCGTTACAAGTTTGGATGCTGTTGCTGAAAATAGTGGACGGGCGTCCGGATCTTCAAACGGGCGTCCGGCACCGTTACTGTAGCAACCGCCTCTGATTTTCTATAAATACAGCAGCTCTCTTCGACCCTAATGATTATCAAATACGCCCCAGCTTCTCTTGAACCCTAAATTTCGAGCAGAGAGCAGCCCGGCCGGCCAAGCTCCATGCTTGGTCGGCCGGAGGTTAGTTAGATTAGGTAGTTAGTTCGTTTTTCTTTCTTCTTGTTCGAGTGATGATGAAGTTGAGCAGCCATGGATGAGCCTTGAAGCTCCCTCTTTCCAGCTGCAACTTTAATTCTTTTTCGATGGATGTTTTGTAAGTTTTAATTCGAATTGTTTCTTTTCTATGTTTATTTGTATCTTGCAATATAAATCGGAAGATGATTGCATGATTTGATGCTACCGTATGACGGAAGTCGGTGTAGTTTAGATCACCATAGGAAAGAGTAGATCTTTAATCTATACATAACGGAAGTTCGTAGGTTAAATATCTAGATTTACGAGAGGATCACAATTTGATTAATTCGATGCAAGATTATCTTAGATTGGAATTAAGGGATATCACCGTTACCGGAAAGACAGGATTTTTCATGTGTTTAATTCATTATGTTGTTCTTGTTCTCTTTCATGTTTTTATGGTTATATGTTAATCGAATTTAGATAACGAAAGTTAATAGATTCATTAGATTGTCGTGAGGGAGATTGACAATTATTATTCCAACAAACGGAAGTTGAGGGATAATGTTGTTAGATTAGGATTTCATCCATATCTTTGATTTGTATCGATATTAGTTAAGACCGGAAGGTAAACTAATTAATGGCGTGATAAATCGGAAGAGGAAACGCTTCATTAGAAAAGATAATAACCCAAGATAACTAATGAATGAATGTTTGTCTATCTTGTTGATTTCGGTGGGGTGATGGTTGTTGGGAATAGGTTGATTATGGTTTGTTCATGTTTGTTCAGTTGTTAGTTAGTTTTACTGTTTTCGTAGATGTAGTTTTATTTATGTTTTTATCGCTTTTATCCTTCCTGGCTTTGGATTAACAATCCTCTGTCCAGTTATTTTCCGTTTTAGTTTAGGTTTAGGTTTTAGTTAATAAAGAAGGATTAACTAGATTAGATTCAATATCCCTTTTCCCTGAGGATCGATACCCGTACTTATCCAACTTTACTAGCAACTACCCGGTATTCGGCCGGTTAGGAGGTAGTTTTGCATGGTAGTATAGGTTTATAAATTTTCTTTTGTTTTAATGATGCAAAATCTACCCAACAATTCAGCACCTTTTCATACTTCTTATCTTCACTCAAAGGGATGTTGCTCTTTCTTGGTGGAAATGGAAGCTTTTTCAGATCATTCTCAGAAAAGATTTTCTTTGAAGATGCACTGACAGCTTTGTCTTCCAAATCCTTCCACCTTATAGCTTTTTCAATCTTTTTATTAGTCAGGGGATCAGCCTCCTGACTTCCGCTTGATTCTTCGCTCCTCGGGGGATCAGCCACCTGAGGACTTCCAGCTTTTTCACCTCTCAGGGGATCAGCCACATGAGTATTCTCTTTCGGCCAAGGGGAGTGTAGGTGCTCAGCTTCCCCTCCTGCCTTATCAATGGCAGGAGGGGCTAGTGGTTTCCCTGGTGGGAAGGACCACTAACTTGAGTACCGCTTCTTAAATTCATTGCACTGGCCTCCTCTTTACCGTATGGAATTGATGGTACGAGGTCTGTACATTGGCCGTTGTTCAAGTCGGTTTGAGCAACTTGACCACCCATTGGATTTTTCTCAGTGAAACTGGGCAATTGCCCTGGGGGTCTTGAAGCTAACTGTTCAGCCAGTTGCCCGATTTGCCTCTCAAGGTTCTTATTTGTAGTCATCAGGAGTTGGATACTTTTATTTTGCTCCTCCAATTTAGCTTCAAGATTGTTAGATTGGGAGGGGCCTTGAGAGTTTTGGAAATTTTGAGAATAGGGCTGGCTGGGCCGACTTTGGACAGCAGGATTAGAATTGGCGGGCCAATTCTGATTGAACCTTTGATTAGAATTGGAGAAATTAGAATTCTGGTTCTGAGGAAAACCAGGGTTTCTATTGAAGTTTTGATTCTGATTGAAATTAGAATTTGGATTGAAACTTGAAGATTGATTGAACCCTTGGTTTTGGAGATTATTCTGGCCAGAAAACTGATTGAACCTTTGATTGTTCTGGCCATAGAATGCATTTACTTCGGCATTCTGCCCGTTCATAGGACATAATCTAGATGTGTGCCCCACCTCGTCACAATTCTGACATGTGATTTGATTACACTGTCCATAATCATGAACATCATTCACTTGATAAGGTGCAGGGGGATTGAATTGACACTGGCCAGTCATGTGGCCAGTCTGACCACAGCTCTCACAATATAGAACCTGAGGGTTCTGTGGAAGAGAAGAAGCTTGATTCATTTGATTTGAAACTTGAGAAGTTGCCATCTGCTTCTACAGCATGGCGATCAAACTTTGCATGTTGACTTCCTCAACCTTAGGAGGAGGAGGTGCTTGAATGACTTGATAAGAGGGAGCGTAGTTGTATTTGGCAATGTCCTCGAACAGTGCCCACCCCTCATCAGGCGTTTTCTTCAAAAACGCCCCACCAGATGAACTATTGACCATGCCTTTTGTAAGCTCGGTCAATCCACTAAAGAAAGTGTTGACTTGCCTTTGTAGTGGCAAGCCATGGTGGGGACACTTTCTAAGCAGAGACTTGAATCTCTTCCAACACTCGAAAAAAGATTCATTCTCTTTCTGATAGAAAGTGAATATGTCGTTTAAACACTGGGTTGTCTTTGAAGGTGGGAAATATTGACTTAAAAATTCTTTTTCAAGTTCAGCCCAGGTGGTAATAGATTCAGCGGGGAGAGAAGTATACCACTCTTTAGCTTCTCCCTTTAGAGAAAATGGGAACGAGCTTCGCTTAATAGCATCCTCACATACTCCTTGGATGCGTGTAGTACCGCATATCTCTAAGAACGTATGTAAGTGAGTATGCGGATTCTCTGACTGATAACCGTGGAAAATAGATGCATACTGCATCATCTGAATAAGTCCCGGCTTTAGCTCGAAGGTCTGTGCAGTTATGTCTGGGATAACAATAGCCGGGTTGACTTTGGCTTCGCCTGGCATGGCGTAGTCGGCCAACGTACGTCTATCCTCAGCAGCCATGATTATGAAGTTTTCGAATTCTTCGGCTGTTGAGGATAGACGATTCGTGTGCATGATGTATACGGGCTGAGTCTAAAATTTTTCTTAGATTGCCTACGTATCATGTTATGTTCCAGGAATCAAGCCTTACGTAGTTCCTGGATTGTGGTATTTATAATGACAACACATGCCCTAACCCTAATACTAGGTCGGTTTGAGTTATTGTCATATTTACCCTTGATGGGCCTTGACCCTTGCCCAAGTTATCACACTGTTAATGGGCCTTGACAGCTGGTGCGGACTCTGTCCTCCATGTCGATGTTGCCGACCTGCGGTACTCGACTCTGGGACTCATTGTCCTACACTGCTCGATTGTCGATCATCGTAGCATCGAGTCTGGGCATCGACGTGAGTACCTTGGCATTTATCCATAATGTAAGGACCAAACGATAGTCGACACGTGGAGGGGTGAAACCCTGTATCGTCAGGTACATATCTATATAATTTATTCAACATTTAAATTAGAAAAAATATCTCCGCAAAAGTTACAAATGTAATCCAAATCTAAGATGTTGAAGAATCAAAATGCATTGCTTATATTTCATCTATAGGAATACATTTGGCAACTATACATTATTGTTATTGCTGTTTTTTGAGGTATATTGGCAAATAAACTTACATAAAAGTAAATACTAAACGTGCGACAAAATAATATAAAATAAAACAAATAAAAAACTAAAGTGGAATAGGTGTTTAAGAATAAGTCTTTCCTTTTCAAAAGAGAACAAATCTGTATCAAAACCATTGTTTTAGAATGATACTAATTCCTTCCTTTGTTTTTTTTATCTGTCACATTTCAGAATTTATTCTATTTTTATTTATCTGTTATTTTAATTTTTTCAATGCATGATTTATTACTTTCCTCATTTACCAATAATTATTTACATTCCCAATAAAAAAATTAATTTTCAATACTAAAAACTTTTTTACCAACAAAGTATTTACATTTCCAATAAAAAATTACATTTTCAATACTATATTTTAGACATACTAATTACTTTCTTACTCTGTGTGAATGTTCTCTCTGCGACAGATTAAAAAAATGGAGGGAGTACAGAGGAAAAATAAAAGTGTTTTGACAACGACATCAGTTAATAAATACTACATCCGTCCCAAAATGAAAGTCAATCTGGATATTTTCACACAGTTTAAGAATGTTGGTTAAATTGGTTGTGTGTCATTAATTTTGATTACATAGTCTAAAATGGCATTTGACTGTTATTAATGTAAAAAGTAGTGGAAAGTGGATGAGTATATAATAAACGATGGGTGAAAGGAGAAAATTGTAATAAATGCTAATTGGTTTTCTAAATGGACTTACATTATGAGGCAAAACTAAAAAGCTAAATGAACTTATTTATGTGACGGATGTATAATAGTAGATGATTACATGAAATCTTTCTACGTTTCGGACAAAAAAAGAATGGAAAATTAGGGATAAGGACACAATCTGAAATATTTTTAAGTAACAGGACAGCTACATATTTTTTATAGGGAGAAGGACAACTGCATAATTTTTATAGCGAGAAGGACAAACAAAGGAATCCCAAAAATCGGTGAATCTCCCCGGTGAATCCCGAAATCGGTGAATTTCGAAAGTGAATTTCGACCCCGAAAATTAGTGAATTTGGACGACGAATTTTGAAAATTAGTGAATTTCGACAAGTTGAATTTCGTCGGTGAATTTAAACAGTGAATTTCGAACACAAGTGAATTTCGACAGTGAATAAATAGTTTTGTCCTTTATGCAAAAGTTTCAAAAAACTGTCCTTCTACTTAATTGATGAAATATTTCTGTCCTTCTCCCTCATTCCCCCAAAAAAGAAATGTTATTACCATAACAGCTGTGTCACAAAGAGTAATGCAACACGTTTTTACATAATTGATCGTGATATGTGACTAATCCATCTTGATGTAAGGACACAATCTGGAATATTTTTAAGTAACAGGACAGTTACATATTTTTTATAGGTAGAAGGACAACTGCATAATTTTTATAGCGAGAAGGACAAACAGTGAATCCTGAAAATCAGTGAATCTTCCCAGTGAATCCCGAAATCAGTGAATTTCGATAGTGAATTTCGACAGTGAATCCCAAAAATCAGTGAATTTGGACAATGAATTTTGAAAATTAGTGGATTTCGACAGTGAATTTCGGCAGTGAATTTCAACAGTGAATAAATAGTTTTGTCATTTATTCAAAAGTTTCAAAAGACTGTCATTCTACTCAATTGATGGAATATTTCTGTCCTTCTCTCTCGTTCCCCCCACAGATTGACACTTTTTTTGAATTAATCAAACATATATAAATACATTATACGTACAGATATATAGCAAGTATACATCATGCACACGATTCTTGATCGGCTTCTTCAGAAGGGGCCGCAGAACGGATTTTCCGCCTGTTTTGGCCGGACTATGGTCCGCTCTAAGTCGTGGGTATACGAATGGTCCCTTTTGACTTCGAGTTTGCATAAACCGAACCAAAATCAGGTGGTAGAAGCCTAAAAACGAAGAAATTAAAAACCTAAACTAAAAATTAAAGCCTAAGAAAAGAAAAAGAAATAAAATTAGTTAAGACAGGGGAACAGACGGACGTCCAGAAAACTGGACGGGCGTCTGCCTAGAAATTGGGCTAGACGGGCGTCTGGAAGTCCAAACGCTCGTCTGATCAGTTGAAGAAGTGGACGGACGTCCAGATTGGATGGACGCTTGTCCGACAAGTTAAAAATGGTTCAGAGTCAAGAAATTTAGAGCAGACGGGCGTCCACTGGTCTAGACGCCCGTTTGGAAGCAGAAAACGAAGCAGGAACAGAGACAAAAAACAGCAGGAAAAAGAATGGGGAGAGAAACAGAAAGACAGAAAACAGATGGAAAAGAAAAACTAATCACAAGGGAACTATAAAGAGAAGACCTTAAACCCTAACTAAAACCCTAATTACCTAATTAAAATCTACCTAAAACAAGAACAAAAAACAATTAAACACAGAAAAAACAAAAACAAACACTAGGCAACCGTTTGGTTCCCCGGCAACGGCGCAAAAAACTTGTTCCGGATTTTATGCGATGAAAAATAAACAAGTAATAAAATTTATAAATCTGATATACCTCAAGTGCAAGGATCGTAGTAAAGAGGTTGATACCGGGTCGATCTTACGGGGAACTAACGATTGGTAATCCTAGTCTTTGTTTAACTAACTAACCTATGTCACGATGACGAGTATCTAGTTAGTACCGCGTATCATATCTATAATTATAGTTCAGTAGTATCTGATTGTTATGTATCTATAGTTATAAGTAGTATCATAGTAGCTATATAGAGTATCTGATTGAGTAGAGTATCATATTTCTAAAGTTACGTACTTCTTTTATATGAGATACAGCGAACGTAGCAAAGCGCAGTGAGTTATTAGAGCCGATTACTAAAACTAAACAGCAAATAAACTAAACAGGGAATAACTAAAACGAAAGATAACAATAAATAAAACTGGACAGAAGAATAAATCTAAAGCCAGGGAAGATACATGTTGCGAACAATTTAAACTAAATCTAAACCTAATATGCAATAAAGATTAACTAAGCTAAACAATTCTAGTTCAAGGGATTTGATCAAGTTATAACGGACAAACGAGCAATTGTTCCACCTATCCTATCAACATTCAATTCCAATTCAGATTATTTCGTGATTTCTAACCAAGTTGTGATTCATCTTATCAAAAGTATGAACCCTAATTTCTTAGATAGTTCATCTATTAATCTCTATCTTTCGATCTAAGATTAACGCTTTTTCTAACCAAAGATGTAAACTTTAAACGTTTTTAACCTAGAAATCTAACCTAATAACTCTCGTTACTTAGATCAAATAACTATTCTTTATCATGGTGATCTAACGTTTAGATGATTCTCATCAAATAAAACAATCAACAAAGCAACGATCTTTCGATATGAAATTGCATAAACAATAATAACATGATAAAAGAAACAACTTATATTAAAAACTCACAAAATAATCAAGAACGGAACTGAATTGTTGAATCGGACGGCTTCACAACGCTCGTTCAAAAGGCTTAGCCTCTAAGAATCCTCTTGAAACTTGGAATTGATGAATAAAAGTGCATAAAAACTATCTAAACTAACCTAGAATTTAGAGTGCATAAACTGAAGAAAAACAGAATAAAAACGCAGCCTAAGCCGCCCCTAGGATTAGGGTTTTGAGTAATGTGTAATTGGTATATCAATGTGGAAAACAATGTGGCTATATATAGAATTTAAAGTCGGTTTTAGCATGTCGGCCGCTGGACGCCCGTCCACTCCTTCTGGACGCTCGTCTGGTCCTCAATATCAACTTCGAATCGGGCCGAGTCTTCATAAGACGCCCGTCCTTCACAAACTTGGACGCTCGTCCAGCAAAATCTTCACAACTCTGAATCAACAATATCAGCATGGACGCTCGTCCACAGGATCAAACGACCGTCCAACTGGACGCCAGTTCAAGATGCTGGACGCCAGTCCAGGATCGACTTCATCTTGATTTCTTCATCTTTATCTCTTTTTCATCAAATCCAATCATCATTATCTCTTTTATCATCAATGAAATTCGACTCTTATCTCTTTTTGATAATCATTTGAGCATCAAACATGTACCTACAACACATCAAAACATCGCAAAATGTAATATCATCCAAATAATCATAAAATCACAATTAAAACACCAAAATTAACCTATTTTGCGCTTAACTCATTAAAAACCTCATTTACTCAATAATTCCATTAAACACTCGTTTCTTATGCAAATTATACGAATATGAGAGAAATTATCATAAAATATAGCGTTATAAAATGTATAAATTCACCCTTAACAGTAGCCTCAGTGGTTTGCTGTGGTTCTTCAACAAGTTGCTCAACAACAACTTGTGCAGTTTTAGTAGGCTCAGCAGCCTTAACAGGTGAGGATTCTGTAGCTTCAGCAGATTGCTCAACAACAACCTCTACATCCTCAGTAGGCTTTATAATTGCTATAGCTTCAGCATCAATAGCCTCTCCTACTTCTGCTTATTCTTCTTCTTCCCTTTGAGGCTCCAAAATTTTCAATTCCTTTCCTTTGCCATGTTTCTTCTTTTTCTTGGCAATCTCCTTCATTCTTTTGGAGAGGGGCTCATCTTCAGTCTCAATCACAGTAGACTTCCTCTTTCTACTTGCTTCCTTCTGTTGCTCTCTCAGAATTTCAGCAATAGTTTTCTTAGCAACTACAAATAGGTCGGTAACCTCAATTTCAAATTTGGACCTTCACGGACTCGGCGATCTATCTTTGTTTGCTTCCTTGTCCTCTTAGGCTTTAACATCTTTGTTATCTTTATTATGTCAGTAGCCTTTCTCTTCTCAGTAGTCTTCTTTGGAGCAGTAGGTTTAACAACTTTCTTAACCTGCTCACCACCAGCATCACCATCATCTCCACCTTCATCACTCTCAGCAGCCTCATTATGCACTTCTTCATCATCATCCAGACTAGGGATAGGATAGTCAATCTCTTTCTTGTATCTGGATTGGTTAATCTTCTCAGGTGCAACATCAGGAATTTCCAAATGATTCAGCAGGGCCTGAACCATTAATCCTAAGGGTAAGGCCTTGGATTTCCTTTTTCCTTCTCTTTCTTCTTTTGCAACTTTCTTCATGTAGTGGATAAAGTATCCAGCCCAATCAAATTTCATACTTCTGCAAATAATCATCAGCAGCTTTATCTTGGGTCCTGATAGAGTATCCATACTTCCAACAAGGCCTAAGATGTTCTTGGAAATGATTTTGCTCAATAGGTTGTACTCAAATCCAATGTGTTTAACATAAATGCCTGGAATTGATTTGGTGGCATTATTGATCTTGATTTTGTCAAAGAAATCCATCTTGGACAATCCCATTTCCTCAGGATTTGTTGGGGCATCTATTACTTCTTCAAAACCAAAAGCTTCCCTCAGTAGGTTTGAGGAAACTTCAATTTCCTGTGCATTTACAGTTGTGGTAAATGCCTATCTTCCTTCTCTTATCACAATATTCTTCCAAAAACTGACAACATTTGTATAAGAGATTGTTTCCAATCTTATATTCAGTATGTTCTCCAAGCCTGCATATCTTCTTATCCTTTGACCAATATTGATAGCTAAATCTGTTTTGTTAGCATCAACAACAAAGCCTCTTACACTTTGGCTTGTTCCGATTTGAACATACTCTTTTTCTGCCATTGTTTTAAGAAAGAGATGAAGAAAATGACTTGTAAATCTGTGTTCACACTGTGTAAATACAGAGAAAATCAATCTGAGATTTTTGTAGTAGCCTCTGTGTAATAGTTTGTGTATATATAGGCAAATGCAGTTGAAACTGTCAGAGCACGTACTGTGGATTTAACCATGATTAATCTGAGTGAATGCTAACTTGACTCGTGGCCCATTACTTCTCCATAACATTTGTAACCGTTGGATCGTGTAACTGCGGTTATAAAGGATATGATAAATATCCCGCCAATCTGCTTTTTGACTTTAGTAAGTTTGACTGAATAACGTATTCTTCAGCAGCCTTGTCATCAGTAGGGTTGTCTCAGCAGCCTGCTGACAAATATGCCTCAGCAGCCTGCTGACAGAGTAACTCTGCTGATCTTTGATTCCTTCTTGTTTTGTTCAATTGATAATACAAAATAAAGTTTAATACCAATGACTGATCTATCAAGTGAGCTCACCCAACATGACAAAGACCAATCACCTTGGCAACCTCATTTGCTTAATTGTCCAAACATAAGTACATGGAATTGTTGATACCAATGACTAATCTGCTAAGTGAGCTCACCCAACATAGCAAAGACTAATCCCCTTGGTGAATTCCAATACATTGCTGATTCTCAATCAACTTTTATAATTCCAAGTTCAGTCCTTAATTTGGCAAATCTTTCACTATCCAAAGGTTTAATGAAAATGTCAGCAAGTTGATCTTCAGTAGGGATGTAGAGAACCACCACATCTTTCTTCTCAACATGATCTCTTATAAAATGATGTCTCACATCAATATGCTTGGTTCTTGAGTGCAAATAGGATTTTCTGTTATTGCAATTACACTTGTGTTGTCACACATGATTGGAATTTCTCTTTCTTCAATTCTATAATCCCTTAACTGTTGTCACACATAATCCCTTGAATGTATTCAGCTTCAGCAGTGGAAGTTGATATAGAATTTTGTTTCTTGCTAAACCAGGAGACCAGTCTATTTCCCATTAACTGACAGGTTCCTGTGGTGCTTTTTCTATCAATCTTGCATCCAGCATAATCAGAATCTGAGTAGGATATAACTTTGAAGCTTCCATCCTTGGAATACCATATCCCTACTCCCAAAGTCTCCTTTAGATACTTGAGAACTCTTTTGACTGCACCTAAATGACTTTCTTTAGGTTTAGATTGAAATCTTGCACAAACACCTACAAAGAAAGGATATATCGTCTCCGTCAAGCGTGAGGTACACAGACTGCCTATCATCCTTCTGTATAAAGTCTGATCAACATATTTGCCTTCCTAATCTTCATCCAATCTGATATTTGTACTCATAGGAGTTGATATCTTGGTGCTATTTTCCATACCTAACTTCTTTAGCATCTCCTTGGTGTGCTTGGTTTGATGAATGAAGATTCCATCTTTCATCTGTTTAACTTGCAATCCCAAAAAGTAGTTCATTTCTCCCATCATACTCATTTGGAATTTACTCTTCATTAGATTTGCAAACTTTTCACATAGCAATTCATTTTCAGAACCAAAGATTATGTCATCAACATAAATCTGTACTAGCAGGGTGCTGTCCTTCTCATTGATTCTGGAAAGAGTCTTATCAATGGTGCCTTTTGTAATACCATTGTCCACCAAGAATTGAGATAGAGTCTCATACCATGCTCTTGGTGCTTGTTTCAAACCATAAAGTGCTTTGTTGAGTCTATACACTTTATTTTCTTGATCTTTAACTTCAAATCCAGGAGGTTGCTGAACATACACTTCCTCCTCTAGAATGCCATTCAAAAATGCACTCTTGACATCCATTTGATATACCTTGAAGTTTTTATATGCAGCATGTGCCAAGAATAATCTGATAGCTTCCAATCTTGCAACAGGTGCATAAGTTTCATCAAAATCAATTCCTTCAGCTTGAGGAATAGCCTTTTGCAACTAGTATGGCCTTATTCCTCACAATGGTACCAGATTCATCCAGTTTGTTTCTGTATACCCATTTTATACCAATGATATTTGCATGACTTGTCCTTTCAACTAGTGTCCAAACTTGATTTCTTTCAAATTCATTTAATTCTTCTTGCATAGCAGTTATCCAATCTGGATCTGATATTGCTTCTTCAACAATTTTAGGTTCCATTTGTGATAGAAAATAAGTAAACATTGCTTCTAATTGTCTTCTAGTCCTCACACCTTGTTGTACATTGCCAATAACTTGTTCAGCAGGGTGATTCCTTAACCATTGTGGATTCAGGTTAGACTGATTCTCAGGAACCTCATCTTCAATAGGGTCTACTGTTGCTTCTTCAATATGAGGTTCCGCAGATCCTTGAATTGCTTCAGTTTTTGCATCAGTAGTATTACCAGCAGGGTGTTCAACAGGGGCATAATCATAAACTTTTAAGTCATTGAACCTTTCCAAGACTTCAATACAATCTGGATCAGTGACTTGTAGGTTCTCAGCAGGTTCACAAGCTTCATCTTCCATGCCAGTGAACTTAGGTTCATCAAACACAACATGTATTGTCTCCTCATGTTTCAGTGACCTTTTGTTCAGTACCCTGAATGCCTTTCTGACTGAAGAATATCCCAAAAAGATTCCTTCATCTGATTTAGGTTGAAATGTCTTCAAATGTTCCTTATGATTCAAGATAAAACATTTTCTTCCAAATGGATGGAGATAAGATATATTAAGTTTTCTTCCATTCCAAATTTCATAAGGTGTCTTCAGCAGCTTCTTGTTCACTGAGGTTCTGTTTTGTGTATAGCATGCTGTATCAACTGCTTCAGCCCAATATCTTTCAGGTAGTAATGCTTCACAAATCATTGTCCTTCCTACTTCTTTCAAAGTCCTGTTTCTTCTTTCAGCAACCCCATTTCTCTGAGGTGTACCAGCAGCAGCAAGTTGATGTAGTACACCATTTTGTTCACAATATTCTCTTATAACTTTATTGAGAAACTCAGTACCCTTGTCTGATATTATCTTTTCTACTGTCAAACTTTTCTTATTCTGCAATCTCTTCAAAAGTTTAGGCATATTTTGAAGTGTTTCACTTTTCTTATTCATAAATACCACCCAAGTGTACCTTGAATAATCATCCACAACCACTAAGGTGTATTTCTTTCCTGTAACACTTGTTGGTGTAACTGGTCCAAATAGATCCATATGCATCAGCTCCAAGACTCTATTAGTTGATTGCTTAGTCTTTGATTTGAAGCTTGACTTTGTCTTGTTTAACTTGCTGACATGCATCACATATAGTATCTTTCTTGAAAGTGATCTCAGGTAAACCAATCACCAGTTTCTTCTTCACCAACCGATTGATGTCATCAAAATTCGATGATTCACTTCTTATGCCATAACCAATTGAGTTCGATTTGGTATGCACAATCGTACATGTTTCGGAACCGCAATAGACCAATCTACAACATACATGTTTTGTTGTCTTCTACCAAACAAGATACAACTTGATCACCTCTTTCACTAATGACAATACAAATTGTTTTTGTCAAAAGTGACCTTGTATCCCATGTCACAGAATTGTCCAAAGGCTCGCAAGTTGTAGTCCAGTCCTTCCACATATGCAACATTCTTGATTGTAAGTCCATTCCTCACAAGTGTGCCATATCCTCTTGTGTAACCAGTGTGTATTTTTGTTGCCAAAATTCACCCTTGGACCATCCTTTGTCACAAAATTTGACAAACAGTGCTTATTCTTTGTCATATGTCTGGAACATCCACTGTCAAAGTACCAGACACCCTACAAAACAAAATCAATACATTTTAGGTACCCAAACCTGTTTGGGTCCATAATGGTCAGTGGTAAGCATGACTCCTGGTATGTTTCCATAAAGTCTTCTTCTAAAAGTGTCATACTTTGGTTCATACATGTATTCCACACATCCATAAGTTCTAACAGTTGGTTGTGTAGGATTCACATATGTTTTCTGGCCTTTTGGTTTATAATGCTGTTTGAAGTGATTTTTGTTGTTAGAAGCATTAGCATAACCATTAGTTTGCTGTCTGTTAGGAACAGCCCTGTAGTATGGAGTCTGCTGAGGTCCCTATTGAGGTCTTGTATAAGCCCTCTGCTGAGTCCTTTGCTGATTCCATTGCTTAGGTTTTACCCTAGAAGCATGGTTATACTTGTTGTTTCTAGCATTAGATGCAGGAATATTCCAGTCATCATCAGTAGGGAACAGTCTACCTTTCCCCCCTGAGATAAGTATCCCTAGAATGATTAACATTTTTTTGGTTTAGGATTCTTATCCTTGGAATATTTCTGGTTCTTTCCTTTTTGTGGTCCAGCAGACTTGGTAGATGGTCTGCTATCAGCAGGTTTAGAAGGCACAGCAGTCCTACTTTTGGATTTATTCTTATTATTAGGAGCTGTTGACTTTTTTGACTTCTGATTTTGCTTTCTTGAAGCATTCTCAGTAGGTTTTACTGCCTCAGCAACCTTATTGGGAGTTGGATCTTGTGCAGGTACAAACTTAGGACCAATTCTGGTACTAGGTTCAGTAACCTTACTGGATCCACTCTTTTTGGATTGTTGAGTTCTAAATCCAAGCCCTGTTCTATCAACATAAGGCTTTCCAGATTTGTATGCGAGAGAGGAACAAGATGGTTCGCGATTCGAAGCTACCGGATGTTCAAGCAGCTTATACCGATTCTCGTCCAACATCTTTTTCCTTACCTTTGAGAACCCTTAATTCAAAGATTCAATCTTTCAACTTCTACTTGAAGAGCTTATTTTTCAACCTTCACAATCTCATAACCAGATTGTATTTTCCTCGCTGATTGAGGATGGCATCCAAAGCTTCTTCATTGTAAGAGTTTCTAGGATTTGAACCACAAGTTGATTCACAATCACTACCAAGCAGAGTGTTAATTGATACGATTGTATACCTCCTCTCGTTTCATCCATATTAGCCATTAATGCATAGTCTTCCATATCGCAACCGGTCTTTGTGTCATCGATTTATTTCCTTTTTCAGATTCCACTTCGTAACCTGATTCATCTTCAGCAACCATAGCCGTCTTGCCATGTCTTCTTTGTTGACTCTTGGTCTTCAGTAGGTCTGGACAATCAGGTCTGAAATGTCCAGGCTTTTTGCAGTTGAAGCAAAGATAATCATGTTCCTTACTTTGTTTTAACTTATGACAGTCAGGTTTGAAGTGTCCTGGTTTCTTGCATTGAAAACACAAGTAATCATTGTCTTTTCTGGAACCATCCTTCTTCTTTTCACTGAATTTCTTAGTGAAATTCCTTGGAGAACCCTTTCCAGATTTCATCATCCTGATTTTCTTGCTCAGTAAGGCAATCTGCTCTTGCATTTCATCCAGCAGATCATCTTGAGCTCCTGATGTCTCTTCTTGATGTTTAGCAGCCAATGCAGTTGTCTTTGGTTCCTCTTTTTCAGTGGTAGGAACCAATCTCTTGCTGAATTCATAAGCTACAGAGATCTGAGAATAATTTGAAGGTATCCTCTTCATGTAGCTTTCTCATTTCTTCTATTGCAGTGACTTTCATCTCCCAAACTTCTTTGTCAGGTAATGCTTTCAAAAATTTTGAGTTTATTTCTTCTTTTGAATAACTTACACTCAGTAGGGTAAGTTCATCTAGGATAGCATTGAATCTTGACTCCATTTGCTCAATGGTTTCATTTGGTAGCATTTTGAACTTTTGAAACCTCTTTTTGGCCACACTGATTTTATTCTTCTTGATTGCATCAGTGCCTTCACAGATCAACTGTATCTTGTCCAAAAGTTCCTTTGCAATTTTGCAATCTTTAACCTTCATGTACATATTGCTATCCAAGGTTCTATAAATGATATCAATAGCAATGTTGCTGAGGTTTGCTCTCTTTCTATCTTCAGCATTCCATTCTCTTTTTGGCTTAGGAATGTACTGTGTCTCTTCACCCACTGTTATTGCCTTCGTAATCTCCAGTGGTCCATCTGTGAGTACATCCATCATTTCATCATGAGTTGCAGCAAGGTAAGCCTGCATTCGAAGTTTATATTCATCAAATCTATCTAGAGAACACATCAACATAGTTCTAGCATACTGGTTGTTATCTATGATGCAAAGCTTTGAAAATCAGTAACTTGAAAAAGTTTCAAAGAATTTTCACAAGCACAACAAGTTGGATTACTTCGAACAGAAGCACTGCTCCGATACCAATTGTTGGTCCCTTGAAAAGGCTTTGGTTAAGTTTAGAGGGGGGGTGAATAAACTTAACACTTAAAACTTTTGGAGTTAACAAACTCAAAGCAACTTCGAAGCTCTGCGATTACTCGGCGCCTCTGCCGACACCTCGCAGCCTCGCGATACACGTACTCTACTGACAGTTGAGTCTACTGAATTTGTGCAGCGGAATTACATAAAAATTAAGCCTTATTACTTGTTGTTAAATATGATACTAAGTATTAGATACTCAGTAGTGTATGTGTGTGAGTTCAGTTGCTAGATTCAGTAGGTTGATGTGTATAATAAGCTAAGTATAGAAAGTAAATAGCCAGATTTTATAGTGGTTCCAGGTGGTGTAATCCTGTCAGTCCACTCTTCTCTTGTGATGTTGGAGGTAATTCACTAGAGATCTTTGATATAGCTGTTACAAAGATTCCTAAGGTTGCTTGTCCTTCACCAATAGCTATGGCTTCACAAACTGAAAACTAGGAACAGGTAGGATTGCTGCTCCAAAGTCTTCCACTGGTCCTTGAAGGGTAGGATTGCCTCTTCACCAGCTCCACCACAAACAACAGTCTTTCACACAAAAGTGCTTCACTGTCTTCAGCAGGTTCTTTGTAAAATAAAGAATGAATCAAGTAAATGATTCAGTTGCAGCAACTTGATTAGGATGATATAATCAACAGCTTGTAGTCTTCAAGTGTGTAAACTTGATGTAGCTTGAATACAGAATACACTTGAAGATTTTCTCTGGATCAGTAGACTTAAGCTCAGTAAGTTCAACAGAGTGCTTTTCTTGATAATAAAATGCAGCTGAGGATTATCTATATTTTTCTCTTGTAAATCCTCATCTTTTTCTAAGTTAGAAGTCCTCTATTTATAGGTAGGATTCCTTGTGACTTTTATTTGAAATTCAAATATAGCCGTTCCATGTTTTGTCCCATTTGACTTGCTTTCTGTCACTATTCATAGGACTGACAGTGTCAGAATCCTTTTTGGCAGTGTACAGTGTGCCCATCCTTTGACTTGTAACCATTGGATAAAATCCTAAATCATCCCAACGTCCTTTTAATCTCTACCATTGATTTGATTGATAAATCAGAGGTAGTTAGCTGTCCTTATCCATGTAATCTTCCAATGTAATCTTGAATTAATCGAGGTATATGTATCGCCGGGTTCATCGATCCGTCGAATACCTATCATCCGTCTATTTAACCGTATTTTGCTAACTGTCTTTTATCTAACTTTTATTTATGAAGTTAGATTACACCTTTTTGCTTATAACTAAGTTCCAATCACCATTCAACTTGTGGAACTTAGACCTTGTACACAAGGTATATGTAATCAGTTTAGGTCATCACAGACTTCCCTAAATTCTGATTCCATATCCTTACTTTAAATACTAAGTTTGACCCCTTAGCCTTCATTTACTGAGTTTGACCCCTCAGCCTTCGTCTTCAGTAGGTTCCTGACTAGTCTACTGACCTAGCTACCCTACTGATATAGACCAGTCTACTGATATAAGTCAGCTGACCATTACAGTGCTTGTTTGATCAAACATATACAAAGATCAAACTCTAATAAACCTATACATTTAATCTAGACATCTTTTTGCCTTTGCACTATAATAGCTAGTCTGGCAATCATCACTAAAACTCAGAAATAAGTCCAACAAGTACTCTTAGGTCGGCTCATGAATTGATCTTCTGGGACTTTCAGCGAGATCTAGATCTGTGTTATTGTTGGTCCCTTGGAAAGGCTAACACAAGTTTAGAGGGGGGGGTGAATAAACTTGTCCTTAAAGCTGGATTTAAAACAAATTAAGGTTCAGTTAAACTTGTGTGGAGTTAAGCTGACTAAGCTGAGTTTAAGTCAAACTGACTTAAGCTTGAAACTGAGTCAACCGGTAGCGGATAAAGTTCTAGGCTTTTTCTTGATCTTGTTATTCTCTGTGAAAACTGAGTGTAGTAAACTGAATTCTGATGAATGTTAGTTTTGTGAACTGTGAGGTGTATAACAATCAATTATCAAAATGCTGTAATTAAATGCTAAATAAATAAGTAAGTGCGTTAAGTAAATTAGACAAGTGTTATAGAGGTTCCAGGTGGTGTAATCCTGTCAGTCCTCTCTTCCCCTGTGGTGCGGAGGAAAATTCCACTAGAACTTCTTGAGGTGAACTGTTACAAAAAGTCCTAAACAATAGTCCTTGGCTAATCCCTAGCGTCACTATCTAAACAAGCTTGTAGAACAGTAGAATTGTTGTTCTTCAATTGCTTGAACACTGATCCTTGGAGGGTTGAATTGCCTCTTCACCAGCTACCACCACCAACACAATCTACCCGACTGCTTGTCAACACTGTCCTTGGCGAAACCTTCCTGGTTTGCTTCACAGTATAAAACCATTGATGTAGAATCAAAGTTGGGCTGAGAATAAATAAATTGATTCTTGTTTGTGGTTCTTAAAAGTGTATGATTCTTGATAAAATCTGTGTAGGTCGAACACTTGAAGAATTTCTAGATATGATCTTGTTATAGCACTGAGATGATAGTAATTTGAATAAGATGACTAATGCACAAACTTGCTTGATAATTCTTGTTAATTCGTTGTTTTTATCTTGGGTGCAAAGTCTCCTATTTATAGTGTAAGGTCCAACGTGCATCTGACTTCAATTCGAATTGTATCAACCTCTCTTTTGTAACGGCTATATCTTCTGACCGTTCTGCTGTGTCAGTAACTCATCCAATGAATTTGCTTCCTTTATAACGTTTGACTGTACTATCAGTTTGTTGGATGGTTGACTTGTAAAACTGAGTTTCCTTATCAGTTTAATACTAAGTTTATTGTTTGTCAGTTTCCTTACTGACTTGGAGCGTTAACTGAGATGTTACTCTTCTTCAAATATCAGTACTCCAATTTTCATCTGATTATAATTGACTTAATCAGGGTACACCATGACTCATTTTCATCTAAGAATTCATTGTCCTTATGATTCTTAGGTCTTCATACAAGATCCACAAAGTCAGTTCAGGTCACCACAATCTTGCCTGAAGTCTAACTTTACAGTCTCGATTTGGTCTTCATAACTGAGTTTGAACCCTCAGTTCTTCAATCTTCAATAACTGAGTCTCGTGACCCTCGCTTCTTCGCCTTCTTAGATAAGCCAACCGATTCTCGTAACTCTCGCCGAACTTATCTTCTTCGGTTTGATGTCGGTGTATTCGAGTCGGCCGTCTTAGTGATTTCCGCTTTTTCTAGATGACTCCCGCTTTTTCAGTTTTATGACACACTAATTATTACAGTGCTTGTCTGATGTAACTTATACAAATATCAGACTCTAGTTTAACTTATACATTCAGTTCTAGACATCTTTTAGCTTTTCACTATAACAGCTGGCTTCAACACTTCATCAATGGGGTTAAGATAATACTTTAAACAAATAAGATGAATTATCATCAAAACATAAGTTTTATTTCCAACAATTTCCCCCTTTTTGATGATGCCAAAACTCTCCCTAAAAGAAAAGCTTAAAGATCAAAACAATGTAAAACAATGTAAAACTGGAAACTGAATTTCATCAGAATGAGCAAAAACTGGAGTAGTTACATTTTGTTCAAAATAGTGTAACTAGATACTAAGTTCTCTTTTGTGCTTTTTGCAAGACTGAATCAAATTTTCTTGCTTTGTCATACAGACGAAAATCTTCTTCTAGCTTGGAGTCTTCCTTTGAGAAAGTCTTGTTGTAGTCAACTTGACTACCTTCTTTCCATCTTCTCTATTGAAATAGCTTTGGAAGGTTTGATTCTTTTAAGTAGTAATTTTCAAATTCTACTAAATCAGTTTTCATCTGTTCAGTCTTGTCTTTAATCTTCAGTTTATCATCAATCCTCTGATTCTTTTTATATTGTGTCATTTTCTGCTTTGAGAATATATCAGATAAAAAGTAGTTCAAGGATTCTTCAAATGTCATGTCCTTGTACTTGCCTTTGATAGGATTGTGATCTTTGATAAACTGCATCCACAGATCCTTTGTTAGAGCAACTCTTCTGTCTCCAGGTTGACTGTACTTTTCAATGAGCTGTTCGTTAGTTAGTTCTTTCCTTAAGAACTTAGGATCTGATTTGTGTCTTTGCAATTCATCTTCAAGTCACTTCATTTCTCCAAGTAATTTCAGCTTTTCTTCTTCAGCCTCCCCCTTTTTGGCATCATATAATTGATCTACTAGGGCATGGGTTGCTTTTTGATCTTCTGCGATATGTCGCTGAGAAGCAAGTACCTCTTTAAGCTGAGTTTCTAACCCATAGATATGTTGATTCATATGCCAGTGAGCTTGGGCATGTGTTTCCCTATCTACTGCGGTTGAGTCTTCAAGTTTTTGTTTGAGTAACAAAATTTCTGAAGCAGAACTTGAACTTGATTTGTGAATCATTTCTAGTCTTGCGTTCGATAATCGAGATATCTAGAAACATGTGACAAAAGATCATTTTGTTCATCCTTCTATAATCGAGATATCTTTGTAAGGAAATATGTGACAAAAGATCATTTTGTTCATCCTTGCTACCTCCTAGCACAATCTTCAAATTTTCATGTATCTTTTGCTAGCAAATTCATCCTTTAAAACGTAAGGATGTCGCCGGGAAGGATAAAAGCGATAAAAACATAAATAAAACTATCTTCTATTGGATCCTATTCCCAACAACCATCACCCCACCGAGATAGACAAACATTCGTTCATTAGTTATCTTGGGTTATTATCTAATCAAAGATATGGATTGAATCCTAACCTAACAACATTATCCCTCAACTTCCGTTTGTTGGAATAATTATTGTTAATCTCCCTCCCGATAATCTAATGAATCTATTAACTTCCGTTATCTAAATTCGATTAACATGCGGCATAAAAACATGAAAGAGAACAAGAACAACATAATGAATTAAACACATGAAAAATCCTATCTTTCCGGTAACGGTGATATCCCTCAATTCCAATCTAAGATAATCTTGCATCGAATTAATCAAATTGTGATCCTCTCGTAAATCTAGATATTTAACCTACGAACTTCCGTTATGTATAGATTAAAGATCTACTCTTTCCTATGGTGATCTAAACTACACCGACTTCCGTCATACGGTAGCATCAAATCATGCAATCATCTTCCGATTTATATTGCAAGATACAAATAAACATAGAAAAGAAACAATTCGAATTAAAACTTACAAAACATCCATCGAAAAAGAATTAAAGTTGCAGCTGGAAAGAGGGAGCTTCAAGGCTCATCCATGGCTGTCGAGCCTTTGTTCGAACAAGAAAGAAGAAAAAAAACGAAAAGAAAAACAACTAATCTAACCACCGGCCGACCAAGCTAGGAGCTTGGCCGGCCGGGCTGCTCTCAGCTCGACTTTAGGGTTTTGAGAAGAGGCTGCTGTGTTCTAATGATAATTAGGGTTGGGGCTGCTGCTGTTTTTATAGAATTTTGAGTCGGCTGCTACAGTAACCGCGGCCGGACGGGCGTTCATAAGGTCGGACGCCCGTCCACTATTTTCAGCAACAGCATCCAAACTTGTAACGCTCATATCTCGGGCCTCGTAAGTCGGAATGGAGTGATTCAAAATCCTGTAGAATCCTCTCTTCAAGCCCTACAACTCTTCTCTTGAGGTCCAGGGTCAAATCGGTTGTTATCATATCAAGAACTGCGTTGGAAGTTCAGCACTACCCGGAATCCTGATTTTCCGACATTTATCTTGATTGATTTCTTTCCTTATATCTTTCAATCTTCCATAACTTTGATTGATCCTTTCCAAGCACGAATTTGGCTCTCTAAAATCCTCTCTTCCATCATCAATGAGTATCTACAACAATAGGAAAACATACCAAAGCGTAACGTATTTCCAAAATAACATAAAATCACAATTTAAGCACATAATTCGTTACGTTTTGCAATTAACCTCTTAAAAACACCATTTACTCAATTAATCGATTATAAGCTCGATTTCTATGAAAAACCTAAGAATATGGGGAATATTGACATAAAATATATCCTTATAAAACGTATAAAATCACCCTTAACAAGTATTGTCTTTAATAATCATCAGTTGTTATTATCAGTTCCATCAGCTACTTCCTGATTGGCAGTTGTCTGATTTCCAACTGGTAATTCTTCTTGCTGAGATACAGTTTGCATTGCTAGAGGTTGAGGTTGAGTTTCTGTTTGCAAAACTGTAGTCTCATCAGCTTCTTTTCTTGATTCATCATCTTTATCATCATCTTTCTTCTTTGAAGTGTCTTTTGAGGTAGATGATGTGCCTGATTCTCTTCTTTTTTCTAGTTCAGTGAATCTTTTAAAACAATTGTCAAGAAATTCTGAGATAGGAAACAGAGCATATAGATCTCTCACTTCCAATTTCTCCAAGAATAGTTTTTCTTCAGTCTATAGACTGACATCTCGAGAATCTTCTGGTTTAAGTTTCATCTTCATCATCTTGATGATCCTATTAGCTTCAAAATTTTGTGCTGATTGCTGAACTGATTCATGCTGTAACTGAGAGGTATGGTCAGTAGTGACCTTTTCTTGTGTAACTTCAGTTGTCGGTTGTTGTTGTTGCTGCTCCCCCTCAATTGGTGCTTTTTCTTTTGAGATTTCTGGGTACAAGCATCTTACAACTGATCTTGCTTCTGCTGATTCAGCCTTTCGCTTAGTCCCGATGTGTACAGCTTCCGGCTGAGACACATTTTTCTGACTTGCTTCAGGTTGGGAAGTTGTTCCTGTGATTTCCTTTGTAGGAGCAGATTGCCTTGCTTGCTTCCCTTCCTTGATTCTATCTAAGTAAAACTAAATGATTCCACTGAGTGTCTTCTTCAGTCGGAATCTGTCAACAGTTTCTTGTCCTTCGGCTTGAGCTCGTCTTGCATTGTCTCATTCAGCCAAATGTTGTCTCTTAAACTGATTGACAACATAGCCTGCCCAATTGAATTCTATTCCATCCCGGATTATATTCATGAGAGAAATATTTTCTTCGACAGTATGCTAACTCCTTTGGATTTCCCAATGACGTGTTTGCTGAGCCATCTGCTGAGATGTCCAAATTCTGGCTTGATTTTGTCTACATGAATACCAGCTTTGATTGGTTCTGTAGAAAAAGTAAGTATCTCAAGAAAAGCTTCTCTTTTCAATGGTAAAGTATTCCAATCTGTTGTTGTCACAGTTGAATTTGGAAAGCCAAAGAGTGTCCTTATGACGCTTTCATTTAGAACAATGCGATCTCCACGAACTTTGGTCATCAGAGAGTCTCGTACCAAATGCATATTTTGCCAAAATTGCAAAATTCCTTCTGTATCACGTTCTTCTTTGAACTTAACTTTCAGTAAGTTTCTCAAGCCTGGTTGTTTCACGATTTGATTACATACCTAGCTTGCTAACAGAGTGTTTTGACACAGAGTTTCATACATTTCGAATGTTAGCTCATCTAACTCTATTATTAATCTATCTTGTTTTGATTTTTCTGAAGTGGTCATTTTTTAGTGTGAATGCAAAATTGATTTTTGATAAGAGAGATTTTGAATTTTGATCGAAAATAATGTGAACGGAGATTAAATAAATAAGTAGGAAATTCTGGCGGTTGAGTAGTACAACTTTTCAAATTCCATGATGGTTTTGGGTAACCGATGCATGTACTGTTCTAACAATCGTGGGGTGTACACACGAAATTCTGACAAAAAGAACTGCGGTATTTAATGTGACATAACCGCTGTTGATTTTATCAAGTTAACCTTTGACTGAATTTGCCTTGAATAGAACCTGATTCTGAGGTCAGTTTTTGAAATAATGTCCAGTTCCATCAAACTTTCAGTTTTAGTTAATCAGTTTGAGATTGTTGATGTCAATGACTGATCTGTTAAGTGAGCGCACCCAACATAACAAAGATTAATCCCCTTGACGAATCTCTGGCTTAACTGATTTAACTGACTTTGATTATTCCCAACTCAATTCTTAATTTTGCAAATCTTTCTTTGTCCAAAGGCTTTGTAAAGATATCTGCCAACTGATCTTCAGTAGGTACATAAATAACTGTTATATCCTTTTTCTCTGCATGATCTCTTATAAAGTGATGACGCACATCAATGTGTTTTGTTCTTGAGTGTAATACTGGATTATCAGTGATTGCAATTGCACTTGTGTTATCACACATTATGGGAATTGTTCCTTCTTCTATCCCATAATCTCTTAATTGATGTCTGATCCATAAAACTTGAGCACAACAACTTCCAGCTGCTATATACTCTACTTCAGCTGTTGAAGTTGAAATTGAGTTTTGCTTCTTGCTAAACCATGATACAAGTCTGTTTCCTAGTAACTGACATGTGCCTGAAGTGCTTTTTCTGTCCACCTTGCATCCAGCATAATCTGAGTCTGAATAAGAGATCAGCTTGAATTCTCCTTCTTTTGAATACCATATTCCAACTCCATATGTGTCTTTCAGATATTTCAATGTCCTTTTCACAACTGTGAGATGACTTTCCTTTGGATTGGATTGAAATCTTGCACATACACCGACAGTAAAGGATATGTCTGGTCTACTTCCTGTAAGATAGAGTAAGCTTCCAATCATCCTTCTATAGAGTGTTTGACCAACATCTTTGTCTTCTTTGTCTTCATCTAGTCTGATGTTGGTCCCCATTGGTGTAGAAATTCCAGTAGATTTTTCCATACCAAACTTTTTGATAAGCTCTCTTGTATACTTTGTTTGGTGAATGAAAATTCCATCATCTAACTGTTTAACTTGTAAACCAAGGAAGTAATTCAATTCTCCCATCATGCTCATCTGAAATTTGCTTTTCAACAAACTTGCAAATTTGTCACAAAGCTGTTCATTTTCTGATCCGAAAATGATATCATCAACATAAATTTGAACAAGTAGAGTATGTCTCCATTCTTCATTCTGAATAAGGTTTTGTCGATTGTTCCTTTGATAAATCCATTATCCACCAGAAACTGAGATAGAGTTTCGTACCAAGCTCTTGGTGCTTGTTTAAGTCCATAAAGAGCTTTCCTTAGCTTGAAAACTTTATCTGCTTGATCTTTGATTTCGAATCTAGGTGGTTGTTGAACGTATACTTTTTCTTCAAGAATTCCATTCAGAAATGCGCTTTTAACATCCATCTGATAAACTTTGAATTTCTTATGAGCTGCAAAGGCAAGAAATAATATGATTGCTTCTAATCTTGCAACTGGTGCATAGGTTTCATCAAAGTCTATGCCTTCAGCTTGTGAGTATCCTTTAGCTACAAGTCTAGCTTTGTTTCTGATGATATTCCCATCTTCATCAAGTTTATTTCTGAACACCCATTTGGTTCCAATAATATTGACATGAACTGGTCTATCTACCAATTCCCATACTTGATTTCTCTCGAATTCATTGAGTTCTTCTTGAATGGCTAATATCCAGTCTGGATCTTTCAAGGCTTCTTCCATTTCTTTGGGTTATGATTGAGATAGAAAACACGCAATCATCGCATCTAATTGATGTCTGGTTCGAATGCCAGTTTGAGTATCACTAATTACTTGTTCTTCAGGGTGATCTCTCATCCATTGATATGTGGGTATTTGTATCAAAGGATTTATATCTTGTTCGACTGGTTCTTCAAGAACTGGTTCTTGAATTTCTTCAGCTGGATCAGTAACATGTTCAGGTGTGGTTTGATGAGTAGTTGGAAACTGAGACTGATCTTGATCTGAACATTCTGAAATTTGTAGTCTTCCAATGTCAACTGAAGCTGGTTCTGGTATGACAGGTAACTGAGCCTGAGAGACTGGTTCTTGTCGGTCTTCAGTTCCTTCACCAGGGAAGTTTGGTTCATCAAATACTACATGTATTGATTCTTCATGCTTGAGTGTCCTTTTATTTAGTACTCTAAAGGCTTTGCTGACACTTGAATATCCTAGGAAAATTCCTTCATCAGCCTTAGGCTGAAAAACATGAAGTTGATCTTTTCCATTATTGTGTATGAAACATTTGCTTCCAAAAGCATGAAAGTATGAAACATTTGGTTTTCTTCCATTCCAAATTTCATAAGGAGTCTTCTCATGTCTTTTGTTCATGAGAGCTCTGTTCTGTGTGTAACAAGCTGTGTTGAATGCTTCTGCCCAATATCTTTCAGGTAGTTTAGCTTCACAGATCATAATCCTCCCAGCTTCTTTGAGCGTTCTATTTCTTCTTTCAGCTACACCATTCTGTTGAGGTGTTCCTATGGCAGCAAGTTGGTGTAAGACACCATTTTCTTCACAATATTCAATGATCACACTGTTGAGGAATTCAGCTCATTTATCTGATCTTATCTTCACAACTGAAACTCCTTTCTGATTCTGAAGTCTTTTGAGTAGTTCTGTGAGTTTTTGCTTGGTTTCACTTTTCTTGGTTCGAAAGATTACCCAAGTGTATCTTGAAAAATCATCTACTACCACCAATGTATACTTCTTTCCACTGATACTTATTGGTGTAATAGGTCCAAATAAATCCATGTGTAGCAATTCTAGATGTCTAATTGTTGAATGCTGAGATTTGGTCTTGAAACTTGCTTTAGTTTGCTTTCCTTGTTGACACGCATCACATAAGCTGTCCTTCTTATATGATATTTCTGGTAGTCCAATTACTAATTGTTTCTTAACAAGTGTGTTGATGTCATCAAAATTAAGATGACTCAGTTTCTTGTGCCATAGCCAACTGATTTCTGATTTTGTGTGCACAAGCAAACAGGTTTCAGCAACGGCTGTTGTCCAATCTACTACATACATATTTTCTTTTCTTCTTCCGGCTAGGACAACTTGATAAGCTGATTCGCTGACGACAACGCAGAATTCTTTTTCGAAAGTAACTTTGTATCCCATATCACAAAATTGACTGGTGCTGAGTAGATTGTAGTGTAGTCCTTCTATATAAGATACATTCTTGATTGTAAGTCCATTCCTGATTAAGGTGCCATGACCTCTGGTGTATCTAGGTTTGTCTTTGATTCCAAAATTAACCTTTGGTCCATCCTTTGCAATAAAATTACTGAGACAGTCTTTACTCTTTGTCATGTGTCTAGAGCAACCACTGTCAAAGTACCATATATCCTGCAATAAAAATTAGAAGTTTTTAGGTACCCAATTCAGTTTGGGTCCATGGGGGTCAGTTGTCAGTACAACTCTGGGAATATATCCTTTTGGGATTCTTCGGATATTGTTTCACTTGTTTTCATAAATCTAAGCCACACTCCTATAGTATCTATGTTTGGACTGTGTCTTATTTATATGATCTCTCAGGTCTTTTGACTGAAACTTATTTCCATGTTGCTTTCCATTATTATAAGCTAGAATCATAACCGTCATTCCTTCTGTACTGAGGTCTAAACTGACCTTGGTACTGGAAATTTTGCTGAGAACTGAAATTAGTCCTCTGCTGAGTCTTGGACTGAAACCTTTGATAGGTTTTCTGTCTGGAATGATTGATATTATCAATTTTAGCAATAGATTCAGTAAAATTCCAATCATCATCAGTGGGATATTGTCTTCCTTCCCCCCTAAATGTGTGAATCCTTGAATGATTGACATTCTTGGATTTACTTTGACTGTAACTTTTCTGGTTCTTGACTTGATTGGTTTTTGTGGACCCAGTCCGGTTTTCTTGAGATGCAGCTGACTTACCACTTGGTTTCCCTTTGTTGGTAAATCTGGTTGTTTTCTTAAAAACTGATTTGTCCTATGTGGTACTGGCTTTACTGGTTCAACAATTTTCTCAGTTTGTGGAAGTTTCTCATCTACAAACTTAATACCAGTTTTGGTACTAGGTTTGACAGCTTTGTTGATTCCAACCTTAGAAGATTGCTGTGTATCAAATCCTAAACCAGCTTTGTCTCCATATGGTTGAAGAACATGCATTTTGCATGGAAATCTGAGCTGAGGAATATTTAGAGTTATATTCGCATACCTCGTTTGCATCTTCCATAAGTGCCATCAAAGCTGTGTCGTCTGACAGTCTTTCAGTACCAGCTTCATAATCTGATTCATCTCCAGCAAGGAGTGCTCTTCTTCCAACTCTTCTTGGTGGCGTCTTCTTGGTTAGTTCTGGACATTCAGCTTTATAATGTCCAGGTTTCTTGCAGTTGAAACAGAGATATTCATCGTCTTTTCTTTTCTCAGGAGTCCTTTTGATAAACTTCTGAGTGACTGGATGTCCACTCTTCATTCTTCGAATTCTGTTCATCATTAGAGCCATTTGCTCTTCCATTTCATCCAATTCATGAAGATTTCTTGATGAGTTTTCTTGAATGTCTTTCGATGCTGCTGCAAGTGCTGTGGTTTTTGGTTCTTCCAGAGCTTTGATTATTGCAGCTGTACTTGTAAAATCTTCACTGAATTCATAAGCTTTCAGATCTTAGAAGATTTTGAATGAGTCCTCTATGTCAAGTCTTCTAGATTCTTCCATAGCAGTGACCTTCATCTTCCAGCACATTGGTAATGCCTTCAAGATTCTAGTGTTGATAACTTTCTTAGAGTATTCAATCTTGAGTAGATCTAATTCATCCATGATAGCACTGAATCTTGTTTCCATCTGATCAATAGTTTCTCCAGATTTCATCTTGAAATTTTCAAACTTTTGTTTTGCAACAGAGATCTTATGTTCCTTGATTGAATCTGTTCCTTCACAAACAAGCTGTAGTTTGTCCCACATTTCCTTGGCAGTTGTGCATTCTTTCACCTTTAAGTACATGTTGCTGTCAAGAGTTCTAAGAATAAAGTCCATAGCAACATTGTTGAGATTGTTTCACTTGCGATCATCACTGGTCCACTCAGATTTAGGCTTTGGAACTCGAATTTGTCTCTCACATTCAGTTTGCATGTGACTAATCTGAATTGGTCAATCAGTGAGTACATCCATCATTTCATCATGAGTGGCTGCTAGAAAGGCCTGCATACGACGTTTATATTCGTCAAATCTGTCCATGTTGCACATAAGCATCTGTCTTGCATATTGATTGTTATCCATAGTGAGTGAGTGAAAATTGATTATTTATCAACTGGAAACTGAGCTTTCAAATCAGAACAACTAGAGGAGCCCTTTGTTGGTCCCGAGGGACGGAGGAGGCTAGGTTAGCCGAAAGATGGTTATCGGTTCAAGAACGTAAGGTGCCCCTGCTTTTTCGGGGTAAGAAGGGGTAGAGAAAATGCCTCGAGCCAATGTTCGAGTACCAGGCGCTACGACGCTAAAGTAACCCATGCCATACTCCTAGGAAAATTTCGAAGGACTATATAGAGCAGTTGATATCTTACCAAAGAAAAAGGCTAACACAAGTTTAGAGGGGGGGTGAATAAACTTGTCCCTAAAACTGGATTTAAAACAAATTAAGGTTCAGTTAAACTTGTGTGGAGTTAAGCCGACTAAGCCGAGTTTAAGTCAAACTCACTTAAGCTTGAAACTGAGTCAACCGGCAGCGGATAAAGTTCTAGCCTTTTTCTTGATCTTGTTATTCTCTGTGAAAACTGCGTGTAGTAAACTGAATTCTGATGAATGTCAGTTTTGTGAACTGTGAGGTGTATAACAATCAATTATCAAAATGCTGTAATTAAATGCTAAATAAATAAGTAAGTGCGTTAAGTAAATAAGACAAGTGTTATAGAGGTTCCAGGTGGTGTAATCCTGTCAGTCCTCTCTTCCCCTATGGTGCGGAGGAAAATTCCACTAGAACTTCTTGAGGTGAACTGTTACAAAAAGTCCTAAACAATAGTCCTTGGCTAATCCCTAGCGTCACTATCTAAACAGTTGTAGAACAGGTAGAATTGATGTTCTTCAATTGCTTGAACACTGATCCTTGAAGGGTTGAATTGCCTCTTCACCAGCTACCACCACAAACACAGTCTACCCGACTGCTTGTCACAACTGTCCTTGGTGAAACCTTCCTGGTTTTCTTCACAGTCTAAAACCTTTGATGTAGAATCAAATTTGGGCTGAGAATCAATAAATTGATTCTTGTTTGTGGTTCTTCAAAGTGTATGATTCTTGATAAAATTTGTTATAGCACTGAGATGATAGTAATTCGAATAAGATGACTAATGCACAAACTTGCTTGATAATGCTTGTTAATTCGTTGTTTTTATCTTGGGTGCAAAGTCTCCTATTTATAGTGTGAAGTCCAACGTTCATCTGACTTCAATTCGAATTGTATCAACGTCTCTTTTGTAACGGCTATATCTTCTGACCGTTATGCTGTGTCAGTAACTCATCCAATGAATTTGCTTCCTTTATAACGTTTGACTATACTATCAGTTTGTTGGATGGTTGACTTGTAAAACTGAGTTTCCTTATCAGTTTAATACTAAGTTTATTGTTTGTCAGTTTCCTTACTGACTTGGAGCGTTAACTGAGATTTTACTCTTCTTCAAATATCAGTACTCCAATTTTCATCTGATTATAATTGACTTAATCAGCTGGGTACACCATGACTCATTATCATCTAAGAATTCATTGTCCTTATGATTTTTATGTCTTCATACAAGATCCATAAAGTCAGTTCAGGTCACCACAATCTTGCCTGAAGTCTAACTTTACAGTCTCGACTTGGTCTTCATAACTGAGTTTGAACCCTCAGTTCTTCAATCTTCAATAACTGAGTCTGTGACCCTCAGTTCTTCAGTCTTCTTAGATAAGCCAACCGAGTCTGTAACTCTCAGCGAACTTATCTTCTTCAGTTTGATGCTGGTGTATTCTGAGTCAGTTTATGTCTTAGTGATTTCCAGTTTTCTATATGACTCCTAGTTTTTCAGTTTTACAACACACTAATTATTACAGTGCTTGTCTGATGTAACTTATACAAATATCAGACTCTAGTAAAACTTATACATTCAGTTCTAGACATCTTTTAGCTTTTCACTATAACAGCTGGCTTCAGCACATCATCAATGGGGTTAAGATAATACTTTAAACAAATAAGATGAATTATCATCAAAACATAAATTTTATTTCCAACAGTTATATTTGGGAATTGCTAGAACCTAGTTATACGTACATCATATTAACATGACACCTAAAAAGTTAGTGTTAATGGGACGGAGACTGATGTGATCGCCTAGGAAGTATGCCTAACCACAGAAATGTTGCCTAGGTTTACGGTTAATATCGGCATCCCTAGTTTTGTAAGTGTGCGAGTTATATGAGATGGAGGCTGATGGGAGTCAACTTTACGTAACTTCGGTGCATTAATTACCCCCGTTCACCACACTTTCAGCACATTTTTGGGTGAATTAGACCGTTTTCGGGGTGTTATCGTGAGTTTATGGCACGGGGAATGAATCCGTTGCTCTGATGGATTATTACCCCTTTTTATTGATATTAACCCCATTCCCGAGCACTTTTACCCTCCGGAATTGTTTGGATGTTTTTGGTTGTTTATGATATTGAAGGGTATTGGTGTCTCGAGGACCCGGAAGATGACGATTTGTGGTGAAAAAGCATGACCGAGGCAAGAAGAGGAACCAAAAAGGAAGAAAAGTGAAGACTTGGGGAAACAGGGGTTCAAACGCGTGTTTGAACCCCCCAAACGCACGTTTCATACATCAAACGCGCGTTTGAACCCCCCAAACGCGCGTTTCAGAAGTCCAGATTTGATTCAGAGTTGAAGCCCTCCAAACGCGCGTTTGAAACCACTCTAAACGCGCGTTCCAAGTCACCCAAACGCGTGTTTGAACCTTTTGAACGCGCGTTCCAGATGAAGAACAGTCAAGTCCCTGCCCAGAATTTATGCGAAACGCGCGTTTCAACTAAGCGAAACGCGCGTTTGAAGATTCCAAACGTGCGTTTGGACCGTTTTTCTGCAGATTTTTCTCCCAACTATAAATACCCCCCTTAGACTATTTCTTGAGATATCTAGTTTTTCTTAGCAAAACTCTACCCATTTCTTGCTCGAATTTTGTAATAGTTTGGAATACTTTCTCTTAGTGTAAATCAACAACATCTTAGTCTAATCTTTCCATTTCTTAGCTTAGATTTTCATTCCAAACACTAAGAGACCACCTTTTAATTACTTCTCTATTTTGTACTTTTTGGATCTAATCTCGAATTTCTGCAATCTAATGGTAATTTTCTCCTTTCTTTTACTTGTTATGGCTCTTATTTACTGTCTTGTGTATGTTTTAACTAGTATAATGTGTATCTAAACACCTACATAGTCGAATCATGTGAAATTTGGTGAAATCACCCTTTGGGTGATGAAATTGGGAGTGGGTAGTGCTTTTTATTGTTGTATCTTGCACGTTTCATGTCTTAGAACTTGTTATAACGGATTTGGGATAGATTGATCACCTAGGTCAAAATCACACACATCAATCATGAGAGTTGTTCAGATAGAGGGGTGTGGGAAAAGGGTTCTAGGATCGCATTATAGTGCGAGGTTACTCGTTTTAACGTTTAAACGGCTCTCGTGCATAACATGTCTGGCGAATGAATCTTTCTTAGGGAAGGTTAGTTGAATTGGCATAAGGTGTTGGGGAAGAGGTGTTCAGACCTTAGCACCGGGATTAGGAGTATGTACCCGTGAAATTGAATGTAAGAGTTCGCCGTTATTGCACACTCCTGGTTTTGTCATTCCTAGGGTGGAACTAGCTATTTTGATCATGGTTCGGCTATGTCCCTTAATCTATCTTAAACTTAGTAGTTTAATCTTCTTTCCTTCTTTTCTAGCTTTAGACTCGTTAGTTTAAATCACATTAGTGTCGTTGTAGTTACAGATACTTTAAAATCATTGAGCATCTAGACTAAGCAATACGTTCACTTTGGTACTTGCAAACATGATTCCTTTGGGTTCGACCTCATACTCCTGTAGCTATTCTAGCAATCGACCCGGTACACTGCCGGTTAGAGAGTTAGTTTACCCACGGTTTTGAGTCTTTACAAATTGTTTTTGAAGGGGTAGATTTTAATGCTCATCAGAGGCCTACGAAGCGAAGTCACGTAATGTAGCACAGTGATCTAGATGGCCTACCCGGAGCTAGATCTAGTTTAGGGGATGACTCTCATAGCCAAGATAAGAGAAATACGAATCGGGTTAATTGTTGTGAAGTATTGTTTAATTATATAGTTCATTAATTCCAAACGATAACTTAATAAATGGGGAGGTTAATTACTTGTATGTCTATGTGTCGAGTCATGTCCTTTATCTTTTCTTGTCATTTGTTGGTCATAGACTGCTTCTGTGTTCTTTGCATGATTAATTAGTTGTTTATATATAAAATGATTCACAATTGGTTACCTGTGGGATCGACCTTGATTCGCTATAGCTATACTACGATGGACCTAGTCCTCTTGCTAGTTATGGTGATCGAGTATTTTATTATCACTTGACTGATCACGTCAATCAACTGCGTAATACGAAGTTATACATGAAGTTGAGGAGAGACGTCCCTCACACCATGGACGAGTGTGTTAACGTGGTGCACAGATTCTGTCAGGGGGAAGAGGCAGTGTGTAGGCACACCCAATCCGACTAGATGGATTCAAAGAAAGACAATCGAGGTCCGAACAAGAATCAATCCAGGAGACAGGATGTCGAGAGTAAACCCTCAGTCTGGGACCGTATAGAGGCGCCCATCTCAGACCGATTGGGAAAGAAAGAAGCCAAACGCGACAAGGATTTCATCCCACTTAATCGGTCTCGAGCAGAAGTGCTATCCATCATGCTCTCAAAAAACATAGCGAAAAGACCGCCACCATTGAAGAAACCTCGAGAAAGGAGGAATTCAAGCAAATATTGCGAATTTCATGAGGACATAGGCCATACCACAGAGGATTGTAACGACCTGAAAAGAGACATCGACATCTGCATTCAGGAAGGAAAGCTAGATGAAGTAGTCGATAGATCTCGATGTGATGAGCCCAAAGGGCATAGAGAGTACAAAAGAAGAACCCCGATCATGACAGAGGTCGAGGCCGAGATGCTCAAAGACGGAGAGATAGATCACCTCAACGGAATCGATCTCCGGATCGTGATAGAAATAACAGAGATATCTATGGTCGAGACAAGTACGATTATAATCGACGTAACAGTTATGTTAATACGATCTTCGGGCCAGGGGAGAATGATAAATACCGAGCCATTCAAGAACCAGCTGACAGATCGAGAGAACGTAAGCAAATGAGGTTTACGACAGAAGTCGGGTATGGACCCCAAGATGATATCCCCAAGTCTCGGAGTCATAGTGAAGGGTTGGTTATCGAAGCGGTGATTAGTCGAGCCCGTGTGTCAAGGGTCTGCATCGACAATGGCAGCGCGGTAAACATCTTGTATTACTCGGCTTTTCAGGCAATGAAGCTAAAGGAGAAGGACCTAGCTCCTATAGCGTCTCCTTTGTTTAGGTTCACAGGGCAAGTGGTTCATCCTATGGGATCGATAAAGTTACTCACAACGGTCGGGGATGGCAAGAAAGGAAGAACCCTTGAGTTAAACTATGTGGTAGTCAAAGCTCCCTCGGCCTATAATGTTATATTAGGACGGCCTGCGCTCTTCGACCTGCGCGCTATCATCTCCACATTCCAGAAAAGCATGAAGTTTCCTACCAGGAATGGTTCCCATGAGGTAAAGGGGGATGTTGAGGCCGCACGGAGTTGTAACTCCATTGTCATGAACGGGAAAATGGCGGTACAACAAGTTCTGGTCGAGGAACTAATTCCGGAGGAAGAAGAGGAGAAGAGCTGGGTCTTGAGTGATGCAGTCGAGAATGTTCGTCTCTGGGAAGGAGAAGATGATCAGTGTGTATAGGTTGGGATTTGGATCCCGGCCAAAGAAAAACAGTCGCTAATCGGGTTGTTGATCGAGTTCAGAGATGTCTTTGCCTGGAAGGCTTATGACATGCCGGGGTTACCAACAAACATCGCGGTCCATAGGCTCGAGATAGATCAAGCTAAGAAGCCAGTTAGGGAAAAGAAGAGAAACTTCGCACCAGATCGACTAGAAGCCATAGAATTGGAGGTCGGTAAGCTACTGTCCGCCTAGATAGTAAGAGAAGTATTCTACCCAGAGTGGCTGGCCAACCCAGTGTTGGTCAAGAAGCCCGATGGCATCAGGCGTATATGCATGGACTTCACCGACCTGAACAAAGCATGTCCAAAGGACTCGTATCCATTGCCAAAAATTGACAGGTTAGTGGACTCCACCATCGATTTCGAAGTGTTTGGTTTCTTGGACGCATACAAGGGATATCATCAGATTTTAATGGATCCCCGAGACGCTGAAAAGACTGCTTTTATCACGGAATTTAGTACTTTCTGCTATGTAACCATGCCGTTCGGATTAAAAAACGCTGGGGCTACATACCAGAGAGCAGTCAACAAGATCTTCACCAAACAGATCGGTAGATGCATGGAAGTGTACGTAGACGACTTGCTCATCAAGAGTCGGTCTATGAAGCAATATTTGGTAGACGCTCGAGAGGTATTTAAGTGTTGAGGGATACGCAGATGAGGTTAAATCCAAAGAAGTGCACCTTTGGGGTCAGGTCAGGTAAATTTTTGGGATATCTGATCTCGAAGGACGAGATTCGAGCAAACCCGAACAAAATCGACACTTTGAAAAATATTCCTGCACCTCGAAATACAAAGGAAGTACAAAGATTTACTGGTCGAATGGCCGCCCTCAACAGGTTCCTGTCGAGATCCGCGCAGTGCGCACTACCATTTTTCAAGATCCTCCGCAAGGCCAGTCCTTTCCATTGGGATGAAGAATGCCAGACAGCCTTCGAGGAGTTGAAAGCTTACCTATCAGAGTTACCCACCCTCACTTCACCTCGAGAAGGGGAGAGATTGTTAGTCTACTTGGCAGTATGCGAGGAAGCAGTGAGTGCGGTTCTAGTTCGGGAAGGGGTACATGGCCAGGTGTCTATCTATTTTGTCAGTAAAGCGTTACATGGTCCCGAGATCCGGTACTCACCAGCAGAAAAGCTAGCATTATGTCTGTACATGCGTCAAGAAAGCCAAGGCCCTATTTCCAGGCCCATCCTATTGTGGTAGTCACTGACCTACAATTGAAGCAGATCTTAGCGAAGCCCGACACTTCGGGCCGACTAGAGAAATAGGTGGTAGAGATGGCGCAATACGATATCGAGTTCGTTCCTCGAACTGCGATAAAAGCTCAGGCCCTGGCAGACTTCTTCGCTAAAGGGATTTCTATTCAACTCGACCAAAAGAAGCCAAGTCTGGAGGAATGGTGGACCCTTCAAGTAGATGGAGCGTCGAGTAACGAGGGGGCAGGAGCAGGTCTTCTTCTAGTCAGTCCGAAAGGCGAGGAATTCCCCTACGCCCTTCGATTTGACTTCAAAGCAACGAACAATGAGGCTGAATATAAAGCTATGATCATAGGTCTGAAACTTGCCCTGGAGCTGGGTGTCGAAAATTTACTGGTTTACAGTGACTCACAGTTGGTGGTAAATCATGTCAAAGGAGAGTATGAAGCTAAAGAAGAAACCATGAGAAACTATCTAACAGTGGTGCAAGGCCTCATACCTAAGTTCAAGACAGTGCAGATCGAGCAGGTCGCCCGAAGTCAGAATAAGAGGGCCGATGCACTCTCTAAGCTCGCATCGAATTTCGTCTCGAATAAGAAAGTTCTAGTCAAACTATTGAACGATAGGAGTTACAAAGAATCGGAGGCCCAACCGATCACTCAGCAGGCCACGTGGATGGACTCGATCGCCCTCTACCTTAAGGACGGAATTCTCCCATCTGATAAGGTGCAATCAAGGAAGGTCCGACGCCAGTTAGTTCGGTATGCATTCTTCGACGATGTCCTTTATCAAAAATATTTTGTGAGCCCAGGGTTGAGGTGTGTATCCGAGGTAGAAGGTGAGTATCTCCTGGAAGAAATCCACAGAGGAGCTTGTGGAAATCGTTGTGGGGCCAGGATGTTGGCTCGGAAGTGTAAGCTAGCTGGATACTTTTGGCCGTCGATGCAACGAGATGCGAATAACCTTGTTCAGAGATGTAAACCTTGTCAAATCCATGACAACATCTCCCATCAACAAGCCCAAGAAATGAATGTCATCTCATCAGCCTGGCCTTTTGATCAGTGGGGAGTCGACATAGTTGGACCCCTACCCCGAGCCCCGGGGAATAATCGATTCGTGGCCGTTGCTATGGATTACTTCACCAAATGGGTCGAAGCCAATTAAAGCTTTACCCGACATCAGAGCTGCAACCATCAAAAAATTCTTGTGGGTCGATATTTTATGCAGGTACGGCATCCCAAAGGCTTGATCTCAGATAATGGCACCCAGTTCGAGGACCGAAGAGTTAGAGAATAGTGCAATGAGTATCATATCAGCCAGCACTTCACCTCGGTAGCTCACCCACAAGAAAACGGTCAAGTCGAGCAGACAAATCGACAGATCAAGCTAGGGTTGAAAAAGAGACTAGAGGCATAAGGTCGAGATTGGGCGGTACAACTCCCGAGCATCCTGTGGTCATACAAGACAGCTCCTAATTCCTCAACAGGAGAAACACCTTTCTCTTTAGTGTATGGATGCGAAGCGGTTATACCCACGGAGATCGGTGTTCCTTCTCCTCGAGTTCTGTCCTATAATGTTGAAACAAATGCTCCCGACCTTCGACATGAAAAAGACAATGCTGAGGAGCGAAGAGAGATCGCTTCAGCCAGAATGGCAAGGTATAAACAGAAGATTTCACAGTATTATAACTCAAGGGTTAAGCACAGATACTTCAAAGTTGGGGATCTGGTTCTTAGAAAGAACGAAGCAAGTCGACAAGAAGCAATTGGAAAATTGACCCCAAATTGGGAAGGCCCGTACCAGATTCTGAAGGTTCACCCCAAAGTGTCCTATCAACTCGGGCGAGCAGATGGAACCACGGTTCCTCGATAGTGGCACGTCAACAACTTGAGGAAGTACTATGTTTAAGTTAAGCCTTATTTCGATCAATTTATGTGTTTCGTTTTAAAAATCTTGTAATAAGTCCATGTGACAATTTCATAAGTATTCTGATAAACATGTCTTTTCTCGAGATGTTTTTATGTTTTTTAGGATTTATAGCCATAACATTACAAGTCCAATGTGATACAAAATGTTAGTCAGTACAGTCGACAAAGAGTAGAGAAATCCGCAAGTCGGACATCTCAGTGCAGCCGAGAGAAAAATAAGCCTAATAGGTGAAAAATGCAAAGGAAAAAATACGGTTCGCATGGTCGGCCCAAATGTCCCAACCAAAAGCCAAACGAGCCCAAGAGGCGAAAAAGGCTAAGGCAAAGGACGGTTCGCATAGTCGGGCCAAACGTCCCAGTCAAGAGCCAAACGAGCCCGAAGGGCAAAAAAGGCCAAAGCCAAGGGATAGTTCGCACAGTCGGACTAAAACGCTCAACTTGAGGCCAAATAAGCCTATGAGGCAAAAAGGCCAAGGCAAACGGGTCGATCTCAGCTAAACTCACAAGTGTAATAGGAACCAGAGGTTCATAATACACTTGGGGGGCAACACGACATCAATAAAGCAAGCAGCGAACGGAGCCAAAGGCTCGATGGGCAAAGAGCTAAAAAACATCGAGAAGACAATAACAAGAAAGGAAATAAAAATTGAATCAAATTCAAAGCAAAGTTAATACAAAACAAGGCTAGGTCGAAAGGACCATCCATAGAACGGCAATGTATGTTGTTGCAGAATTTCAAGCTCAAATGTAAATTCAACAAAAGAAAATTTTGAAAAACAACAATCAGGGGTCGGCTTCAGTGGTCGGCTCAGTAGTAGGGGCGGAAGTTGAAGGACCATACTTAGTAGCAAGAGATTCTCCCGGTTGGAATTCCTCACTATAGCGGTCGTACAACTTCTCCAGCTCGGGATTGTAGAACATTGGCGTCTCGAGCGTCGATACATCGAATCCCAGATCTACAGCCTTCGCCAGGGTCACCGTCATAGTAAAGCCACCCTTCATTTTCGCACGCATAAGCACATCTAGATCTGCGTCCAGGTCGGTCGACTTTCGATACTCAAGGATCGCAGCTGTCTTGGCCGTATCGACCTACGCACGGACCTGATCCAATTCGGCTCTCAGGGCATCCCTCTCTTTCTCCAGGTTGGTTCTCAGGATATCCCTCTCCTGTCGATCCATTGCCACGTCAGCCAGGGAAGCCTTGTGTGATTGCTGCACCTTCGCAAAGTCTGCCGCCACTTCAGCCAGCCTCTGATCCTGGGCCTGCCACTTGAGCTGGGTCTTCGTCAAATCGTTAGCAGTAGCCGTCAGCGCGTCCTGCAGCTTTTTAACCTCGACATTCACCTCGCGCTTCAGCGTCTCAAATTGAGACTCTATACCGGCAATGGCCGCGCCTTTTGCAATGTTGTCCTCAAGCAGTTTGCAGATTTCCCTCCATAGATCCTCTTCTGTATCGACCGGCTTAACCAGTCGTCGGCCAGCCTCTCTGATAAGAAGGTTACTCTGTAGAAAGGAGAAAAGATGTGTCAAATAATAAATTAAAGACAAGGCATATGCCTCGAGAGAAATCAACGCTTAAAGGAAAGGAAGACAATCGACTTACGAGGCGGGATGACTTCCAAAGCGCGTGGGATAGAGCCTTGTCCTCCAAGGTCGCGCAATCATCGGCAACCTAGTTCACATCGACTTCCGGATCGGAAGAAGCTTCAGCAACTCTAGCCCTCTTTTCCTGCCTTTGTTGCTCCTTCACCAGCTCAGGAACGGTTGGCCTTTTCTTGGTCGGCGCTACTCGCTCCTCGACGTTTTCGCCGACGGGTGGAGTCACATCAACCAGAACTTCCTCCTCCTCGTCCCGCAGCGAACCATAACGGACCGTTAAGCCGCTAGAAGTCAGAGGTTGTTTGGGTAATTGAGCTGGCACCGTCGACTCAACGGCAGCAGGAGTAGTCTCAGATCGAGCATTAGTAGAAGGCGCCCTGGTCTCAACAACTTACGCAGTAGGGGCAGCCCAATCTCCGAGAGACGGAACAGCTCCGCTCACCGACGGTGGAAGATGTGTGGGATCGCTGATCGAAGAGAATTTCCCCACTACAAGACAAAGAGAACAAGTTAGTTTGAGCAATAAAGGGCAAGTTATCAATCTCGACAAAATAATAAATACATAAGCAAAATAAAGAAACATCCTACGGTTCTCTTGATCTTGGGCATGAAGATTCGCATAGGGGATCGGTCCAGCCTCCTTCAGATAGGCTAGTTCATACAGAAGACTCAAGTCTCGAGTGCACACCTCGAAGCTAAAGTCATCTAATCGGCGGGACTCTCGAGGGGTGGGAGCACTCCTAAGTTTGTCCTTCTTCACGCCCCTCGACCTCCATTGTCCTATGTAAGGGTTCTCCAAGCCATGACGAAAGAAGAAGAATCGGGTCTTCAACTCCCCGTGTGAAGAAGGCCCCCTAGTTACAAATTCGTGCCGGTTCGGCCTCTTTTGGAAGGTATACCATAGTTTGTCGGGCGTTGCGGTGATCTGGTAATAATATCGAAAAAGGGGAATCGAGAAGCAGACTCCAGCAACTCGACATGCAATGACGAACCCCATTAGAATCCTGACAGCGTTCTGGGCTAACTGGGAAACGCTTATCTCGTAATGATCCAGGATCGCGAGGACGACCGGACACAGTGGAAACCTTAATCCACTCAAGATTTGGGCCTCATAGACAGTGCAGAACCCTTCTGGGGGCTCGTCGGCAAACTGATGAAGGCCGGAGGGGAATTGAGCTTCAAGTGGGGGGTTGGTGATATTGGATTTCTTACAGATTTTGGTTATATCCCCTAGGGAAAGGGAACTGAGGCAACCTTTAGGACCTTTACCCTCCATTCTGGTGACCAACTTTTTGGGTTGGTTAGGGACAGAAGGGGAAGAGGCTGTAGGTTCGTCGGAGATTGGTTGGAGAAGATGATCGGAATGGACAGACGCCGGAGTTTGGCTATGGGAAGGTGTTTCACTACCCCTATCAGACTCAGTAGCATTACTTGACATGGATAAGTGCAAAGAAAAAGATGAAGAACACAAATGAGTGCTTACTTGATATTTGGAGTTTATGCTAATGAAGTGACGAAATGGCTCAGCTCCAACTTCTCTCTCTCTCTCTCTTTTATGCTTGCCAAGATTTCCAAATGACGGAATACGAAGCGTTAGTGCACCGTGACGTCATGCCACGTAGCTACAAGCAGTTAGGGTTGCAAGTGGCGGGCTTTTTCCTGCCCAAATAATAACCCAACTCGGAGACGATTCAAATGGCAGACTCGACCTCGGACAACGGGAGTCGCCTCTCTCAAGTCTGGAGGGCTTATGACGATACAGGGTTTCACCCCTCCACGTGTCATTTATCGGTTGGTCCTTACATTATGGATAAATGCCAAGGTACTCACGTCGATGCACAGACTCGATGCTACGACGATCGACAATCGAGCAGTGTAGGACAATGAGTCCCAGAGTCGAGTACCACAGGTCGGCAACATCGACATGGAGGACAGAGTCCGCACCAGCTTCCAAGGCCCATTAACAGTGTGATAACTTGGGCAAGGGTGAAGGCCATCAAGGGTAAATATGACAATAACTCAAACCAACCTAGTATTAGGGTTAGGGCATGTGTTGTCATTATAAATACCACAATCCAGGAACTACGTAAGGCTTGCTTCCTGGAACATAACATGATACGTAGGCAATCTAAGATAAATTCTTAGACTCAGCCGCAAATCACAACACACACACATTCTTATTCTTTAGGCATTAGGGTTTTGGGTGTTCATCACTAGATCCAATCAAGCCCCGGATTATCTAGGTGACTAAATCGGTCATCGTCAGTACCGTGTCTAGTGATAATGCTGAGATTATCACGGTGGTCTAGCGGTTGTTTATTTGGTGGATATCTAGCTTATATTATACGTTTCAATGGTGAAAAGCCGGTGGTGCACGGCGGTGATACAACGGTGGGAATGAAAGTTTGAGAGTTGTGATTTTGAAAGAGTTTTTGTCTTCTTAATTATTTTGTCCCCCTTATTTATGTTACATGAATCCTCCTTTTATAGCGAGGAGGAAAGATTAGGGCTTAAGCAAAGACAAGTGGGCTAAATATCTTAAAGACAAGTAGACTAAATATCTTGGCGGCGCGGCTATGTGGTCGCCTCGATCGCTATCTACTAGGTCGTCAGCTCCTTGTCTTGTCAGCTCTCCGCTTCTCCCACCAAAGGCTTATACGGTCTCTTATGGGCCTCTCTGTGGATCGCCGATCGGCCCCCTGAGCCTCTAGTGACCTTTTAGGTTTGAATGCACTTGGTGGGGACGCTGACTTTGGCGACCTCGGTTGATTGCCGCCGCAGATGTTATGGCCGTAGATCTTTCCTTATCCATTCTGGTGGCTAGATGGGCTTTATCCGGTGGCTCATTGGTGGCTGTGCTATTTAGACATATCAATGGCCCCCTACTCCGTGTTTCAGTATTTTCATAAAAATGCCAAGCATGGAGTAAAGCATGCTCATGGATTGCATGTAGCTCTTGAACCTTTAGGTTTTGACCTTAGAAGGCCGTCTTTTGTCCGACTCATTCTTGCATCTTTTATGACGTCAAGCGCCTCACCGTGGGGCCGCACTATGAAGCGGACGTCCCAGATGTCGTTTAATGTGACATGTTCCTTAGACTCGCGCTATAAAGCGAACGGCCTTGTCGTTTTGTCCGACTCGTTCTTGCAGCTTTTATGACGTCAAGCGCCTCGCCGTAGGGCCGTGCTATGAAGCGGACGTCCCAGATGTTGTTTAGTGCGACATGTTCCTTAGACTCGCGCTATAAAGCGGACGGCCTTGTCGTTTTGTCCGACTCATTCTTGCAGCGTTTATGACGTCAAGCGCCTCGGTGCGGGGCCGCGCTATGAAGCGGATGTCCCAGATGTCGTTTAGTGCGACATGTTCCTTAGACTCGCGCTATAAAGAGGACGGCCTTTTTCGGCATGAAGCCTTTTGCGGCTTTAAGCCTATTTGTGCCGCGCTATGAAATGGACGGCCTTTTCTGGCTTGAAGCCTTTTTGTGATCGCGGTGTTATTGGCGAGCCCAATTGAGGGGGACGCTGTGGCGGCGACAGTTGAAGGGGTGGAGCGAGATGTCATACGTGGGTAGTGGGGCAGTTGAAGGGTTAGGTCGTGGCCTATCGTCAGCCTCCTTGGTAACCACCCACGTACTTACGTGGGCATTGATAGCTGTCAATCAATGATGACGGTTTTCCGAATTTCAAAATTCGAAAAGGCCGCCCGAATCTAGACCGTAGGATGGGTTGAATCTTGGCCGCACGATCAGTTTTCCCCTTGCCTAAATAAAACTCCGTCCCTCAACTCCTCCAACACTTTTGGCATATCATATTTCCTTAGCTTTCCCTCTCTCTAAATCTTGTGTGTTTTCTGTGAGAGTGAGAGTTTCTCGGTGAAGGTTTGAGGATTCGGTTAGCAGGCTTGATGATTTCGGCGAAGACTTTGAGGATTGCGGTGAAGATTTGAAGACTCCGGTTGCAAATTCGAGGTTTCCGGCCTACTTTCCCGGTTTCCGACTCGACTTTTTTAACTCTAAAATAGGTAAATCGCCCTTCTTAAAACCCTTGTTTCCTCATTTTTCTTCATGTATTCCTATTCCTTTTTCGAGGTTGTTTTGTTTTTTAGCAGTGAGGGGTCGATTAAGTGTGTTTATGGGGCTAAAGTTTGGGTTTTTTTTATTGAAGTGGTGCTCTTGTTTTGTTTTTCTTTTCTTCAAAAGAGGATGAAATAAAATGTTTTTTGATACTAAAGATAGGTTTTTTTTGGATAGATTTACCTGGGCATTTAGCTTTAAGACCTTTTGCATTCATTTCTCTTTTTTCCATTGTGTTTTCATTTCTCCTGTAAGAACGGAGGGGAAGGTGTCGAGATGGGTGCGATCACCCCTCTGGTTTAATCCTCATTATCCCAGGTGACTAAAAGCTCCGCATTTCCCTCTTGTTTTTCCAGAATGTCTGACGATGAGTACACTTCAGGGGGCAATTCGGATGAGGACCAAGAGATATATGACTATGCACAGGATGAAGCGGAGGATGACCCTTCTTGCCCTGACGCCACTGGGGATGACTTGCTCGACGAGTTGGCCGAGAGGGAGGCCACTCTCCAGCTCCAAGATGACCCATTCGGCTTAAGAAGTATTATTCCGTATCCGGCGCCGCAGCGTAAGAAAAGTCGCAAAGAAGCCGCTCGGAGTCAGAGCGAAGGAGCCAGCACAAGCGCCGCTGAGGGCGATGATGATACTTTTGCTAAAGATCAGGCCGCTGAAGTTAGTACCAGTGACGCCGCTGTCAGCGATGAGGATATAACCTTGGCTGAGGACGCCATTTTCCATGAACTGATGGGGTCAAGTGAAGATGTAAATCTGCCTTTACCTCGCAAGCTTGCTTGGGTAGTCCCCAAGAAACCTAAGAAGAAAAGGGACCCAGAGCCCTCAACTGCTTGCGAAATGACTAAATCAAAGACTCCTAAGCCCAACAATCCCGAGGCACTGAGGGAGTTTGCTCTTTTGACCCAGTATGAAAAATCTCTTGAAGAAGAGTGGGAGCAGCTTCGAAGCAGTCATGACCTCGCTAAGCTTCTTAGACGTGGATACAACATCGACACAAACATCTACCGATTCTCTTTGTTCGATTATTCAAAGGATGAAGATAAGCTCAAACTTGGTGATCGTGAGTACTATATCGGCTCTCATCGCGCCCAGGAGACTCTTTAGTCCTTTATTTCGACCACTTTTATGTGGGATTTAGACCTCCTTTCGACCTATTTTTGGTGCAGATATTTCAAAGTATGGAAGCGTTACCAAGTGACTTCACGGTGGGAGCCGCGATCTAACTAATGTCCTTCATCGTGCTATGTCGGGCGATGAAGAGGGAGCCCACTATCTCTCTCTTGAATCAATTTCATCTTTTTTGTGGGACCTTCATTCCGGGGCAGATATCTTTGTGGACCAAGACTCCTTCCTTATTCTTCCAGATGCCTAACAAAATTCACCATTGGGGAGACCGCGTGCTTAAAGTTGAGTCAAAGGTTGGCTGGCCATTTCCTAACGCAGTTCCTTGCAGAGGGAAGGCTTATACTCTTTTGTTTGAGGAACTTCTCATTTCTGAGCTTCGATTTGTTAAAGGTCTTATGGCCCTTATATACTCGGATGGGATTGAGCCTTCTACGAGGAACGTGTCCTGGGTTGACCTTATTGTTGTGGGGGAGCGACACACGAGTAGAGCGGTGATTGTTGGTCCGCGAAAATCACAACCTTTAGTCGCCATAGATCCCGAGAAGAATGATATGGATTGGGTAGAAGATAGCCATCTGGGCAAATGTTTCCCCTCTGAGTTTACCGTATCCCTTGGCGATCCCAATAGAAGACCTCACCATAACTTTCTTTCGTTGCTCTTCATTTCTTTATTTTTCATACTTTATTGGTTTGCTTTGTTTTGATACTCTTTTTTGTAGTTACCATGGTTGACGCCAACGAACGTCGGGCTAAGAAGAAGAAGCTTGCTGAAGACGCCACCAAAGCTAGGCAAAAGTTGTTGAAACAGGCTCCAGGGAGGGTGCCACGTACTGTGGATGCCTCCGTTATTAATGAAACCTACGATCCTAACCTGCAGAATCAACCAGCGGCCAACATAAGCGCGGGCTCAAGTCAGGCTGGCGGGGCTCAGAAGAGATCCCACGCTGATGTACCCACCAAAGAGTCTCAAGCTTCCAAGCGGTCCAGAGCCTCTAAGAAATCCAAAACTTCTGGTGGAACTGATAAGGGTTTTGTTCGTCCTGATAAGTGAACTGTTGAGAAGACTGTCGAGTGACCTGAAGTGATAGCTGAGGGGGTCACTGATGAGACTAGGGAATCGTCCAAGGAACCATTACCTCATGGATATAAAGGGAAAGTGGCTCTTTGGCTGGACTCTAAGTTTATACAAGGTCCTCTCGATATGAACAATGCGAGCCAGATTAGGGAAGAAATTGTTGATGTTATTCCCTTGAACCGTCTTTCCTGGGATTCGCCGCCAGGAGTTCAGATGGAAATTGGCAGAAGAATCACTGCTAGCGTTATGGTTCAAGGTGATGCTCTTGCCAAAGATGACGTTGATGAGCTTGATGACCTTGCCGGCCAATTTGGGCTCGCGTCCTCCATGGTATATTTTATTCCTATCTTGTACTTTCTCTTCATTTTTTCTGCGAGCTTACCCTTTTTTCCATGTTTCATCTTGGAACTCAAATTCATAAGGATATTGAGGCCGCAAATAAGCGTAAGGCCGAGCTTAAGAAAACGACTCCTAATTTTGCCTCCTCTGAAAAAGCAAGGACTGATCTCGAGGCCAAGCATGCAAATACTCTACGTGAGAATGGCCGCCTAAGGGAAGCCATCAAGGCGAGCCAGGAGCTGGATGTTCAACTGAAGCAGAAAGTGGCGAGCTTAAATGAGACTGCTCAGAAATCTGTCGATGAGCTGAAGAGCGCTCATGAGAAAATCGCCCTCTTGGAGGAGCAGCTCGCATGCACTAAGCAAGCTGCCGAGGAAGCTGGTCCTACGGCCATTACTGAGTATAAGCTTTCTGATGATTTTCTGGCCATTTATGAGGCGAGATTCGATCAAGGTTTTAGCCATTTTGCAAGATGCCTCTGGTCAAATCGTGGTAGAGAGATTGTCAGCCTTGAGGAGATGGCCAAGTGGGTTGCTTTGTCCCAGTGGAGGCCTGAGTTGTTAGCCTTTCATCTGGACATTCCTTATTCTGATGATCATATGGTTGACATAACTACCATGCAGATGAGGGATGGCGAGCAGTTCTAGGGATCCTCCCCCCTTAGTGCCGTAAACTTGACCCTTTTGACCAAGGGACTCCCTGTTGCCGCAGATTATCAGGCCGGTGATGAGTTTCTTAACTTGACTGGTGATCATACCAACACTCCTCCCGGCCAATGATAGTTTATCACATTTGTTATGTAATAATCTTAACTTTGTTTTGTTGTTTGAACGATTTCGACGTTTCCTCCTTTGTTGTAGCTTTTATTTTTTGCAACTTGACTTGTGCCGCTTTTAGCCCTTTTTTGATATATGCACTACTTTCTTTGATTTTCTATCTTCTTATGATTTCTTTCATGCATTCCTTTTGAATTTAGTTTTGCACAAGATCTCGCAGTGCATATATGCACCCCCCTTGTTTTTGGCGAGGTTGCGTCGTCGATCTTGTCAAAAATAATGTGTTGAACTTTGTCTAGTTTAAAATGACAATTTTCCAAAATCGGCCCCTTTGTATCAATTTAGGTCGCAATGGACTTGTTTGAAATGAGAAATTTTCCACCTGCGTCCCCCTTGATTTAAACAAGAGTAATGGTGACCTAATTGAGACATGCCAAGTCTGCGTAATAAAGCTTGAAAATTTTTTGTCCACGCCCCCCTTGTTTTTGTATAAGCCTGAGACATTTTAGTCCGTGGGCTTGCCGAAAACAGAGCAGCTGGACTTACTTTATCGTAATCAACTTACAGTTGTCAAAAAGAGCCGTTTCATTCGATGTGGTTTCCAAAATATGCTTGCTCTTTTGTATGCAGTAAATAGGTTAGGCTTACATGTAATATTTTTTCAGGTTGTCGGCGTGCCAAGGCCAGTTGTATTCGCGACCTTGGTTATCCCTCAGGACATAAGTCCCCTTCTTGACTATCCTTGCGACATGAAGTGGACCTTCCCAATTCTCAGATAGCTTTCCTTTCTTGGCCCCACCGCGAAGTGATGATAAAGGATACGCTTGTCATGGTGTCGTTTGGCCGCTTGTTTGAAATTGAGCAAGCGGCCATACGAGTTGATTCGCTTTTCTTCCAAGAGATCGAGATCGAGCTGTCTGGTCAGTGGATTTTCAGCTTCGCAGAAATGTGCGACCCTTAAGCTTGGTAGGGCAATTTCCACCGGAGCCATAGCCTCCAACCCGTAGGTCAAAGCAAAAGGAGTTTCCCGTAGTAGTTGTCTTTCTCGACATTCTGAGGGCCCATAAGGCCGCTGGCATATGATCCGGCCATTTTCCCGTTTTGTCATCCAAACTCTTTTCCAGCACGCTTAGCACCTGTTTATTGGCGTATTTGGCCTGACCATTTCCCTGTGGGTAGTGATAAGAGTCAACTCGACTCTGTTTTTCTACTACTTTTGTATCCCGTAATGACTCGTTTTGTACAATTCCGGGAGATTTTGGCTAGGTTTTGATGCTTTATGCCCCGTTTTGCTTTTCCCGAGATCCGGATGTATAATCCGGAAATCTCGATCCCTTTTTGGTGTTTTACTTTCATTCTCGGTTACCCTAGTGTCCCGTAGGGGTTATGTTTGGTGTATGTTTTGATGTTTTTCAGGAACTAGGTGTTCGAGAATGCCCGGAAAACGTGTTACGGAGCTTCGGGATGCTTGGAAGCTCAAGTAGGGGCAATAATATGTTAGGCATGCGCCTAGCATATCCTAGGCGCACGCCTAGAGAGGGGAAATTTACCAAAGTTTCAGTCCGTGTTTCTTCAGGTTCCTCAGAAGCCAGACGCACGCCTAGCAAGTGTTATGCATACTGGATAATTTGAAATTGTTGCCAGGCGTGCGCTTGGCATTTCATAGGCGGCTGTCTGTTTTGGCAAACACTATAAAAACTCAATTTTGAGTTTTGGATAGATATATATATCACTTTACACAGCATTTTCGGGCGATTTTCTCTTCCAAGAACACCATAGATTAGGTTTTTAAGCTTTCTTAGTATAAACTTTTGTAACAAACACTTGGATCATCTTGGATTGCATAGCTATATATTCAGTTTTCTCGTTCTCAGATTTCTATAGGTTATAAGGCTTGTGTAGGTATTTCTAATCTTTATCTTTCATTTGATTGTTCTTGTTGTATGACGAAATATTGTATTTTTATAGTTAATATGAGTAGCTAATCACCTTACAGCCGAGTTATGTGATAATCATCGAAACTGGATCCTAGCTTGTTCATGTGTTATTCTTGATGCTTGATTTGATTATTCTTGATGTGTTTGTAGTCCTAGAGCTTATTCTTAATGACTTTTATTGAATTCGCGACTCGATAATCGTATATCACGCGTATTCTTTACACATGTATTTTGCGAGAGGATACGGGAAAAGGGGTTCTAGGATCACCCTGTAAAACCGACTGAGTTGTTCAGATTTAGTTTTGTGTGTGATGTTTTTATCAAATTGTCGAGCGTTTCATTGGACGTAGACCGTGTCAGGTCAATTAAATCCGGTCAGCAGACTGATGAACCTAACATAGGAGGGTAGATTATTGAAATAATATATATTCTCAGAAATAGGAAACGACACCCTACGTATGAAATCAAGACGTTTAGGTAAATCAAGAATACCTCCGGATTTAGCTAGTTTGGTAAGTGGTTGATTGGATCATAGCTCGGCTATCACCTTTAATCATTTAAAGCTCTCGTTTTTAGTTAGTCATTGTAAACATAGCAACATATAGTGTAATAACCTTCTCAAAAATCTTGTTGATCTAAACTAGAGATGACACTAGCTTTGGTACTTAACTAAATTCCCTATGGGATACGACCTTGCTTGCTAGTTTTATACTACAACCGACTCGGTACTCTGCCGGTCAAAGTTGGTATACTATAAAACGGCCATCAAGTTTTCTGGCGCCGTTGCTGAGGAATATAGTTAATATCTTGTAAGTTGGTTAAATCCTCAGGATTAGGTCGTTGTTTCTTTTTAATTGTTTATTGTTATTTCATTGTTTGTGCAGTGTATGACCCGTAGTAGCAATGAGGAATTGGTTGAGTATAATCCGGAAATCGAACTTTACTTCCGTCGACAATTGGCTTTGAGAAATAGGACGATTGATCGTCGAGCAGCTCAACAAGCCGAATCATCTAATCCGGAAGTTGAACCCTCAATGGCTACGAATACACCTACAGGCAGTAGTCAAGGCTCTCCAACTAGGAGAGAAATACACTAGCATCATGTTGAGGAAGTTGGGTCTACAGAACAGCGTGGTAAATCGAATCCTCCGGTTGAGGGAGGAGTTCGACTTCGCTTTCGGGAACCTATTCAAATCCCGAGACAGAAATAGAATCAGAGGGAACCTCCACCTCATAATGTTCAACAGCAGCCCCAGTTTGAAGGGGCAAATTTGAATCCGAATGCTTTTGTCCAATAGCCCACACCTCAGGTTGATCCGAACCAAATCATGCAACAATATCAACAAATGATGTTTCATATGGCTCAGTTGAACCCAATAGTAATCAATACAATCCGATGGCTGCTCAGTATAACCCTATTCTAATAAATTCGATGATGGGGCAGTATCAGAACCCATATCAACAACCGAACGTGCCAATCCGCAACCGATACCAGTTCCGGTGCAACAAGCCGCTCAGAATGCACAGCCTTATCAGGCACCGGTATTCCGACCCGCGATTATCCAAGGTATGGTGAGAGTGCCTGGATGAACACTGAGGGATTATGCTACACCCGCTGTTGGTGAGGGGCATGCTCATATTCGTATCCCACCGATCCTGGCCAACAACATGGAAATCAAAGGTCATTTTTGGAATTTGCTACAGGAGATCGCTCAGTTTAGAGGAAAACCTGAGGAGGATCCGAACAAGTTCTTACATCACTTTATGCAAGTATGTAAGACAGTGAAGATTAACGGTGTTTCAGAGGAGGCGATTCGGTTGATATTGTTTCCACATGTGTTGAAGGAATATGCTATTGAGTGGTACGAATCTTGGCCTCATGATTCATTACATACTTGGGATGAGGTAAAGAGAACTTTTCTATCAAAATACTTCCCTCCGGGACGAACTTTGGACATGAGGGCAGACATCTCGACTTTTGAACAGTGGACTTCTAAGGAGCTACACGAGGCTTGGGATAGATACAAGGAAATGTTTTGGAAATGTCCGTAACACGGTTTCGAAATTTGGAATCAAATGCACATATTTTACCGAAGGACGAATAAAAAGTCCATAAGAACATTGAATTCTACGAGTGGAGGAGATCTTATGAGTTTAGAGCCGGATGTTGCGTTAGCTATGATTGAGAGGATAGCCGAGAATAACCGACAATGGAATTCTATTAAACCGAAAGAGCGTCAAAAGGGGAGCAATTCTGAGAAAGAGGTAAAAGTCGGTGGCTATGATCAGTCGATGCAAGACGAGAACAACAAGTTATCCAACAAAGTGACGACGTTGGAGAAACAGTTACGTGAGGTGATTCTCGACCAACGAGCGGCAAATAAGTGTTCTTCTTGTGGGGGTATGCATAAAACTTCAGAATGCACCAACACCGATGCGACACCGAAGCAATTATTACCGAAGGCTCAAGTTTATCAAGTGAGTGTGGGAGAAGCACCTATTCAACTGATGTTGAGTCCGGAATAGTTAAGTCAAATGTTTGCAGATCAAATGAATCAAGCTTTGGTGAACCAAATGGCCATGAATCAATGGGTGACACAACCAGTGGACCCGAATACGATGCCGGTTAACCCTATTTATGATGTGAACTATGTTTAGAATCAGAATTGGAGAGGGCAACCGAATCAATGGCAACCAAATCAGAATTGGAACCAGAATCCGAATCAATCCGGGGCTTCTAATCAACATTTTCAACATCAACAACAAGTCGGTCCTTCAAATCAAAGGCCAAACGCTTATCAACACCTTAACTCTCCGGGGAGAATAGATAATCAGAATCAACAACCACCAAAAACTCTTGAACAGATTGTAGAGCAATTGAGCAAGATAGTTTCTAACAACTATAAAGAGTTTAAAAATAGTCAGACTGCGACGCAGGCATCTATACGAAACATAGAGCATAAAATTGGCCAGATGGCGGAAAATTCAAAAACCATTCCGGTTGGGGGCCTACCGAGTATACGGTTAGGAATCCAAGAGGGGTCAATGCAGTGTCGATTGAAGAAATTGTGGTTGAGGATGATGATCTTGGTATTGAGAGAAATCTTAGGCCGGCTAATCCGGTTAATGTGATCTATACTCAGAGTGGTAAGAAAGTTGGAGTTGATGTTGAGATAGCTCGAGATGAGAAGAAGAAAGCACCGGTGAATGATGATGAGAATGAGAACAGCGGGGTCAATTCTGAATTGGTAAAGGTGAAGATTAAGCCGGTGCATAGTGATGACGACTGTGATGAGGTCGTAGAGATTCCTAATCCCATGAGGAAGGATGCCGAGTCAAGCAAGCAAGCACAACCGAGCAAGGCACGCGACAAAGGTAAACAGGGTATTAATTTTACACCTACTTCTATTGATGTTAATTCTTTACCCTATCCCTCGAGGGGTCCTAGAAAGACTATCTTACCGAAAATTCAGAATAGATTCCTCGACATTTTACATAAAGTTGAGATCAATATCCCATTTGTTGATGTGATTGCGAACATGCCTTCGTATGTATAATTTCTTAAAGGGATATTATCTAACAAAGCAAAAATGGAGGAAATCGTGTGTTTAAATGAGACCTGTTCCGCCGTATTCCAGAATAAGTTACCCCAGAAACTTAAAGACCCGGGTAGTATTTCAATACATTGTACCATAGGCTCTAAGATGTACCCGAATGCCATGTGTGACCTAGGTGCGAGTGTGAATTTGATGCCCCGCCACATTTACGAGGAATTAGGTTTAGGTAAGTTACCAAAACCGCTATGACCTTGCAAATGGCGGATAGGTCTTTAAGGAAACCGTTAGGAGTAGCCGAGGATGTGCTAGTATGGGTGGACAAGTTCATTTTTCCCGAGGACTTTGTGGTTCTAGAAATGGAAGCTGACAGTCGGACACCCCTATTGTTAGGAAGACCCTTCTTAGCAACCGGGAGGGCAATGATAGACATCCGGAAAGGCGAGATTGTATTACGGGTAGATGAGGAAAGTGTTACCATTAATGTTTTCAAGTCCATGAAGCACCCGTATGATGAAAACGAATGCATTTTCTAGATACTATTTTGCCTCTTGTTGTTGAAAATGCTAACACACAGGGCTACAAAGAGGATGACTCGATGGAGGAATGTTTAGTGAAGTCAAGCGTGATTGATGATGAGAACGAAGAGTTGGCAGAAGCCGCCGGCGAGCTCGAAATCTCCGATTTTGTGGATGCAAGATGGCACAAGTACTTGGAACTTGAGTAAATGATGAAAAAGCAAAGCCTTCCATAGAAAATCCGCCCCAAAACCTTGAGTTAAAGGAACTCCCGGCTCACCTTAAGTATGCTTTTCTCGAAACTGATTTACTCCCGTTGATTATCTCTTCTATTTTAACTAATCTACAGGAAGAAAAGTTATTGCGTGTTTTGAGAAGTCACAAGCGTGCTTTTGGGTGGAAAATGGTGGATATACGGGGAATAAGCCCGGAGCTTTGCAAACATAAAATCATTCTTGATGAGGGCATAAAGCCGGTGAGGCAGCCCCAAAGGAGGTTGAATCCTCATATGCAAGAGGTCGTAAAAAATGATGTGATCAAGATGTTTGAGATGGGTATCATTTATGATATAAGTGATAGTGAGTGGGTCAGCCCGACATAGGTCGTACCGAAGAAAGGAGGAATGAAGGTGCAAGCCAATGACCGTAATGAGCTCATACCCACTCAACTAGTCACCGGATACCGCATGTGCACAGACTACTGGAAGCTCAATGATGCTACACATAAGGATCACTTCCCTTTACCTTTCATTGATCAATGTTGGAACGATCGAGTGGACATGCATATTACTGTTTTCTAAATGGCTTTAGTGGATATTATCATATTATAATCGACCCTAAAGACCAAGAGAATACCACTTTTACGTGCCCGTATGGCATATTTGCTTACACTCGAATGCCGTTTGGGTTATGCAATGCCCCGGCGACATTCCAACGTTGCATGACTGCCATATTTTCTGATATGATTGAGAAGTTTTTAGAAGTGTTTACGGATGATTTCAGTGTCTTCGGTGATTCTTTTGATGATTGTTTAGATAATCTTGATAAAGTGTTGCAACGTTGTGAGGACACTAATCTCGTGTTAAATTGGGAGAAATGTCACTTTATGGTAGAGGAAGGTATCGTGTTAAGCATAAGATATCAAGGAGACGTATTGAGGTAGATCAAGCGAAAGTTGAGGCTATAGAATGATTATCACCTCCCACGAATTTGAAAACGCTTAGAGGTTTCTTAGGACACACAGGTTTCTATAAACGGTTTATACCGGATTTTTCAAAACGTGTTAAATCTCTTACGCATTTACTTTCGAAAGATGTGCCATTTGTGTTTGATGATGCTTGTCTAGATGCTTTATTAGACATTAAACGTTTGTTAGTGACTGTTCCGATTTTGATCGCACCGGATTGGAGTCAGGAATTCGAAGTCATATGTGACGCTAGTGATATGGCAGTTGGGCCCGTATTGGGCCACAAACGCGATAAACTATTTAAGAAGGAATTGATATCTACTATGCGAGCCATACTTTGAATTCGGCTCAAATCAATTACACAACCACTAAGAAGGAATTGATAGCGGTAGTTTACACCTTTGATAAGTTTCATTCATATTTGATTGGTTCGAAGGTTGTAGTTCACACTGACGACGCAGCACTGAAATATCTTATGAATAAGAAAGATGCGAAACCTCGACTCTTGAGATGGGTGCTTTTACTCCAAGAGTTTGACGTTGTGATTAGAGACCGTAGGGGCTGTGAGAATGTGGTCGCAGACCACCTCAGCCGCTTGCAACTGACCCCTGATGTTATTACACGGGAGAGAGCGATAGGTGACGAGTTTCCAAATGAACAGTTGTTTGCTATCGATGCAGCTATTCCGGAAATGAGGGTGAGCCCTCTGATTCCCGGAAAGTACGGCAACCCATGGTACGCTTCTTTTGTGAATTATCTTGCGTGTGAGTATTTAGAGCCCGACGACCTACCAGCAACATAAGAAATTCTTTACTGATCTTAAGTATTACTACTGGGATGACCCGTATATGTTTCGTAGATGTTCTGACGGTATAATTCATAGATGTGCTCATGATGGCGAGATACCGAGCATTTTGTCGTTTTGTCACGACAAGGAAGCCGATGGCCATTTCTCCAGACACCGGACAACTTTAAAGGTTCTCTAGAGTGGTTTTTATTGTCCCTCGATCTTCCATGATTCCACAAGTACGTGAGTGCGTGTGATGCGTGTCAAAAATCAGGGAAAAAAACTCGAGACGGTTTAAAATGCCTAAGCAACAGATTCTCGAGTGTCAAATCATTGATGTTTGGGGAATAGACTTTACGGGACCATTCCCGTCCTCCTATAATAACAAGTACATTCTCATCGCGGTCGACTACGTCTCAAAGTGGGTCGAAGCAATGGCTTCTCCTACTAATGACGGTAATGATTCGGAGTTCCTCGAGCAATGATTAGTGACAATGGTAGTCACATTCAGAATCAGATTTTCAATAAACTTCTGACCAAATATGGGGATCGACACAAGTTGGGAACCGCGTATCACCCCCAAACGAGTGGGCAGGTCAAGGTTTCAAATAGAGGTATCAAACGAATTCTCAAGAAAATAGTGGACTCGAATAGGAAAAACTGGGCTGAAAAGCTCGATTGCGCAGTTTGGGCGCATCGGACCGCTTTTAAGACCCCGATAGCAATGTCCCCGTATCAGTTGGTGTTTGGTAAGGACTGTCGCTTACCTTTCGAGTTGGAACATCGAGCCTATTGGGCGACTCGATTCCTAAATTTTGATGAGACAGCCGTAGGTGAGAAACGGTTGTCACAGTTGGCCGAACTCGATGAGTTTCGATTGCAATCATATGAGTGCGCACGTACTTATAAAGAAAAGACGAAGCTTCTCCACAACGCTAAGATTAAAAAGCATGAATTCAAAGAAGGCGACGATGTCTTATTATACAACACTCATTTACACTTCTTTCAGGGTAAGTTAAAGTCTCGGTGGACGGGACCTTATAAAGTTTCGAAAGTTCTCCCGTCTGGGGCTGTCGAAGTGACTCATGACACCAAGGGCACATTTTTTACAAACGCCCTTCGGTTGAAAAAATATGAAAAATCTTACTTCGACGCTAACCTCATGCTCGTGGATTTGGAAGATCCTCCTCCTTATCCCGAGGATTGTGGGTCATGTAGACGATTCATTTCATTTCGGAAAAAATCTCTTTTCTCGACACCGACCCCTGAATAATCTAACGTTTCCTCGCCTAGCGTCAACGAATAAGTTTCCATTGACGTTCATTTAATCCATTTTCATCTCGCTTTCTGTCAAATCATCACGTCGAGCTAACGACGTTAAACAATAGTGCTTCATGGGAGGCAACCCATGCTTAATTTTAAGTTTTAGGAGTTTCAGGGAAGTTTCGTAAGTCGAAATACCCCCGAAAAGCCAATTTTCGAACACACTAGCCAATTTTGATGCTAGGCGTGCGCCTAGCATACTACAGGCGCACGCCTAAGGGGTATTTTTGAGGGCAAAGTTTCAGTACGTAATTTAGAATTTGGGTGTCCGTTTTTGCTTGCTAGCCACACGCCTAGCTTCTTTTAAAAAAAATAAACCCGAATTTCTTCTTCTTTCTCCTCTACCTTCTTCCTTCTTCACAAACCCAAACCCCAGCCGCCCCTACCCAATTATCTCCCCATTCTTCTTCCACAATACACAAAAATTTACCAAAAACTTCCTCTTTTTTCCACCACATCACTCCCCATCATCACCTCTCTTCAATTTATCTTGTTATTCATCAATCCACTCATTTTGAAGGCAACTTAGGGGCGATTTTGGAAGCTTTTTGTCACGTTTTTCCGGTGACCTTCATCATCTCCGGCGAGGACCAAATTTTTGGAAAGGGTAGCCCCTTGTTTTCTTTTCTTTTTGGAAACCCCAAATCACCCCTTTTAGATTAATTTTTGTTTAATTTAATTATTTTTCTTGTACTTGTTCTATATTTTGTAATTTAATCGTTAAGCGATATTGTGAATAATTTTGTGTTATTTTGGGTGTTGGGTGGTATCTTGTGTAGAAATAATGACAGGTGAAAACACGAAAAGGAAGAACCCCTATGTGTCCGGTAGTAGGAGAGGTAGTGGTGGTGGTGGTCGTAGAAGAGGTAGTGGTAGAGGTGATGGTGGAAGCCACAGTGGGGCTGCACCATCTAGTGAGAATGAGCCTATTGCTCTTGTCGAGTTGCCTGAGGAAGAACCTATGGGGGAGCAACGAGCCGACCCCCCTAGGCAGCCGCATAACCGAGAGGAGTTGAACCGTTTCATAGATGACAAAGCCCTAGACCTCTTCAATGGAAAATTTAGGTCTAAGACCGCGCTTATTGTGAGAGAGATAAATAGGGCGGACGTGAATGAGACTTTGGCTTAACATGCAATCCTGGGGCTAGGGAAATCTTCTTACGGTTAGGCCCGATCCGGTAAATTTGTCTACGGTTAGGGAATTCTATTTGAATGCTAAGGCCGTAGGGGCGGCTGCGAATTACATTCTGTTGAGAGGACAGAGAGTGAACAATATCCGTGAGGGAATAACTCGCCATCTCCACCTTCCGAGTGTCTCTTTTGATGATGAGTACACTCAGGTCCTTGCTAGGCTTTCCCAACAACAACCCCCGGTTGATGTCCTTGAAATGATAAGAACAGCTATTTGTCCCAACTGTGAGTGGATCCCAAGTAAACAAAATCCTCGACATGCCATTAATACATCCGAGTGGAATCCACCCGAGAAGCTTGTCGTTAAATTTGTTACCAACCATCTCTACCCTACTTTTCAATCCACCACAATCAGCTCAGAAACTCTTAAGATTGTCTACGCCATCCTTCATAATATCCCGGTTGATGCGGCAACGATCATTAGGGACAAGCTTTCCTCGTATGTCGGGAAGCAAACTCCCAATATGAATTTTCCCCGTTTGATCACTGATATGGCCGTTATGTTAGGTTTAGACAACATTCCTGGTGATGTGTTGATTCGTAGGAAGTTCATGCCCATTGTCGAGAAGTCCAACCTTACGCGCCATGGAGCCCAGCACCAACCTCAACCACCCCGCCAACCAACTAGGGCCGCCCGTTCTATTCTAGAACAAGTCATATATGCCTCCTTCGGAGCTCAACGTGATTGGTTCAATGACAACCGTCTCGCCATGTTGTCATTACTAACCATCAGTGAAGAGGTTGCAAAGCAGAATAACATCCCTACCTCGCACCTACCGAATGTTTCCCAGAGCCCTTATCAATACCCTCCCTTTGTTCAAGAGTTTGTCCCATCCTTTTCATATCAAAGCTCTGGTGACTTTGACCAACCTTTTGAGGGTGGGGGACCAACCCAATGGGGTTGTTAGGAACATTCTTATTATGTTTTGATGATGGCCATACTAGCTGTTATAGCAAGCCTGAAATAAGTTAGAATTCTCTGTATAAGTCCTTACTTAGAGTCTGACATATTGTATAAGTTAAGTCAAACAAGTATTGTACTAGTTGGTAGGACGGAAAAGTAAAACAGACATTCGGCAGAGTGAAGCCAGCCAAGCACCAGCAGAAAAGTAGTGAAGACTTAATGGTATGACTTATAACCAAGGAAGTCTGTAATGACCTTGGATAAGTCTAAGTATGTTTAAAGTGATGAAATTCAATGCTCAAATATGGTGTACACTGATCTCACCCAAATCAATGATCAGTGAAGTACAAAGATTCTCCTTAAACTGAAGTGATGAAGGAAATAGTGAATCGGCAGAGTAAACTGACTTTCGACAAAGTGAAGGCAAAAACAGTGAAGGAAGATCTAAACGGCAAAGTCAGATGGATCACTCGACCGTTCAAAGAACGGCGAAGTAATCCTTATCAGAACAGAATTGAAATATGATGAAGATTCAGAGGATCATGCATATAATGCACAATCAATAGAGGATCAATCAAGGAAGGATTTTCTGCTATACATTTGAAGCAAAAATCTGATCACTGAAATCAAGGAGAATATAATTAAGGGGGAATCAAGAATAAAATCAAGGATTATTCCCCTCATAAATATAGCCAACAGACGGAATTTCAAATCAAGGATACTCAAGGCTATAAATAGAAGGTATTGACAGACAGATAAAAACAACGATTAGAAAAAGAAAACTAAGCAGAAACTCTGTCACTTTGAAAAGCCTTCTCTCTGAACTTACAAGGATTTATCTACAGATCAACTCAGACATCAGAACTACAATTTCATATTCAGCACTGAGATTGATCAATCAAGTTTGTGAATCTCATTCACAATAAACTGAAGCAACTGAATCAGAAGTCATCTGAGAAGGAGTTGTGCTTGTGATAGCTGCTGAAGGATTTGATCTCAAGGAGAAATGAAAGAGACTGGATCACTGAAGCTGTTGTAGTCAAGGAGTGATAGTCATGTAGATTGTGAAGCTTGGGAAGTCAAGGACAATCATACTATTGTATCTGTGAAAACAATAGTGAATTCCTCCAATCATCACAGGTGAAGAGTGGATTAAGGGATTACACCACCCTGAACCACTATAAGCCTTGTGTCAATTTACTTTCTGCAATCTACTTTACTGCATTCATTTAAATTGTCTAAATTATAATCTATATCTGTGATTGTCCTTACTACTTTGAAACAACATAGTAAGAAGGGACTTATCCGCTGCCCAAAAACTTTTAAATACAAGAAAAGTATTTGAAACTCCACTATAGTCATTCACCCCCCCTCCCTCTGACTATAGTTTTACCCTTCTCTGGGACCAACAATTGGTATCGGAGCAGTGTTCCTAGTATCAGAACCTGTTCAGATCTAATTTCTGGTAACAAGGAGATCACATATTTTCAAAGTAGTTTTCAAATCTGAGTTTTCTACTCATTCACATTTAAATCTATTATTTGTACTTATTGATTCCTCAAACTTTATGTCAAAAGTACCTGTTTTCAATGTTAATAATTTTGATGAATATAAAATAAGAATTCTATCTCATCTTGCAGCAACTCATGAGGAGAAGCTGGACGTAATCAATGATGGACCAATCATGATCATGAGTGTGGTATCCATAGGAGCAGATCAAGGAAAGGAAATAGACAAACCCAAGAAAGATTGGACCAAGGATGACAGGAGAAGAGCAAATCTAGACTTTGTTGCAAAAGATATGATTTTGAAGACTCTAGATAGCAATGTGTTCATGAGAATCAAAGATTGCAAAACAGCAAAGGAGATGTGGGACAAGCTAGCATTGATAAATGAAGGATCTGAAGCAGTTAAAGAAAACAAATTATCTGTTGCAAAACAGAAATTTCAAAATTTCAAAATGAAGACTGGTGAATCCATTGATCAAATGGACAACAGATTCTCTAGCATCATCAGTGAACTGCAACAGCTTGGACACACATATCCCCAGAAAGAAGTATGCTTAAAGATCTTGAGAGGCTTACCTGAAAGATGGAAGATCATAACATCGGTAATCAGAGGAACCACAAAACTTGCAAGCACTGACACTCTGACACTGATGTCCCAACTTAAAGCTCATGAATTCGAACTGAACGGTGAAGATGGTGCTCCGGTAGAGACACAAAAAGCCACTGCACTGATTGCACCCAAACAAAGTAACTTTGCCGATTGTATCAGCAAAGAGACGCATGAACTTAAAGAACATGTAGCTTTATTAGTTAAACGTTTTGACAGGTTTAGCAAAAAGAAGCCATTCAGAGGAAACTCGTCATCAAACAAGAGGTCAAGCTCAAACAAAGACATGAAGAAGAAAGATGATGAATACAGATGCTTCAACTGCAACAAGAAAGGTCACTTCAAGGCTGATTGTCCTGAAGAAAATGATAAAGATGATGAAAAGAAGAAATACAAAGCATCTGAAAAGAGGAAAGGCAAGAAAGCACTCAAGGTTGAATCTAGCAGTGAAAAGAATGAAGAATCATTGATAATAACTCAGATAACAGTGATGAAGAAGACAGCTCAGACAATGAAAAAGCATGTCTATGCCTCATGACCAAAGAATTAGATGAAGATGAAGGTGATAGCTCAGACATTGAGAAAACAAGCCTATGTCTAATGGCCAAAGAATCAGATGAAACCGAGGTAACATCTAGCTCTTACTCTTCATCAAATGCATCCACATCTAATACTGCACAATCTTCTATTCTCCCTTTAGATCCAGCAGACCTAGTCCAAAATCTCATGACTAAATTTGATGAAATTGAAATGAATCATGAAATTCTGGAAAAGGAATGCAAGGATCTAAGAAAAGAAAATAAAATATTAAAGAAAGAATTGGATAAAGCAAAAGCTGAACTAACTAGTAAGGAGATCTACTCAAATGATCAACAAACAGCAGAGGTTCATACATCTGTTGTTGACAGATCAGTTGAGAAAATCCCCTACCGCTAAGATAACGAGATGAACCGGTTTACAAACCCTCAAAAAGGTTTGGATCCGGATCTGGTCTTGGCTACAACAGTCAGGATGAGAGTAGAAACAATGGTCAACACAATTCTGAATCCAGGATCAACATTGAACCAAAATTCAGAAAGGGACAGACCATGGTCTCAACCACTCATCCGGTACCGGTGAAGTCAAAACCCAGTGCAGTAAAATAGCAGACTAAATCATCAATCAAGTCAATCATAAGCAAGGACTTTCTGAAAGGTAAAGGAAGACTTTATCCTTCAGAGGATGATTGGAATGTTGCACCTCCAAAATACAAGAAGAAACCATTCCATAATATGCATCATGTGCTTAAGAAAAATCAAACTAGGTATACTCCTAGACACATGAAGCAAGTCATGTTTCCCACTGAATATTGGAGAGTGAAGAAGGATGCAAATGCACCAAAAAGTAGAGAAAAGTATCAGAATAACTTCAGTAGAAATACTAGAAGCTATTCTGCCATGCCTTATGACGTGAACCCCCAAAGGTTTATTCACGATTTGAAGAGTGGATCGTGATTGAGATTAAGAATGACAACGGGATTGAGCACCTCGACCTCCAATCGAACAATGTGATTGGCAATCTCGGTATAACCTTAACCTCTAAGCGAACCCGTGCTTAGCAATCTCGGTATAGAACTAACAAGACCCGCTCAAAGTCTTGATCCTTGTTCGATTTTCGAATTCTCTACACAAGAATTCTCAATACACTTAACAAGTGAAATATATTTTTTATATCAATGAAAATCTGATTTTTCCAAGCTTGATTTTAATCTTCAAAAGTGGCGCCACCTTTGTTTGACTTCTAGCCAATAATTATCCAATTTATATACTTAAATAGAAACATATATAAAACACTTATAAATATATAAAAATAGTTAATCGGCTCCGTTAACGAATTCAATCGCATAAATGAGAATTTTAAGAGGCATTTCATCTTCTGGGGATTCGTCGTATTCCAACTGAATTTTATGAACCAACGTATTCAAAGCTTCTCGTCTTTTCCTAGCTTGAAGTCTCGTGACCGGACCATCATTAATGATCATTGGATCAACATGGGAAACAACACTTAAAGGATCAATAACGGTATCCGGGATCATATCATCCCCTCCCAGTTGCGAAGGATTTGCCCTCAAATCTAACGGGTTATCAAACAATGATAAATCAGTCACGTTGAAAGTGGTAGAAACACCCCAATCCTCGGGAATATCAATTTTGTAGGCATTATTGTTGATGCGTTCTAGAACTTGAAAAGGACCATCTCCCCGAGGGTGCAATTTGGAAGAACGTTTGTGGGGGAACCGTTCTTTTCTGAAATGCAACCACACCCAATCACCGGGTTCAAATACAACTTCCTTACGTCCTTTGTTGGCATGCTTCATGTAATGTTTGGTTTGTGCTTCCGGATTGCGTCTAGCCTTGGAATGAAGCTCACGAATCAGCTCAGCTTTGTAGTCACCATCCAAACTCTTGTGCTCACCTGGGGGTATGGGAACAAAATCAAAAGGTGCATTAGGATTAAAACCATATACAAGCTCAAATGGAGATGACTTAGTAGCAGAATGCATAGATCGATTATAAGCAAATTCCACAAATGGAAGGCAATTTTCCCAATTCTTCAGATTCTTTTGTATCACTGAGCGAAGTAATTGTCCTAAAATCCGGTTAACAACCTCAGTTTGTCCATCAGTTTGTGGGTGATATGCAGTTGAAAACAACAATTGAGTACCCAATTTGGACCATAAAACACGCCAAAAATGAGACATAAACTTAACATCCCTATCGGAAACAATAGAACGAGGTACCCCGTGCAAACGAACAACTTCTTTAAAATACAAATCAGCAACATGAGAAGCATCGTTAGTTTTTGAACAAGGGATAAAGTGAGCCATTTTCGAGAAACGATCAACCACCACAAATATGGAATCCTTACCAGTTGTAGAACGAGGTAAGCCTAACACAAAGTCAATAGACACATCTGTCCAAGGAAAATCAGGAATAGGTAGCGGGGTATACAAGCCATGCGGGTGGGCTTTGGACTTAGCTTTACGACAAACAATGCAATTAGTACAAATTCGATTGACATCTCGTTTCATTTTAGGCCAAAAAAAATGGGAGGTAAGCATGTCAAGTGTTTTGGCTATGCCAAAGTGTCCCATTAAACCCCCACCGTGTGCTTCACGAACCAATCGTTCACGGGCTGAACATTGAGGGATACATAGACGATCCTCACGAAACAAAAAGCCCTCAAATTGATAATATTTCCCTTGTGCAACAGATGTAGTAGCAGCAAATATATCTTTAAAGTCCAAATCAGAAACATACAAATCTTTCAAATGTTCAAAACCAAGTAAACGAGTTTGCATATGAGTCAACAAAGTAGAACGTCGAGAAAGAGCATCAGCCACCACGTTATCCTTACCTTTTTTGTACTTGATAATATAAGGGAAAGATTCGATAAACTCAATCCAACGAATGTGACGTGAACTCAATTTACCTTGACTTTTCAGAAATTTCAAAGACTCGTGATCAGTGTGGATCACAAACTCACGAGGACGCAAATAGTGTTGCCATACATGGAGACATCGGACCAAAGCATACAACTCTTTATCGTAGGTAGCATAGTTTAATTGAGCCCCTTTGAGCTTCTCACTAAAATAAGCACAAGGACGACCGTCTTGACATAAAACTCCACCAATTCCCACCCCCGAAGCATCACATTCGATATCAAACATTTTATTAAAATCAGGGAGAGCAAGTACAGGAGCAGGAATTAATTTAGACTTTAAAGTTTCAAAAGACTCCCTTTGTTTTGGGCCCCAAATAAATGGGGTGTTTTTCTTGACCAACTCAGTAAGGGGTGCGGCAATACTGCTGAAATTTTTGACAAATCGCCTGTAAAACCCAGCTAGTCCATGAAAACTTCGAACATCCGCAACGCATGTAGGTTCGGGCCAGTCAGAAATGGCACGCACCTTCTCCTCAACACCTGTAGCACTAACAACAAAACCCAAGAAGACAACCTGATCCATGCAAAAAGAGCACTTTTTCAAATTAGCATATAATTGAGCTTGTCTAAGAGTGTCAAAAACAGCCCGTAGGTGTGTGAGATGAGAGTCTAAATCAACACTATATATCAATATATCGTCAAAATAGACAACTACAAAATGCCCAATAAACTCACGCAGCAACTCATTCATCAATCGCATAAATGTGCTAGGTGCGTTAGTTAGCCCAAAAGGCATAACCAACCATTCATACAACCCAGATTTCGTTTTAAAGGTTGTTTTCCATTCGTCCCCTTCCCGCATACGTACCTGATGATATCCACTCCTAAGATCTACTTTAGAGAAAATCTTAGCTCCATGTAATTCGTCTAACATGTCATCTAAGCGAGGGATTGGATAGCGGTACTTAACTGTAATCTGCTTGATAGCTCGGCAATCTGTGCACATACGCCACTTTCCATCTTTCTTTGGTACCACAATAGTCGGCACCGCACAAGGACTCAAAGATTCTCGAATTTTTCCATGTGAAAGTAATTCTTCAACTTGCCTTTGTATTTCCTTTGTTTCCTCCGGGTTAGCACGATATGCCGGCCGATTAGGCAAAATGGATCCAGGAATAAAATCAATTTGATGTTCAATGCCCCGTAATGGTGGCAGACCGGTTGGTTCCTCCTCGGGAAAAATGTCAACATACTCCTGCAACAAAGCAATAACAACACTAGGCAAAGAATCTGTCAAGTCAGCAATTACCATCAAACAAGTACGGGAATAAGAGGGCGAAAATTCAGTACCTTTATCCATGGGAAGAAGGCGAGTGATTGTGTGTGGAGTGGACATAATCGGTTCCTTGAATAAAATTAAGAAAGCACTTTTTTCGGCCAGCCTTGGTTTATCATTTGAAATTCCCCTACTAAGAACATTTTCATCCACCAAAGTAACATTTTTTTCCGATTTAGATATAGAATTTTGGGCGCTTGTTGGACACGTCCCTTAGCAAGACGCAAGTCTTCAGCTCGAGACTCGTGTGGGGATAATGAAACCAAAGTGTGTGTCTTACCATTTAACGAAAACTTGTAATTATTGGTAAATCCATCATGCATAGCACGCCTATCATATTGCCAAGGTCGGCCTAGTAAAAGATGGGTAACTTGCATGGGCGCAACATCACACAATATAGTATCCTCATATTTACCAAGAGAAAAAGAAATTAAGGCCTGTTTTGTAACCCGAACCTCTGCACTTTCATTTAGCCATTGTAATCGATATGGAGTTGGGTGTTTCATAGTGGTAAGACCTAATTTGTCCACAACTTCATAGCTAATCACATTAACACAACTTCCAGAATCGATAATCAAGCTACAAATTTTTCCCCCAATAAAACGGCGACTTTGAAACACATTTTCCCGTTGATTATCACTAGCAAGTTTTGCCTTAGCATTTAAAGATTTTTTTACTACCAAAACAGAATGGGAGGCGTCAATATTAATAGGATGGTCAACATATTCATCATCAGATTCATTCACATTTTCAGCCGATGGTTCCTCATTCTCGTGATCAGAGACATACAAATTTTCACCCACCGCAATCATAGCACGTTTAGTAGGACATTCAGATTGCCTATGTCCTAAACCTTTACACAAAGCATTGCATTTGACTAGTAGGTGCACGAGTAGGATCAACAGATTTTACTTTTTCAATTTCCTTAAGTCTAGTTGCATTACTAGCTCGTTCAACATACGGACGGGGAGGTGTAAAAGAAGTAGGCTGATTTTTAGAAAACTTACCGTCGGTCCCCTTGCTTTGAAACGGCTGACCACGAAAGTTTGAAATGGCACGTCTGTCCAGTGCCTTTTCCTTGACATGTTTTTCCACAAAATCAGCGGTGTGAACCATATCCAACAAGGTATCACAATTCTTGAGTCCAACCTCATAACGAATTTCAGGCCGCAAAGCTCCAATGTATCGAGCCATCTTTGTTTCCTCACTTTCTTCGGTGCCGGTTCTTATCAAAGTTAATTCCATCTCTTGGTGCAATTCATGAGCCGTCAAACCTCCTTGTGTTAATGATTGTAATTTTTGAAATTGTTCACGTTGATATGATGGGGGAACAAATTTCCTTCGCATCTCACGTTTTAATTCGGCCCACGAGGAAATGGTGACATCATTTTCCTTAATCCTGTTTCTGTTAAACTGTTCCAACCAAAGAGAAGCAAATGTGCCAAACTCACTTGTGGCCAAGTTAATCTTGTCTTTTTCAGAATATTCATAACAATTAAAAATTTGATCAACTTTTCGAGACCAATCTAAAAAAATTTCAGGATTATTTGTACCTTGAAATAGAGGAATTTTTTGTTAGAAGTTGGTTGGAGTGGAACGCCTATGGTGCCTCCGTCGTTCCGACCGCGCATTACTCCTCTCAGATTCCGCATCACTTTGTTCATCATCATTATCATGGTGTGAATCACCAGCATTAGTACCCGCATTATCACGTTCATCCAACCGAGCAAAAAGGGCAACAATTTGACGTGTCAGATTCGCCATATTTTCATTGTTTTGCCGCATATATTCACGAATTTCTTGTTGATCTCCCATTGTGATTCTTTGTTTACCTCCTTTTTCAACCTATCAATCCCTTTCTCTTTTCTTTTCTTCTTCTTTTTTTTATTTTTTATTTTTATATTATCCGACTTTTTGGTACTTGTACGGAACAACCGTTCTTATACTTACGTACAATTTGCTTGATGTACCGGGGTACACGTACGGAACAACCGTTCTTATACTTACGTACGTTTATGCTACCCGTCTTGGATGTCTTTTTGAAAGCTCTTAGCCAATTGGCCTTGAGTATTTTTTTTTTTTTTTTTTTTTGAACGTAAGAAAAGAGGGGAGGAGAGGAAGAAAAACTGAAGGTATCTCAACCCTTCTCTAATACCAACGGACGTGAACCCCCAAAGGTTTATTCACGATTTGAAGAGTGGATCGTGATTGAGATTAAGAATGACAACGGGATTGAGCACCTCGACCTCCAATCGAACAATGTGATTGGCAATCTCGGTATAACCTTAACCTCTAAGCGAACCCGTGCTTAGCAATCTCGGTATAGAACTAACAAGACCCGCTCAAAGTCTTGATCCTTGTTCGATTTTCGAATTCTCTACACAAGAATTCTCAATACACTTAACAAGTGAAATATATTTTTTATATCAATGAAAATCTGATTTTTCCAAGCTTGATTTTAATCTTCAAAAGTGGCGCCACCTTTGTTTGACTTCTAGCCAATAATTATCCAATTTATATACTTAAATAGAAACATATATAAAACACTTATAAATATATAAAAATAGTTAATCGGCTCCGTTAACGAATTCAATCGCATAAATGAGAATTTTAAGAGGCATTTCATCTTCTGGGGATTCGTCGTATTCCAACTGAATTTTATGAACCAACGTATTCAAAGCTTCTCGTCTTTTCCTAGCTTGAAGTCTCGTGACCGGACCATCATTAATGATCATTGGATCAACATGGGAAACAACACTTAAAGGATCAATAACGGTATCCGGGATCATATCACCTTATATATATGAATTTGATGACTTTAACTATCCAAAAAGAAGATCATTTGGATATACACTCGGAGTAGGAGGCATGACTGCTAACAGGTATGGACCCAAACAGTGTTGGGTACCTAAACTTAATTAAATTGTTTTGTAGGATGTCTGGTACATATACAGTGGATGTTCCAGGCACATGACAGGAAACAAGAGATGGCTCACTGACTTCAAAGCTTTTGATGGACCCAAAGTCACATTTGGAGGCAAAGAAAACCCTGGCAAGATTAAGGGGGAAGGCACAATGCTCAAGAACAATCTGAAGATTCAAAATGTGGCATATGTCAAGGGACTTAATTTCAATCTAATGAGCATTAGTCAATTTTGTGACAAAGGCTATAATGTGCACTTCAGAAAGGAAGGATGCAAAGTCACTCCCAGCCAAACCAACACAGTAGTACTTGCAGGAAGAAGAAAAGATAACATGTATGTGGTGGATTGGAAAACATCCAAGGCAAAAACATGTTTGTTTGTCAAAAACAAACAGTCAACTAGCTGGTTATGGCATAGAAGACTAAATCACCTGAATTTCAAGACCATCAACAAATTATCAAAGAACAAGTTAGTTGAAGGCCTGCCAAAGATCACATTCAAGAAAGAAAGTCTATGTGATGCATGTCAGAAAGGGAAACAAATCAAAAGTTCTTTCAAGTCAAAACCCTATCAATCAACAACAAGAATTCTACATCTGTTGCATATGGACCTGTTTGGACCAAATCACACCGAGTAAGTGTAAGTGGTAAGAAATACACCCTGGTAGTGGTGGATGACTACTCAAAATACACCTGGACCATCTTCATGAACAAGAAGAAAGAGACACTCAAAAAGCTGCCAGATTTGTTAAGAAGACTCCAAAATGAGAAAGAACTGAAAATCATCAAGATCAGATCATATAGAGGCACTGAATTTCTTAATGAAATTATCAGAACCTATTGTGAAGAAAATGGAGTACTACATCAATTATCTACAGCAGGAACCCCACAACAAAATGGTGTAGCAGAAAGAAGAAACAGAAATCTCAAAGAAGCAGTCAAAACAATGATTGCAGAAGCATGCTTGCCAAAGAGATTTTGGGCTGAAGCATCAAACACAGCATGCCATACACAAAACAGATCAATTATCAACAAACATCATGGAAAGACTCCATATGAAATATGGAATGGTAGAAAACCTAATATCTCATATTTACATATGTTTGGATCAAAATGTTTTGTTTTGAACAGGAATCAGCTGCATGCCTTTGATGAAAAGGTTGATGAAGAAATCTTTATGGGATACTCAGACACCAGCAAAGCATTCAGAGTACTCAACAAAAGAACATTGGTGATTGAAGAATCAATACATGTAGTCTTTGATGAACCAAATACAAATGGTGAAAGTCTTCAAGAAGAAGAAGCAGAAAAAAGACAAGTGTATATGAATACAACGGTACCAGCAACTATTCTGCATCACAATTTTGGAAATCAAGATGAGCCACAAGTCAATACAACAAAAGAAGCACCAGAACTTGAAGCTCATGCACAACATGAAATTACAGAAGCACCAAGTGAAGAACAACTTCAACCAAACCTAAATTGGCTAAGAGATCATCCTGAAGAACAAGTTATTAGAGATATTCACACAGGAGTAAGAACCAGAAGACAACTGGAGCATATGTTAACATGTTTTCTATCACAAGTGGAACCCAAGACAATAGATGATGCAATTCAAGATGCAGATTGGATCACAGCCATGCAAGAAGAACTAAATGAATTTGAAATAAATGAAGTCTGGGAACTTGTTGACAGACCAGATATGGCCAACATCATTGGAACAAAATGGGTATTCAGAAACAAGATGGATGAGCAAGGAATTGTTGTCAGAAACAAAGCAAGGCTAGTTGCAAAAGGCTATTCTCAAGCGAAGGAATAGATTATGATGAAACATTTGCACCGGTAGCAAGATTGGAGGCAATCGGACTTTTTCTAGCTTTTCTTTGCACACAAAGATTTCAAAGTCTATCAAATGGATGTCAAGAGTGCATTTCTGAATGGACTTTTGGAATAAGAAGTATATGTGGAACAACCCCCTGGTTTCCAACTCAAAGGAAAGGAAAACAAAGTATACAAACTAAAGAAAGCTCTTTATGGACTCAAACAGGCACCCAGAGCCTGGTATGAAACACTATCACAATTTCTGATCAAGAATGGATTCAACAAGGGAACTATAGATAAGACTCTATTCAAACTAGAGGAAGGAACAAGCACATTCCTAGTACAAATCTATGTTGATGACATCATCTTTGGATCAGAGGATGAAAAGTTATGTGAGAAATTTGCAAATCTGATGAAGAGCAAATTTTAGATGAGCATGATGGGAGAACTGAATTATTTTCTTGGCCTTCAAGTAAAGCAAATGAAGGAAGGAAATTTTCATCAGTCAAGCCAAATATACAAAAGACTTAATACACAAGTATGGTATGGATACAAGTGGCACAGCAGATACACCAATGTGTGCAGGAGTCATTCTTGGAAAAGATGAAACTGGAAAGGATGTTGATCAGAAAATGTATAGAGGAATCATTGGATCCCTACTATACTTAACTGCAAGCAGACCTGATATAGCATTTGCAGTAGGAGTGTGTGCAAGATTTCAAGCTCAACCAAAAGAATCACATCTTCTAGCGACCAAAAGAATAATCAAATACTTGAAAAACACTATCAATGTAGGAATTTGGTATCCAAAAGATGGAGGATTCAAGTTGATATCATATTCAGACTCTGACTATGCTGGATGCAAAATAGATAGAAAAAGCACATCTGGAACTTTTCAAATGCTAGGCAGCAGACTAGTTTCATGGTTTAGCAAAAAGCAAAACTCCATATCTACATCAACAGCAGAAGCAGAATATATAGCAGCAGGCAGTTGTTGTGCACAAGTACTTTAGATTAGACAATAGCAAAGGGACTATGGAGTGGAGGAGAAAACAATTCCAATCATATGTGACAACACAAGTGCAATATCTATCACTGAAAATACAGTGTTGCATTCAAGAACAAAACACATTGATGTGAGACATCACTTTATCAGAGATCATGTTGAAAAAGGAGATGTCATTCTAAAATACATACCCACTGAAGATCAATTGGCTAACATCTTCACTAAACCACTTAGTCATGAAAGATTCAGCATGCTGGGAACTGAGTTAGGAATGATTGAAATCGACTAAGTACAAAAGAGCGGCTAACTGGAGTAATCGGCTAAGTAACTTCTTCAGCTGTTCAAACCTTTGCCATTACAGGAGATGTAGCAAGTAAGGCACTGGTATCCAGCAAAGTGACTTAACTGATTGTTAGGAACAGTCAAATAAAGCGGCTCAGTGAAAAAGTCACTACACCGGCTAAATAGCCAGCCAAGGCACTTCACCGAAATAAAGATTGGAATCATGGGTAAATTAAAGTGTGAACATAATCAACTTTTATACACATGGAGAATAAGGGAGTTATGGAAAATTATCCTGAAGATGATTACACACGTGGAGATCAATTTATAATTATGGAGGTAATTATATTTTTTTTTTCGAATTATAAACGCCTCAATTCTCGGGCTCTATCATTACTTACCTCAATCCACTCCCCCACTTCACTCGAATATCGTGATTTACATACACAAAATCACGCCATTATGTCATAAAATCCTTCCACATTCAAACCACATTCACACTACGCAAATCATCCTATATAAACTACACTTAGAAATTTTCAGAAATTTTTACACTCCCTTGCATATCATACATTCCTCTGCAAATTCACATTTCACTCTCAAAAATTCTTTTAACTTCCAAAAATGGCTTCATCATCCTCAACCACCAAAACTGGGTATGAAAAATCGATTGCCACTGGATCATTCTTCCAAGAAGAACACTACTTAAAGCTTTGTGGAGATGATGAAGAAGCAAAACGACTGGGAGCTGGATGCAAAAACCTAAAATTATCAACCTTTCTCAATCCCCCAGTAACCGAAGTCTGCTATGAAAGTCTAATTTCTTTCTGGAAATCTGCAAAATACGTCTCTGGGCTCCTTGAAGTAGAAGGTGACGAATGGGAAGAAGATAAGATTGTTGCATCTGTCAACGGCAAAGACATAGTGATTACTGAAAAGGTAATCCGAAAACATCTTAAACTTTCAAATAAGGGTCAAGCAAAAGTAACCTTGGTACCACAAAACCTGGATGATTTCTGGGTAACCATCTCCAAACAGGCAAACCCAGGATCTAAGAAAGTCAATTGTCTTAGATCCGCTTTAAAGAAGCCATTCAGTGAATTCAGTGCCCTAATTGGCAAAACCATCAAAGGAAAGTTGGGAGCAAATAATGCCATGACAGAAATCAGAATGCGGTTAATGGGAATCATCTACAACAATCTGGAGTTCAATTGGGCAAAATACTTCTTTTTAAGACTCAAAGAACAAATTCAAGGTGAAGTTAAAGAAGCCAATAAGGGAACAACAGAAGGAAAGATGAAGAGAAGAAACAATTGAAAACCCAGAAAGCTGGCTCCAATGCTCCATATTCTGAGACTGATTTCCCTAGAAAACCCAGAAGGAGAAGAAACAAGAAAAAACCAGTGGTTCGTGATGAAAGCTTTGAGTTCCCAGTTGATAGTAACATCCCATCTGGTGCAAAAAGAGGGCTTATTTTTAATGATGAAGGTTCTGGAGTGGACGAGCAAAGAAAGCGATGGAGTTGTTGAGGATACGATTTTGATGGTGGTACTACGAGGATGGGGGTATATCGATGTTCCGGACAAGGCGAGTTACAACAAACGAAAAGAGTGGCGGTTGAGGATTCGAGAGGTTAGAAGAACTCCTAACAAATCTTCCTACACTCTAGCGATTTGGAATTCAAAGAAGTGGAGAACAAAAAGAAAAAAAGCGGTGGCTCACAAGGGGCTAAGTCAAAGGCAAGCTGGTAGATTTACTACACCTATTAAACCTGTCAAAGGAGGGTTCTTGCCTCCTCTCAGACAGAAATGATAGGATTTTGGAATATAAGGGGATTCAACAGAGCTACTAAGCAAATTGGGGTGGTCAATTATATTAGGCAACACCAACTTGCACTGTTTGGAGTCCTTGAAACTAAGTTAAACTTGGAAGCTAGAGATAAACTTCTTAGAATCAGAATGATTGGGTGGCATAGTTCTGATAATTTGGATAATCATGGCCACATCGGGATCCTCATCTTTTGGGACCACAGGAAGGTCTCTGTTAAGGTTCTCGATGTCTTGGAGATCGGTGGATTCACTTTGTGAAGTAAAGATTACGGTTTACGGGGCTGTTTTTGTAGCCACTTTTGTCTATGGTTTGCACTCTGTGGGCACCGGGAGGCCTCTCTCGGGATAAGGCTGGTGGATCGAGCAATTCAGGCTGCCTTGGGTGGTTTGTGGTGACTTTAATAGTGTGTTTGAGCCGGGTGAAAGGCGGGGTACGGTGGAAACTTCGAATATGAAATGCAAGATCCACAAGAGTGCTGCATTACCACTGGCCTTTCTACTATGAGATCTGTTGGGCAATTTTATACTTGGACTGGGAAGAATGTTGTTTCCGAAATTGACAGAGTCCTTGTTAACTCTTTATGGTTTGATCTTTTCCATAGTGCTTTGGCCTTCTTTGACCTATTTGGTGTGCATTCGACCATTCACCTTGCGGGATCGGCTTGTCGATGATGTTGTTAGTAACAAAAGACCTTTTAAATATTACAATATGTGGTCCTCTCACGTCTCTTTCTTAGATACGTGCGAGAATGTTTGGAGCACCTTTGTGCACAAATCTTGCTATGTTCGGACTATGTAAAAAGTTGAAGGTTACGAAAAGACCTTTGAAGGAGTTAAATAAGAAGCATTTCGGTCATATTTCCACTAAAGCGAGTTTCTTGCTCTGTCGACCTTGAGCGAGGCCCAATCTAATCACCTTGCGATCCTAGGAATCGGATTAAGGCTGGAATTGCTTGATGAAAAAAGAAAGAAGTGCCAATTCTTGGTGGATCTTTGAAAGAAGCTTCCTTTCTCGAAGGCTAAAGGGCATTTTTTGGCTAATAGTGACGGGAGCACCGATTCTTTCACTCTTTGATAAAGAGCAACGGGGCCGGGAACCACATCGACCTTTGTTCAATATGATGATGGTACCTTTACTTCCTCTTATTCACAAGTTTCGATGCTTTTACGGATTTCTTTCTTGGTTTGCTTGGCAATGCTACTTGTTTGTTCTCTATTGACCTGCTTGTACTTTACGAGGGCCTACTCTCCCTATTGATTGTCTTGAAGACCTTGTTTCGAGGTCACTTGTGGAGGATATTAAACGGGTGGTATTCGGTATGGATGATAACAAAGCTCCTGGACACGATGGTTATTCGGTGGGGTTTTTCAAGAAAGCCTGGAACATAATTGGGACGATGTTAATCTTTGCGGTGTTGGAATTCTTTAGGCATGGTACTCTTCTAAACGACTCAACCATGCTTTGTGATTGCTTTGGTGCCTAAAAGCTCTCATGCATCTCGAAGTGAAGGACTACGGACCTATCTCTTGCTTTGCAATGTGGTTTATAAAATTATTTCTAAGATACTTGCTTCTTAGACTAGCCAAGGTGCTACCTCTTATTGTTAATGAGGCTCGGAGGCGGGTTTGTACGGGAAAGGAGCATGTTGGATAATGTTTTTCTTTGTCGGGAGCTTCTTAGACAATACAATATCACAAGAACTACACCAAAATGCATGATCAAAGTTGATATCACGAAAGCTTTTGACTCATACACTTTGGGGATTCTTGAAGACTATCTGGAACATCTTGGATTTCCTTCCAGATTTATTCAGTGGATTATGGCTTGCATTACTACTCCTTCTTTCTCCATTTCCATCAATGGGGATATGCAAGGGTTCTTTAAGGGCAAAAGAGGATTGAGACAGGGTGATCCTATTTCACCCTTTCTTTTTGTGATTGGAATGGAATATCTTTCTAGACAGCTTACTGTTTTGGGCAAGAATCCTGCTTTCAGACACCATCGAAGCGTAAGGAGCTTGGTATTACTCATTTGGCCTTTGCGATGATCTTATGCTTTTTTCCGGGGCTGATCCTACTTCCTTGGGATTACTTATGGAGTGCCTACAACATTTTGGGGAATGCTCGGTCTTACGCCTAACCTTAGTAAATACGGTATTTATTTTGCTTTGGGATCAATGATAATATTAAGGAAGAAGCTGCTCGATTTACGGTATGAGCGAAGGTGAAATGCCCTTCGGATATTTGGGTATCCCTCGGCACCTTCCAAGTTGCGGTGGCGGACTATGGCCCTCTTTTTTCAAAATTGACGAATACTTTGGCAAGTGGCAAGGCTCTACACTCTCGTATCTTTGGCGAGTTGGAGCTTGTCGGGTCCGTAATACGAGGTGTCCTGTGCTTTTGGATGGGGATTTTCCCTATTATCGGTGAGGTGGCTAAGAAGGTGGATGGAATGTGTATGAAGTTCCTTTGGGGGGTGCTTCGACTCCAAGAGAAGGCCCTTGTCCCTTGGCGACAAGTGTGTCTACCCAAGGATGAAGGTGGTCCGGGCCTCTTTAATATAAAGGCTAGGAACACGGCTCTCTTGACTAAGAATTTGTGGAACCTGCATTCTGAGAAAGAGTCCCTGTGGGTAAAGTGGATTCATCACTTCTATTTCAAAGGTGCTTCTGTGTGGTCTTATGCTCCTACTAGAAGAGTCTCCCATCTGTTGAAGGCAATTCTGAATATAAGAGACTTGATGGTAAATGGTGTGGGCACTGAAGGTGGAGCTGTTTGCTTGCTAAACAAATGGAGAACTGGTAGGAAAATCAGTACTGGTGCAGCTTATGACTTTTTTAGACCCCAAGGCAGCAAGGTTTGGTGGAGTAATGTGGTGTGGAACAGCTGGGCCACACCCAAACATTGTGTCATCCTCTGGCTTGCAACAATTGGGAAGCTTTTGACCAAAGACAGGCTGTTTTACTTGGAAGACCTCACTTGTTCACTTTGTGATTCAGCCCCTGAATCTATTGGCCATCTTTTTTTCCAATGCAGGGTTACTAAGAAGATTTGGGATGAAATGAGATCTTGGCTGGGATTGCACAGGCAGATGACTTCCATTTGCAGTGCCCTTAAGTGGCTCAAGAGAGAAGCAAGAGGCTCAAGTATGAAGTCCAGATCTAGGAGATTGGTGGTGGCTGCTACTTGTTACTACATCTGGAATCTAAGGAACAAAAGAATCATGGAAGGCTCGAGTATCAATGAGGTTTCTGTGATCAGAAACATCAAAACTCATGTTTTCTACATTTTACATGCATTGTACCCCCCTGATTAGATTAGAGTTACTCCCCTCCATTTTGTTGATTGGGTCTGGGGATGGTGGTGCAGTAGCTTGCCGCTACTTTACTTTTGTACATTTGTTGGATTGTTGGGGTGCCCCCATTTCCTTTTAGCTAACTCCCCCGTCTAGTTAGTTTAGAAGTGCAGCTGTTTTTGCTTTGGAGTATACATGCTGTTTTTATTCTGCCTGAGCTTTTTTGGCTAACCTCAGGTGACACCTTTGGGATATGCTCTTATAGTGCTTCTTTGCATCTGGTCTATTGGTTTAGATGTGGAGAGGCACTATTATGACCCCTTTATTTTGACTAGGATGGGATATGCTCTGCTGGATGCACCTGGTGTAGACGGTATGACCCCAGTTTGGATTTTGTACTCAGGGTGTACTTGTACATACCTTTGGTTATATATAATTTACATTTTAACCAAAAAAAAAAAAAAAGAAAGGACAATTCTGGGTGAAAAAGTCATATGAGATTCAGTTACACTATCTGATGCAATGTCTCAAGGTCCCTGTTGTACAACTTCACAAACTGCATGAGTCTAAGGTCATGTTTACCTATGTTAAACAGCAAAAACAAGCAGGAGGAGGGAAGAGAAAGAAAACAACAACTCATCCCTCCGGTCAAAGGAAGAAACAAAAGGTTCAACACAATTTGGACAAGACAGCCCTTGGAAAATTAATCGATGAAGAAGAAGAGGACATTGATGTTGAGGCAGAACAACATGGAGAAGAAAATGAAAGTGAGGATGAACAACCTCTAAATGAGGAAATCACAGGAGACACTGGAGATGATGAGGAATCTCCAGAAGAACCTGCACAATTGTCGGCAAACGATATTGATGATCGAATTGCAGAATATCTTGAATGGAAAGAAGGCGATTCCAGAAATCAGATTCGAGATTCGGAACGCATGCTTGCTGAAGAAGCATGGCTCTTCAATTTTCTGGGAATCACCACTCTGGTTGGTGTACTTGATGAATCTCCTCTCTGGGACATGGTAGATGCAGCAAAGGCAAAACTGCCCCAGATCTCTAACAGCCACAATGATGACTCAGAAGATGGTAGAGATGATGATGATAACACTGATCAAGATGATGGAGATGATCAGGATGACAATGATAATGATAACCATCATGCTGATTATCATGACAAACAAGGAGAAGAGGTTACTCCTACACCGGATGCAATTGATGATGACATTCTTCTAAGCACCTTCCTACAGCCACATGCATCCCACAAGTCAACAACACCAGCTAAGACAACCACTCAACCACTATCTGCTGCAACTCCGGCGACGAAAGATAAACATAGTGTATACTGGCTCAGCTGCTGCCACTCCAGTCAAGACAATCCCCAGCACAGAGCAAGGGGGAACAGCAGCTCAAGCCACACCAACATACACATCTACACAAATTCTTGAAGACTTGAATGTCCATGTAGATGTAACTCAGCACCAAGACAGAGGACAGCAAACAGAACCAGGACCAGCTGACATCCGGCACAAACTCTCTCGGTGGCCACCGGTATCTCAAATGAAACCTTTGAAAAAGCGACGGATCTGCGCGAGAAGAACTAGAGCAGCAAGCCATGCATCTTAGATCCATGACCTCGGCATTCAATGACAAAAGCTACTCCATTGAGCGAAAATTTGAGGCCATTGCTGAATACATCGAGGCACAGAACATTGTTGTTCAACGCCAAGGAGACATGATGAGACAACTCAACATTAACATCACAAACAATCTTGCAGGTCTCAGACAACACATTTCTCAAGAAAAGGACTCCATGGCAGTGGCATTTGGAACAAGATTCCGCAATGTTACTGAGAAACTGACTAGTCATGATAACAGATTCACATCCATCGAATCAAAGCTGGACTCTCTGATTGGAACGGCAGAGGCAACAAATAGCATCTTACTCCAGCAGAGGGATGATGCTGCCAAAAAGAGGGAAAATCAGGATAATCCTGAAGGATCAACTATTAGACCCCCAAACTTCACTGAAGAACAACTGAGAGCAAGGGACAGAGAAATAAGGATCAGAAATGAAGCAGAAGAACAGCAAATGAGGGCTAGAGAAGAAAGAGAAAGAGCCCTAAACGAACCCTGCACTGGATTTCCTCGTCCTATGCAAAGAAGAGATTATGACAGAGACAGATCCGGCAAACAGCAAAGGCAAGTATCTAGTCAACCAAGAGGATCAGCAAGTCAACACAGACTTAGCACCAGAGGAAACACCAGCAAAGTCAGCAGCAGCTCCAGATACACTGGTGGGCATAGAACATACACTGGTCACAAAAGCAAAGCAGAATATAAAGCAGATGTACTGGACCATGTAAGAGAATTTTTTAGAGTACAGGAAGGACTTTATCCTCATCTCTCACAAGATGAAGCATGGGCTGATTGGATAAGCTATCAGGATGAAAGGATGAGAACTGATATGGCCAAACTCTACAATGATGTCAAGAGAGAGTTTGCACTTCTAAAACAATCCAACAAAGAAACCAAGTTCGACCATACCACTTTCAAGAAAAGGACCGGAAGACTTGCCAACCGAACAACAAGAAGACTTCAACTATATGGAAAAATTCTTCAACCCTATGGGTAGAATGGACAAACGGGAGCGAGGAGTCTCTACAAAAGTCTCAAGTTTGTCGACTCACATATTGCTTGAAGCTAGGGAGAGACTTGAGAAGTACTTTGGAGAACCTAGGGCAAATGAGACAATGCCAGATTTCAACAGACTCTTTGCCAAGAAAGTATTCAAGGGAGTATCGAATACACTTGGCTATGGCATACTGGAAGTGGAAGTTTCCAGAAATTGATTGGAAAGACATTGAAGAGGTTCAGACTACAAAGTTCAAAAGGTACAAGGCTGAATTAAGCAAAATGTAGTTTGTAACACTTGAATAAATTCTTGAACTTATTACCCTTGAATGGATGAATAAAATTGTTGAGTTTGGTTCTGTTGATTATTATGAAAAATTTGCTTACTTATGTTCAGGCTTATGAGGGTTTTGGCATCATCAAAAATGGGGAAATTGTTAGGAAAATTCTTATTATGTTTTGATGATGGCCATACTAGCTGTTATAGCAAGCCTGAAATAAGTTAGAATTCTCTGTATAAGTCCTTACTTAGAGTCTGACATATTGTATAAGTTAAGTCAGACAAGTATTGTACTAGTTGCTAGGACGGCAAAGTAAAACAGACATTCAGCAGAGTGAAGCCAGCCAAGCACCAGCAGAAAAGCAGTGAAGACTTAATGGTATGACTTATAACCAAGGAAGTCTGTGATGACCTTGGATAAGTCTAAGTATGTTTCAAGTGATGAAATTCAATGCTCAAATATGGTGTACACTGATCTCACCCAAATCAATGATCAGTGAAGTACAAAGATTCTCCTTAAACTGAAGTGATGAAGGAAACAATGAATCGGCAGAGTAAACTGACTTTCGACAAAGTGAAGGAAAAACAAGTGAAGGAAGATCTAAATGGAAAAGTCACATGGATCACTCGACCGTTCAAAGAACGGCGAAGTAATCCTTATCAGAACAGAATTGAAATATGATGAAGATTCAGAGGATCATGCATTTAATGCACAATCAATAAAGGATCAATCAAAGACGGATTTTCTGCTATACATTTGAAGGAAAAATCCGATCACTGAAATCAAGGAGAATATAAGTAAGGGGGAATCAAGAATAAAATCAAGGATTATTCCCCTCATAAATATAGCCAACGGACGGAATTTCAAATCAAGGATACTCAAGGCTATAAATAGAAGGCATTGACAGACAGATAAAAACAACGATTAGAAAAAGAAAACTAAGCAGAAACTCTGTCACTTTGAAAAGCCTTCTCTCGAACTTACAAGGATTTATCTACGGATCAACTCGGACATCGAACTACAATTTCATATTCAAGACCGAGATTGATCAATCAAGTTTGTGAATCTCATTCACAATAAACCGAAGCAACCGAATCGAAGTCATCGAGAAGGAGTTGTGCTTGTGATAGGCTGTGAAGGATTTGATCTCAAGGAGCGATGAAAGAGACCGAATCACCGAAGTCATTGCGGTCAAGGAGTGATAGTCTTATAGATTGTGAAGCTTGGGAAGTCAAGGACAATCATACTATTGTATCTGTGAAAACAATAGTGAATTCCTCCAATCATCACAGGAGAAGAGTGGATTAAGGGATTACACCACCCTGAACCACTATAAGCCTTGTGTCAATTTACTTTCTGCAATCTACTTTACTGCATTCATTTAAATTGCCTAAATTATAATCTATATTTGTGATTGTCCAAACTACTTTGAAATAACATAGTAAGAAGGGACTTATCTGCTGCCCAAAAACTTTTAAATACAAGAAAAGTTTTTGAAACTCCACTAAAGTCATTCACCCCCCCCCCCCCCCCCGCCTATAGTTTTACCCTTCTCTGGGACCAACAGGTGAGTCGAGTGGGGCTGCGTTTGGGGATGTTATTGGTTCGAGTGGTGGTGTTTATGGGGGTGGTGTTGGCGGTGCTAGTTCAAGTGGGGGTGGTTTCGATGGTTTTGGTTTGACGGCTACACTAGGCACAGATTTGGAGATGGACTCCGACGATTATTTTTGTGAGGACATCGGCACTCAACAGGGGCATGGGACAGAGAGACGTGATTCTGAGACAGATGAGGAGTAGGTTGAAGACAAGAAGACCGACTTTGTCTAGCATTTCTTTTGAGGCTTTCAGATTTTTGCAGCTTTTTATGATGCTAGATTGAGTTCATTTTGGAGATTTCACATTGTTACTGTTCCACTTTTGCTTTGACTATTTTGGAAATTTTGTGGTAGGCCCGGACGGCCATGACTTGTTTCTTTTTTGTTTGTTTTTGTTCAGTTTTTAATTTTTATTTTATGCACATAAGTATATACTTTTGTCTCCTTTTGGTTTAGGCCACGTTTTTTTGCCCTTTTAATATATTTTTAGATGTTTCTCCTTCGTACATGGTGTATACTATTTTTGCGTTGTACACAATGTGTGCTAATTTTTTGGTGGTGCTCCATGCACGTTTTTGACATTTTATAGCATCCCCAGTCATTTGCGTATATGTGTATATATCCCCCATTCATGTGTTGGTAAAATGTGTTGTTGATAGAACATGTACCCCGGACGTCCATTTTGCGGATGTTACATGCCAAAATTCCGCCTTTTGCCGGGTTTAAGCTATGCCTTTCACCCATCGTTTTTATTTATTTAAACACCGAGGGCGGTGTTCAGTTTTTAAGTAGGGGGTGGAGGCTAGTTAGCCAATTTCCCGGTTTTATTTATTTCGACCAATTTCCCGGTTTTATTTATTTCGAGTCATGACTTAGTGGTTATCGCTTTTTTGTGAAATTTTGGGTGAAATTTTTTAAAATTTTTAAAGTTTTGAAGTTGTCTACTGTGTCACGAGCTTTCATATCCTGTAGTGAGACATGTGTAGCTACTCGAATACATTTTACTTTGTAGTGTCTATCATGTGTTGAAAAATTGAAACAACTTCACGTAATAAGCTTCGATGTCATTAAATACTCGACTAGTGAACGATTATAGTTGTGTTATGACCCGGTTACCTAGAACTTATATTAGTAACTTTGAGGCGAAATAGAAAGGTCGTCGTTGTTAGATACGGGATGACGGTTTTGGCATTTATTTTGATCCGATCAGAGCCAAAAGCCATCCTTGTACATATATCCACAGTTACCCCTCTAAGCCTTTGTAGGGTGGCCAGACCACCACCCGAACTATCCTTTCATGTTACTAACCCGTAATCACCGATGCCCTGAGCTTTATTTCGGTCAACGTATCTTTGATCACCTTGCATCTAAGCTTTTAGTTCGACACATTTCTTATACGATGTTGTGAGGTATTATTGAGACAGTGATTATGATTTGTTGTCATGATTTACGAGTTATTCGGAACGAGGAGTGTAGCAATGTGTAGGTTCCGGTTTTGTTCGGAATTTTGATGTATATAAGAAGAAGAAAAAAAAGCAGAAGTGTATATAATGTATGAAATGATGGTTTTTATAAGTCCAAAGATGGCCTATGGTACTACAGTTTTGTTAAGTACAAGAAACGCAAGAAAAAGTTGAAGTTAGGGTTTGGATTCCGAGGTTATAAATAGTCGGAAAAATTGAAGACAAAGTTGATACCGAGTTTCATGTTTATACTTGGCTTGGTTAAAGCTCTTTTGCACCTTCTTTTTATTTTTTATCGTAAATATCCTTTCGTTAACCCCGACCCTAGCCTAACGATATAACCTTTCAAGTCCTGCTCAACCGTACTAGATAACGACAGACCTCGATTAATGGAGATATTTACGACATATAAGCATATGGTGTAAACCTGGTACGTAACACGTCTATAATCCGAACCGGTCGTTAGTAGTTAAGGTCAAAGAATCTATTTTCACACACACACCTTCATTTTTCATCACAAAGTAGAACCAATATTTTATGTATTCGTGTCTTTACTTTTGCATAATCTATTTGATATGGAAGGTTCATCATACATGTGACAACGTTGACTCTATTTCTGTTTGGAACGCTCGGTTTTGCTCGGGGGCAAGCAAACGCTAAGTAGGGGGTAGTTGATAAGAGTCAACTCGACTCTGTTTTTCTACTACTTTTGTATCCCGTAATGACTCGTTTTGTACAATTCCAGAAGATTTTGGCTAGGTTTTGATGCTTTATACCCCGTTTTGCTTTTCCCGAGATCCAGATGTATAATCCAGAAATCTAGATCCCTTTTTGGCGTTTTACTTTCATTCTCGGTTACCCTAGTGTCCCGTAGGGGTTACGTTTGGTGTATGTTTTGATGTTTTTCATGAACTAGGTGTTCGAGAATGCATGGAAAACATGTTACGGAGCTTCGGGATGCTTGGAAGCTCAAGTAGGGGCAATAATATGCTAGGCGTGCGCCTAGAATATCCTAGGCGCTTTCCTAGAGAGGGGAAATTTACCAAAGTTTCAGTCCGTGTTTCTCCAGGTTCCTCAGAAGCCAGACGCACGCCTAAGGAAACCAAGGCGCACGCCTAGCAAGTGTTCTGCATCCTGGATATTTTGAAATTGCTGCCAGGCGTGTTCCTGGCATTTCATAGGCGCACGCCTAGCTGTCTGTTTTGGCAAACACCATAATAACTCAATTTTGAGTTTTGGATAGATATATCACTTTACACAGCATTTTCTGGCGATTTTATCTTCCAAGAACACCATAGATTGGGTTTTTAAGCTTCCTTAGTATAATCTTTTGTAACAAACACTTGGATCATCTTGGATTGCATAGCTATATATTCAGTTTTCTCGTTCTCAGATTCTATCGGTTTTCTGCTTGTGTAGGTATTTCTAATCTTTATCTTTCGTTTGATTGTTCTTGTTGTATGATGAAATATTGTATTTTGATAGTTAATATGAGTAGCTAATCACCTTACAGCCGAGTTATGCGATAATCATCGAAACTGGATCCTAGCTTGTTCATGTGTTATTCTTGATGTTTGATTTGATTATTCTTGATGTGTTTGTAGTCCTAGAGCTTATTCTTAATGACTTTTATTGAATTCGTGACTCGATAATCGTATATCACGCGTCCTCTTTACACATGTATTTTGCAAGAGGATACGGGAAAAGGGGTTCTAGGATCACCCTGTAAAACCGACTGAGTTGTTCAGATTCGGTTTCGTGTGTGAGGTTTTTATCGAATTTTTTAGCGTTTCATTGGCCGTAGACCGTGTCATATCAGTTAAATCCGGTCAACGGACTGTTGAACCTAACATAGGAGGGAAGATTATTGAAATAATGTCTATTCTCAGAAATAGGAAACGACACCCTACGTATGACATCAAGACGTTTAGGTAAATCAAGAATACCTCCGGATTTATCTAGGGTTTTGTAAGTAGTTGATTGGATCGTAGATCGGCTATCACCTTTAATCATTTAAAGCTCTCGTTTTTAGTTAGTCATTGTAAACATAGCAAGTTATAGTTTAATAACCTTCTCAAAAATCTTGTTGATCTAAACTAGAGATGACACTAGCTTTGGTACTTAACTAAATTCCCTGTGGGATACGACCTTGCTCGCTAGTTTTATACTACAACCGACTCGGTACTCTGCCGGTCAAAGTTGGTATAGTTTAAAACGGCCATCAGGTAGCATACTGATGATTGCCAATGCTTAACGTTATGTCCCTGCAATATGCGTCAAACTCCTCTCTGAACTGCGGCACGTGGTCGGAAACTATCACCTTTTGGACTCCGAACCTGGTCCAAACTTGATCGGGAAAAAAATAGATTATATCTCTAGTCTTGGTTTTCACCAAGGCTTTGGCCTCGATCCATTTGGTGAAGTAATCAAGAACGACGACTACGTATTCACATCCCGAACGACCCCTTTTGAGCGACCCGATAAGGTCGATAGCCCACATGTCGAACGGTCAGGCTGTTATGACGATGCTTTGTTCAACTAAAGGCAATCTAGGGATATCCGCAAACTTTTGACATTTATCGCACGTCCTGGCATATATTTGGGCATCCTCTGCAAGCTTGGGCCAGCAATAGCCAGCTAACAGCACCCTTTGAGTGAATGTACGGTTGGCCGGATGGCCGCCGCATACCCCCTCGTGAAGCTCTATGAGTATTCCTTCAACCTCCTCAGGTCGCACACATCGTGACAAAGGCTTAGAGAATGACTTTATGTATAAAACATTGTCTAAGATGGTGTACCTGGCGGCTCTTATAATTATGGCTTTGGCCTCCTTTAGATTATCTGGGAGCGCCCCTGATTCAATATATGCCTTTATCTTGTCGATCCAACACGCATTAACGGGTTGGAAGTCCATGACCTCGACCCGGTGGATGGCGGGCCCTGACTGGTGTTCCACCATAACTGTAGGATTGCTCATTTCTTCTTTGCTTGTTAATTTGGATAGGTAGTCCGCTCGTTGATTATCCTTTTGAGGGATGTTGGTGAACTTACAATATTTGAAGCTTCCTTCAAGTTTTTTGACGAGATCAATATATTTTAATAGAATTTCGCAATGAATCCCGTATGAACCTGTTACATGATTGACCACCAACTGTGAATCACAGAATAACTCCATATTTTCAACTTTCATGGCCCTGGCGAGCTCAATTCGTGCTATGACAGCTTCATACTCTGCTTGATTATTCGATGCGGTGAAATCAAATCTCAAGGCCTTTTCAATTTCTTCAGAGGTACCTGGTTCCAATAAGATAATCCCATCCCAGCAACCGTTATGACTTGCAGCTCCCTCAACGACGAGCTGCCAACAGTGACACGGCCTTTGGGGCTCGGCTACTGTTGTCGTTGTTGGGTTGTTGATAAGATTTGAACTGGATTCTTCCTCTGGCTTTTCTTCATTGAAGCTTGTTTCTTCTATAAAATCGGGTAAGGCCTGGGCTTTGATAGCTTTCCTAGGTTCATACCGGATATCAAACTCAGTGATTTCAATGGCCCATATTAGCAAACGACCAGATAAGTCTGGCTTGTGGAGGACTTGGCGTAGTGAAGCGTCTGATAGCACGGTAATAGTGTGTGATGAAAAGTAAGCCCTTAATTTTCAGACAGCTATGACAACGCAGTAGGCCAACTTTTCAATATTAAAATAACGGCTCTCAACAGGACTGAGATCCTTAGAGACATAAAAGACGGGTTTTTGAAGGGTACCATCCTCCTTGACAAGCGCAGCGGCGACAGCCCGGTCCGAGGCCGCTAGATACAAAAACAAAATGTCCCCCATTATAGGACTGACCAGCAAAGGTGGGCTTCATAGATAAGCCTTGAGCTCTTTGAAAGCTTGCGAGAATTCCTCAGTCCACAAAAAGGTTTTGTTCCCTTTGAGGATCTTGAAAAAAGGTAGGCTCCTTTCAGCAGATTTGGAGATGAACATCCCCAGGGTTATTATCCTCCCGTTCAGCCTCTACATCTCCTTGATCGTGGTCGGCTCACTCATGTTTATCAAAGCCTCTATCTTTTCGGGGTGCGCTTCAATTCCTCTTTGACTTACCATAAAGCCCAAAAATTTTCCGGCCTGGATCCCAAAGGTGCATTTGGCAGGGTTGAGGTTCATCGAATGCCTCCTTATGTTTGCAAAAGTTTCACGAAGGTCCACCAGGTGATCCTAGCTACTTGACTTCACAACCATGTCATCAATATTGCTTCCATGTTTTTGCCGATCTGCGAGCTGAAAACCCTGTTCACCGTCCTTTGATATGTTGAGCCCGCATTCTTTAGACCAAATGGCATCATCTCACAATAGTAGAGTCCGCTAGCGGCCCTGAAGGCGGTCACTTCCTTGTCGTAATCGGCCATTTTTACTTGATGTTAGCCTGAATATGCATCCAGAAAACTCAGCATTTCAAAACAAGCGGTCCCACTACCATTTTATCAATTCGTGGCAGAGCATAAGGATCTTTCGGAAAGGCTTTATTTAGGTCGGAAAAGTCGACGCACATCCGCCACTTTCCGTTATGTTTCTTCACCATCACAATGTTTGCTAACCAGGTTGGATACTGAAGCTCCTTGATTATGCCCGCTTCCAAAAGTTTTTGCTCCTCGCCTCTGATGGCGATCTCTTTCTCTTCAGAATGGCGATCTCTTTCTCTTTAGAGAACTGACGTGCTTTTTGCTGGTTCGGTTTGAAGTTGGGGTCGTCACTAAGAAAGTGTAGCGCGACCTCAAGCTCCACGCCTATCATATCGGTTACCTCCTAGGCGAAGGCGCCCACATTCTCTTTCAGAATCTCAATCAGCTCCTCTCTTTCTCTCTCTGTCGTTTGAGATCCGATCTTTATTTTTTGATCGGGTTACTTTTCATTTATGATGGCTACGGTCAACTCGTCATCGGCCGTGAAGTCTGGCTGATCCCTAATCTATAGAGTTTCAACCTCTACTGCTTTGTTTGTGGCCTCTTGTACCATGCTGATTGTTAGGAACGTTCTATTATGTTTTGATGATGGCCATACTAGCTGTTATAGCAAGCCTGAAATAAGTTAGAATTCACGGTATAAGTCTTTACTTAGAGTCTGACATGTTGTATAAGTTGAGTCAGACAAGTATTGTACTAGTTGGTAGGACGGCAAAGTAAAAACAAATTCGGCAGAGTGAAGCCAGCCAAGCACCAGCAGAGAAGCAATGAAGACATTAATGGTCTGACTTAAAACCAAGGAAGTCTGTGATGACCATGGATAAGTCCAAGTTACACTTTAAGTGATAAAACATAATGTTCAAATATGGTGTACGCTACTCTCACCCCAATCAAGGATCAGTGAAGTACAAAGATTCTCCTTAAACTGAAGCAAAGAAGAAAACAGTGAATCGACAAAGTAAACTGACTTTCGGCTGAGTAAAGACAAAACGGTGAAGGAAGATCAAATCGGCTAAGTCAGAAGGATCACTCGACCGTTCTGAAAACGGCGAAGTAACACTTACCAGATCAGATTTAATATACGTTGAAGATTCAGAAGATCATGCATTAAATGCACAATCAATAGAAGATCAATCAAGGACGGATTTTCTGCTATACGTTTGAAGAAAGAATCCGATCACTGAAATCAAGGAGAATGCAATTAAGGGGGAATCAAGAATAAAATCAAAGATTATTCCCTCATTAATATAGCCAACGGACGGAATTTCAAATCAAGGTTATTCAAGGCTATAAATAGAAGGCATTGACAAACAAAGAAGAACAACGATCTGAAAAGAAAAATCAAGCAGAAACTCTGTCAATTTGAAAAGCCTTCTCTCTGAACTTACAAAGATACATCTAGTGATCAACTCAGATATCAGAGCTACAAAGTCATATTCGGCACTGAGATTGATCAAGCAAGTGTGTGAAACACATTCACATCAAACTGAAGCAACTGAATCAGAGGCAATCTGAGAAGGAGTTGAATCTGTGATAGCTGTTGAAGGATTTTGATCTCAATGAGCAGCAAAAGAGACAGAATCACTGAAGCTGTTGCAGTCAAGGAGTGATAGTCTTATAGATTGTGAAGCTTGGGAAGCCAAGGACAATCATACTATTGTATCTGTGAAAACAATAGTGAATTCCTCCGATCATTACAGGAGAATAGTGGATTAAGGGATTACACCACCCTGAACCACTATAAGTCTTGTGTCAATTTACCTTCTGCAATTTACTTTACAGCATTTATTTAAATTGCCTAGATCATAACTTATATCTGTGATTGTCTAAACTGATTTGAAAACAACAGAGTAAGAAGGGACTTATCCACTGCCCAAAAGCTTTTAAACAAAAGAAAAGCTAGTTTTTGAAACTCAACTATAGTCATTCACCCCCCCCCCCTCCGACTATAGTTTCACCCTTCTCTGGGACCAACAATTGGTATCGGAGCAGTGTTCCTAGTATCAGAACCTGTTCAGATCTAATTTCTGGTAACAAGGAGATCACACATTTTCAAAGTAGTTTTCAAATCTAAGTTTTCTATACGTTTACATTTATATCTTCACTTGCACTTATGGATTCCTCAAACTTTTTGTCAAAAGTACATGTTTTTAATGTTAATAATTTTGATGAATATAAAATAAGAATGATGTCTCATCTTGCCACAACTCATGAAGAGATGCTGGATGTAATTAATGATGGACCAATCATAATCACTACTGTGGTAGGCACAAGAGCAGATCAAGGGAAGGAAATCGATAAACCTAAAAAGGATTGGACCAAGGATGACAAGAGAAGAGCAAATCTGGATTTTGTTGCAAAAGACATGATTTTGAAGACCCTAGATAGCAACATGTTCATGAGAATCAAAGACTGCAAAACAACAAAGGAGATGTGGGACAAGCTAGCATTGATAAATGAAGGATCTGAAGCAGTTAAAGAAAACAAATTATCTGTTGCAAAATAGAAATTTGAGAACTTCAAAATGAAGGCTGGTGAATCCATTGATCAAATGGACAACAGATTCTCAAGCATTATCAGTGAACTGCAACAGCTTGGACACACATATCCCCAAAAATAAGTATGCTTGAAGATTTTGAGAGGCTTACCTGAAAGATGGAAGATCATAACATCAGTAATCAGAGGAACAACAAATCTTGCAAACACAGACACTCTGACCCTGATGTCCCAATTAAAAGCTCATGAATTCGAATTGAACGGTGAAGATGGTGCTCCGGCAGAGACACAAAAAATCACTGCACTGGTTGCACCCCAGCAAAGTAACTTTGCCGATTGTATCAGCAAAGAGACACAAGAACTCAAAGAACAGGTAGCTTTATTAGTCAAACATTTTGACAGGTTTAGCAAAAAGAAGACATTCAAGGGAAACTCATCATCAAACAAGAGGTCAAGCTCAAACAAAGACATGAAGAAAAAAGATATGAATACAGATGCTTCAATTGCAACAAGAAAGGTCACTTCAAGGCTGATTGTCCTGAAGAAAATGACAAAGATGATGAAAAGAAGAAATACAAAGCATTTGAAAAGAGGAAAACCAAGAAGGCACTGAAGGCTGAATCCAGTAGTGAAAAGAATGAAGAATCATCTGATAATGACTCAGATGACAGTGATGAAGAAGATAGCTCAGAAAATGAAAAAGCATGCTTATGTCTCATGGCCAAAGAATTAAATGAAGATGAAGGTGACAGCTCGGACACTGATTTATGTCTAATGACCAAAGAATCAAATGAAACTGAGGTATCATCTAGCTCTTACTTTTCATCTAATGCATCCACTTCTGACACTGCACAATCTTCTGCTCTCCCATTAGATACAGCAGACCTAGTCCAAAATCTCATGACTAAATTTGATGAAATTTAAATGAATCATGAAATTCGGAAAAGGAATGCAAGGATCTAAGAAAAGAGAATAAGAGATTAAAGAAAGAACTAGATAAAGCAAAAGCTGAATTAACCAGTAAGGAGACCTGCTTAAATGATCAACAAAAAACAGATGATCGTACATCTGTTATTGACAGATCAATTAAGAAAATCTCCCCACCGGTAAAGGTAACCACTGCACCACTAAATGCACCAGCTTACAAACCCTCAAAAAAGTTTGGATCCAGATTTGGTCTTGGCTACAACAGTCAGGATGAAAGTAGAAACAATGGTCAACACAATTCTAAATTCAGGACCATCAATGGACCAAAATTTAGAAAGAGACAGACCATAGTTCCAACAAATCATCCTGCTCCGGTAAAGTCAAAACCTAGTGCAGCGAAACAGCAGACTAAATCCTCATCCCAATCAAGCAAAAACAAAAGCCTTCTGAAAGAAAAAGGCAGACTTTATCCTTCAGAGGATGATTGGAATGTTGCACCTCTAAAATACAAGAAGAAACCATTGAGTGATATGCATCATGTGTTTAAGAAAAATCAATCTAGATATGTTCCTAGACACATGAAGCAACACAGGTTTCCTACTGCATATTGGAAAGTGAAGAAGGATGCACATGTACCAAGAGGCAGAGAAATGTATCAGAATATCTTCAGTAAAAATATCAGAAGCTATTCTGCCATGCCTTATACATATGAAGTTGATGACTTCAACTATCCAAAAAGAAGAACTTTTGGATATACACTTGGTATGGAAGGCATGACTGCTAACAGATATGGACCCAAACAGTGTTGGGTACATAAACTTAATTAATTTGTTTTGTAGGATGTCTGGTACATAGACAGTGGATGTTCCAGACACATGACAGGAAACAAGAAATGGCTCACTGACTTCAAAGCTTTTGATGGACCCAAAGTCACATTTGGAGGTAAAGAAAACCCTGGCAAGATTAAGGGGGAAGGCATAATAATCAAGAACAATATGAAGATTCAAAATGTGGCATATGTGAAGGGACTTAATTTCAATCTGATGAGCATCAGTCAATTCTGTGACAAAGGCTACAATGTGCACTTCAACATAGAAGGATGCAATGTGATTCACAGCCAAACAAACACAATAGTTCTTGCAGGTAGAAGACAAGACAACATGTATGTGGTGGACTGGAGAACAGCGAAGGAAGAAACATGTCTGCTTGTCAAAAATAAACAATCAACAAGCTGGGTTTGGCACAGAAGATTAAATCACCTGAATTTCAAGACCATCAACAAATTATCAAAGAACAAATTAGTTGAAGGACTGCCAGAGATCATATTCAAAAAGGAAAGCCTATGTGATGCATGTCAGAAAGGGAAACAAATCAAAAGTTCATTCAAGTCAAAGCCTTATCAATCTACAACCAGAGTTCAACATCTATTACACATGGACCTGTTTCGACCAGTCACACCAGTAAGTGTAAGTGGTAAGAAATACACCCTAGTAGTGGTGGATGACTTCTCAAAGTACACCTGGACCATTTTCATGAACAAGAAGAAAGAAACACTCAAAAAGCTGCCAGATTTGCTGAGAAGACTCCAAAATGAAAAGGAACTGAAAATCATCAAGATCAGATCAGATAGATGCACTGAATTTCTAAATGAAATTATCAGAACCTACTGTGAAGAAAATGGAGGACTACATCAATTATATGCAGCAGGAACTCCACAACAAAATGGTGTAGCAGAAAGAACAAATAGAACTCTCAAAGAAGCAGTTAGAACAATGATTGTTTGAAGCATGCTTGCCAAGAGATTTTGGGTGAAGCCGCAAACACAAGATGCCATACACAAAACAGATCAATCATCAACAAATATCATGGAAAGACTCCATATGAAAAATGGAATGGTAGAAAACCTAATATCTCATATTTTCATATGTTTGGATCGAAATGTTTTGTCTTGAACGAGAACCGCTTGCATACCTTTGATGAAAAGGCCGATGAAGCAATCTTCATGGGATACTCAAACACCAGCAAAGCATTCAGAGTACTTAACAAAAGAACATTGGTGATTGAAGAATCAATACATGTAGTTTTTGATGAACCAAATACAAATGGTGAAGATCTTCAAGATCAAGAAAAGGAAGCAGCACAAAGGGAAATCTATACAAGTGCAACATATATACACAACAGATCAAGCACCAGAACTTGAAGTTCATACCCATAATGAAGCTGTAGAAGCACCAAGTGAAGAACAACTTCAAACTGATCTAAATTGGCTAAGAGATCATCCTGAAGAACAAGTCATTGGAGATGTTCACACAGGAGTTAGAACCAGAAGACAACTGGAGCACATGCTAACATGCTTTCTATCACAAGTGGAACCCAAGACCATAGATGATGCAATCCAAGATGCAGATTGGATCACACCATGCAAGAAGAACTAAATGAATTTGAAAGAAATGAAGTCTTGGGAACTTGTTGACAGACCAGATATGGCCAACATCATTGGAGCAAAATGGGTATTCGGGAACAAGATGGATGAGCAAGGAACTGTTGTCAGAAACAAAGCAAGACTAGTTGCAAAAGGCTATTCTCAAGCAGAAGGAATAGATTATGATGAAACATTTGCACCAGTAGCAAGATTGGAGGCAATCAGACTCTTTCTAGCTTTTGCTGCATACAAAGATTTCAAAGTCTATCAAATGGATGTCAAGAGTGCATTTCTAAATGGACTTTTGGAAGAAGAAGTATATGTGGAACAACCTCCTGGATTTCAAATCAAACGAAAAGAAGACAAAGTATACAAACTCAAGAAGGCTCTTTATGGACTCAAACAGGCACCAAGAGCCTGGTATGAAACACTATCACAATTTCTGATCAAGAATGGATTCAACAAAGGAACTATAGACAAGACTCTATTCAAACTAGAGGAAGGAACAAGTACATTGTTAGTACAAATCTATGTTGATGATATCATCTTTGGATCGAGAGGATGAAAAGCTATGTGAGAAATTTGCAAACCGATGAAGAGCAAATTTCAGATGAGCATGATGGGAGAATTAAATTATTTCCTTGGCCTTCAAGTAAAGCAAATGAAGGATGGTATTTTCATTAGTCAAGCCAAGTACACAAGAGATTTAATACACAAGTATGGGATAGATACAAGTGGCACAGCAGACACACCAATGTGTGCAAGAGTCAAACTTGGAAAAGATGAAACAGGAAAGGATGTTGATCAGAAAATGTATAGAGGAATCATTGGATCCTTACTATACTTAACTGCAAGTAGACCTAATATAGCATTTGCAGTAGGAGTATGTGTAAGATTTCAAGCTCAACCAAAGGAATCACATCTTCTAGCAGCCAAAAGAATAATCAAATACCTGAAAAACACTATCAATGTAGGTATTTGGTATCCAAAAGATGGAGGCTTTAAATTGATATCATATTCAGACTCTGACTATGCTGGATGCAAAATAGATAGAAAAAGCACCTCTGGAACATGACAAATGCTAGGCACCAGACTAGCTGACGTGGCCTTTTCTAGTGCTAAACCAGTCCTTAACCGACAGTGTATCGGGTCAAACTGTAGTGCTAGTATGGTGAGTCAGAGTGTCGAATCCTCAGGGAACTTGGTAATTCTTCTAAGTGTGGTTAAACACCAAAGAGCTGTTATTAACTCGATCTAAACCGCAATTTTATAACACAGATCACTACTATTCTACTTAACATAAAATAAATGCGTAATTTAAAAATTATTCTAATATAATATATATAGATGTACATAAATTGCAAAATATATATATAGATATAAATATATAGATACCAATATATTTTAGAACTAGACAAATAAGTTTATAGAACTAGCCAAAGTTTATATAATTGAATTATACGATTTTTTCCAGTAAACGGAATGTGCTCGATCTTTCCTTTTATTTTAGGTCCAATTGAGTAAATGAAACGGTGCACTCCTGAGGTTAACAATTCCTCCTCACACGAGCGTATGAAATTGTCATATGTCATTGTCATCAGTTCAATCTCCACAACTGCCCCATGCTAATCTCAGTTAGTTTGAACAAGTACCGAGTACAAATCTACCCCGGATAAAAGAGGTTATTCCATTTGTCAGACGGCCGATGTTATTCAAAAGGCTTCGGTTGTCAGGCGGATCGATTTAACTTTCCGGTGTTAGTTTCAATTAAACTGGTGATTTTAACATTATTACGATCTCGAGCACAATTTTAATAAGATTAATCTTTCCCAAGACAAATCTGCCCCCGGGTAGGAAATAGGATTCCGTAGTCACGCTTTCGCACGGCCAATTTTACCCTCCGGTTTTTCTATCTTTTATCTCATATCCTAACTTCTCTGGTCAGTTCATCGTTAGGTTATATGGTGCGATTCATCTTGGTTAATTACGTCAATCCGAATATTATCAATACGTTGCAAAATAGAAAAAGATTCAATTAACTCAATTTTAGTAAATTTTACTTAGACAGCATTCATTTACCGAAAAGATCGAAATAAAACGATTACATAACTTTGGCTAGTTATTAGATTTAGCCTAAAAATATTATAACAACGAAAAAGATAAAAACAAACATAAATACTTTAGAAAATTTACCCGATTACAAATGATGAATCAGAGTTGTATTCTTCCGGACATTACAACGACTTCATCAACACCGAACTTCTGATAATTTCTCGAGCATTACAACGATACTACGAGATTATTATTTTTGGCTTAAGGCCTATTTACAAACTACGAAATAAAAAGAAAACAAAGAGGAGAAGATATATATATATATATATATATATATATATATATATATATATATGATATGGTTTATATATATTGGTACATTTCGACTCGCTTGCAAATGAGCTCTTTATATAGAAGTGAAGTCCTTGGCCGGACCGGGCCGGTAGTAGGCCGGACCGGGCTGGTAGTAGGCCGAACCGGGCCGGTGTAATGATGATCTCCACCTTCTTGATTACAATCAGCATGTGCGGTGATAATTATATATATATTTATATATAATTATTAAACTTCTAAAATTCATATCTCGAGTTCTGGATCTCCAAAAATCATGATTCAAGCGGCATCGGAAAGCTCTCGGGAAAATCTACAACTTTTGTGAAGGACTCTTCTTCAGATAACGTCGTTTTAATGAGCCATTCGTTTGTCGAAGACTTTTCTCGATTACCACTTAATCGAATTGATTGGCCACTTGACCACTTCGATTGATCACTTGAGCTCTTAAGCTTGTGACACTCTCTAAATCCTTCCAGAGATATAATTATACTTCAACATGTCGATTCTCGGGGTCTTGTTTTATAAATCTGCAATAAAATACCACAAATACCCACGTAAATCTGACACGACACTCCGATTTACTAAAATCGGTACAAAATTACAACTTTTTATTATTATTACTACTAACTACTCTAAATTATAAAGATTAATATTTCATATCATTTATACCATAATTTCATATATTTTATATAGAATTCGTTGATAAAACATAACAATATAACGTATATTTAATCATATAAAAGTAGTATATCAACTACTCCCCACTTAGCTTTTGATCGTCCTCGAGCAAAAATAAGCGGTTAATAAGAGATAATATAATTGATCAGATTATAATTTTTAATGTAATTTATATTGTCAATATTATAAATATATTACTCATCCTAATTTAAAATCGTAAGAAGACGAGAAAGTGTATATAACTTAAATAACTTAAACATTAAATATTATTTAGATGAAATTGTACATGTAATACTTAATAAGTATAAATAAAATATTAGAATTATTTTTAATCGCAACTATTATGAAATCCTGGAATCGGAAACTTGGTCAGGTAGTCGACAAAAATGGCTTATAAAGTTTAGGCTCAAGATGTTGGCTAATCGGAAAAAAGGAAATCAAAAAGAAAAAGAGGCAAGTCGTACGTACCTACATCTTCATATTCTTGATCAAAAAAAATAATCATCGATTAATAGCATCTTTTTTTTTTTGCTAGGATTAAGAACTAAAAGCGTGAATGTGTGTAGAAAATCAAAACTTACAAGCATTGCTTCATCAAGATTGATCGGAGTACTACTCTTTCGATCGAAAATTACAAGTCCGGTTTCCTTAAACTTGTAATCATTCTTGAGATCTTATGATTCGAATTTTTCTTTTTCATTTTGTGCCTTCATTCCCAGCAATAGGACATTTCGAGATAATACCCTAGCTGGACTACTATCATCAGGCAATCGGGAGCTTTCGACCTCATAGTGATATAGGACATTTCGTGATAATACCCTACTCACTCAAATCATTGGTAGCTACAACCGATATGTTCTTTCTTTTAATTTGTCGATCACAGATAAGGAAGATACCTGGTATTTGATTAATTCTGTGTAAATATGGTGCTTCGTTCTTAATTCAGAATATATCCGAACTAATTACCAAAATCGACTATCTTGCAAGTGTCATGAGGTAAGATCGAATATACTAATACTTATCTAATTTTTCCAATCTCAGCATATACCAAAACTTAGCTTTTATGTCTTCATTTCTTTTCATAAGTACGTACAAACTTGCGGAATTTCAAGGAAATGTAGACCAAAATTAGTTAAAACTTGGTTATTTAATCACAATTGACAATTTCGAGTGAGGTCTTGATCACTCTAATCAAGGCTGACATAAGAACAAAAATTGGAAATTTAGGTATGCTATTTGGCTATAGTTATATTTTTGTGGTGCCAAAAATCGACATCCCTAGTCCAATTCCAAACTCATAATTCATTTTTGAAAAGAAAATGATTCTAAAAATTTTACTTTTAATTATCAACATACTTATATAATTTCATAAAAACAATATCTAATATTAATTACTCAATTATATAAACTTAAAATCTTATTAAAATCTAAATTAGGCATAAAATATGATTATAATATATCTAATATACTTTACTTAATTAAAAACTTATTCTTTCAAATTATATCATTTTTTATTCATATTTATATATTAACTACTATAAAAAATTTGAAATAAGTAATAAAATTTTTGATAATTTTATAATTTATAACTATTTTCGAAAATTTTAATGAATTTTCTAACCTAACTCTTACTCCCCACTTACGAAGTGGCATCGTCCCGATGTTCAATGAGTATTAAATAAGTAGGTTGGAAAAAAAAATTAAAATTTTCTATTATCGTTATTATTCCGATTTTAATTTTAGCGTATACTAATTATATCATTAAATAACAAACAAACTTAAAAAAATGAGACATATATATATTAAACAAGATAAATTATTACAAACTAAAAAGAAAAACATAAACTTAACTAACTAGAAAAAAAAACTTCAAACTTAACTTAATTTAACTTATTAAAACTTAAACATCATCAACAAACCACCAACAAACTATCTAGATCGTAGACGAACAACCCGGTGTATCAACCGGCAATAATCCAACTCGACTATCTCTAGACGGAAAAATCTCATCCGTCTCCAGCTCTCCCACTCCACTCATCTGAGTACACAGGCGCGAAATCAACCAAGAATTAGGCATAGGTTTGCCCCTACTACCTCTCGTGATTGCAAACTCCAACACCGTCCTTTGAATCAAAATTCCCCAATCGACAAATACACCAACTGTCAAAGCATACAGCAGAAGCATTTCATTTCACTAAGGCTCCCGAAATCCCAAGTAGGATACACCCTAGAATTAATGAAATGTTTCCACGCCTTCAGGTGTGGAAGTAGAGCACGAGTAGACATATCGTGATTTTTGTCGAAAAGTGGAAACAGACATTGGAAAGACTCATGGACTCTGTTCAAATGATTGTGTGGATTTTGTAAGCCCCATGTTATCTCAAAATGCTGCATTTAAACCGGTGGAATTGCAAAAATTTGGTTGATAATAGATGAAGAGAAGGGAACAGCCACTCCTCTTACTGAAACAATTTGAGTGATATCGATCATGGACGTCGTCATGAGGGCAGAATAAAATTCTCGAACTATCGAGACATTTATCCTTCCTCTCGGCGTACTGACAAATTTTTTCCAACCAAAACTTCGAATAATAGTTTTTCCCCATTGATCAATCTTATCGACATTTAAACCTTTCTCCAACTGGATTGGAGAATTCGCAAAACGATGGTGTAAAATGATATTCTCATTAGAAGCTTGAGATTCCGGAAGATCCGGGGTATTTGGCTCGTATGAATTAACCGACGGTGAGGAGTGGTTCGACATTTTAAAACTAGATGAAAATTTAAAAACAGAGTTGAAAGTAAAAGGAAAGACAGTGAATGATATGGTAAGGTTTCCTCATGCCCTTACCTCTTTTAATAGATGGAAAAGTTTACATACGTGGATGCATTAGACGGACTCTAAAAATGACTCACCCCTTTTTCTTCACGGCTCGGGCCGGTAATAGGCCGGACCGGTCCGGCCTCATCTTTCTTTTACTGAGGACAGAGGTGAAAGTCAAATTGTATTTTGGTTTTTTTTACTTCACGTGCCTATTACTACCTACTTCCTTGAAGATATTTCATAATGATTAATCTAACTTGATACGAACGGATAAAACGACACATTATATTTTTGTAAAATGACGTAATAATTATACAAAAATCATTTTTGGGTTTTTTTTTATAGTTTTTAGAAAAACTAAAACGATTTAAAATGCAAACCAAATTTCGATAAAACGACTATAAAATCAAACTAAACGAAAATGAAAACAAACCAACATCTAAATGACAAACGTCGAATAAAATGAAATGTGCAGTAAAAAAAATGTTTAATCAAACATAGTTATTAAATTCAATCTTCTTCATAGCCTTCCTCAGGATCGACATGAAAGCTTGAACTCGGAAACGACTGAGAAGCTGGTGGCTGAACTGTAGTCGTGGTCCTGACTGAACTATCAAGACCCATCGAACTCATGCCGGTAGTGATATGTGCAAACTCAGTGAATCCTCCCCAACTAGACATCGCTGGTCTCTGAACACCTGTAGAAAATACACCTGTACCACTCGATTGGCTCCCAAAAGGATATGATGATGGATGAAAGCTCGAAGGTGGTGGAATAGGTGTTACCCACTCTGGTAAGGTATAAGGATCTGACTGACAAGGTGGATAGGCAGGATCATTAAAAGTAGGATTACGAAGCAACTGCTCGTTCCTCCTTAAACCTCTACGAATATCATCACACCACTGCCTACTACTTTCAGCATATAAAGCCATGTTGGCTTGACCACGTGCAACGTCTGACACTAAAGATTGAAACATATCATAGGTGATAGTGTTGGAGAAAGGAGTTTGTTGAGGCTGACTAGAAAAAGATGGAAAAGAAGAAGATGTGAAGACTGGTGGAGTTGGTTGAGTTTGACGGTTTCTAATCAAAGAGCGTATACTACCATCCGGAAGCCTAGTCAAACTCGGTCCAATCAGATTTGCATCGCGTAGATAATTTGTCATTAGGCGGGGACTGGTACTCCCACCCTACGACATAAATCTGAGATAAAACAAGGGAAGTACAGATGACTCCCTGGTCTGGCGATGACAATACTCTCGAAAATTCTTTTAAACATGACCTTACCAACATCCACTCTGACATCGTTTACCATCGCCCAAGCGATACAAACATCTTCCTTTCCAAAAGCAGTATGTTTACGTGAAGGGTAGATATTATGGCTAATAAATCTTTTAATTGCCCTTAAACCTCTAAAACAATTCCCGTAGTTAAACCGATTTTCTACCCACACAGCGGTTGGGTCAAAAGCATTCTGAGCTCTCAGGGCAGTCTGCTCCAAGCTTGCAGGATCATCTAAATTATAAACTGCCCTGTAATCCTCCTCATCAGGAAAAACTTCAACTCGTAGAATTGCATTTATGACTTCAGGGTTAAAAGGAATATTTATGGCTCTTAGGGGTACAGTTTGCGACTAAGTAAGCTGATCTTGTGACAATGTAGATAAAACTGAATAAAATTCAGCTACTAGAGTCGTATTAATCTCCCCTTCTCTTCTGGCTGCTAGTTCTAACCACTGTCGTTTTCTAAAGATATCTTTAACTTCATCACCTAAGTCATCCAAGTCTAATCCCTTTTCAACCAAGACATCACATTTACTATAAACTTTCTCATATGCTTTCTTAGCCTCAGGTGATGCTGTCTTATCAAAACTTACGGCTTCTTCTTCAGATGATAAAATTATTGTGCCTACTACCGGAGTTGAAATAGGAATGTTTGATTTACGCTTTTTAGAGACTTTCCTACTCGACTCAGCCATTCTATGATATTGGTAATGCCAATCAACAACAAAAACAACAACAAAAACAACAAAAATAAAAATGTCACAACACACTCAAAAATCAAAACAGTTGAAATTAAGCTAAAAAATTATGAAAAATACGAAATTGATAACTACATAAACTAAATTATACCTTAATATGAAGAAAACGTTGAAAAGTAGGCCGGAAAAGTGATAAAAGTCGCCGGAAAGAATGTAGCTTGTTTTTTATCCTTTTTGAATTTTGTAATTTTTGTGGAAGAGAGGAGATGAATGTAAGAAGAAATCAAGTAGTGGTGTAGTGTGAGATGAATTTTTGTGGAAGAATTGAAGAAAAATTTCGAGTGGTGGGGTTTGGTGTGGGGTGCGGCTGCTAGAAGAAAATTAGGGAAGAAGAAGAAGAAAAAGAGGGTCCCCGTATTTTTATGTTTTTAGACCCCGGACCGGTCCGGATTCAGGGCCGGATCGGTCCGTGTTCAATTTTTTCACTTTTCCGATTTTTTTTTTTTTTTTTTTTTATGATTTTTTTGATAAAAACTTATATAAAACCTTAATAAAACTTAATTAAACTCTTAAAGATAAGTTTATAACATTTTACAACTTAATAAAATCTTTATAACACTTAAAAAGTTTATAAAAATTTACTAAATTTATATCAACTCTTATAAAACATCTAAATAAAAACTAAAGAAAACTTTCATAAAACTTTTATAAAACTTCTCAATTTTCATAAAGATCCAATTTTATAAAATTCTCAGAAGTTATGCGAAAATTTTATAAAATAAAATATAAGAAAAATACTCGAAACTTAAGGGGTTCCTGATTCTTCGATTTCTAAATCTTCCAGAGTTCTGATATAACGCTCAATCAACCTAACTCCTAAAAATGAAGCATTTGAATTATCTCTCAGAATTCCATCGGGATTTTCGGATAACCACCTAATCGTTCCCTTCCTAACAATATTCAAACACTCATCCTGGGATTTGGTTGTGTTTTTCCCACGTCGTCCAACATGTTCACTTTTTCCACGTTCTCGCATCTCATCAGAAACTTTGCCCTTCTTTTTATCGCACTTCTTGATGTTCCATTACAAACTTCTTTCAATCTGATCTCTCTCAACAATTTCTTGTTTTGTTCAAAAACTAAAGCTTCTATAGCAAACGCGACATCTTTATCTAGGCCTAATTTCAAAAGTAAAATAAAAACTCCTATTCTATCTAAAAAAGGCATCCAGTTCTTTTACGTCTATCCGGTAAAAGACGAAAAGAGTTTAAACATAATTAAAAATACAGAAAAGTAGAGTAAAGATAGATAGTACCTGGTATTCGGCTGATTCCAGTTTCTCTGCTTTTCAGTTCTTTTGTTTTTCTGCTTTTTCAATTTGTCGAGGGATCAATCAGTAGCATTATTTCTTCTTTCAGTGTGATTCCTTCTCCCTCCACAAATAACTTTACTCTGTGGCCATTGGCTATAAAAGTTGTATTTCCATCAGTTAGTTCAACAGCTCCAGATTTGTAAACCCGTGTTACCTTAAATGGACCTGTCCATCTTGACTTAAGCTTACCTGGAAACAACTTTAAACGTGAATTGTACAAAAGCACTCGATCACCTACATGGAACTCACGTTTAAAGATTCTCTTATCATGGAAAGATTTCGTGCGTTCCTTGTAGATTCGAGCGTTTTCATAAGAATCGAGACGAAATTCTTCTAACTCTGTTAATTGAAGCAATCTATGATCACCGATAGCCTTAGGATCGAAATTCAGAAATTTTATAGCCCAGAAGGCTCGGTGTTCTAACTCAACTGGGAGATGACAAGACTTACCTAAGACTAACTTATAGGGAGAACAACCAATTGGTGTTTTAAAAGCTGTTCTGTACGCCCATATTGCATCATCTAATTTAACTGCCCAGTTTTTACGATTTGAATCAACTGTTTTCTCCACGATTCTTTTGATTTCTCTATTAGACACCTCTACCTGACCACTGGTTTGCGGATGATAGGGCGTTCCTAACTTATGTGTTACACCATATTTTTCAACTATCTTAGTAAATGGTTTATTACAAAAGTGTGACCCTCTATCACTAATGATAGCCCTCGGAATGCCATATCTGGTAAATATATTCTTTTTAAGGAATCGTATGACAACTTTGGTATCATTAGTGGGAAGAGCTTCAGCTTCTACCCATTTCGAAACATAATCTACCATTACAAGAATAAATCTTTTTCCAAAAGATATAGGGAAAGGTCCCATGAAGTCTATACCCCAAACATCAAATAACTCACATTCTAAAATAGGTTGCATAGGCATTTCATGTTTTTTAGATACATTTCCCCATTTTTGACAAGACTCACAAGATTTAACATACTTCTAAGCATCTCTATATAGTGTAGGCCAATAAAAACCACATTGTAAAACTTTAAAAGCAGTTTTCCAACCTCCATGATGACCTCCTGCCTCACGATCATGGCAAAATGATAAAACACTTAAAATTTCATTATCAGGCACACATTTTCGATTATCCCATCCGAACATTTACGGAAAAGGTCCGGTTCCTCCCAGTAATAAAATTTTAAGTCATAAAAGAACTTCTTTTTCTGTTGCCAAGTCCAATGAGACGGAATATAATCACAGGTTAAGTAATTAATGATATCTCCAAACCAAGGTGAAATTTCCTTAGAAGGAATTCTATTTTTTAATAACTGCATGGTTGAAGGAGTATCTATTCTAAATAGTTGTTCATCAGGAAATGAATCTTTAATTTCAATTCCTATTTCTTCATCATTTTCCATTCTACTTAGATGATCTGCTACTACATTCTCACTTCCTTTTTTATCTTTAATTTCAATATCGAATTCTTGAAGTAAGAGAATCCATCTAAGAAGACGAGGTTTAGCATCTTTCTTACTTAGTAAATACTTCAGGGCTGAATGGTCTGTATAAATTATTACCTTAGAACCAACAATATACGATCGAAACTTATCTAAGGCAAAAATCACAGCCAACAGTTCTTTTTCTGTAGTTGCATAATTTAGTTGAGCAATGTTTAATGTGTGAGATGCATAGTAAATAGCTTTGAGAATTTTATTATATCTTTGACCTAAAACAGCTCCTACAGCTAAATCACTCGCATCACACATAATCTCAAATGGCAAACTCCAATCTGGTGCTACTAGCACTGGTGCAGTAGTCAACCTCGCTTTTATGGTCTGAAAAGCTTCCATACATTTACTATCAAAGTTAAAAGGTACTTCCTTTTCAAGTAAATGACTTAGAGGCTTTGCTATTTTTGAAAAATTAGCAATGAACCTTCTATAAAATCATGCATGTCCGAGAAATCCTCTTAGGGTCCTTAAATTAACGGGTGGAGGTAATTTTTCAATTACTTCGACTTTAGCTTTATCAACTTCAATACCTTCTTCAGAGGCTCTGTGACCTAAAACAATCCCTTCGATACCATTAAGTGACATTTTTCCCCAGTTTAGTACTAAATTGGTATCTTCACAGCGTTGTAACACTCGTTCTAAGTGTAACAAACAAATATCGAATGAATCTCCGTAAACACTAAAGTCATCCATAAAAATTTCTAGGAATTTCTCAACCATATCAGCAAATATAGCTATCATACACCTTTGAAACGTAGCTGGTGCATTACATAAACCAAACGGAATTCTTTTATAAGCAAAAGTTCCATAAGGACAAGTGAAAGTAGTTTTTTCTCTATCTCCTGCTGCAATGAATATCTGTAAATATCCTGAATAACCATCTAAGAAACAGTAATACTTATGTCCACTTAAACGTTCCAACATCTGAACTATGAATGGAAGTGGATGATGATCTTTCTTAGTATGATCATTTAGTTTTCTAAAATCAATGCACATTCGATAACCGGTAATCTCTCTAGTCGGAATCCATTCATTCCTTTCATTCTCTTTCACTGTGAAACCTCCTTTCTTTGGTACCACTTGAGTTGGACTAACCCATTCACTATCTGATATGGGAAAAATTATCCCTATTTCTAATAGCTTAATGACCTCTTTCTTAACAATTAACTGCAAATTTGGGTTGAGGCGGCGTTGCGGTTGAATACAAGGTTTAGCATCTTCCTTCAGAATTATCTTATGAACGCAAATCTCAGGGCTAATACCTCGAATATCGGCAACTGTCCATCCAAAAGCTTTCTTATGCTTTTTCAACATTCTAAGTAATTGATCTTCTTGTTGCTCAGTTAAAGATGATGAAATAATAACCGGTAATAGATTATTAGTTTCAAGAAAAGCATACTTCAGATTTAAAGGTAACGGTTTCAATTCCAGATTCTTAGGTGGATCTTCCAGTGATGGTTTAAGAACTGGTCCTTCTAGTTCTAATTCCAAATACTTATGCCATGATGGTTTAAAAGTAAAACTTCCTTTATCTAGAGAAAGAATTATCCCTTTCATTTCGGTGTCTTTCTCATCTTCCTTATAGATAGACAGAGTTAAGCATTCTTCTAATCTGTCTTCAAAAGTTGTTAACTGATTATCATAGACAGAATGAATATTGTCTATAAAAGAACATGATTCTGGTGATTTATATGGATGGTTCATTGCTTTGAAAATATTGAAAGTATCTTCATCTTCATTGACTCTCAGAATTAATTCTCCTTTCTGGACATCTATTAAAGTTCTTCATGTAGCTAGAAATGGTCGACCTAAGATAAGTGGCGCTGAATATCCTTCTTCCATTTCCATAACTACAAAGTCTACTGGAAAATAGAACTTGTCTACTTTAAACAACACGTCTTCAATAATTCCTTTAGGGTATTTAATCGATCTATCTGCCATTTGCAGAGTCATTTCAGTCTTCGTAAGATTTCCTATGCCTAGCTTCTTATAATCCTCATAAGACATGAGATTTATACTAGCTCCAAGATCACATAAGACCTTTTTAAACAGAAATCCTCCAATCTCACATGGAATGGTAAAACTTCCAGGATCTTTCAGTTTAGGCGGTAACTTATCTTTGCAAAACTATGAGAACATTCTTCATTTAGGCATATATTCTCATATTCCTCTAATTTTTTCTTGTTTGACGAATATCTTTCAGAAACTTTCCATAAGCAGGCATACTAATTAGAGCTTCGATAACAGGGATATTAACATGAATATGACGAAAAGTATCAAGGAAACGAGCATACTTTTGATCAGTTTTAATCTTTTTAATTTGATCTTTAGGTGGGTAAGGTAAAGATTCTAAATCTATAACCTTTGATCCCAAATTCATTTTCTCTTTTCCTTTCTCCTTAAACGTTTGAGTATTACTTGATCGCCAAGTATCATGATCTTGAGTTTTTTCTTTTAAGACATTCCCCGAATCAATCTCTACTCCAGATTCCTTCAGTTCTTCCTGTTTTTCATCCTTGTTTTCATTATCCTCTACTCTAACATGTTCCTTGAATAAATTCCTTAAATCTTTATCCATGGGATCTTTCAAAATCCTAGGGATTTTTACCCATTTCTCACCTTCATTTTCAGGTTCCAAACTTCTATTCCTTTTCAAGAAATTCTCTATAATTTCTTCTTCCTCTTCAGTGAATTCAATTTCATCTTTAGTTCCATCATTTTTTCCATTTAAATCATTTTCTACTTCATTATTCCTGAAGTTTTCTACTCCATTACTACCACAGAGTTTTCTACTTCTCGTAACTACAACATTTACCTCTCTTGGGTTTCTTTCAGTATTGCTTGGTAATCCTCCAGGTGGTCTACTGTTGTTACGTTCACCTTCCCTACTCAAATGATCTTCCATATTCCTCAATGAGGCTTCTATTGTTCTCATTCTGGTATCATGTCCACTCATAGATGTTTTCATTGTAGTCATATCTTTAGTGACTGTACATATAGAAGTCATCATTGTTTCCATATTCTTAGCTTGAGTAGATACTACACCCATCATATTTTCCATTAGTTTTTTCCCATTTTTCAACTCCTTCTGCAGGTTCAGTTGAACTTTGAGTTACTGGTATACTTTGAGTGGTATGTTGATGATAGGATCTAGGTAATGATTGTAAATTCTGATTAGATGTGTTTTCTTGATAAACTTGATTATTATTCCTATATGGGACTTTGGATATGGCGGTTGTCCTTGCTTACTAGGGTTTTCGGACCATCGATAAGTAGGGTGATCTCTTCGATAGCATTAAACGAGTTTGAGTATGCATTGTTCAAATTCCTATGCTGCTGAAGAAAACTCACCTCCTCTCTTGAATATCACATTGGTTCTTCGATCCCTAATGGCATATTTTCCTGATTCGAGTATTCAGTTGGTGTACTATTTTCTGAACTTTGGTTTTTGTTCGATTGTAGGCCATCAAATTTCCTACTCAAATTTTCTAAATGTGCTAGAACTTCCGTATTAGATGTACATTCTCCTGCAAAAGCTACTTTTCGGTGCTAGAACCGGTTTCCCACATTCTGTTGTTTTTGGAAATCTTTTCTATAGCATCGTAAACTATTTGAGCTTCACTCATCATTAAAGAACCACCACATGCATGATCTACATCGGCACGTGAATCTTTCCTTAATTTACGACAAAAAAGTTGAATTTGCATATCTAAGGAATAACCATGGTCGGGACAAGCTCTTAACAATTTTTTAAATCTTTCCGAGGCATTCCCAAGCGTTTCTTCAGATCCTTGTCTAAAGTTAGCAACCTCGACTTTTAATTCCAAATTTTGTCCAGGAGTGAAATATTGTTTCAGAAATTCAGTTTGAATCTCCTCCCAACTAGTAAGTGAATGATGTGGAAGAGACATAAACCAATTGTTAAGGGTGTTTTTATATGTTTTATAAGGCTATAATTAATGATAATTTCCCCCGTATTTGTATTATTTGCATAAAGAAATAAGTGTTTAGACGAAATATTGAGCATGTGGTGTTTTTAATAAGTTAATCACAAAATTAGTCAATTTATGCGTTTTATTGATGAATTTATATTTAATTGGACATTATTACATTTTGCGATATTTTTATGTGTTATAGATGCACAAATTCGAGCTCAAGAGGTGATTCAAAGATGATCAAGTCGGATTTAATTAAAGAGGAAGAGATAATGGTGATTGGATTTGATTGAAAAGAGATAGATATGAGAAAATCAAGTTTTCGCGTCTCTGAACCGGCGTCCGTTATTGAACGGCCGTCCAGCTGGACGGGCGTCTGAAGATAGTGGACGAGCGTCCAGGATGATATTTTTGATTCAGGAAGTTTTGACGCTGGAGTGGACGGTGGCTAGACGTGCGTCCAATCCCAGCTCGGCCCGACTCAAATAAGTTTTGCTATCTGGACTGGCGTCCATGACCTTGGACGGGCGTCCATGGCCGACTTAACCCTAGCCGACCTAAAATCCTATAAATAGCAGCGTGTATTAAACCCTAGGGGATATCTCATACGCATTATTCATACACCCCAGAAAAAACCTAGCAGCCGCATAGTCCAAGGAGAAAACGCGGAGATGAATTCTCCAATCCAATAATCATGTCAATCAACATGATTGTTGGCTAAGCACATCGCGGTGGGACAACGGATGAAACCGATCAACATCAACACCAACTAGATGATTTTTAGCTCCATGTTTAGTGAGTAAAAGTTACAGTTTTTCATCAATTGGATATTGTTCTTTATTGCTTACGTTTTGTTTGAATCAAAGGATCAATGAAACTACTTTTATGCTTTGAATTTGTATGAGAATATTGTTCAAGCTTTGATTTATTTCAATTGATGCAATTAGTTGTAATTCGAGAGATCGTTTATAATTAATTGAGTAGAGTTTTGCAGACGATCTCATGATCTTGTTTTGCATGCCGTTTAGTTTTGCTTGAAAAAGAGAACAAAACCCTAGAATTTGTTTAAAGGAATTCAATTGAATTCGTGGTAGATCATTACTTAAAATCGTAACATTAACTTGCCATCTAGTTGGGGTTGGGTTGGTTGATTGGTGGATTCCCGTTGCCTTGCCGTTCCTTTTAATTATTTGATAAACCAAATCGTTCGTAACGACTTTGATTGCTTCGTTTAGTTATTCTTTAAAACCCTAGCTTTTACATACTGTTTTTCTGCATATTTTCTGTTTCTAGATCGTAGTCGGACGCCCGTCCACATTAGTGAACGCCCGTCCATAGTCGAGTTTTCCTGTTTCCTGCTTTAGTTTAGTTTTACTCATCGTTTTTATATTATAGTTAGTATAGACCTTGGTTTTAGGTAATAAATTGTGACATAATCGATATATTAACTGCACTTTAATCCGATAAACATTCGACTCCCTTAGGACGACCCGTAAACACCCTATACTACGAGCCTTATACTTGGGGTGTTTCGGTTTATAAATTTAAAACTAGTTTTTACCGAACACCAATCTCGTGCTCGTCCTTTTAAAGAAAAAGGAAACATAGTCATCCTCGTTAATTCCTTATGAGCACCTTGACTTTTTGCTGTATTGCACAGTTCTTCAAAAAGATAGAGATGATGATGTGGATCTTCATCATCCTCTCCTAGGAATTGGGCTCTTGCGTCAATTAAACCAAAAAGATGAGATTTAATTTCGAAATTATTTGCTCCTTCATTGGGTAAAAGTATGGGATTATTAGTCTGGTTTCTTCTCATGGTTTGATCACAGATAAGTCTCGGGTTTGGTGGGTTATTACGATTATTCTGGTTCCGATTCTGATTATTTCTATTATTATTATTATTATTATTATTATTAGGGTTAACGGGGTTTTGTCCATGCCCTAGAGCATGTTCCAGCCCTTGTTCAGGTGTTTCATCACTGATTTCAGCCATTCTCGTATTTCTGTTTGAAGATGATTCGTCAGGATTTCCCTGACTAGTATGACCACGTTTACTCTCTACTCTTAACTGCCTTTCGTAAGTGTTTATGTCAAGCTTATAAGGAGTGAGTGGGGCCTTACCACTTCTGGTCATCAACTAACGAAAATAGAAAATAACACGAAATTGATAGTAGTAAAAATTGGTAACTTACCTATAAGGTAAGTACCAACGAAAAATAAAATAGAAATGGGATAAGAAAAGTGTTGACTTATTCTCGAGAATTTTGAGCTAATACAAGTAGTAACCATAGACACACAAAAAAAAATAGCGACGTTCCCCGGCAACGGCACCAGAAAGCTGACGTGGCCTTTTCTAGTGCTAAACCAGTCCTTAACCGACAGTGTATCGGGTCAAACTGTAATGCTAGTATGGTGAGTCAGAGTGTCGAATCCTCAGGGAACTTGGTAATTCTTCTAAGTGTGGTTAAACACCAAAGAGCTGTTATTAACTCGATCTAAACCGCAATTTTATAACACAGATCACTACTATTCTACTTAACATAAAATAAATGCGTAATTTAAAAATTATTCTAATATAATATATATAGATATATAAATATATATAGACTAGCCAGAAACCCGTGCATAATGCACGGGACAACTGAACTCTTATATATAAAAAATCAGGATATACCAACGTGGAGTTATTTACGCAACATTGCTATCATTAAGAGGAAAAGGTAATTTCCATTTCAATCATTTGCACTCGAACACTTAGCAGCACAAAGAGAGAAATCAAAATAAGTAGATCGAATTTCATTGAATAGTGAGATGAAATGGGAATCACAATTTTCACATGATCTAGATAGCTGCAAACCCTTGCACGCTGATAACTATTATCTACAAACCGACACATTGCAAAAATAGATAACAAAAACCTACACCAAGTAACAAAGGCGTAAAAAAAGTATCACGACAAAAATTGAAACTCCCATTTTCTGACAACGCCATCTCTCACCAACGTTTTATTTCCAAAAAGATAAAATAAAAACTATGGTTGCAAATCTTCCATTTCTTCTTCTGTTTAAAGACTCAAAATATTATGTTCAATCTTCCATTTATTTAACCGTACCATTTGCTTGAAGCGTTTCCTTTCACTTGTGAGTAATGTCAATGTCCTTTGTGTTACTATACTCTTGATGCTCATTAGGGTTTAAGGACAAAATAAAACTTTAAAATGCTCTTACAATTCGATGCATACACCGAAAGGCCTTTGACGGATAGTTGAGAATGTCATGCATCATTAATCCTCAAGTTATGATAAAAGCCCAACATGTCGATGATAAACAGATGAACTGAAATTGGTCATTACAAAGGGCTGCAAAACGCCATCAACCTGATATCAGTGAAAGGAGTGCAATGAAAACATATACGCTAAGAATCACTTATATGAAAGTTTTCAAAAAACGTAATTAAAGCTAAGTGCACAAAAATAATCACAAACTGAATTGTTTTTCAAAGGCCACCATAAGGTACATGGAAATGAAAAAAGCATGCGACATAATTTTTCATAACCATACACCCCTCTATGAATGCAAGTGAACAAATAAAATCATGTTGAAATATCTAACGTATAACATGGATATACCGATCCTCAATGACAATTGACATATGCCAAAAAAAATTGTTTTAGCAAGAAGGAAAAAAAAACCTACACTAAAATGCATGGCATGCTGCAACACATTCAACACGTACCTTAAATAGATTATTACCGAAGTCCGAAGGGTTGATCAATAGCAATAATCCATGACAAATGGGTATGAGAACACCGAATGTAGTAAATAAAAGCCACTTTGAAGAAAGTGATTAATGCCAACTGCCAAGCCAATAAAGGACTATACAACTTCGAGGCAAAAAATATAAATCACTTGGCTATATGGATCTATCTCAGTGAGAACAATAAGTACTAATAATCACAGGGCTATATACTGATATACACAAATTGAACATTAGGATCTGCATGACTACAACAACAATGATGGTCAGTCAGAGTAAAAACGTTGGGCTAGAATTTACATTAGCAAACTAACATTCCTTTTTAGAGGTGTTTATTCCTCCCATAATAAAGACTGTATATAATCTTCCTTCACCATAAAACAACAGCAACAAACACATACAATAAATGCTTTTTTATATACCTGAACATGGACTAAACAACTCTATCACTGCTATTTAAGGAGACGAAAAAGGGAAGTTGTATTCAAAATATCCATCATTCTCGAACTCCTGAAACTAAAGCACATCACAATCGAATACAAACACAGATGTCTCACTTTAAAAACATTACGTGAACAATCATATTTCAAGTGAATATATCTATATTATATTGCAAGCCATACCTTTAAGCATACCTCTCTAACATACCATCGAAATTCACAGAATCTGCAACTCTTTCTCTATGTTCCGAATTCTCATCAGCTGCATCAAAACTTCCATAGAACACACCTGCATTAACTCTATCTCTAAGTTTAGGATTCTCATCAATTGGATATGCGAAAAATTCCATAGAACAAAAAAGATAATACCTAGATGATAACATGATTCGGCACCAATTGTGTGTCTAATTTTATGTTGCCCCGTGCATGAACACTCTCAAATTGGATTCCTCATCTTCCGTTAGCTACTTCACCTTTGTATTGTTCACATAAATACCAGGCATAACTGCTGAAGTCACACAGTCATTTGAAGAAGACGACCCAAATAACACTATCAAAGGGAGGAGGAAAACAACACAGAAAAGCCAACAGTTAACAGGTGTTTAAAATGTTGAACCAAGGGCTTTTCATGTCCAGTTCCAGGACCCTACACCTATATTTTTGCAAAATTATACACTATGAATATACTAAATGACTGAATTAAACACGGTTTTTTTACAGGGTATAAGCCGGGTCGAAATAAGGGTTTGGATCAAAATTCCGGGTAATCGATCTAACGTCGGATTGCACGGGACTGCATATTGTATAAAAAAAAGTCCGCCCTGGCACCCCACCAAAAAAAAAAAAACGGTCCATGAAAGTGGAGGATGAGTGAAATTTATGGATTTGAGTTTCCTAAACCTCCGAATTCCATTTCCGTCCTTGTGCACAATATCAAATTCTTGAAAACATTATAATTTTTTAATGAAGAAATTTTAAGATACATATTACACTAAGAATATTACCTTTGATGGATTAAATCCCTACTACCCCTGACAATGGATTGGACCTTTCTGCTCCCAACGTAGAACCTCTTTCGATTACATCCTCGAAATAAAGAGTTTCACATGCGTTTCATAAACATCCTTTAAATAAACCACATAAAATAGTATCACAACTAAAAAAAGACCTTACATAGCAAAAATAAGAAGGCAGGTTATGGTATGTATGACTTTTGAAACTTAGAAAGATGGCAACTACTATACATTGTTTGAATATTAATCTGTAGCAAAGAAATATGTGGGGAAAAATAACGTAGCTACCGTCTCCGTGGCCAGTAAACAACCGTGTTATTTCAGAAAGGGAAAGAACACAATATATTGGACAACAGAAGTAATACTTAGAAGGCAACTTACTGAATTTTTTGGTAGCACGTGATGACCGATGAAGCTGCAATTTTGAAATATACACTATAGAGAAAGACAAATTGAACATGTATGACGTTTTCTTTTAAATAGCAAGACACAAAATTCATGTGATTTAAATGTGTTTCTTTGAAAACAAATAGCTTTCACCTATTTCAGTTCATTGTCAACTCTGAATGAATTGCAATCTTGCAACAAATTAACATATGAAGTGAGCAAAACCCAATCTTAACGGATTAGTTCAATTTCGGAATCAACAAAGTATGAATTTGTTGCCGTTGATAAGGGGGTACATAGGCTTTTACCCATATATATATACGCTATTGTTTATGGAAGAAGGAAAGGAGATATAGTTTGAGATACGCAGGGGTGCCGATTGCCGAGTTTCCTTGAGGTGGTTTGAAACTGACCAACTGAGGATTAGCGTAATCAATCACTCCAGAATGGTAATGGAAACAACACTGTCAAGACATTTCTTTTACTTGCTTTCATCCAACAAATCAACATGAGCTTTCATATAACTTCTAATCAAATAAATAACTAAAAAGCCATAATTACGAACCTTGATAGTCGTGCCCATAACTCTGGAATAGTCAAAAAATAAAATGAATTCAGAACAAAATGTAAGCTAATTTCAATTGCTCCGTGCCAATTGATTGTGAAACGATTCTCGAATTTATACAAACCAAAATCAACGTAATCGCCGGTGCAAATGATTGAAGAGGAAATGCACAAATAATAAAAAAAAGAGGTTGACTGACCATGAGAAATACTCGTATAGCCAACGGATCTACGGTAGCCAGAAGAGCTCCGGCGACGGCAGATGTCGACCACCACGCTTTGACCACGGCTATTATTATTGTTTTCCTATTACTGCTGCTAGATATAGTTTGAGATACGCCCGACTGCCGAGTTTCCTGGAGGTGGTTTGAAACTGAACAACTGAGGATTAGGGTTTGAAATTTGAAACCCGATGATAGAGTGTTTTTTTTAAGTTTGGTGTAATGCCATGAGCCTAGAAAAGATATGATGTTAACTGATTGTTGTGACTGCAAAAGATAAGACAATGGGATGATATTGTTGACATCTTGAAGAACATTTGGAGTTGGTGTGACTGCGTCTCGGTCTTAAACAGGGCACTTGAGAAAATGTTGTCAACTTCATCCACGACTGCGTCTGGGCTTCGAGTTTGCAATACTTCTCTGACGTCCTGAAAAAAAATCTCTAAAGGAGATGAAAAAAGTGCTCTGTTTAAGACCGAAAAAGAAAAAGAAATCGAAGCTGTAAATTTGTAATTAATCTTAATTAATATTGGAGCAGTGTTCAAATGTGCAACTATAGGGGAAATCGAAGCTGAGAAATCGATGATAGGAAAATATGTTGTAGATTCTCTAAATTATTCTATTTGCTTGAATATTCGATGAATCTTTTCTTATCTTATGGTTTATGAATTTTTGAGATTTTGGTATTTCTACCTTAACCTTCTGATGAGCATAAAATCTACCCCAACAAAAACAATTTATAAGGACTCGAAACTGTGGGTAAACTAACTCTCTAACCGGCAGTGGACCGGGTCGATTGTGAGTAAAGCTACAGGAGTCCGAGGTCGAACCCAAAGGAATCGTGTTTGTAAGTACCAAAGTGGACGTAATGCTTAGTCTAGGTGATCAAAGTTCTTAAGGTTTTGTTTACTACAACGACACTGAGTGATTCTAACTAACGAGTCTAAAGATAAAAAGAAAGAAAGAAGATTAAACTACTAAGTTTTAAAGATAGTTAAAGAGACATAGCCGAACCATGATCAAAATAGCTAGTTTCACCCCAAGGAATGACAAAACCGGGAGTGTGCAATAAACGGACGAACTCTTACATTCAAATTCACGGGTACGTACTCCTAATCCCGGTGCTAAGGTCTCGAACAACTCTTCCCCAACACCTTATGCCAAGTCAACTAACCTTTCCTAAGAGAGATTCATTCACAAGACAATCATGCACGAGAGCCGTTTAAACGTTAAAAACGAGTAACCTCGCACTACAATGCGATCCTAGAACCCTTTTCCCCACACCCTCTCTCTCGAACAACTCTCAAGAGTGGTGTGTGTGATTTTTGACCTAGGTGATCAATCTAGCCCAAATCCGTTATAACAAGTTCTAAGACGTGAAAGATGCAAGAAACAACAATAAAAAGCACTACACACTCCCAATTTCATCACCCAAAGGGTGATTTCACCAAATTTCACATGATTCGGCTATGGAGATGTTTAGCTACACATTATACTAATCAAAACATGCATAAAACAGTAAATAAGAGCCATAACAAGTAAAAGAGAAGAGAGATATACCATAAAATTGCAGAAATTCGAGTTGAGATCCAAAAAGTACAAAATATAGAAGTAATTAAAAGGTGGTCTCTTAGTGTTTGAAATGAAAATCTAAGCTAAGAAATGGAAAGATTAAGCTAAGATGTTGTTGATTTACACTAAGAGAGAGTATTCTAAGCTATTACAAAATTCGAACTATGAAAGGGGTAGAGTTTGGCTAAGAAGATGAATAATAATCCCAAAATGGACTAAGGGGGGTATTTATAGGTGGAGGGAAAAATCCTGCAGATTTTGGTTCGAACGCTGGTTCCAGATGAGTGGAACGTGCGTTCTGCTTGAAATTCTGGGCAGCTCAGGGTTTTTGTCTTGCAGAACGCTGGTTTGAAGGCAGGGAACGTGCGTTCAAGAAGCCTGGAACGCACGTTTGAGGTAGTTGCTGAACCAGCGTTTGAAGGAGCTGAACTCTGTTTGACTCTGGAAACTCTGGAACGCTGGTTTGGGCTTGGAACGCCAGTTTGGAGACCTGGAACGCTGGTTTGAGGGTTCCAAACGTGCGTTTGGACCCTGTGCCACCAATTCTTCACTTTTTCTCCCTTTTCCACCTCTTTTCTCGCCTCGGTCATGTTTCTCATTGTAAACCATTGCCTTTCGGGTCCTCGAGACACCAATACCCTACATCATCACAATGACCAAAAACAACCAAAACATTCCAAAGGGTAAACGTGCTCGGGAATGGGGTCAATATTATCAAAAAGGGTGGTAAACTATCAAAAATGACGGAATTACCCCCCGTGCTAGGAACTCACAATATTACCCCGAAAGTGGTCTAAATCATCCAAAAATGTGCTAAAAATGTGGTAAACGGAGGCCAAACAATGTAGCGGAGTCACGTAAAGTTGACTCCTATCAACCACCCCACACTTAGCCTTTGCTCGTCCTCGAGTAAAATAGGCGTTTTAAAACCAACCAAGGGATTCAACTTTGTGATGTAGGTGCTACTACTCACACTCTTGCGGTAACCACAAAGTAAGAAAAATGAACATATACACAACGGTGCAACATTATCAAGAAAATGGAGTGTGTGTGGTGCCAAGTTAAAACCAAGTGCTCAAGATGATTGTCGGGGCTTGAATCCCAACCGAAAGTCTACCAACCGTTTCATCTCTATTAGTCTCTCCACTAATCAAGGTCACTAAGTTTGGACACGATCGAGCAGGACTTGAAGGGTTATAATGTTAGGCTAGGGTACTTTTGGTTAATCGAAAAGGGTATTTTGGGAACTGGAGAAAAAGAAGTACGAGTGAACCTAATCAACTCAAGTACCAACTCATTTCTATCATACAAACCACCAAACTCCTTTTTGATTAGTTTAAACACTTTGGGAACCATAGGATACTAACATACCCGAACTCATTGCCTAATTCAACTATGTTTCAAGTCTCATAAGGTGAGATCGAATACATTAGCACCTATCTCACTATCCCAACCCTTAACATCATAAAAAAAAACTTTTGAGCTCTTTTCTTTGATTCCAACCCTTTTATTTATAAACACCAAACTTTTATTCTTTGAGAACTTCCTGATTTATTTTGAACTTTGATTGATCGAGTTCTCTCTTTTTTTTTCTTTTTTTTTTTTTAAAGAAGAGAGATTTTTATTTTCTTTTTGGCCCAAACCCAAACACTAGGCTCAAATGAGCTCCTCTTCTCCTTATAGCTCCAAACAAGGAAACAACAACCCAATCAAAACATCATATTTCCCCCACCCCACACTTGTTTTAGCAAGTGTGCTCCAACTAAGGACTAGGTCCACTCGTAGGGTTAAAATGAAGGGAAAGTGACCATAATTACGGTTCAAGGGTAGGTTTCTGACTAAGTAACAAAACGGCTATAAGTGAATGGTGGTCAGACCATTCTATCAAGGCTAAGAGGGGCTATGAAGGGTAAATGTTCGGGTTAAGGCTTATTTGGCTATGGTAGGGTCAAAAGAACGCCAAAACCGTCATCCCATGTCCTACTTAGGTAAACCTATGACATTTCGTCTCGAGACTCATGATATGAAGGGTGGTAGTAATCAAATTGTGCACAAAGTGTAGCTTTCGTGAGATTATTGTTAAGGGTGAAATTATATGATTTATAACGTTATATTTTATAATGTTTTCTCCCATATTCGTATTAATTGCATGGGAATTAAGTGTTTAAATGAATTATTGACCAAATAATATTTTTAATGAGTTAATCGCAAAGTTGGTGAATTTATATGATTTAATTATGATTTTATGTTTATTGGAATTATGTTACGCTTTGCGGTGTTTTTGATGTCATGTAGGTACTTGTTTGAGGCTAAATTGATGATCAAATGTTGATAAAACTCGAGCTAAATCAAGATAGAGGAGATAATGGTGAGTTGGATTGAGAAGGAAAAGAGATAGAGTTGAAGAAATCCGTTTTTGATCGAAGATGGATCGGCGTCCGGATCGGGCGAACGAGCGTCCACCTTGCGGCAACCCCGGACGGGCGTTTGAAGACCTTAAACGGGCGTCCGGAAGGAAAATTTAATACGAGAGAGTTTGGACGCCGAGCGACGGGCGTTCACCTCCGTCCGTAAGCTGGCGGACGAGCGTCCAAGATAGTGGACGGGCGTCCAAGCACCGCCTTAGCCTAAACCGACCTAAAAATCTATAAATAGGCGCGATTTCTCAAACCCTAGACACACAATTCGAACCCTAAATTTCTAGGGGCAGCTTGGCTGCGTTTCTACATAGTTTTCTTCCGGTTTATACACTTTAATTCTTAGATTAATTAGATAGTTTTTATGCTTTTTATTCATCAATTCAAGTTGCATAGAGGATGATAAGAGGCTAAAACCTCTTTGAACAAGCATCGTGAAGCCTTCCTTCAACAATTCGAGTTTTGATTCGTGATTAATCTGTGAGTTTCTATCTCAAAGTTGTTTCTTTTATCATTATTTATTATTGTGTAATGCAATTATATCGAAAGATCGTTGCTTTGTGATTGTTTTATTGATGAGAATCATATAAACCTTAGATCACCGTGATAAAAGAATAGATCTTCGATCTAACTAAAACGAGAGTTATTAGATTGATTTTCTAGATCAGAAATTGAAAGATTTCACGCCTAGGTTAGAAAGACTTAATCTTTAATTGAAAGATCGAAGATTAGAAAACGAACTTGTCTACGAAAGTGGGTGTTCATGCCTTAGATTAGGTGAATCACAACTTGAGTAGGGATCACGAATTAATCCGATTTAGAATTGAATGTTGATTGGATAGGTGGATCGATTGCTTGTTCGTTCGTTATAATTTGATTTTAATCCTTTGAACTTGAATTGCTAGATTAGTTTACTTTTAATTGCACTCTAGTTTTTATCGCTTTCAATCTTGCCTAGCATTGGATTAATTTCCTCTGTCTAGTTACTTTTATGCATATTTGTTTAGGTTAGTTCTTCGTTTAGGTTAGTTTCGTGACAATAGTTTAGTTGAAAACAAAAGCTAGGATTCACATTCGTCTAGTTCCCCGTAAGATCGACCCGGCATAGCCTCTACACTACGATCCTTGCACTTGAGGTTAACCGGTTTATTACTTGTTGTTTTGTATTGATAAAATCCGGGACAAGTTTTTAGCGCCGTTGCCGGGGAACCGGACGGTTTGCCTAGTTTTTGTTTTTGTTTGTTTTTCGTTTTTCTGTGTTAGTTCAGTTTTTTTCTTTCTGTTTTCTGCGTTTTAATCCCTGTTTTTAGGTCGATTCCTAGGAAGATTAACCTTTAAGTAGTTAGGATATTTGTGTTTTAGATTAGGGTTAAAGTTTCGTTAGTGATTAGTTTTTTCTCCCTGTTTTTCCTGCTCTGTTTTCTTTACTTTTCTCTCTGTTCTGAAATCGTTTCTGTTCTTTTTCTGGAAAATTTTGCATATGAACTAGCGTCCATACCTATGAACGCCCGTCCACTGTAAAAATTTCAACTCTGTTCTGTTTCTGACCCCTCAGACGAGCGTTCGGTTTTCTGAACGCCCGTCCACTTCAACCTCCAGGCAGACGCCCGTCCAGGACCTTGGACGCCCGTCTGTCCTCTTGCTTGAGTGTTAAAAAAAAAAATTTGGCGGGAAAATTAGGCAAGAATTTTTTTGTGTTTTCGCAACCAGTACGGTGTCAGGAGTCCTGAAAAAAAATTTGATTTTACCAGGAAAATTTTTGCTTCTTTTTCCCCGAAATTTGGCGGGAAAATAATTTTTCCAGAAAAATAAATTCTTCATTTTTAGGCTTCAACCACCTATTTTTGTAATAATGGCTGCCGAAGATAGACGTACGTTGGCAGACTACGCCATGCCTGGCGCGGTCACAGTCAACCCGGCTATTGTTATCCCAGCCATTACTGCACAGACTTTCGAGTTAAGACCGGGACTCATTCAGATGATGCAGCATGCATCAATGTTTCACGGGTCCCCTTCTGAAAATCCTCACACACACGTACACACATTTCTGGAGATATGTGGTACGACACGCATTCAAGGTGTGAGTGAGGATGCGATTACACTTACACTTGTTTCCGTTCTCTTTGAAGGGAGAAGCTAAAGAGTGGTATAGCTCTCTCCTCGCGAATCCATTACCACTTGGGCTGCATTGGAAAAAGAATTTTTAAGCCAATACTTTCCACCTCGCCAAGACAAAATTTCAGTTGTTTAAGGGAAATATACAATTTTTATCAAACGGAAACGAGAATCATTCTTTGAGGCATGGAAGAGATTTAAGGCTCTTCTTCGTAAATGCCCCCACCATGGGTTAGACTTGCAGAGGCAAGTCAATACTTTTTTCAGTGGGTTGACCGAGCTCACCAAGGGCATGGTCAATAGTTCATCAGGTGGGGCATTCCTGAGGAAAACGCCTCAAGAAGGGTGGGCATTGTTCGAAGACATTGCCAAATATAATTATGCCCCCTCCTTTCAAGCTGTTCAGGCACCACCTCCTCCTCCTAGGATCGAGGAGGTGAAAATGCAAAATGAAATCGCCATGCTTTGAAACAAGAATGGGCTACTCTCACGACATCTCCAAATCCGAGTTATCGGACTCCTTCATTTCTACGAACTCTCAAGTTCCGTACATGCGAGAATTGCTCTCGGACCGGCCATATGGTTGGCCGGTGTCAATTTAATTCCCCGTTCCTTATCAAGTCAATGCGTCGTCCCGAATCATGGACGGTATAATCAAGTCGCATGCCAAGTATGTGATGATATGGGGCACATCGCTCGTTTCTCGTCCTATGATTGGACGAACGCAGATCAATGCCTTCAATGGCCAGCCGAATCAGAGGTTTGGAAATCAATTCTCTGGCCAGGGCAATTTTCAAAATCAGGGTTTCCGTCAAAGCTTCAATCAAAACTCGAATCTCAATCGAAACCCTAATTTTAATCAGAACCCGAGCTTGAATTCCTCCAATCTAAATCAAGGGTTAAATCAAAGTTGGCCTAACAATCCAAATCCCGCATTTCAAAGTCGGTCTAGCCAACCTTTCTCTCAAAACATTCAGAACTCTCAAGGCCCCTCTCGCGTCGATGATCTTGAAGCTAGATTGGACTCCTATCAGAAGGAACTGAAGGAGCAGAACAATAACTTCCGGAGGAGCAAAATAATAATATCCAAATGTTGATGAGCACAATCAAGAACCTTGAGAAGCGGATGGCCGACCAAAGCAAGCTTCTAGACCATCGTGCGCTTGCCCGGTTTATAGAGAAAAATCCGAAGGGTGGCCTAGTAGCCCAAACCGATTTCAATTGTGGCCAAAGCACCGACCTAGTTCCTTCGATTCCTTATGGCATGCCGAGAGGCCGGTGCAATGAATCTTAGAAGCGGTACTCAACCGAGTGGTCCCTCTCACCAGGAAAACCACTAGCCCCTCCCCGCCGGTGATAAGGCGGGGAGGGGAAGTTGAGCATCTACGTTCCCCCGTTCGCAAGAAAAGACTCGGTGGCCGATCCCCGAGAGGTGAAGAAGTTGTAAGTCCTCGGTGGCTGTTCCCCGAGGAATGAAGAATCAAGTGAAAGTCGGGAGGGTGATCCCCCGACTAATAAAAAGTCCGAAAAAGTTGTAAGGTGGAAGGACATGGAAGACAAAGTCATCGGTGCTTCCTCAAAGAAAGTATTTTCGAGAGTGAGTTGAAGAAGCTTCCATTTCCACCGAGGAAGAGCAACATCCCTCCGAGTGAGGATAAGAAATATGAAAAGGTGCTTAACCTTTTGAAAAATACTCGGTGTAAATCGCCATTATCCGAGGTCTTGGTCGAGATGCCTAAGTATACAAAATTCATCAAGGATGTTGTGTCTTCGAAAAAGAAGTTAGCGAGAAATGGATCGTGCAATTGGTGAGGATTGTTCAATGATCAATTATCCGGACTTACCAATCAAAAGAGGTGACCCCGGGAAATTCGTGCTCACATTGCGGATGGGAGGCTTAGTCTTTCCAAATTCTTTATGTGACTTGGGTGCATCCATCGGCCTAATGCCATTTTCTCGTGTGAGCAAATTTGGGTTTACAAAGTCTTCTAGAACCCACTTCCATGAACCTTCGGTTCGCCGATAGATCATCTAAGAAAGCTTCAGGGATTCTGAAAGACATTTTAGTCCAGATCGATAGATTTACCTTTCATGTTGATTGGTACGTCTTAGATATGGGAAAAGATGAGAAAGTCCCCCTGATTCTTGGGAGACCTTTCCTATCCACAGCTAGAGCCCTCATCGATTGCGATGGTGGGCAAGTAACTATTCGAGTTGGTGACCAAGAGGTGAGCTATAGTGTCTCTAAATCTATTCAAGTACCCTCTCGGTTCTCCAACCGGCTTTTCCATTGAGGAGTCATTTCATGACTTCAATGATCGTATGGACGAGCAAGTCAAGGTCGTGGAAGCGGAATATGAGCGATTGATCGATAATCCGAATAGCCATGGTGTGGTTAATCTAGATCGGTTAGCGAAATTTGAATTCGATGATGAGCTAAGAGAAGAAGCTTTGGCGTAGGGCCACTAAGTAAGCTCAACGATGTTGAGTTGAAGAGTGGAGATCTTAAATCAAGTCTAGAGGATCCTCTTGTAGATTTGGTACCGAAGCCGTTGCCTAAACATCTTAAGTATGTGTTTTTAAGAGAAGGTGACAAGCTTCCTTTGATCATCTCTCGCCAAGCTATCTCGTATAGAAGAGCTTAAATTGTTAAGCGTCTTGCGCAAAAATGAGAAAGCCTTTGGATGGCAAGTGGGAGATATCAAAGGAATATCTCCTGACATCTGCATGCACAAGATCAAGACTAGTGAGGGTGCTAAATGTGTAAGACAGCCCCAAAGGAGGCTTAACCCTCACATGCAAGAAGTTGTTAAAAAGGAAATCATCAAACTTATGGACATGGGAATCATTTATGCCATCGCGGATAGTGAATGGGTTTCCCCGACTCAGGTAGTTCCCAAGAAGGGTGGAATTACTATTGAGAAGAACGAGAAGGGAGAAGAGATAGCACTGAGGCTCGTTACAGGCTATAGAGTCTGTATTGACTATAGAAAACTCAATGAGGTCACAATGAAAGATCATTTCCCCCTTCCCTTCATAGACCAGATGCTTGAGCGTCTGGCGGGGCACGCATTCTACTTGTTTCTGGATGGATATTCGGGATACTTCCGTATACCCATCGATCCCGTTGACCAAGAGAAGACCACTTTCACCGCCCCTATGGTACATTCGCTTACGGCGGATGCCATTTGGTCTCTCGTAATGCCCTGCCCACCTTTCAAAGGTGTATGATGGCTATCTTTGACGGGCTAGTTGGAAAGTGCATGGAGATTTTCATGGACGACTTTTCGGTCTTTGGTCAATCCTTCGATGATTGCCTCGAGAATCTTGATCGGTGTTATCTAGGTGTGTGGAAAAGAACTTGGTGCTAAATTGGGAGAAATGCCATTTTATGGTAGATGAAGGAATAGTTCTTGGCCACAAAGTGTCCGCCAAAGGTATTGAGGTAGATAGGGCTAAGGTGGAAGCTATCGAGAAGATGAGCTATCCTAAGAATGTTCGCGAAGTCGAGGTTTTCTCGGACATGTCGGCTTCTATAGGAGATTCATTCGGACTTTTCAAAGATCGACAAGCCCCCGTCTACCTTACTTAAGGAAGACGTTGAGTTTAATTTTGATGAGAATTGCAAGCGCGCGTTTGAGGAGCTCAAGAATCGGTTAATATCCGCTCCAATTCTTATTTCACTCCGACCGGAACTTACCGTTTGAGCTTATGTGTGACGCATCAAACTATGCGGTTGGTGCTTTGTCTTAGGGCAAAAGCTTAATGGAAAATTCCACCTATCTATTATGCCGATCACGGACAAGAAATTTTTATCAAATTAAGCACGGGGTTAGACTAGGTAACACATAAACATATAAACTTCACGTAAAACAAGTTGAGTAAAAAACTTTTGCACATTCTTAACCTAACGGTCATCGAAACACGGCAAAATAAAAACTCTCAACTTGGTATACGCTACTTTTATTAAAAACAAAAATAAAACGTAACAAAATCGAGAACTAACAAAACTAGATTCAACATGACACCTATTCCCCGGCAACGGCGCCACTTTTATTGGGGAGATTTTGCATCATTAAAACAAAAGAAAATTTATAAAACCTATACTACCATGCAAAACTACCTCCTAACCGGCCGAATACCGGGTAGTTGCTAGTAAAGTTGGATAAGTACGGGTATCGATCCTCAGGGAATTGGGCTGTCGAATCTAACTTATTAATTCTTCTTTATTAACCTAAACCTAAACTAAAACGGAAAAGTAAATCCGGACAGAGGATTGTTAATCCAAAGCCGGGAAGGATAATTGCGATCAACATAAAATAAATCTAAACTACAACAATAAATCTATCTAACGAACATGATAATGACCGAAGCGATCAAACATGGAACGAACCATAATCCACCATCCCGCAACCCTTAATTTCTTCCCTAGATTATCTTATAGTGATTTAATTCAAGTTGTGGTTTCACCTATCAAACGTATGAATTCCTACTTTCGTAGATGAATTCGCCTATCAATCTCTATCTTTCGATTTACGGAGATTAACGCATCATAAAATAAACCAAGGTGCAAGATTTTCTAGATCTAACAACCTAGACATTCAACCTATCAACTTTCGTTTGATATAGATCAAAACGTCTATTCTTTCCTATGGTGATCTCGCGTTTACACCGACTTTCGTCCTACGGTAAACATCAATCGCAAACATCTTTCGATATAAATTTGCAATAACAAATAATCATTGAAAAGATACGAACTTGGAATTTAAACTTACAAGATATCCAGAGAAAGAAAGTAAAAACGCTGCAGAAATATATCCATGGCTGCTCCATGTTTATTCAACCTCAAAACATCATCATGGTTCAAGAAACGAAGGAAAAACAAACAAAATAAAAGACCTAATCTAACCCCGATCACCCGAGCACAAGGCTCGGGTGATCGGCCTTGAAAGCTCCCAGAAAGCGGCTGCTGTCTGTGTAATTTTCGTATGAAAAATCTGATGTAATTAGGGTTGGAATCGCAGCTGCTTTTATAGAAAAATCAAGTCGGTTGCTACAGTAAAGGTGCCGGACGCCCGTCCATAATGTCGGACGCCCGTTCACTATTTTCAGCAACAGCATCCAAACTTGTAACGCTCATATCTCGGGCCTCGTAAGTCGGAATGGAGTGATTCAAAATCCTGTAGAATACTCTCTTCAAGCCCTACAACTCTTCTCTTGAGGTCGAGAGTCAAATCAGTTTATATCATATCAAGAACTGCATTGCAAGGTCGTGACTACCCGGAATCCTGATTTTCCGACATTTATCTTGCTTGATTTCTTTTCCACTCGAATTCATCTCTTTAAAATCATCTTTTCCATAACCAATGTGTATCTACAATGTAAGAAAAACATACCAAAGCGTAACATAATTCCAAAATAATATAAAATCACAATTTAAGCACATAAATCGCTACGTTTTGCAATTTAACCTATTAGAAACACCATTTACTCATTTAATCGATTATAAGCTCGATTTCTATGAAAATCCTAAGAATATGGGGAATATTGACATAAAATATATCCTTATAAAACGTATAAAATAACCCTTAACAATTATTTAACTCCATTCTCAAGATAAAATCGAACTATAATGCACATGTTCGGGATCCCGACTAAGGTGATCACCACTCAAATGTGAAAATATCACACACAACATGGTGCTAAAAACCTTGAAAAAAATTTAATAATTACCCAAAAATCGACTCGAGCCCGGTCATAGGCCAAGTATACCACATTTATAGCACATTTAACAACAAAAACAAGAAAACGGCTAAGTCTCCCACCCCACACTTAAACGAAACACTATCCTAAGTGTGTGAGAGATAAAAAGAAAGGAGGACTTAGCTGTTTAATCGAAACCCGGCAGAAAGGCGCAACCGATACTCGAAACTCGTGACACCCTCGTATAAGTCCATCCCGAAACCTAAAGCGAGAACAAAAGAAACAAAGAAAGCGCATGCACGGGAAAAGTCCGCGTGCTAAAGATCAAGCAATAGGCAAACGGTTGCGTAAGAAAACGAGTCCATGCCACGAAATGATATCAAAGCATGCCGAGGGGGAATGGGATATGCAATGGACGGATACAATATAACAATAGAACTCAGAACATCCACGCATGCGAAAATAGCAGACAAATATCCCAATAATATGTCAATCACAAGGGAGAAAAACATACACGGTCAAACAGGCCTCAGGGGCTGAACAATGATTACAAATGCGTATCAAAAGTGAAGGATATAAAAACAGCCAAAAAGTCAGAAATCAAAAGTCAACCTGCCTCAAAGTGAATCACTCAAAAGTACCCACAAATAGATGAAAAACAGACTAGCCAAAAGAAGCTGCAACTCTCAAAAGAAATGCAGAAATAATGAAAAAACAAGCTAGAAGCTCTGGCCCTGTACATCAAACTGGAGGATCCTGTGTGCTGGAAGATGGTGCGATCACAAAGAATCGCACTCTCGGCCGTGTAGTCTCGGCGAAGCACCCGTCCCCACCGTCTCGAATCCGCATCCGCCCTCGCCTCGGCCCCGTCTCTGTCTCAACATCCAACGAATCGTCCGCCTCGCCCTCTATCCGAATCTCGGACCCCTCATCGGACTCATCCTCTAGCAGGCTCTCGGTAATCCGCCGCATCGGCCTCTATCTCGGTGTGTACCGGAAGGCCGTAGTATCCAAGTCTCTCGTGCGGAAGATGGACCCGCCGAGCTCGAGCTATCGCCTTCGGGTTCTTCGGCAACCCATTCATCATGATCCGCGATCGTCCATCCAATCTCGTTGCTTGTGGGCTATCAACGCCCCCGCCTCTCGCTCGGCCCACGGCCCTCCGGTGAAAGGTATGGTAGGTGTAGGTGGAGGTAGAGTGGTGGAGGAGGTGGAAGGTCCAGAACTGGGAGGTGGTGGAATGGTGGTGGTGGTGATAGTGGTGAGGGGAGGTGTTGGTACAGGCAAGGTGGTGGAAGTAGAGGCGGAAGAAGTGGAGGTAGGGGTGAAAGGTCGGAGGACCGTGTGGATGAGCCGTCTGGAAGGCCGAGAAGCAGTACGAGCATTGAACGACTTAGGCATGATAGGCAAAACTTTGCTCCTCCTAATCTGATCATCTGCATACTCACCAACTCGTGCATCTCGACACAACCCGTAAATCAAGTAGGGGCACATAATTAGCCGACGCTTGTTTTTCTGGTTCTCCCGAAACTCCGTAAAAATCGTCCTCCCCCCGTCTACTTTCAACTTATAATGTAGGGCGTACAACAACTGTAGATCCTTAATGTGAAAATGTGTGATGTTGTCCTTAGGTAGTAGACGATTCTGGGAGAACTTAGCCTTGACTTTCCAATCGTCGGGCCAAGTCGTCGTCAACAACTGACTGCGCGTGTTACCCCCTTTGACATCCATTGCAACTCAGGGTTGATTTCTACCCTCATCCGTTCCAAAGGGTCCTCGCACTACCCCAACTATTCTTGTCCCGAAACCACTCCTCATAATGATCGCCCACGATAGCCGGTGTCCTATAAAAACTATTAATCGCTTCGACCGACCATGGGACATTCACTCCACGCACCCAAACAGTCCCTCTCTCTCTAAGTTAGCCACGGTAAAGTTGGCATACCATTCCCGGACTATCGACAAGTTCAGGTTGCCCTCGGGTTCCAAGATAAGGTTATTCCAACCCCTACTCCTCAAATTATCCACAAACGGCTTCGGTACCACCTTCAAATCTAGCCCTCTTTCAAAGCACATCTTCTTATCGACTACAAACTCCTCGTAATTGCTCAAGGCTTGGGGCGTGGAGAAACGCATGTCGTAGGGAAGAGGGTCAGACGAGGCAGAAGCTACTTGGGGTTGCGGCTCGGTGGAAGTCGAGGAATAGGTTGAGTAGGTGGAGGGTGTGGGGGTTGAGAACCGGGGGACGAGCGACCCCGGGTGTGACACGGGACAGGGGTGCCTCATCACAAACTCCGCAGCTCCTCACTTTGCTATCATCACTATCACTACTAGAATTTCGACCTTCGCATCGGGCTCGAAATCATCATCCGACGTCTCATCTCTAAGTTGTCCAGCCCCCAAGAGCTCTAGGGTTTGCGCTCACACCTCTCCCTGGCTCACTAATCCTAATACCACCGCCTCTAGTACGAACCGCGGTTTTCTCGTTTCTTGGGCCGATTCCTACCAACAACAGGCATTTTACCCTTCCCTTTATCTCCTATCTCTTTTCGTTTACCTCCCGCCATCTTCCTATATCAAGAGCAACCACACCACAACCAACACAAGGCAAACCGACCCGATTATCATCCAATACGGGATTTCAAAACAAACAACCCACAACAACCACAACGTCAACCACCACACACAACAAGGCCAAGAACAAAACAAACAAACAAGAAACAAGGTACATAATCAATGCCAATTCACAAACGAGGTAGGGGAAAATTTGAGAAAAAATTCAAAAATTAACCCTACTCAAAACGGAAATGCAAACCAAAAAGTACCTGTCTTATGCTTAGATTAGCCTACGTGAGCGTTGTGGAGTGACAAACGAGCCCCGAAACAAACGAAAAGTGAAAATCGACTATGGTGAAAAAATCACCCAAGCACCGATTGAACCGGGAATCTGAGGGATTGTTGTTTGGAGTTGAGTTTAGAAAACAAAAGAGGGGATCGTGAGGTGTTGATTGCAACAAAAATCGTTCAAAACGGGTTAGAAACGAAGATTTTCGAAGCAAAAAGGGTGGGAGGGCGACGGAACGGCGATTAGGTTTGTGAATTCGATTTTGGGAACGCTGGGTTGGGGAAGAGGGGTATTTATAGAAAAGGGTTCAAACGCTGGTTTGAGGTGCTGGGAACGTGCGTTTCGCATAGCTCAAACGCACGTTTGAGTGGTGGAACGTGCGTTCAGACGGCCAAAAAGTTAACTGAGGATCAAGGGGTCCAAACGCTGGTTTGAGAGAGATGGGAACGCACGTTTGAGGTGCTGGGAACGTGCGTTTGAAAAACAGGGAACTGGCGTTTGGAAACGAGAAACGTGCGTTTGGGCCGAGGGAGTTGATACTGGGGGTATAGAGGCTCAAACGCTGGTTTGGAAAATCTGGGAACGCACGTTTGAAGAGCTTGGAACGCACGTTTGAACAATGGGAACGTGCGTTTGAGAGCAAAAACAGGGGAAAAACAGGAAAACAGGGGAAATCACTCCACACTCACATCTAACCACCCCTAGACCAATCTAGACTCTTACTCAACCATCTTAAACCATAAAAAGGTGGGTTGCCTCCCACTAAGCGCCTTTGTTTTACGTCGTTGGCTCGACAAGATGGATTATACGGTGCCAACTTTTTCAAAGTTATACCGTTGGCACAAGGCGAGAAAGGGTAGAAAGATGGACGGGTGGATTCAGAATTATACGAGTCAAGGTTTAAAGTCCATGACAAGACTTACAAGATTTATCACAAGGTACGGGATCTTCAAGATGCACTATTTCGAGTGCTTCATCGTAGGGCAACCGTTCATACCTTTTCAACCGCAAGCCATTAGTGGTAAACGTGCCAAATTTAGGATGGGTGATTTCGATAGCACCGGACGGATAGACTTTTGACACAACATAGGGACCGGACCACCTAGACTTCAACTTCCCTTGGAAAAGATGCAAACGAGTATTATAGAACAAGACTTCATCACCCTCATTGAAAACACGAGGTTTAATCAACTTATCATGGAGTAACTTAGTCTTTTCTTTATACTTCGTGGAAAGGTCATATGCACAAAGGCGGAACTCATCTAGTTCATTCAATTGGGCCATACGCTTCTCACCAATTAAGGTATCATCGAGGTTTAGCATTTTGATGGCCCAATAAGCCTTATGCTCGATCTCTACGGGAAGATGACAAGACTTACCATAGACTATCATGTAAGGTGACATGCCTAGGGGTGTCTTAAAGGCTGTCTTATGGGCCCACAAGGCATCATCTAACTTCAAAGACCAACTCTTGACATTCGTGTCGACCGTCCTTTCTAAGATACGCTTAATACCCCTATTCGTGACTTCGACTTGACCACTCGTTTGGGGATGGTAAGCGGTACCTAACTTGTGTTTCACTCCATACTTCTCTAAAAGTTTATCAAACGGCTTGTTGGCAAAATGGCTTCCATTATCACTGATTATAGCACGTGGCACCCCAAACCGACAAAAGATGTTCTTTCTAAGAAAACGGATAACAACATTCCTATCGTTGGTGGGTGAGGCTAAGGCTTCGACCCATTTGGACACATAATCACACGCGACTAGGATGTACTTGTTACCACACGAGGAGGGATAGGGGCCCATAAAATCAATGCCCCACACGTCAAAAATCTCACACACTATGATCGGCTTCTGAGGCATCTCACTCCTTCTAGATATACGACCGGACCGTTGACAAGCATTGCAAGATTTCACATAAGCATGAGCGTCTCGAAATAGAGTGGGCCAATACAGCCCACTTTGCAATACTTTCAAAGCGGTTCTTTGCCCCGAGAAATGGCCTCCGGCCTCTTTGTCGTGACAAAACGAAAGAGCACTCAAAATTTCACTTTCTGGGATGCACCTCCTCAGAATACCATCCGAACACAACCTATACAAACAAGGATCTTCCCACACGTACTTACCCACCTCACTAAGGAATTTACGCCTTTGGTTCGAGTCAAGGTCAGGATCTACAAAACCGCACTCGTGGTAGTTAACAAAAGGAGCAAACCAAGGACTACCTTCCTTACCGACTTTCAGAAAGTTTCCTTTCTTAGCCGGGGGGAGGGTGTCAAGTGCATATAGTTGCTCATGAGGGAAAGAGTCATTTATCTCCCTTTGTGCCTTAATCAACTCCTCACTAAGCTCCATGCGACTTAAGTGGTCGGCTACGACGTTCTCACAACCTTTCCTATCACGAATCTCTAAATCAAACTCTTGCAAGAGCAAGATCCACCTCAAGAGGCGGGGCTTGGCATCTTGCTTGGCAAAGAGATAACGCAAAGCGGCATGATCCGTGTGGACAACTACCCGAGAACCTACGAGATGAGACCGAAACTTATCAAACGCAAAGACGACCGCTAAAAGCTCTTTTTCGGTGGTGGTGTAGTTCGTTGGGCCGGATTCAAGGTGTGACTTGCATAAGCAATGGGCTTGAAGATTTTATCGATCTTTTGACCGAGGACCGCACCAACCGCGGTGTCACTCGCATCACACATGAGCTCAAATTCTTGATCCCATTTCGGGGCAACTAAGATGGGAGCGGATACAAGCAGTTGCTTGAGCATCAAAAATGCTTCAACACAAGCTTTGTCAAAATCAAACGGGACGTCTTTTCCAAGAAGAAGAGTAAGAGGACGGGCTATTTTCGAGAAATCCTTGATGAACCTACGATAAAACCCCACATGGCCTAGAAAACCCCTAAGAGTCTTTAGGTTGGTGGGCATAGGAAGCTTAGCTATCGCTTCAACCTTAGCCTTATCTACCTCTATACCCTTACTAGATATCTTATGCCCTAAGACTATCCCCTCTGTAACCATCAAATGACACTTCTCCCAATTAAGCACCAAGTTCGTCTCCTCACATCTACCCAACACCTTCTCAAGATTATCTAGACATTGTTCAAAGGAATCACCAAACACGCTAAAATCATCCATAAAGACTTCTAAAAACTTTTCTATCATCCGCAAATATGGCGACCATGCACCGTTGGAATGTCGCGGGCGCATTACACAACCCAAAAGGCATCCTACGGAAGGCAAAGGTACCATAGGGACAAGTGTAGGTAGTCTTTTCTTGGTCCTCTAAAGCCACATGTATTTGGTAATACCCACTAAACCCATCAAGAAAACAATAAAAGGCATGACCACTCAATCTCTCCAACATTTGATCAATAAAAGGGAGGGGGAAATGATCTTTACGGGTTTGGTCATTTAGCTTACGATAATCAATGCAAATTCTATGACCACTTACCAAACGCTTAGGTACCTCCTCACCTTTGTCATTGATCTCCACGGTCATACCTCCCTTCTTCGGCACCACTTGGGTGGGACTCACCCACTTGCTATCCGAGATGGCATAGATAATCCCTAGCTTCAACATTGTGACCACATCCTTCCTCACAACCTCTTGGAGGTGTGGATTGAGTCTTCTTTGGGGTTGCCTTATCGGCTTTGCTCCATCTTCCAGAATAATCTTGTGTTGGCAAATGGTGGGACTAATGCCCTTAAGGTCGCACATCTTCCACCCAAAATCACGCTTGTGCTTCTTAAGCATCTTCACTAACTCATCTTCCTGCAAAGCCGTTAGTGTAGAAGAAATAATCAAAGGAAGTAAATCATTATTTTCAAGAAAAACATACTTCAAATGAGGTGGAAGCGGCTTCATTTTCAAATCTTTCGGTGGATCCTCAATTGATGGCTTTTCTAGCTCTCCTTCAAGCCCAAGATCAATCTTCTCGGTCCACCTTTCACCCACGAAAGCCGTCTCTTCGAGCTCTTTTGCTTCCTCTTCCAACTCTTCTTCTTCATCGGTTTCCGTACTCACTTTTTCCATGCATTCATCGGATTCATCTTTATATACCTGCATGTCAACATGTTCCGAAACGCAAGGATATATAGCATCAATAGAAAAACAGTCCTCGGTGCTTTCCTTAGGATGTTTCATGGCTTTATAGACATTGACCGCGACTTTTTCATCTCCAACTCTCAATATTATCTCACCGCTCGCAACATCTATCAAAGTCCTCCCGGTATTTAAAAAGGGACGTCCTAACAACAAAGGTGTTTTGGAGTCCATCTCCATGTCTAGCACCACAAAATCTACCGGGAAGGCAAACTTATCCACTTTCACTATGACATCCTCTATCACTCCCATAGGCTCCCTTATAGACCTATCCGCCATTTGAAGGGTCATCCCCGTTGGCTCCAACTCTCCTAGGTTAAGACTCTCATATATAGCACGGGGCATTAGGCTTACACTAGCCCCCAAATCACATAAGACACTAGGAAAATGAGTCGTACCAATAGTAACCGGGATAGTAAAACTACCCTTGTCCCTAACTTTCGGGGGAATCTTAGACTTTCCATTAAAAATAGCGGAACACTCTTCATTTAAGCACACAACTTCTTGCATCTTACCCTTTTTAGTTAGTAACTCTTTCAAAAACTTACAATACGAGGGCATGTTTGCAAGTGCTTCAAGGAAAGGAATGTTCAAATCAATTTTTCGTAAAATCTCAATGAATCGAGTTTGTGCCTTATTCAAGCAACTTTGTCTATGATTCTTAGGGGGATACGGGAGAGTACTCAAATCAAAATCTTTAGAAGGAGGAGAGATCATACCTTTCTTACCTTTGGAGCGTGGGGAAGACGGCTCTTTCATTGGCTCTTTCCCTTCTCTTCTAGTTGACTCCTCCTTTTTCACATCGATAACCACATAATCTCCCCGAGCTTGAGCTTCTTTCCTTTCAACTTCTTTCTTCTTGACATACTCCCCATGATCCTCATCATCTTCAATCCCATCTATATCACCATCCATAGCTCCCGCTTCGGTCTCAATGGAAGTTTTTCTAGCCTTGTCCTCCCACAAGACTTTCTTCTCTCCATTAGTTCTCAACACTTTGCCACTTCGAGTTAAGATGGCGTTTACACTTCTCGGATTTTTTTCGGTGTTACTCGGTAAACCGCCCTTCAACTGAACATGTTCCACCACTTGACCAAATTGAGTCTCAAGATTTTTGATGGCGGACCCATGTTTGTAGTTCATCTCAACCATGTCTTTTTTAATCTCCGCAAAGTTTTTGTTCATTTGTTCCAAGATGACATCGGTTGAACTCTTTTGAGGTATAGGAGCCAAAGGAGGAGGGTTTTGATGATTGTTAGAACCACATTGATTATACCCTCCTTGTTGCCTTTGGTGTGGAGGTTGATAGACATGCCCTTGTGAAGATTGGCTTTGATTTTGGCCTTGTCTATAACCTTGGTTTTGGCCTTGGTTTTGATTCCGGTTCCAACCTTGATTGTTGTTATTCCTCCAAGAACCATCACCTTGATTTCCATAGTTCCCTCCTTGACCTTGTCCCACATAGTTCACATCTTGGGATTCTTCATACGGTTGCCCACCTTGTTGTTCCCCCATATATTGGCCTTGATAGGGGCTTTGTGACTGATTTTGATATTGGGACCCCGTATTCCATTGCTCATAGAGCAAATGCTCATCATCCGTTTAGCCAACTCATTCATGTTATCTTGAGATAGAGTACTAGGTTGCCCATGAGTTGAGGATTGAGGATAAGCCATATTTTGAGCTTTGGTCGTCATCCTACAATCCTTTGCCGAATGTGATCCACTACAAATTTGGCAAAGCTTAGCACTCTCATTCTCTTTTTGCAATCTCCCCAACTGTTGCTCCATCGCTTGTACTTGAGCATGATATTGATCATTTGCTTCAACTTCTTTCACTTCAACCAAACCGGGCTTCTTGCTTCTTGTCCCCTTTCTACTTGACGATATATATTGCCTCGAGGTCTCGGAAATCTTCTCAATTTGGTTCATAGCCACTTCGGGTACCATACTCATAATATCTCCATTACACGAAGCATGTAAGGTACTTTGATGCACTTGGTCTAAACCCCGGAAGAAAGCATGAACTACCTCGTACGATCTCAATCCGTGCCCCGGGCACTCCCTCAACAAAGCCTTAAACCGATCCCATGACTCATGAAGCTCTTCTCCTTCATATGCATTGAATGACATGATAGCTTCTTTCATATCCATGGTCTTCGACGGGGGGTAATATTTGAGTAGAAAAGTTTTAACCACTTCTTCCCATGTGTGTAAAGAGTCATTAGGCAACGAATCATACCACCTCTTAGCTTGCTCTTTCAAGGCGAACGGGAAAAGCATAAGTTTGAGCGCCTCATCACTCACTCCATTGATCTTTGTCGAGTTCACTATTTGGAGAAAATGATCAATGAATAAGTGAGGATTTTCTAAAGCGGTTCCCTTGAATATAGCGTTGTCTCCCAACAAATGTATGATGTTCCTATTCAATTCCAAGTTGTTGGCCGCTACCGGTGGCATTCGGATTGGACTATGCCCCATGTTTGCCGTAGGAGCTAGCACAAAATCTCTACAAGTCAAACCACCTTGGTTTTGCTCTTGTTGACCGTTAAACCAATTTGGCATCGCGTTTGCACCTTGATTGTGAGCTTGGTTTTGGTTTTGTTGAAACTGGTTCAACATCCATGCATTGAATTGTTGCATAAGAGCGGGATCCATTTGATTCCCTTGAGCCTCATGTTGAACATTCTGAGGTATCGGCCCATTCGCATTCACATGGTTAATCCCTTGTCCATTCCCAACTCCTTGTGCATTGTTGTTGACGAGAGGCGGGTTTTGAATTGGGACTCCATTATCATTTCCAAAATTTCCTTCCAAACCTTGTCCACCTTGTTGTGCCATGTCGGATCCTTCTCCCAACTCACCCGAGTTGTTCTCTTCAAAAACCGGAATCGATTCTTCTACTTGACGACCTCTTCTTCGTTGACTATTTCTATGCCTTGCGTAAGCTTCAATTCCGTCTATGTATGGCTCGAGTGGTGTTTGAGATCTCCGGGTCATGCACTACAACAAGCAAAAAACAAGAAAATAGTAAAATAAAACCTAAGCCCAAGCCTTCGGTTCACTTACAAGATATCACAAATAGCACACAATTCCCCGGCAACGGCGCCATTTTGATGAGCATAAAATCTACCCCAACAAAAACAATTTATAAGGACTCGAAACTGTGGGTAAACTAACTCTCTAACCGGCAGTGGACCGGGTCGATTGTGAGTAAAGCTACAGGAGTCCGAGGTCGAACCCAAAGGAATCGTGTTTGTAAGTACCAAAGTGGACGTAATGCTTAGTCTAGGTGATCAAAGTTCTTAAGGTTTTGTTTACTACAACGACACTGAGTGATTCTAACTAACGAGTCTAAAGATAAAAAGAAAGAAAGAAGATTAAACTACTAAGTTTTAAAGATAGTTAAAGAGACATAGCCGAACCATGATCAAAATAGCTAGTTTCACCCCAAGGAATGACAAAACCGGGAGTGTGCAATAAACGGACGAACTCTTACATTCAAATTCACGGGTACGTACTCCTAATCCCGGTGCTAAGGTCTGAACAACTCTTCCCCAACACCTTATGCCAAGTCAACTAACCTTTCCTAAGAGATATTCATTCACAAGACAATCATGCACGAGAGCCGTTTAAACGTTAAAAACGAGTAACCTCGCACTACAATGCGATCCTAGAACCCTTTTCCCCACACCCCTCTCTCTGAACAACTCTCAAGAGTGGTGTGTGTGATTTTTGACCTAGGTGATCAATCTAGCCCAAATCCGTTATAACAAGTTCTAAGACGTGAAAGATGCAAGAAACAACAATAAAAAGCACTACACACTCCCAATTTCATCACCCAAAGGGTGATTTCACCAAATTTCACATGATTCGGCTATGGAGATGTTTAGCTACACATTATACTAATCAAAACATGCATAAAACAAGTAAATAAGAGCCATAACAAGTAAAAGAGAAGAGAGATATACCATAAAATTGCGAAAATTCGAGTTGAGATCCAAAAAGTACAAAATATAGAAGTAATTAAAAGGTGGTCTCTTAGTGTTTGAAATGAAAATCTAAGCTAAGAAATGGAAAGATTAAGCTAAGATGTTGTTGATTTACACTAAGAGAGAGTATTCTAAGCTATTACAAAATTCGAACTATGAAAGGGGTAGAGTTTGGCTAAGAAGATGAATAATAATCCCAAAATGGACTAAGGGGGGTATTTATAGGTGGAGGGAAAAATCCTGCAGATTTTGGTTCGAACGCTGGTTCCAGATGAGTGGAACGTGCGTTCTGCTTGAAATTCTGGGCAGCTCAGGGTTTTTGTCTTGCAGAACGCTGGTTTGAAGGCAGGGAACGTGCGTTCAAGAAGCCTGGAACGCACGTTTGAGGTAGTTGCTGAACCAGCGTTTGAAGGAGCTGAACTCTGTTTGACTCTGGCAACTCTGGAACGCTGGTTTGGGCTTGGAACGCCAGTTTGGAGACCTGGAACGCTGGTTTGAGGGTTCCAAACGTGCGTTTGGACCCTGTGCCACCAATTCTTCACTTTTTCTCCCTTTTCCACCTCTTTTCTCGCCTCGGTCATGTTTCTCATTGTAAACCATTGCCTTTCGGGTCCTCGAGACACCAATACCCTACATCATCACAATGACCAAAAACAACCAAAACATTCCAAAGGGTAAACGTGCTCGGGAATGGGGTCAATATTATCAAAAAGGGTGGTAAACTATCAAAAATGACGGAATTACCCCCCGTGCTAGGAACTCACAATATTACCCCGAAAGTGGTCTAAATCATCCAAAAATGTGCTAAAAATGTGGTAAACGGAGGCCAAACAATGTAGCGGAGTCACGTAAAGTTGACTCCTATCAACCTTCTCAAACAAAATATTAAATAGATATAAGAAGATGAAGAAAGCCCAAAAAAAAAAGAGGATGAAGAAAATACTGTTGTATAAGCTTTAACGACCTCCGACGAAGCGGTGTCAAGCGGCGATTTCTACGACGGCTTGAAAAACCACAAAAGAAGGAGATGAAAAGGCTCTCGATTGTAAAAATACCATATTATACACTTGAACGATATCGATTTTCCGGCGAATCAGGCGGCGAGAGCATGGTCGTGTTATCGGCGGCGAGGAGAGGTAGGGTTGGGTATGTTTTGATTTGGGGGTGAAATAAAATACGGGCAGCAGAGTATTTTTTATTTTTAAGTAAAAAAAGAGTCGGGCAGGGCATAAATAGTCGGGTTTGGGGCGGGTCAATCGGATAAACGGGCTAAATTGCTTCGTCTATATATTATTTATAGATGTACATAAATTGCAAAATATATATATATATATAAATATATAGATACCAATATATTTTAGAACTAGACAGATAAGTTTATAGAACTAGCCAAAGTTTATATAATTGAATTATACGATTTTTTCCAGTAAACGGAATGTGCTCGATCTTTCCTTTTATTTTAGGTCCAATTGAGTAAATGAAACGGTGCACACCTGAGGTTAACAATTCCTCCTCACACGAGCGTATGAAATTGTCATATGTCATTGTCATCAGTTCAATCTCCACAACTGCCCCATGCTAATCTCAGTTAGTCTGAACAGGTACCGAGTACAAATCTACCCCGGATAAAAGAGGTTATTCCATTTGTCAGATGGCCGATGTTATTCAAAAGGCTCCGGTTGTCAGGCGGATCGATTTAACTTTCCGGTGTTAGTTTCAATTAAACTGTTGATTTTAACATTATTACGATCTCGAGCACAATTTTAATAAGATTAATCTTTCCCAAGACAAATCTGCCCCCGGGTAGGAAATAGGATTCCGTAGTCACGCTTTCACATGGCTAATTTTACCCTCCGGTTTTTCTATCTTTTATCTCATATCCTAACTTCTATGGTCAGTTCATCGTTAGGTTATATGGTGCGATTCATCTTGGTTAATTACGTCAATCCGAATATTATCAATACGTTGCAAAATAGAAAAAAATTCAATTAACTCAATTTTAGTAAATTTTACTTAGACAGCATTCCATTACCGAAAAGATCGAAATAAAACGATTACATAACTTTGGCTAGTTATTAGATTTAGCCTAAAAACATTATAACAACGAAAAAGATAAAAACAAACATAAATACTTTAGAAAATTTACCCGATTACAAATGCTGAATCAGAGTTGTATTCTTCCGGACATTACAACGACTTCATCAACACCGAACTTCTGATAATTTCTCGAGCATTACAACGATACTACGAGATTATTATTTTTGGCTTAAGGCCTATTTACAAACTACGAAATAAAAAGAAAACAAAGAGGAGAAGATATATATATGATATGATTTATATATATTGGTACATTTCGACTCTGCTTGCAAATGAGCTCTTTATATAGAAGTGAAGTCCTTGGCCGGACCGGGCCGGTGTAATGATGATCTCCACCTTCTTGATTACAATCAGCATGTGCGGTGATAATTATATATATATTTATATATAATTATTAAACTTCTAAAATTCATATCTCGAGTTCTGGATCTCCAAAAATCATGATTCAAGTGGCATCGGAAAGCTCTCGGGAAAATCTACAACTTTCGTGAAGGACTCTTCTTCAGATAACGTCGTTTTAATGAGCCATTCGTTTGTCGAAGACTTTTCTCGATTACCACTTAATCGAATTGATTGGCCACTTGACCACTTCGATTGATCACTTGAGCTCTTAAGCTTGTGACACTCTCTAAATCCTTCCAGAGATATAATTATACTTCAACATGTCGATTCTCGGGGTCTTGGTTTATAAATCTGCAATAAAATACCACAAATACCCACGTAAATCTGACACGACACTCCGATTTACTAAAATCGGTACAAAATTACAACTTTTTATTATTATTACTACTAACTACTCTAAATTATAAAGATTAATATTTCATATCATTTATACCATAATTTCATATATTTTATATAGAATTCGTTGATAAAACATAACAATATAACGTATATTTAATCATATAAAAGTAGTATATCACTAGTCTCTTGGTTCAGTAAAAAGCAAAACTCCATATCTACATCAACAGCTGAAGCAGAATATATAGCAGCAGGTAGTTGTTGTGCACAAGTACTCTGGATCAGACAACAGCTAAGGGATTATGGAGTGGAAGAGAAAACAATTTCAATCATGTGTGATAATACAAGTGCAATATCTATTACTGAAAATCCAGTGTTGCATTCAAGAACAAAGCACATTGATGTGAGACATCATTTTATCAGAGATCATGTTGAAAATGGAGATGTCATCCTACAATACATACACACTGAAGATCAACTGCTGACATCTTCACTAAACCACTCAGTTATGAAAGATTCAGCATGTTGAGAACTGCGTTAGGAATGATTGAAATTGACTAAGTACCAAAGAGCGGCTAACTGGAGTAATCGGCTTAGTGACTTCATCAACTGGTTCAACCTTTGCCGTTACAGAAGATGTAGCAGGTAAGGCACTGGTATCCATGAAGTTAACTTAACTGATTGTTAGGAACGGTTAAATGGAGCAGCTCAGAGAAGAATTCTCTACATCGGCTAAGTGACCAGCCAAGGCACTTCACCGAATTAAAGACTTGGACAAATTAAAGTGTGAACAAAATCAATTTTTACTACACGTGGAGAATAAGGAAATTATGGAAGATTACACACGTGGAGATCAACTTATGATCATGGAGGTAACCATATTCTTTTTAAATTATGAACGCCTCGATTCCCGGGCTCTATCATTACTTACCTCAAACCACTCCCCCATTACCCTCGAATATCGCGATTTACATACACAAAATCACGCCATTATGTCATAAAATCCTTCCACATTCAAACCACGTTCACACTACTCAAAATCACCCTATATAAACGATACTTAGAGATTTTCAGAAATCTTCACACTCTCTTGCAAATTACAAACCCTACTTTTGGTTTCTCTGTTGCAAATTCATGTTCATTTTCAAACTTCCTTTCATTTTCAACAATGGCATCATCTTCCTCAAACACCCAAGCTGGATATGAAAAATCGATTGCCACTGGATCATTCTTTCAAGAAGAACACTACTTGAAACTATGCGGAAATGACGAAGATGCCAAACGATTAGCAGCAGGTTGCGAAAACCTAAAATTATCAACCTTTCTCAATCCTCCCATAACCGAGCTTTGCTATGAAATTCTGATTTCCTTCTGGAAATCTGCAAAATACGTACCTGGGCTTCCTGCTGAAGAAGGTGACAAGTGGGAAGAAGACAAGATCGTTGCATCTGTCAACGGCAAAGAAGTGGTGATTACAGAAAAGGTAATTCGAAAACATCTTAAACTTTCAAATAAAGGTCAAGCAAAAGTGACATTGGTACCACAAAACTTGGATGATTTCTGGGCAACTATTGCCAAAACTGCAAACCCAGGATCTACAAAATTCAATTGTCTGAGATCGGCTTTAAAGAAACCATTCAATGAGTTCAGTGCCCTAATTGGCAAGACTATTGAAGGAAAATTGGGAGCAAATAATGCCATGACAGAAATTAGAATGCGGCTAATGGGAATCATCTACAACAATCTACAATTCAATTGGGCAAAATACTTGTTTTTGAGAATTAAAGAACAAATCCAAGGTGAAGTGAAGGCAAGGGAAAAGGGGATAAAAGAGGGAAAGACAAAGAAAGGACAATTCTGGGTGAAAAGTCATATAGGATTCAGTTACACTATCTGTTGCAATGTCTCAAAGTCCCTACTGTACAACTCCACAAACTACATGAGTCCAAAGTCATGTTTACCTATGTTAAACAACAAAAGAAGGCAGGAGAAGGGAAGAGAAATAAATCCACACACCACACCACCAGTCAAAGAAAGAAGCAAAAGGTCCAGCGAAATCTGGACAAAACAGACTTTGGAAAATTGGTTGATGAAGAAGAAGAGGATTCCGACACTGAGGCAGAACAGCAAGAAGAAGAAAATGTCAGAGAGGATGAACAACATCCTAATGAAGAAAACACTAGAGAGGATGAGGAATCTCCAGAAGAAGATGCACAATTGTCTGCAAACGATATAGATGATCGAATTGCAGAATATCTTGAGTGGAAGGAAGGTGATTCCCGACAACAGCTTCAAGACTCTGATCACATGCTTGCAGAAGAGGCATGGTTGTTTGATTTTCTGGGAATCACAACTCTGGTTGGTGTACTTGATGAATCACATCTAAGGGACTTGGTTGATGCAGCCAAGGCAAAACTGCCCCAGACCTCTGGGAGACAGAGTGACGACTCAGAAGATGGTGGAGATGATCATGATCAAGATGATGGTGATGATCATGATGACAATGATGATAATGATCATCATGATGATGATCTTGGTAAAGACAGAGAAGAGGATACTCCTGCACCAGATGCAATTGATGATACCACTTTTCTCCGTATATTTTTGAAACCACATGCATCCAACAAGTCCACAACTCCAACAAAGACAGCCACTCAACCGTTGTCTGTGAACGTTCCAGCTGACAGCACAAACATTGTGGACACTGGTTCAGCTACTGCCACTCCAGTCAAGGCAACCCCCGGCACAGAGATAGGGGGAACAACAGCTCAAGCCACACCAGCCTACACATCTACCCAAATACTTGAAGATCTAGATGTGAATGCAGATGTCACTCAACATCAAGACAAGGGACAACAAACGGATCCGAACCGAGTGACGTAAGGCACAAACTCTCTCACTGGCCACTTTGGCATTACAAATGAAACTTTTGAGAAAGCGGCGATTTGTCGGGTGAAGAATTGGAACGAAGCAAGCCATGTATCTCGGATCCATGACTTCGACATTTAATGACAAAAGCTCCTCCATTGAACACAAGTTTCGGGCCATTGCGAGTACATTGATGCACAAAATATTATGGTTCAACAACAAGGAAATCGATGAAGCAACTCAACATCAATATCACTAACAATCTTGCGGTGCCTCAGGGCAAAGATATTTCCCAAGAAAATAAATCAATGGCAGTGGCTTTTGGCACTAGATTTCGTAGTGTCAATGAGAAATTGAATGATCATAACAACAGATTCACATCTACTGAATCAAAACTTGACTCTCTGATTGGGACGGCAGAGGCCACAAATAGCATCCTACTCCAGCAAAGGGATGATGCTGCCAAAAAGGGGGAAACTCAGGATAGGCCTGAAGAATAAACTTTTAGACCCCCAAACTTCACTGAAGAACAACTGAGAGCAAGGGACAGAGAAATAAGAATTAGGAATGAGGCAGAAGAACAGCAAACGAGAGCCAGAGAGGAAAGAGAAAAGGCTCTAAATGAACCCTGCACTGGATTTCCTCATCCTATACAAAGAAGAGATGATGATAGAGACAGATCCGGTAGACAGCAAAGGCCTGGATCTAGTCAGCAAAGAGGATCAGCTAGTCAACACAGACTTAGCACCAGAGGAAACACCAGCAGAGGCAGTAGCAGCTCCAGATACACTGGGCAACACAAAACTTTTACTGGTCACCAAAGAAAAGCTGAATATGAAATAGATGTACTGGACCATGTAAGAGAATTTTTCAGAGTACAGGAAGGACTTTATCCTCATTCCTGACAAGATGAAGCATGGGCTGATTGGCTAAGCTATCAAGATGAAAGGATGAGAACTGATATGGCTAAACTCTACAATGAAGTCAAAAGAGAGTTTGCACTCCTCAGACAAAGCAACAACAAACCAAGCTCAGCCATACCACTGTCTGCAAAAGGACCAGAAGACTTGCCAACTGAACAACAAGAAGAATTCAACTATATGGCAAAATTCTTCAATCCTATGGGAAGAATGGAGAAACAGGAGTAGTGGAGTCTCTACAAAAGCCTCAAGTTTGCAGATTCACATATTGCTGAGGCTAGGAAAAGACTTGAGAAGTACTTTGGGGAACCTAGGGCAAATGAGACCATACCTGATTTCAACAGACTTTTTGCCAAAAGAGTTTTTCAGGGTGTATCTAAATACACAGCTATGGCATACTGGAAGTGGAAGTTTCCAGAAATCGATTGGAAAGACATTGAAGAGGTTCATACTACAAAGTTCAAGAGGTACAAAGCTGAATTATGCAAAATGTAGTTTGTAACTTTTGAATAAAGCTTTTGAACTTATTGCCCTGTGATGGATGAATAAAATTGTTGAGTTTTTATTCTGTTGATTATTATGAAAATTTTGGATTACTTATGTTCAGGATTATGAGGGTTTTGGCATCATCAAAAAGGGGGAAATTGTTAGGAACGTTCTATTATGTTTTGATGATGGCCATACTACATGTTATAGCAAGCCTGAAATAAGTTAGAATTCTCTGTATAAGTCTTTACTTAGAATCTGACATGTTGTATAAGTTGAGTCGGACAAGTATTGTACTAGTTGGTAGGACAAAGAAAGTAAAAACGATATTCGGCGAGTGAAGCCACCAAGCACTAGCGAGAGAAGCAATGAAGACATTAATGGTCCGACTTATAACCAAGGAAGTCTGTGATGACCTATGATAAGTCCAAGTTACACTTTAAGTGATAAAACTTAATGTTCAAATATGGTGTACACTGATCTCACCTCAATCAAGGATCAGTGAAGTACAAAGATTCTCCTTAAACTCGAAGCAAAGAAGAAAACAAGAATCGACAAAGTAAACGACTTTCGGTGAGTAAAGACAAAACGGTGAAGGAAGATCTAAATCGGCTAAGTCAGAAGGATCACTCGACCGTTCTGAAAACGGCGAAGTAACACTTACCAGATCAGATTTAATATACGTTGAAGATTCAGAAGATCATGCTTTAAATGCACAATCAATAGAGGATCAATCAAGGACGGATTTTCTGCTCTACGTTTGAAGAAGGAATCCGATCACTGAAATCAAGGAGAATGCAATTAAGGGGGAATCAAGAATAAAATCAAGGATTATTCCCTCATTAATATAGCCAACGGACGGAATTTCAAATCAAGGTTATTCAAGGCTATAAATAGAAGGCATTGATAGACAAAGAAGAACAACAATATGAAAAGAAAAATCAAGCAGAAACTCTGTCAATTTGAAAATACTTCTCTCTGAACTTACAAGGATACATCTAGTGATCAACTCAGATATCAGAGCTACAAAGTCATATTCAGCACTGAGATTGATCAAGCAAGTGTGTGAAACACATTACATCAAACTGAAGCAACTGAATCAGAGGCAATCTAAGAAGGAGTTGAATCTGTGATAGCTGTTGAAGGATTTTGATCTCAAGGAGCAGAAAAAGAGACTGAATCACTGAAGCTGTTGCAGTCAAGGAGTGATAGTCTTGTAGATTGTGAAGCTTAGGAAGCCAAGGACAATCATACTATTGTATCTGTGAAAATAATAGTGAATTCCTCCGATCATCACAGGAGAAGGGTGGATTAAGGGATTACACCACCCTGAACCACTATAAGCCTTGTGTCAATTTACTTTCTGCAATTTACTTTACAAAGCATTTATTTAAATTGCCTAAATCATAACTTATATCCGTGATTGTCTAAACTGATTTGAAAACAACGAGTAAGAAGGGACTTATCCGCCGCCCAAAAGCTTTTAAACAAAAGAAAAGTTTTTGAAACTCAACTATAGTCATTCACCCCCCCCCTCCTCTGACTATAGTTTCACCCTTCTCTGGGACCAACAATGATCCTATCTGAGGACACACTGAACTCCTGAATTCGGGGTCTTTTGGAGTCGGCCCTATTTTTTGTGATGTACTCAAGAAAAAACCTTGGTCGACTCATGGCGACCCCGATATCATCCCCCACATGAAATTTGACCCGTTGATGCGGGACAGACACAACCATTTAGAACTTCTTCATGGCCGGGATTCCCAAGATCATGTTATAATAAGAGGGAAGATCGTCGACTAGAAAATTTATTACCTCAGTTCGGCAAGGTTCGTAATCGTCTATAGTGACGTTGAGGTCGATCGTGCCTTTGACCCTTACTGTATCATTGGAGAAACCCTTCAACACTCTAAGGTAGGGCTTCATCTTGGCCTCCCCAAATCCGTTCTATTCTAAACAGTCGAAATAGATTTCATCACGACCTGCCCCGGTATCGATCATTACTCTATTGACCCCTGGCTGCTCATTGACTCTAACTTTGAGAATTATCGGTATCTCTATAATGCCCTCTACTGTAGTGAGTTCACTCTTGGTGAATATGATTCTTTTTTCTGATTCTCCCAGAACGATCTATTTTTTGAAACCGCAAGTGTTGATTGAGTGTATCTGCGATTTCAGCGGGCTATTGCTCGGTGTTAGGAACATTTTGTTATGTTTTGATGATGGCCATACTAGCTGTTATAGAAAGCCTGAAATAAGTTAGAATTCTCTGTATAAGTCTTTACATAGGGTCTGACAAGTTGTATAAGTTAAGTCGGACAAGTACGTACTAGTTGGTAGGACGGCAAAGCAAAAACGAGATATTCGGCAAAGTAAAGCCAGCCAAGCACCAGCAGAGAAGATATGAAGACATTATGGTCTGACTTATAACCAAGGAAGTCTGTGATGACCTTGGATAAGTCTAAGTTATGTTTTAAGTGATGAAACTCAATATTCAAATATGGTGTACACTTTGTCTCACCCAAATCAAGGATCGAGTGAAGTACAAAGACTCTTCAAAAACTAGAACAAAGAAGAAAACAATGAATCGGCCGAGTACAACGACTTTCGGCAAAGAGAAAACAAAACAACGAAGAAAGAACTAACGGCTAAGTCGAAGGCTCACTCGACCGTTCTACAAACGGTGAAGAGACACTTACAAGATCCAGATTTAATATACGTTGAAGATTCAGCAGATCATGCATTAAATGCACAATCATTAAAGGATCAATCAAGGACGGATTTTCTGCTATACGTTTGAAGAAAGAATCCGATCACTGAAATCAAGGAGAATACAATTAAGGGGGAATCAAGAATAAAATCAAGGATTATTCCCTCATTAATATAGCCAACGGACGGAATTTCAAAAACCAAGGTTATTGAAGGCTATAAATAGAAGGCATTGACAGAAAAAGAAAACAACGATTCAAAGCAGAAACTCTGTCAATTTGAAAAGCCTTCTCTCTGAACTTACAAAGATATATCTAGTGATCAACTCAAGTATTAGAACTACAAAGTCATACTCAGAACTGAGATTGATCAAGCAAGTGTGTGAATCACATTCACATCAAACTGAAGCAACTGAATCAGAGGCAATCTGAGAAGGAGTTGAATCTGTGATAGCTGTTGAAGGATTTTGATCTCAAGGAGCGAAAAAGGAAGACGAATCGCCGAAGTCATTGCGCGATCAAGGAGTGATAGTCTTATAGATTGTGAAGCTTGGGAAGCCAAGGACAATCATAATATTGTATCTCGTGAAAACAATAGTGAATTCCTCCAATCATCACGGGAGAAGAGTGGATTAAGGGATTACACCACCCCGAACCACTATAAGCCTTGTGTCAATTTAATTTCGCAATTTACTTTACAAAGCATTTATTTATTTAGCCTACATCATAACTTACATCTCGTGATCGTCTACACCGATTTGAAAACAACGTAGTAAGAAGGGACTTATCCGCTGCCCAAAAGCTTTTAAATAAGAGAAAAGTTTTTGAAACTCCACTATAGTCATTCACCCCCCCCCCCCCCTCTGACTATAGTTTCACCCTTCTCTGGGACAAACAATTGGTAGCAGAGCAGTGTTCCTAGTATCAGAACCTGTTCAGATCTAATTTCTGGTAACAAGGAGATCACATATTTTCAAAGTAGTTTTCAAATCTGAGTTTTTCATAGACTTACATTTATATCTTCAATTGCACTGATGGATTCCTCAAACTTCTTGTCAAAAGTACCTGTTTTTAATGTTAACAATTTTGATGAATATAAAATAAGAATGCTATCTCATCTTGCAAAGAACTCATAAAGAGATGCTTTGGATGTAATCAATGATGGACCAATCACAATCACTACGGTGGTAAGCACAGGAGCAGATCAAGGAAAGGAAATTGACAAACCTAAAAAGGATTGGACCAAGGATGACACGAGAAGAGCAAATCTGGACTATGTTGCAAAAGACATGATCTTGAAGACCCTAGACAGCTACATGTTCATGAGAATTAAAGACTGCAAAACAGCAAAGGAGATGTGGGACAAGCTATCATTGATAAATGAAGGATCTGAAGCAGTTAAAGAAAACAAATTATCTGTTGCAAAACAGAAATTTGAGAACTTTAAAATGAAGACTGGTGAATCCTCAAATGGACAACAAATTCTCAAGCATCATCAGTGAATTACAACAGCTTGGACACATATATCCCCAGAAAGAAGTATGCTTGAAGATCTTGAGAGGACTACCTGAAAGATGGAAGATCATAACATCAGTAATCAGAGGAACAACAAATCTTGCAAGCACTGACACTCTGACACTGATGTCCCAATTAAAAGCTCATGAATTCGAATTAAACGGCGAAGATGGTGCTCCGGCAGAGACACACAAAATCACTGCATTAGCTGCACCCCAGCAAAGTAACTTTGCCGAATGCATCAGCAAAGAGACACAAGAACTAAAAGAACAGGTAGCTTTATTAGTTAAACGTTTTGACAGGTTTAAAAAGAAGCCATTCAAAGGAAATTCATCATCAAACAAGAAGTCAAGCTCAAACAGAGACATGAAGAAGAAAGATGATGAATACAGATGTTTCAACTGCAATAAGAGAGGTCACTTCAAGGCTGATTGTCCTGAAGAAAATGACAAAGATGATAAAAAGAAGAAATACAGAGCATCTGAAAAGAGAAAGAGCAAGAAGGCACTTAAGGCAGAATCCAGCAGTGAAAAGCATGAAGAATCATCTGATAATGACTCAGATGATAGTGATGAAGAAGACAGCTCAGAAAATGAAAAGGCATGCCTATGCCTCATGACCAAAGAATTGGATGAAGATAAAAGTGATAGCTCAGACACTGAGGAAATAAGCCTATGTTTAATGGCTAAAGAATCAGATGAAACTGAGGTAACATCTAGTTCATGTTCTTCATCTAATGCATCCACATCTAACACTGCACAATCCTCTAGTCTCCCATTAGATACAGTAGACCTAGTCCAAAATCTCATGACTAAATTTGATGAAATTGAAAAGAATCATGAAATTCTGGAAAAGGAATGCAAGGATCTAAGAAAAGAGAATAAGAGGTTAAAGAAAGAACTGGATGAAGCAAAAGCTGAATTAACTAGTAAGGAGACCCACTTAAATGATCAACAAAAAGCAGATGATCATACATCTGTTACTAAAAGATCAGTTAAGAAAATCTCCTCACCAGTGAAGATATCCACTGCACCACTAAAAGCACCAGCTTACAAACCCCCAAAAAGGTTTGGATCCAGATCTGATCTTGGCTACAACAGTCAGGATGAAAGTAGGAATAATGGTAAACACCATTCTAAATTCAGGACCACTAGTGGACCAAAATTTAGAAAGGGACAGACCATGGTTCCAACAGATCATCCTGTTCCGGTAAAGTCAAAACCCAGTGTAGTGAAACAGCAAACTAAATCCTCATTCCAGTCAATCAAGAACTACAGCCATCTAAAAGGAAAAGGAAGACTCTATCCTTCAGATGATTATTGGAATGTTGTACCTCCAAAATACAAGAGGAAACCATTCCACAAAATGCATCATGTGTTTAAGAAAAACCAATATGTTCCTAGACACATGAAGCAAGAAAGGTTTCCCACTGCATATTGGAAAGTGAAGAAGGATGTAAATGCACCAAAAGGTGGAGAAAAGTATCAGAATACCTTCAGTAAAAATACTAGAAGCTATTCTCGCCATGCCTTACACATATGAAGTTGATGACTTCAATTATCCAAAAAGAAGACCTTTTGGATACACCCTTGGTATGGGAGGCATGATTGCTAACAGGTATGGACCCAAACAGTGTTGGGTACCTAAATTTAATTAATCTGTTTTGTAGGATGTCTGGTACATAGACAGTGGATGTTCCAGACACATGACAGGAAACAAGAAATGGCTCACTGATTTCAAAGCTTTTGATGGACCCAAAGTCACATTTGGAGGTAAAGAAAACCCTGGCAAGATGAAGGGGGAAGGCACAATACTCAAGAACAATCTAAAGATTCAAAATGTGGCATATGTCAAGGGACTTAACTTCAATCTGATGAGCATCAGTCAATTCTGTGACAAAGGCTACAATGTGCACTTCAACAAAGAAGGATGCAAAGTGATTCACAATCAAACCAACACGGTAGTTCTTGCGGGTAGAAGACAAGACAACATGTATGTGGTGGATAACGAAACGACCAAGGCGAAACATGTCTACTTGTCAAGAATAAACAATCAACAAGCTGGATTTGGCACGAGAAGATTAAATCACCTGAATTTCAAGACCATCAACAAACTATCAAGGAGCAAGTTAGTTGAAGGCACGCCGAGAGATCACATTCAAGAAAGAGAGTCTATGTGATGCTTGTCAGAAAGGAAAACAAATAAAAAAGCTCATTCAAGTCAAAGCCTCATCAATCTACAACAAGAGTTCTACATCTATTGCACATGGACCTGTTTGGACCAGTCACACCAGTAAGTGTGAGTGGTAAGAAATACACTCTTGTAGTGGTGGATGACTTCTCAAAGTACACCTGGACCATTTTCATGAACAAGAAGAAAGAAACACTCAAGAAGCTGCCAGATTTGCTGTGAAGACTCCAAAATGAAAAAGAGCTAAAGATTATCAAGATCAGATCAGATAGAGGCACTGAATTTCTAAATGAAATTATCAGAACCTATTGTGAAGAAAATGGAGTGTTACATCAACTATCTCAGCGGGAACTCCACAACAAAATGGTGTAGCGAAAAGAAGAAACGAGAACCATCAAGGAAGCGATCGGACAACGATAGCGAGAAGCATGCTTACCAAAGAGATTTTGGGTGAAGCGAAAACACAAGATGCCATACACAAAACAGATCAATCATCAACAAACATCATGAAAAGACTCCATATGAAATATGGAATGGTAGAAAACCCAATATCTCATATTTTCATATGTTTGGATCAAAATGTTTTGTCTTAAACAGAATCACCGCATACCTTTGATGAGAAGGTGATGAAGCAATCTTCATGGGATACTCGGACACCAAAAAGCATTCGAGTACTCAATAAAAGAACTTTGGTGATTGAAGAATCAATACATGTGGTTTTTGATGAACCAAATACAAATGGTGAAGATCTTCAAGATCAAGAAGAGAAAGCACCACGAGAGAGAAATCTATACAAATGCAACCATACCAACTACTATCCTGAATCATCATTTTAAAGATCAAGAGGAGCCACATATCAATACAACAGATGAAGCACCTGAAGTTGAAGTTCATGCTCAGCATGAAGGTATGGAAGCACCAAGTGAAGATCAACTTCAACCAGATCTAAATTGGCTAAGAGACCATCCTGAAGAACAAGTCATTGGAGATATTCACACAGGAGTCAGAACCAGAAGACAACTGGAGAACATGCTAACTTGCTTTCTATCACAAGTGGAACCCAAGACCATAGATGATGCAATCCAAGATGCAGATTGGATCACAGCCATGCAAGAAGAACTAAATGAATTTGAAAGAAATGAAGTCTGGGAACTTGTTGACGGAGACTCGAAATGGCCAACATCATTGGTGCAAAATGGGTATTCGGGAACAAGATGGATGAGCAAGGAACTGTTGTCGAAACAAAGCAAGGCTAGTTGCAAAAGGCTATTCCCAAGTCGAAGGAATAGATTATGATGAAACATTTGCACCAGTAGCAAGATTGGAAGCAATCAGACTCTTTCTAGCATTTGCTGCACACAAAGACTTCAAAGTCTATCAAATGGATGTAAAGAGTGCATTCCTAAATGGACTTTTGGAAGAAGAAGTTTATGTAGAACAACCCCCTGGATTTCAAATTAAAGGAAAAGAAGACAAAGTATACAAACTCAAGAAGGCCCTCTACGGCCTCAAACAGGCACCTAGAGCCTGGTATGAAACACTATCACAATTTCTGATCAAGAATGGATTCAACAAAGGAACTATTGACAAGACTCTATTCAAACTGGAGGAAGGAGCAAGCACATTGCTAGTACAAATCTATGTTGATGACATAATCTTTGGATCAGAGGATGAAAAGCTGTGTGAGAAATTTGCAAACCTAATGAAGAGCAAATTTCAGATGAGCATGATGGGAGAATTAAACTACTTCCTTGGCCTTCAAGTAAAGCAAATGAAGGATGGCATTTCATTAGTCAATCCAAGTATACAAGAGATTTGATACACAAGTATGGGATGGATACAAGTGGCACAGCAGACACACCAATGTGTGCCAGAGTCATACTTGGAAAAGATGAAGGAGGAAAAGATGTTGATCGAGAAAATGTATAGAGGAATTATTGGATCATTATTATACTTAATCGCAAGCGGACGACATAGCATTTGCGGTAGGAGTGTGTGCAAGATTTCAAGCTCAACCAAAAGAATCACATCTTCTAGCGACTAAAAGGATAATCAAATACTTGAAAAACACTATAAATGTTGGTATTTGGTATCCAAAAGATGGAGGATTTACATTGATATCATATTCGGACTCGACTATCTTTGGATGCAAAATAGATAGAAAAAACACCTCTGGTACATGCCAAATGCTAGGGACCAGACTAGTCTCTTGGTTCAGTAAAAAGCAAAACTCCATATCTACATCAACAGCCAAAGCAGAATATATAGCAGTAGGTAGCTGTTGTGCACAAGTACTTTGGATAAGACAACAGCTAAGGGACTATGGAGTGGAAGAGAAAACAATTCCAATCATGTGTGATAATACAAGTGCAATATCTATTACAGAAAATCCAGTATTGCATTCAAGAACAAAGCACATAGATGTGAGGCATCATTTTATCAGAGAGACCATGTTGAAAAGAGGGATGTCATCCTAAAACACATACCCACTGAAGATCAATTGGCTGACATCTTCACTAAACCACTCAGTTATGAAAGATTCAGTAAACTAAGAACTGAGTTAGGAATGATTGAAATTGAATAAGTATCAAAAAGCGGCTAACTGGAGTAATCGGCTAAGTGACTTCATTAACTGGTACGACCTTTGCCGTTACAGGAGATGCAGCAAGTAAGGCACTGGTGTCCAGCGAAGGTAACTTAACTGATTGTTAGGAACAGTTACATGGAGCAGCTCAGTGAAGAACCTAATAGAACGGCTAAGTGACCAGCGAAGGCACTTCACCGAAATAAAGACTTGGACAAATTAAAAGTGTGAACAAAATCAATTCTGATTACACGTAGAGAATAAGGAAATTATGGAGGATTATTCTGTACACACGTGATGTATTATTTTTATATGATTGAATTTACGTGATTTTATTATGTTTTGTTGACAAATTCTATGTAAAATATCTAAAATTATGATATAATTAGTATAAAATATTAATCTTTGTAGTTTAGTATAGTTAGTAGTAAAAGTTAGTATTTATAATAAAAAGTTGTAGTTTTTGTACCGGTTTTAGTAACCGGGATATTGTGTCTATTTTACACGGGTATTTTGTGTTTATTTCATTGCGAATCCTAAGATGAACTCGAAATCCCGAGTATCGACACTTTTTGAAGTCAATACAAGTCGGTGAAAGGAAGTTATAAAGCGTCACCGATATAAATGATCAAGGGAATAATTGTTTCTAAATCTCGAAAAAGGACGTATAATACAAATGGCTCATCGAGAGTATGTTTTCTTCGAAGAAGTGGTCTTGATGAAAGTTGTAGAGAATTTAACGAGCTTTTCAACGGAAGTTCGATTATGTCATTCGATATCGAGAATTCAAGTTACGATTTTTAGAAGATTAACCGTGTAATTATATATAATTATATATATAATTACACAAAGACAAGTAATGATTATGTGTAACATGGGGGAACATGCGAGGACAAGCCGAAATGATTAGCATCATTACACCGGACCGATCCGGCAAGTTTTCGGGACCGGTCCGGGAAGGAAGAAAGTCTATAAAAGGGGAGCATCGTAGAGTTCATTTGGAGTGTACCAATATATATACACAATATTCTATATATATTCTCTCCCTCTTCTTTCTCTTTTTCTTCTCCTTCTTAGTTTGTAAATAGGCTTTATGCCAAAATAATGTAGTAGTAGTACGGTAGTAATGCTCGGGAAATTCTCGAAGGTTCGGTGTTGCTTTGAAATCGTTGTAAAATCTGGAAAAAGACGATTTCGAATCGGCGATTGTAATCGGGTAATTTCTATAATAATTATGTTTATGTTTGTTATTTTCTTCTTTTTAGTTTTTATAATGTTATTAGGCTAGATCTAATAACTAGCCAAAGTTATGTAATCGTATTATTTCGATCTTTTCGTTAAAAGAATGATGTTAAAATAAAATGACTAAAATTGAGTAAAATGAATCTTTTTCTATTTCGCTACGTAATGATAATATATTCGGAATGAAGTAATCAATCATAATGAATACTACATATAACCTGGCGATGAACCGACCGGAGAAGTCGGGATATGAGTAAAAATAGAAAAACCGGAGGGTAAAAATGGCCGTCGATTAACGGAATCCTATTTCCTACCCGGGGGCGATTTGTCCTAATAAAACAAATCTTATTAAAATTTGTATTCGAGATCTTAATAATGTTAAAATCACAGCTTTAATTGAAACTACACCGTTTGTATTAAATCGATCCGCTTGACAACCGGAGCCTCTTGAATAACATCGGCCATCGACAAATGGAATCACCTCTTTTATCCGGGGTAGATTTGTACTCGGTACTGTTTTGACTAACTAAGTTTAGCATGGGGCAGTTGTGGACCTTGGATCGATGACTTTTGACATATGACAATTTCATACGCTCGTGTGAGGAGGAATTGTTGACATTAGGAATACACCGTTTCATTCACTCAATTGGACCTAAAAAAGGAAGATCGAACACATTCTATTAATTGAAAAGATCGAATAAATTAATTACATATACTTTGGCTAGTCTAGTCTATAAATTATATATTGGTATCTATATATTTATATATATATATATATTTTACTATTTATGTACATCTATATATATTTATATATCTATATATATTATATTAAAATAACTTTTAAATTACGCATTTATTTTATGTTAGTTAGAGTAGTAGTAATCTGTGTTATAAAATTGCGGTTTAGATCGAGTTAATAGCAGCTCTTTGGTGTTTAACCACACTTAAAAGAATTACCACTTTTTTCCCTGAGGATTCGACACCTGACTCACCACTTTATCACTACAATTTGACCCGGTACACTGCCGGTTAGGATCCGTCTAACCTAGAAAAGGTCTGTCCTCTTCTTGACGCCGTTTCTAAGGTCTGGTTTGGTGACGTCAGCTTTCTGGCGCCGTTGCCGGGGAAACAAAGTCGCTATTTTTTTTTTTTGTGTCTATGGTTACTACTTGTATTAGTTAAAAATTCTCGAGGATAAACCAACACTCTTCTTATCACATTTCTTTTTTTATTTTTCGTTGGTATCTACTTTCTTTTAGTACCAATTTTCTTCTTCTTTAAAACTCGAGCATTTTTCTATTTTAATTAGTTGATGACCAGAAGCGGTAAAGCCTCACTTACTCCTTATAAGCCCGATATAAACGCTTACGAAAGGCGATTGCGGATAGAGAGTAAACGTGGTCAACCCGACTTAGGACTCCTTGGAAAATCTCCAACGGAATCATCTTCTAATAAAAATAAAGAAATGGTCAAGGTAGTGATGAAACAAACGAACGAGAGGCTAGATCATGCTTTAGGGCATGGACAAAACCCTGTTAATATTAATAATAATCAGAATAATAATAATAGGAACAATCAAGATCGGAACCATAATAATCGTAACAATCCGCCAAACCCGAGACCTATCTGTGATCAAACTGTAAGGAGAAACCAGACTAATAATCCCATACTTTTACCGAATGAAGGAGCGAATAATTTCGAAATTAAGTCTCATCTTTTTGGTTTAATTGACGCAAGAGCCCAATTTCTAGGAGAAGATGATGAAGATCCACATCATCATCTCTATCTCGTTTGAAGAACCGTGCAATACGACCAAAAGTCAAGGTGCTCATAAGGAATTAACAAGGATGACTATGTTTCCTTTTTCTTTAAAAGGAAGAGCCCGAGATTGGTTTATGTCTCTTCCACACCATTCGTTAACTAGTTGGGAGGATATTCAAACCGAATTTACGAAACAATATTTCACTCCAGGACGGAATTTGGAATTAAAAGTCGAGGTTGCTAATTTTAGACAAGGATCGAAGAAACACTTGGGAATGCGTGGGAAAGGTTTAAAAAATTGTTAAGAGCTTGTCCCGATCATGGTTATTCCTTAGATATGCAAATTCAACTTTTCTCGTCGTAAATTAAGAAAAGATTCACGTGCGATGTAGATCATGCATGTGGTGGTTCGTTAATGATGAGTGAAGCTCAAACAGTTTACGATGCTATAGAAAAGATTTCCAAAAACAATAGAATGTGGGAAACCGGTTCTAGCACTAGAAAAGTAGCTTTTGCAGAAGGATGTACGTCAAATACGGAAGTTCTAGCACATTTGGAGAATTTAAGTAGAAAGTTTGATGGATTACAACAAGGTAAGAATCAAAATTCAGAAAATAGTACTCCAACTGAATACTCAAATTATGATAATGTGTCATTAGGGATAGAAGAACCAACAGGATATTCAAAAGAGGAAGTGAGTTTTCTTCAAAAGATATAGGAATTTGAACAATGCATATTCAAACTCATTTAATGCTATTAGAAGAGACCACCCAACTTTTAGATGGTCTGAAAACCCTAGTAAGCCAGGACAACCGCCGTATCCAGTTCAGTATAAGAATATGAATAATAATCAAGTTTATCAAGGAAATACATCTAATCAGAATTTACAATCATTACCAAGATCTTATCCTCAACATACCACTCAAAGTATACCGGAACTCAAAGTTCAACTCAACTTTGCGAAGGGGTTGAAAAATGGGAAAAAGCGATGGAAAATATGATGGGTGTAGTATCTACTCAAGCTAAGAATATGGAAACAATGATGACTTCTATAGGTTCAGTCAGTAAGGACATGAGTACAATGAAAACATCTATGAGTGGACATGATACCAGAATGAGAACGATAGAAGCTTCATTAAGGAATATGGAAGATCATTTGAGTAGGGAAGGTGAACGTAACAACAGTAGACCTCCTGGAGGATTACCAAGTAATACGAAAGAAACCCAAGAGAGGTGAATGTTGTAGTTACGAGAAGTAGGAAACTCTATGGTAGTAATGGAGTAGAAAACTTCGGGAATAATGAAGTAGAAAATGATTTAGATAACAATGAAGAGACTAAAGATGAACTTGAATTTACTGATGAGGAAGAAGAAATTATAGAGAAATTCTTGAAAAGGAATAGAAGTTTGGAACCTGAGAAGGAAGGTGAAAAATGGGTAAAAATCCCAAGAATTTTGAAAGACCCCATGGATAAAGATTTAAGGAATCTATTTAAGGAACATGTTAGAGTAGAAGATAAAGAAAACAAACAGGAAGAACTGAAGGAATATGAAGTAGAGATTGATTCAGGGAACAAATTAAAAGAAAAAAGTCAAGAACCTGAAACATGGCGATCAAGTAATACTCCAAAGGATAAAGGAAAAGAGAAAATGACTTCGAAACCCAAGGTTATAGATTTAGAGTCTTTACCTTTTCCACCTAAAGATCAAATTAAAAAGATTAAGACTGATCAGAAGTATGCTCGTTTCCTTGATACTTTTCGTCATATTAATGTTAATATCCCTCGTTATCGAAGCTCGATAAATATGCCTACCTATGGAAAGTTTTTGAAAGATATACTATCAAATAAGAAAAAATTAGAGGAATATGAGAATATATGCCTAAATGAAGAATGTTCGCAATTCGCAAAGATAAGTTACCACCTAAACTAAAAGATCCCGGAAGTTTTACGATTCCGTGTGAAATTGGAGGATTTTTGTTTAAGAAGGTCTTATGTGATCCGGGAGCTAGTATAAATCTCATGTCTTATGAGGATTATAGAAAGCTAGGCATAGGAAAGCTTACTAAGATCGAAATGACTCGCAAATGGCAAGACGGATCGATTAAGTACCCTAGAGGAATTATTGAGGACGTATTGGTTAAAGTAGACAAGTTCTATTTTCCGGTAGACTTTGTAGTTATGGAAATGGAAGAAGGATTTTCGGCGCCGCTTATCTTAGGACGTCCATTTCTAGCTACGGGGAGAACTTTAATCGATGTTCGAAAGGAGAATTAATTTTGAGAGTCAATGAAGATGAAGTTGCTTTCAATATTTTCAAAGCTATGAACCATCAATACACATCACAAGAATCATGTTCTTTTATAGAAGATATTCATTCTGTCTATGATAATCGATTACCAACTTTTGAAGATAGATTAGAGGAATGTTTAACTTTATCTATCTATAAAGAAGATGAGGAAGACATTGAAATGAAAGAGATAATCCTTTCTCTAGATAAAGGAAGTTTTACTTTTAAACCACCATGGCATAAGTATTTAGAATTAGAACTAGAAGGACCGGTTCTTAAATCATCAATAGAAGATCCACCTAAGAATCGGAATTGAAACCGTTACCTTTAAATCGAAATATGCTTTTCTTGAAAATGATAACCTTTTACCGCTTATTATTTCATCAACTTTAACGAAGCAACGGGAAGATCAATTACTAGGAATGTTGAAAAAGCATAAGAAAGCTTTTGGATGGACAATTGCGATATTCGAGGTATTAGTCCCGAGATATGTGTTCATAAGATAATTACGAAAGAAGATGCTAAACCTTGTATTCAACCGCAACGCCGCCTCAACCCTAATTTACAGTTAATCGTTAAGAAAGAGGTTATTAAGCTATTAGAAATGGGAATAATTTTTCCTATATCGGATAGTGAATGGGTAAGTCCAACTCAAGTTGTACCAAAGAAAGGAGGTTTCACAGTGAAAGAGAATGATAAGAATGAATGGATTCCAACAAGGGAAATTACAGGATATCGAATGTGCATTGATTTTAGAAAACTAAATGATCATACTAAGAAAGATCATCATCCACTTCCATTCATAGTACAAATGTTGGAACGTTTAAGTGGTCATAAGTATTACTGTTTCTTAGATGGTTATTCAGGATATTTACAGATTTTCATTGCGGCGGGAGATAGGGAAAAGACTACTTTCACTTGTCCTTATGGAACTTTTGCGTATAAAAGAATGCCGTTTGGTTTATGTAATGCTCCGGCTACTTTCCAAAGATGTATGATGTCTATATTTTCGATATGGTTGAGAAATTCTTAGAAATTTTTATGGACGACTTTAGTGTTTACGGAGACTCTTTTAATGGCTGTTTGTTACACTTAGAACGAGTGTTACAACGCCGTGAGGATACCAATTTAGTGCTTAACGGGAAAAATGTCATTTAATGGTATCGAAGGAATTGTACTAGGTCATAGAATCTACGAAGTAGGAATTGAAGTTGATAAAGCTAAAGTCGAGGTAATCGAAAAATTGCCTCCACCAGTTAATCTAAGAACGTTAAGAGGATTTCTTGGACATGCGGGATTTTATAGGAGATTTATTGCGATTTTTCAAAGATAGCAAAGCCTCTAAGTCATTTGCTTGAAAAAGAAGTATCTTTTAATTTTGATAATAAATGTATGGAAGCATTTAAGACCACGAAAGCGAAGTTGATTACTTGCACCGATTGGTGGCACCAAACGGGATTTACCTTTTGAGATTATGTGTGATGCAAGCGATTTAGTTTGTAGGAGCTGTTTTAGGTCAAAGGTATAATAGAATTCTCAAAGCTATTTACTATGCATCTCATACGTTAAATGCGGCTCAATTAAACTATGCAACTACGTAAAAAGAACTCGTAGGTGTAATTTTTGCCTTAGATAAGTTTAGATCATATATTGTTGGCTCTAAGGTAATAGTTTATACGGACCATTCGAAGATTGAAATATTTGCCGAGTAAGAAAGATGCGAAACCACGTCTTCTTAGATGGATTCTTCTACTTCAAGAATTTGATATCGAGATTAAAGATAAAAAAGGAAGTGAGAATGTAGTAGCAGATCATCTAAGTAGAATGGAAACTGAGGAAGAAATAAGAAATGAAATTAAGGATTCGTTTCCTGATGAACAACTGTTTAGAATCGATATGCCTTCAACCATGCAGCTTATTAAAGAAAAGAATTCCTTCTAAGGAAAATTCACCTTGGTTTGGAGATATCATTAACTACTTAACTCCGTGATTACATTCCGTCTCATTGGACTTGGCAACGAGAAAAGAAGTTCTTTTATGACTTAAAATTTTATTACTTTGGGAGGAACCGGATCTTTTCCGTAAATGTTCGGATGGAATAATCGAAAATGTGTGCTCGATAATGAAATTTTAAGTGTTTTATCGTTTTGTCATGATCGTGAGGCGGGAGGTCATCATGGAGGATGGAAAAGCGCTTTTAAAGTCTTGCAATGTGGTTTTTATTGGCCTACACTTTATAAAGATGCGTATACGTATGTTAAATCTTGTGAGTCTTGTCAAAAATGGGGAAATGTATCTAAAAAACATGAAATGCCTATGCAACCTATTTTAGAATGTGAGTTATTTGATGTTTGGGGTATAGATTTCATGGGACCTTTCCCTATATCTTTTGGAAAAAGATTTATTCTTGTAATGGTAGATTATGTTTCGAAATGGGTAGAAGTTTGAAGCTCTTCCCACTAATGATACCAAAGTTGTTATACGATTCCTTAAAAAGAATATATTTACACGTTATGGCATTCCTAGGGCGATCATTAGTGATAGAGGTTCACACTTTTGTAATAGACCATTTACTAAGTTAATTGAAAAATATGGTGTAACGCATAAGTTAGGAACGCCTTATCATCCGCAAACCAGTGGTCAGGTAGAGGTGTCAAATAGAGAGATTAAAAGAATCATAGAAAAAACAAAGTGGATTCAAACCGTAAAAATCGGGGCGCTTAGATTAGATGATGCGTTATGGGCATACAGAACAGCTTTTAAAACTCCAATTGGCTGTTCTCCCTACAAATTAGTCTTTGGTAAATCTTGTCATCTCCCAGTAGAGTTAGAACACCGAGCATTCTGGGCTATTAGATTTTTAAATTTCGATCCTAAGACTGTCGGTGATCATAGATTACTTCGCTTAACGAATTAGAAGAATTTCGCCTTGATTCATATGAAAATGCTCGAATCTACAAGGAACGCACGAAATCGTTCCATGATAAGAGAATATATAGTCGTGAGTTCCATGTAGGTGATCGAGTGTTATTGTACAATTCACGTTTGAAGTTGTTTCCGGGTAAGCTTAAATCACGATGGACGGGACCATTTAAAGTAACACGAGTTTATAAATGCGGAGTCGTTGAACTAATCGATGGGAATACAACTTTTTTAGCCAATGGTCACGGGGTGAAGCTATTTACGGAAGGTGAAGAAATCTCTCGATAAATGAAGTGATATTGCGATCGACCCTCCGAAAGACTAAAAGCGATTCTTAAAAGCTGAAAATATCAAATCACCAGGTTTTATCTTTACTTTTTTATGTCTAAACTAGTTTCGTCTTTTACCGGATAGACGTAAAAGAACCTGGATGTCTTTTTTAGATAGATTAGGAGTTTTTGTTTTGCTTTTAAAGTTTGGTTTTAATAGAGATATCGCCTTTACTATAGAAGCCTTAGTTTTTGAACAAAACAAGCAATTGTTGAGAGAGAAAAAATTGAAAGAAGTTTGTAATGGTACGTCAAGAAGCTCGATAAAGAGAAGGGCTAAGTTTTTAAGGAAGTGCGTAATGTGTGGAAAAATTGAACACGATGGGCGATGTGGGAAAAATTTAACTCAATCTCGAGTGAGTGTTTGAATGTAATTAAGAAGGGAACGATTAGGTGGTTAACCGAAAATCCCGATGGACTTCCAAGACTTAATTCAAACGCTACATTTCTAGGATATAGTTTGCTTGAAAGGTATGTTAGAAATCGGAGTTTGTAGAAATTGAAGAATTAGAAACCCCGTAGGTTCAAGTATTTTATTGTTTTTAGTTTTATAAAATTTTTGCATAACTTTGAAAATCTTATAAAATTGGATCTTTATAAAATTAAGGAGTTTTATAAAAGTTTTATAAAAAGTTTTTTAAGTTTTTAGATATTTTATAAGAATTAATAGAAATTTATTGGATTTTTATAAACTTTTAAATAAGTTTTATAAAGATTTTATAAATTTTGAGAAATTGTTATAAAATTTATGAATTTTATTTTCTATTTTTATTAAGTTTTTATTGAGTTTTATAAGTTTTATATCAAAAATCCAAAAAAATAAAAAATTTCGAAAAAAAGCATAAAAATTGCATACGGACCGATCCGGCCCTTACACCGGACCGATCCGGGATCGATTTAACCTAAAAGGACGGGGACACTTTCTTCTTCCTCATTTCCACCTCTTTTCGAAGCAACGCACCACCTCCACCCCAAAAATTTTCTTTTTCTCCTCAAAAATACAAATTACACTACACCATTACATATATTCTTCCTCTTTTGTTCTCCTCTCTTCAACACAAGTGAAGAATTTGAAAAAGATCAAACACAAGCTCCATTTCATCCCGGAGACTTATACGGCTTTTCCGGCCACTTTTCACGGTTTTTGTTCATTATAAGGTATAATTTGTTTACTCTAGTTGTCAATTTCATAATTTTTATAATTTTTAGATTTATTTTCAATCGTTTTGAATTTTTCGTGTGTTGTGACATCTTATTTTGTGTTGTTTTTCTGTTGTTTTTATTGTTGTTTTGTCAATTCAATATCGTAGAATGGCCTCATCCAAATCGAAAATTCTCTAAGAAAAGAAAGCCTAATATTCCAATAGAAATACCGGTCGTAGAATTAAGAGATTTAACACCGGAAGAAGAATCGTTAGTTTTGTTGCTACTGACTTCACCTCAAGCTAAGAATGCTTATAGGAATATCTATAGTAAATGTGGAGTTGTGTTGGAAAGAGGCTTAGATTTTGATGACTTAGGAGAGGAGGTTAGGCGTATTTTTGCTAGACGCCAATGGTTGGATTTTGCGGCTCAAAGGACGGGAGAGAGATCAATACTACCTTAGTGGCGAAATTTTATGCGGTTTTGTCTACTTTGACACCCACCGAGGGTAGTATGATAGAGTCTATTCCCCTTAGGTCTAGACATGTTTCTTTTAGTCCGGAACGATTAATGCTTTGTTTTAGGAGTAGAAGTTTTTCCGGATGAAGAAGATTATAGAGTTTGTTTATGGATTAGATGATCCCGCTATGTATGAGCAGCGGTGCCTCTAGAGCTCGGAGGGAGTTTGATGCTACGGCGAGTGGGTGGACAACGAGATTTAATTATGGGAAGTGTTTTAGAGATGCGAGGGCGGTCAAAAGATTTTTAAGCCATACTCTCTATCCCACTACCAAACACACCGCCTTTGGTAAAGAAGATTTATGCATTACTTGGGCGATGATTCATGATGTTAAGGTGGATGTGGGGAAGATCATGTATAGAAGGGTTTTCGAGTTTATTGTTACTGCCAAGGCAGGGAGTCACATGTACTTTCCTGGCTTTATTTCAGATTTATGTCGTAGATCAGGAGTTCCTTTCCTGTCTAACGACAAGTTGATGATGGCGAGATGAGTCCACGATAGGCCCTAGTCGAGGAGGTCTCCGAGAGGGTTCGATAGACTCGATAGTTAGACGTAGTACCCCTCCACCAGGCTCCACCCGGTTCCACCGGTTTCGGCATTTTCATCTTTTTCGAGCAACGACGGACTTCTCTCCCAAACACTATTACATACGATATGTTTCAATCCTTAGTATCGGATGTAGCCCGAGGACGGGCTAATATGGCTTTGTTTGCGGTGCGAGTAGGCGGTGGAGTGATGATTTACGTAGAGGGATGCGAGACATGAGCGGATGCATCTTGATCCTTCTTTCGATAGAATCGCCTATCCGCCACTGTCAATCTAACCCGTATACGTTACCGAATGGATAGCACCTATTCCACCATCTCGGAGCTTTCATCATATGCCAAATCCTTTTGGAAGCCGCCTAGTGGTCGGGGTGTCTTTTATACGGGTTCTCGGGGTGCGGTTACATCTAGGCGGGGGAGGATTTTCGGATTTTGCGGGGATGACGTCAAGTATGAGTTCGTTGGGTCTCGACGGTTCGGTTCGGACCACGACTACGTTTCCACGGCCGATTACGTCATCGGTTCCAAGTATGAATGATCCGGTTTACACCGCTGCGACGATGATGATGTTGACATTGTTTGATTTTAAACAACTTATATTATTTCTAAACATTTCATGATCGTTTATTTTATTTTCTGCATTTTAACTTTAGTTGATAAGTTTGATAGTTTAATAAGTTTTCGATTTCATTAATCATATTCTGTCGTAGTCGTAAATTTATTTTTAATAGTATTTAAATATTTCATAAAAAATCAAAAATCTAAAAAATATATTCGCATGTAGTATTCGTGTGTCGTTTTATCCGTATCGGTGAGATAATATTGAACAAAGTTAATTTTTATAGCTTTATAGCTTTATAGCTTCTCAAATAGCATGAAGGCTATTAAGTTGAACAAAGCAAACTTGAACTTTACAACCTTCATACGGTAAAAAAATCTTCAAGCCGGACCGGTCCGGCCAGTTTCAGGACCGATCCGGGAATAAAATCTGCTTAGTCATACTGAAAGTGTTAGTATGCATGCACGTGTACTCTAATTTTTATCCATTTAAGGACCAGAGAGGTTGAAAGTAAAAATTTGCCAATTCACTCACTACTTTCAATCCTTTTCTTTTTACGCATCTGTTTAAACTAAAATGTCAAACCGATCATCACCATCGATCAATTCATACGATCCGGAGGCGAGTTGATGTTTTTGTCCCGGAGTCTAACGCTTCAAATGTTAATTTGTTGGTGAATGCGAGGTTTGCAAATTCTCCTATATTGATGGAAAGGGGTATCAATTTTGAAAAAATTGATCGGTTCGAAGGGATTTAATTCGGAATCAAGGATGGAAAAAATTTGTTAAGCAACCTCGAGGAAGAATTAATGTTTCTATTGTTAGGGAGTTTTATTCGGCTCTTTCTACTCGTTGATACGGTAGATGCATCACGACTTATATCTGTTCGTGGTACACTTATTCACTGTCACCTCATATTATCAATCATATCTACGAGATACCGATTTTCAATCAAATCCATAATCTTCATTATGAATATCAATGGGGATTAGGAAACTCTTGTCATGTTGTTAACTATGTCACGGAAGCTTTTCCGTATACGTTTCCCGAGTTCGATCAAAATTACGACTCTACCACTTCGGCTACTGCTGCTCATCGAGAGCATGGAAACACTTCATTAACTCACGAGTCTATCCGACTAGTGATTTTGCATGGGTTAGTGATAGTGAGATACTTCGTTGTTTGCATTAATAATCCGGAGCTTATGTGGATTTGGGGATTTTGATTTTTAGGACGACGATAGAACTTTGCGGTGGAACGGTATAATAATGGAAGGCCGATGCCTTTTGCTTGGTTAATTTCAAGGTTATGTATTCATTTGAATGAAGTCCCGAAATTGCTTCGATGAGATATATCCGTCTCGTGATTGTCGTAGAGGATTGCTACCGGTAGAGAATCCGGGTTGTTCGTCAACTATTTAAGATAATTGTTAGTGGTTTTATTTAATTTAGTTTAAGTTTGGTTTGCTTTAATAAGTTAGAGTTGATTGAGGTTAGTAAGTTAATAGTCGGTTTGTTTTATTTTTAGTACGTAATAGTTTCTTTTTGTTTAATATATATGTTGTTTGATTTTAATATACGTGTGTTATCAATGTTTATAACGATCATCTATAATTTTAATTTAATTTTCGAACCTACTTTTTCATACTTATTGAACATCGGGACGATGTCAATTCGTAAGTGGGGAGTAGAGTTAGGTTTGAAAATTTCATTAAAATTTTCGAAAAAAATTAATAAATATTTATAAAATATAATTTTTTTCATATAAATTAGTACTTTAATTACTTATTTCTTAGTTTTAATTTTTCTTGAATAATTTAAGTTGGTTAATATATGAATAAAAATGATATAATTCGAGAGGATTAATTTTTGATTTAGTAAAATATATTAGATATATAATGAATATGTTTTATATCTTTTATAAGATTTTTAAGATTTTGAGTATGTATAACTAAATAATTTTTATCAAATATTTCTTTTATGGAATTATTCAAGTAATTTTTATATTTATAAATAAATTTTTAGATAATTTTCTTTTTAAGATTAATTATGAATTTGGAATCAAAAATTAGGAATGATGATTTTTGGGCACCACAAAAATATAACTATAGCCAAATAACCTACCTGAATAAAATTTCCAATTTTTGACCCCACCTCAGCCTTTTAAAGAGTGATCAAGACCTCACTCGGAATTTTAGCCATTTTGATTAACTAGAAATTTCCGATCCTTAGCTTATTTTGGTCTACATTTCTTTGACATTCTTCGAGTTTGTACGTACTTATGAGAGGAGATGATGACAGAAAAAGTTAAGAGTTGAGAAAAATGGTATATGCTGAGATTGGAATGAGTTCAGATATGTTAGATTTTTAAGAATTAAAGCACCATTTTTACACAGAATAAATCGAATATCAAGTATCTTCCCTATCTTTGATCGACCAAATATATGTCGATGATAGTAGTCCGGCTAGGGGATTATCTCGAAATGTCCTATTGCTGAGAATGAAGGCATAAGTCGAATCAAAAGATCTCAAGAATGATTACGTGTTTAAGGAAACCGGACTCGTAATTTTAGATCGAAAGAGTAGTACTCCGATCAATCTTGATGAAGCAATGCTTGTGAATTTGATTATTTACACACACTCACGCTTTAGTTCTTAATGTTAAAAAAAAAAAAAAAAAAAAAAAAAAAAAAGAAGAGAAAAATCGAAAAATAGTTGGAATAAAAGGATGTTACTAATCGGAAGCTTTTTTTGATCAAGAATGTGAAGACGTAGGTACGTACGACTTACATCTTTCTCTTTCGATTTCCTTTTCTATCTTTTCGATTAACCAATGTCCTATCCTAATATATTAAGCCACTATGTCTTCTATCGACTTAGTTAATGATTCCGAAATTCGTAATAATCGAGATAGAAAGTATTTCTAAAATTTTATTTATATTTCGAATTATTGCATGCATGTTTCCATCTAATTCATATTTGATACTTAATTTATTTAAGTTATATAATCTCCTTTCTTAAATTTCTATAAAATTTATAAATTATATGTTTGTAATATTGACGATATATATTACTTTTGAAATTTTAATCTAATCAATTATATTATACGTTATATATATATTACCGCTTATTTTTGCTCGAGGACGATCAAAAGCTAAGTGGGGAGTAATTTGATGTATTATTTTTATATGATTGAATTTACGTGATTTTATTATGTTTTGTTGACAAATTCTATGTAAAATATCTAAAATTATGATATAATTAGTATAAAATATTAATCTTTGTAGTTTAGTATAGTTAGTAGTAAAAGTTAGTATTTATAATAAAAAGTTGTAGTTTTTGTACCGGTTTTAGTAACCGGGATATTGTGTCTATTTTACACGGGTATTTTGTGTTTATTTCATTGCAGAATCCTAAGATGAACTGAAATCCCGAGTATCGACACTTTTTGAAGTCAATACAAGTCAGTGAAAGGAAGTTATAAAGCGTCACTGATATAAATGATCAAGGGAATAATTGTTTCTAAATCTCGAAAAAGGACGTATAATACAAATGGCTCATCGAGAGTATGTTTTCTGAAGAAGTGGTCTTGATGAAAGTTGTAGAGAATTTAACGAGCTTTTCAACGGAAGTTCGATTATGTCATTCTGATATCGAGAATTCAAGTTACGATTTTTAGAAGATTAATCTGTGTGTAATTATATATAATTATATATATAATTACACAGCACAAGTAATGATTATGTGTAACATGGGGGAACATGCTGAGGACAAGCTGAAATGATTAGCATCATTACACCGGACCGATCCGGCAAGTTTTCAGGACCGGTCCGGGAAGGAAGAAAGTCTATAAAAGGGGAGCATCAGAGAGTTCATTTGGAGTGTACCAATATATATACACAATATTCTATATATATTCTCTCCCTCTTCTTTCTCTTTTTCTTCTCCTTCTTAGTTTGTAAATAGGCTTTATGCCAAAATAATGTAGTAGTAGTACGGTAGTAATGCTCGGGAAATTCTCGAAGGTTCGGTGTTGCTTTGAAATCGTTGTAAAATGCGGAAAAAGACGATTTACGAATCGGCGGTTGTAATCGGGTAATTTCTATAATAATTATGTTTATGTTTGTTATTTTCTTCTTTTTAGTTTTTATAATGTTATTAGGCTAGATCTAATAACTAGCCAAAGTTATGTAATCGTATTATTTCGATCTTTTCGTTAAAAGAATGATGTTAAAATAAAATGACTAAAATTGAGTAAAATGAATCTTTTTCTATTTCGCTACGTAATGATAATATATTCGGAATGAAGTAATCAATCATAATGAATACTACATATAACCTGGCGATGAACCGACCGGAGAAGTCGGGATATGAGTAAAAATAGAAAAACCGGAGGGTAAAAATGGCCGTACGATTAACGGAATCCTATTTCTACCCGGGGGCGATTTGTCCTAATAAAACAAATCTTATTAAAATTTGTATTCGAGATCTTAATAATGTTAAAATCACAGTTTAATTGAAACTACACCGTTTGTATTAAATCGATCCGCTTGACAACCGGAGCCTCTTGAATAACATCGGCCATCGACAAATGGAATCACCTCTTTTATCCGGGGTAGATTTGTACTCGGTACTGTTTTGACTAACTAAGTTTAGCATGGGGCGGTTGTGGACCTTGGACGATGACTTTTGACATATGACAATTTCATACGCTCGTGTGAGGAGGAATTGTTGACATTAGGAATACACCGTTTCATTCACTCAATTGGACCTAAAAAAGGAAGATCGAACACATTCTATTAATTGAAAAGATCGAATAAATTAATTACATATACTTTGGCTAGTCTAGTCTATAAATTATATATTGGTATCTATATATTTATATATATATATATATTTTACTATTTATGTACATCTATATATATTTATATATCTATATATATTATATTAAAATAACTTTTAAATTACGCATTTATTTTATGTTAGTTAGAGTAGTAGTAATACGTGTTTATAAAATTGCGGTTTAGATCGAGTTAATAGCGGCTCTTTGGTGTTTAACCACACTTAAAAGAATTACCACTTTTTTCCCGAGGATTCGACACACGACTCACCACTTTATCACTACAATTTGACCCGGTACACGCCGGTTAGGATCCGTCTAACCTAGAAAAGGTCTGTCCTCTTCTTGACGCCGTTTCTAAGGTACGGTTTGGTGACGTCGGTGACGTCACCAAACCGCACCTTAGAAACGGCGTCAAGAAGAGGACAGACCTTTTCTAGGTTAGACGGATCCTAACCGGCGTGTACCGGGTCAAATTGTAGTGATAAAGTGGTGAGTCGTGTGTCGAATCCTCGTGGAAAAAAGTGGTAATTCTTTTAAGTGTGGTTAAACACCAAAGAGTCGCTATTAACTCGATCTAAACCGCAATTTTATAACACGATTACTACTACTCTAACTAACATAAAATAAATGCGTAATTTAAAAGTTATTTTAATATAATATATATAGATATATAAATATATATAGATGTACATAAATAGTAAAATATATATATATATATAAATATATAGATACCAATATATAATTTATAGACTAGACTAGCCAAAGTATATGTAATTAATTTATTCGATCTTTTCAATTAATAGAATGTGTTCGATCTTCCTTTTTTAGGTCCAATTGAGTGAATGAAACGGTGTACTCCTAATGTCAACAATTCCTCCTCACACGAGCGTATGAAATTGTCATATGTCAAAAGTCATCGATCCAAGGTCCACAACTCGCCCCATGCTAAACTTAGTTAGTCAAAACAGTACCGAGTACAAATCTACCCCGGATAAAAGAGGTGATTCCATTTGTCGATGGCCGATGTTATTCAAGAGGCTCCGGTTGTCAAGCGGATCGATTTAATACAAACGGTGTAGTTTCAATTAAACTGTGATTTTAACATTATTAAGATCTCGAATACAAATTTTAATAAGATTTGTTTTATTAGGACAAATCGCCCCCGGGTAGAAATAGGATTCCGTTAATCGACGGCCATTTTTACCCTCCGGTTTTTCTATTTTTACTCATATCCCGACTTCTCTCGGTCGGGCTCATCGCCAGGTTATATGTAGTATTCATTATGATTGATTACTTCATTCCGAATATATTATCATTACGTAGCGAAATAGAAAAAGATTCATTTTACTCAATTTTAGTCATTTTATTTTAACATCATTCTTTTAACGAAAAGATCGAAATAATACGATTACATAACTTTGGCTAGTTATTAGATCTAGCCTAATAACATTATAAAAACTAAAAAGAAGAAAATAACAAACATAAACATAATTATTATAGAAATTACCCGATTACAATCGCCGATTCGAAATCGTCTTTTTCCGATTTTACAACGATTTTAGCAACACCGAACCTTCGAGAATTTCCCGAGTATTACTACCGTACTACTACTACATTATTTTGGCATAAAGCCTATTTACAAACTAAGAAGGAGAAGAAAAAGAGAAAGAAGAGGAGAGAATATATATAGAATATTGTGTATATATATTGGTACACCCCAAATGAACTCTCTCGATGCTCCCTTTTATAGACTTTCTTCCTTCCCGGACCGGTCCCGAAAACTTGCCGGATCGGTCCGGTGTAATGATGCTAATCATTTCAGCTTGTCCTCGCATGTTCCCCCATGTTACACATAATCATTACTTGTGCCGTGTAATTATATATATAATTATATATAATTACACGCTTAATCTTCTAAAAATCGTAACTTGAATTCTCGATATCGAATGACATAATCGAACTTCCGTTGAAAAGCTCGTTAAATTCTCTACAACTTTCATCAAGACCACTTCTTCGTAAAACATACTCTCGATGAGCCATTTGTATTATACGTCCTTTTTCGAGATTTAGAAACAATTATTCCCTTGATCATTTATATCGTTGACGCTTTATAACTTCCTTTCACCGACTTGTATTGACTTCAAAAAGTGTCGATACTCGGGATTTCGCCATCTTAGGATTCTCGCAATGAAATAAACACAAAATACCCGTGTAAAATAGACACAATATCCCGGTTACTAAAACCGGTACAAAAACTACAACTTTTTATTATAAATACTAACTTTTACTACTAACTATACTAAACTACAAAGATTAATATTTTATACTAATTATATCATAATTTTAGATATTTTACATAGAATTTGTCAACAAAACATAATAAAATCACGTAAATTCAATCATATAAAAATAATACATCAAATTACTCCCCACTTAGCTTTTGATCGTCCTCGAGCAAAAATAAGCGGTAATATATATATAACGTATAATATAATTGATTAGATTAAAATTTCAAAAGTAATATATATCGTCAATATTACAAACATATAATTTATAAATTTTATAGAAATTTAAGAAAGGGAGATTATATAACTTAAATAAATTAAGTATCAAATATGAATTAGATGGAAACATGCATGCAATAATTCGTAAATATAAATAAAATTTTAGAAATACTTTCTATCTCGATTATTACGAATTTCTGGAATCATTAACTAAGTCAGATAGAAGACATAGTGGCTTAATATATTAGGATAGGACATTGGTTAATCGAAAAGATAGAAAAGGAAATCAGAAAGAGAAAGATGTAAGTCGTACGTACCTACGTCTTCACATTCTTGATCAAAAACAGTTCTGATTAGTAACATCCTTTTATTCCAACTATTTTTCGATTTTCTCTCTTCTTTTTTTTTTTTTTTTTTTTTTTTTTTTTTTTTAACATTAAGAACTAAAGCGTGAGTGTGTGTAAATAATCAAATTCACAAGCATTGCTTCATCAAGATTGATCGGAGTACTACTCTTTCGATCTAAAATTACGAGTCCGGTTTCCTTAAACACGTAATCATTCTTGAGATCTTTTGATTCGACTTATGCCTTCATTCTCGCAATAGGACATTTCGAGATAATCCCCTAGCCGGACTACTATCATCGACATATATTTGGTCGATCAAAGATAGGGAAGATACTTGATATTCGATTTATTCCGTGTAAAAATGGTGCTTTAATTCTTAAAAATCTAACATATCCGAACTCATTCCAATCTCAAAGATATACCATTTTTCTCAACTCTTAACTTTTTCTCGTCATCATCTCCTCTCATAAAGTACGTACAAACTCGAAGAATGTCAAAGAAATGTAGACCAAAATAAGCTAAGGATCGGAAATTTCTAGTTAATCAAAATGGCTAAAATTCCGAGTGAGGTCTTGATCACTCTTTAAAAGGCCGAGGTGGGGTCAAAAATTGGAAATTTTATTCAAAAGTAGGTTATTTGGCTATAGTTATATTTTTGTGGTGCCCAAAAATCATCATTCCTAATTTTTGATTCCAAATTCATAATTAATCTTAAAAAGAAAATTATCTAAAAATTTATTTATAAATATAAAAATTACTTGAATAATTCCATAAAAGAAATATTTGATAAAAATTATTTAGTTATACATACTCAAAATCTTAAAAATCTTATAAAAGATATAAAACATATTCATTATATATCTAATATATTTTACTAAATCAAAAATTAATCCTCTCGAATTATATCATTTTTATTCATATATTAACCAACTTAAATTATTCAAGAAAAATTAAAACTAAGAAATAAGTAATTAAAGTACTAATTTATATGAAAAAAATTATATTTTATAATTATTTTTTAATTTTTTCGAAAATTTTAATGAAATTTTCAAACCTAACTCTACTCCCCACTTACGAATTGACATCGTCCCGATGTTCAATAAGTATGAAAAAGTAGGTTCGAAAATTAAATTAAAATTATAGATGATCGTTATAAACATTGATAACACACGTATATTAAAATCAAACAACATATATATTAAACAAAAAGAAACTATTACAGACTAAAAATAAAACAAACTGACTATTAACTTACTAACCTCAATCAACTCTAACTTATTAAAGCAAACCAAACTTAAACTAAATTAAATAAAACCACTAACAATTATCTTAAATAGTTGACGAACAACCCGGATTCTCTACCGGTAGCAATCCTCTACGACAATCACGAGACGGATATATCTCATCGAAGCAATTTCGTGGACTTCATTCAAATGAATACATAACCTTGAAATTAACCAAGCAAAAGGCATCGGCCTTCCATTATTATACCGTTCCACCGCAAAGTTTATCGCCGTCCTAAAAATCAAAATCCCCAAATTCCACATAAGCTCCGCTTATTAATGCAAACAACAAGTATCTCACTATCACTAACCCATGCAAAATCACTAGTCGGATAGACTCGTGAGTTAATGAAGTGTTTCCATGCTCTCGACGAGCAGCAGTAGCCGAAGTGGTAGAGTCGTAATTTTGATCGAACTCGGAAACGATACGGAAAAGCTTCCGTGACATAGTTAACAACATGACAAGAGTTTCCTAATCCCCATTGATATTCATAATGAAGATTATGGATTTGATTGAAAATCGGTATCTCGTAGATATGATTGATAATATGAGGTGACAGTGAATAAGTGTACCACGAACGATATAAGTCAGACAGATCTACCGTATCAACAAGAGAGAAAGAGCCGAATAAAACTCCCTAACAATAGAAACATTAATTCTTCCTCGAGGTTGCTTAACAAATTTTTTCCATCCTTGATTCTGAATTAAATCCCTTCCGAACTGATCAATTTTTTCAAAATTGATACCCCTTTCCATCAATATAGGAGAATTTGCAAACCTCGCATTCACCAACAAATTAACATTTGAAGCGTTAGACTCCGGAACAAAAACATCAACTCGCTCTCGGATCGTATGAATTGATCGATGGTGATGATCGGTTTGACATTTTAGTTTAAACAGATGCGTAAAAAAGAAAAGGATTGAAAGTAGTGAGTGAATTGGCAAATTTTTACTTTCAACCTCTCTCGTCCTTAAATGGATAAAAATTAGAGTACACGTGTATGCATACTAACACTTTCGCATGACTAAGCGATTTTATTCCCGGATCGGTCTCGAAACCGGCCGGACCGGTCCGGCTTTAAGATTTTTTTACCGTATGAAGGTTGTAAAGTTCAAGTTTGCTTTGTTCAACTTAATAGCCTTCATGCTATTTGAGAAGCTATAAAGCTATAAAGCTATAAAAATTAACTTTGTTCAATATTATCTCACCGATACGGATAAATCGACACACGAATACTACATGCGAATATATTTTTTAGATTTTTGATTTTTTATGAAATATTTAAATACTATTAAAAATAAATTTACGACTACGACAGAATATGATTAATGAAATCGAAAACTTGTTAAACTATCAAACTTATCAACTAATGCGTAAAATAAAATAAACAAATCATAAAATGTTTAGAAATAATATAAGTTGTTTAAAATCAAACAATGTCAACATCATCATCGTCGCCAGTTGTAAACCGGATCATTCATACTTGGAACCGATGACGTAATCGGCGTGGAAACGTAGTCGTGGTCCGAACCGAACTCGTCGAGACCCAACGAACTCATACTTGACGTCATCCCCGCAAAATCCGAAAATCCTCCCCAACCTAGATGTAACCGCACCCCGAGAACCCGTATAAAAGACACCCTGACCACTAGACTGGCTTCCAAAAGGATTTGGCATATGATGAAAGCTCCGAGATGGTGGAATAGGTGCTATCCATTCCGGTAACGTATACGGGTTAGATTGACAGGCGGATAGGCGCTTCTATCGAAAGAAGGATCAAGATGCATCCGCTCATGTCTCGCATCCCTCTACGTAAATCATCACTCCACCGCCTACTCGCTCAAAGAAACAAAGCCATATTAGCCTCGTCCTCGGGCTACATCTCGATACTAAGGATTGAAACATATCGTATGTAATAGTGTTTGGGAGAGAAGTCTCGTTGTTGCTCGAAAAAGATGAAAATGCTAAACTGGTGGAACCGGTGGAGCTTGGTGGAGGGTACTACGTCTAACTATCGAGTCTATCGAACCCTCTCGGAGACCTCCTCGACTCAGGGCCTATCGTGGACTCATCTCGCCATCATCAACTTGTCGTTAGACAGAAAGGAACTCCCGATCTACGACATAAATCAAATAAAGCCAGAAAGTACATGTGACTCCCCGCCTTGCGTAATAATAAACTCGAAAACCCTTCTATACATGATCTTCCCTACATCCACCTTAATATCATGAATCATCGCCCAAGTAATGCATAAATCTTCTTTACCAAAGGCGGTGTGTTTGGTAGTGGGATAGAGAGTATGGCTCAAAAATCTTTTGATTGCCCTCGCATCTCTAAAACATTTCCCATAATTAAATCTCGTTGTCCACCCACTCGCCGTAGCATCAAACTCCCTCTCGAGCTCTGAGGCACCGCTCATACATAGCAGGATCATCTAATCCATAAACAAACTCTATAATCTTCTTCATCCGGAAAAACTTCTACTCCTAAAACAAAGATTAATCGCTTCCGGACTAAAAGAAACATGTCTAGACCTAAGGGGAATAGACTCTATCATACTACCCTCAGTGGGTGTCAAAGTAGACAAAACTGCATAAAATTCTGCCACTAAGGTAGTATTGATCTCTCCTGTCCTTTGAGCTGCAAAATCCAACCATTGGCGTCTAGCAAAAATACGCCTAACCTCCTCTCCTAAGTCATCAAAATCTAAGCCTCTTTCCAACACAACTCCACATTTACTATAGATATTCCTATAAGCATTCTTAGCTTGAGGTGAAGCTGTAGCAGCAAAACTAACAGATTCTTCTTCCGGTGTTAAATCTCTTAATTCTACGACTGGTATTTCTATTGGAATATTAGGCTTTCTTTTCTTAGAGAATTTTCGACTGGATGAGGCCATTCTACGATATTGAATTGACAAAACAACAATAAAAACAACAGAAAAACAACACAAAATAAGATGTCACAACACACGAAAAATTCAAAACAGTTGAAAATAAATCTAAAAATTATAAAAATTATGAAATTGACAACTAAAGTAAACAAATTATACCTTATAATGAACAAAAACCGTGAAAAGTGGCCGGAAAAGTCGTATAAGTCTCCGGGATGAAATGGAACTTGTGTTTGATCTTTTTCAAATTCTTCACTTGTGTTGAAGAGAGGAGAGTAAAAGAGAAAGAATATATGTAATGGTGTAGTGTAATTTGTATTTTTGAGGAGAAAAAGAAAAAAATTCGAAGTGGAGGAGGTGTAGTGCGGCTGCTGCTGAAAAGAGTTGGAAATGAGAAAGAAGAAAGTGTCCCCGTCCCTTTAGGTTAAATCGATCCCGGATCGGTCCGGTGTAAGGGCCGGATCGGTCCGTATGCAATTTTTATGCTTTTTTTCGAAATTTTTTATTTTTTTGGATTTTTGATATAAAACTTATAAAACTCAATAAAAACTTAATAAAAATAGAAAATAAAATTCATAAATTTTATAACAATTTCTCAAAATTTATAAAATCTTTATAAAACTTATTTAAAAGTTTATAAAAATCCAATAAATTTCTATTAATTCTTATAAAATATCTAAAAACTTAAAAAACTTTTTATAAAACTTTTATAAAACTCCTTAATTTTATAAAGATCCAATTTTATAAGATTTTCAAAGTTATGCAAAAATTTTATAAAACTAAAAACAATAAAATATTTGAACCTACGGGGCTTCTAATTCTTCAATTTCTACAAACTCCAGATTTCTAACATACCTTTCAAGCAAACTATATCCTAGAAATGTAGCGTTTGAATTAAGTCTTGGAAGTCCATCGGGATTTTCGGTTAACCACCTAATCGTTCCCTTCTTAATTACATTCAAACACTCACTCTGAGATTGAGTTAAATTTTTCCCACATCGCCCACTGTGTTCAATTTTTCCACAGATTCTGCACTTCCTTAAAAACTTAGCCCTTCTCTTTATCGAGCTTCTTGACGTACCATTACAAACTTCTTTCAATTTTTTCTCTCTCAACAATTGCTTGTTTTGTTCAAAAACTAAGGCTTCTATAGTAAAGGCGATATCTCTATTAAAACCAAACTTTAAAAGCAAAACAAAAACTCCTAATCTATCTAAAAAAGACATCCAGCTTCTTTTACGTCTATCCGGTAAAAGACGAAACTAGTTTAGACATAAAAAAGTAAAGATAAAACCTGGTGATTTGATACTTTCAGCTTTTAAGAGCACTGCTTTTTAGTCTTTCGGAGGGTCGATCAGCAATATCACTTCATTTATCAGAGAGATTTCTTCACCTTCCAGAAATAGCTTCACCCCGTGACCATTGGCTAAAAAAGTTGTATTCCCATCGCTTAGTTCAACACTCCGCATTTATAAACTCGTGTTACTTTAAATGGTCCCGTCCATCGTGATTTAAGCTTACCCGGAAACAACTTCAAACGTGAATTGTACAATAACACTCGATCACCTACATGGAACTCACGACTATATATTCTCTTATCATGGAACGATTTCGTGCGTTCCTTGTAGATTCGAGCATTTTCATATGAATCAAGGCGAAATTCTTCTAATTTCGTTAACCGAAGTAATCTATGATCACCGACAAATTAGGATCGAAATTTAAAAATCTAATAGCCCGTAATGCTCGGTGTTCTAACTCTACCTGGGAGATGACAAGATTTACCAAAGACTAATTTGTAGGGAGAACACCAATTGGAGTTTTAAAAGTCGTTCGTATGCCCATAACGCATCATCTAATCTAACCGCCCGCTTTTACGGTTTGAATCCACCGTTTTTTCTATGATTCTTTTAATCTCTCTATTTGACACCTCTACCTGACCACTGGTTTGCGGATGATAAGGCGTTCCTAACTTATGCGTTACACCATATTTTTCAATTAACTTAGTAAATGGTCTATTACAAAAGTGTGAACCTCTATCACTAATGATCGCCCTAGGAATGCCATAACGTGTAAATATATTCTTTTTAAGGAATCGTATAACAACTTTGGTATCATTAGTGGGAAGAGCTTCAAATTTCTACCCATTTCGAAACATAATCTACCATTACAAGAATAAATCTTTTTCCAAAAGATATAGGGAAAGGTCCCATGAAATCTATACCCCAAACATCAAATAACTCACATTCTAAAATAGGTTGCATAGGCATTTCATGTTTTTTAGATACATTTCCCCATTTTTGACAAGACTCACAAGATTTAACATACGTATACGCATCTTTATAAAGTGTAGGCCAATAAAAACCACATTGCAAGACTTTAAAAGCGCTTTTCCATCCTCCATGATGACCTCCCGCCTCACGATCATGACAAAACGATAAAACACTTAAAATTTCATTATCGTGCACACATTTTCCGATTATTCCATCCGAACATTTACGGAAAAGATCCGGTTCCTCCCGGAATAAAATTTTAAGTCATAAAAGAACTTCTTTTCTCGTTGCCAAGTCCAATGAGACGGAATGTAATCACAAAGTTAAGTAGTTAATGATATCTCCAAACCAAGGTGAATTTTCCTTAGAAGGAATTCTTTTCTTTAATAACCGCATGGTTGAAGGCATATCGATTCTAAACAAGCATTGTTCATCGAAATGAATCCTTAATTTCATTTCCTATTTCTTCCTCGCTTTCCATTCTACTTAGATGATCCGCTACTACATTCTCACTTCCTTTTTTATCTTTAATCTCAATATCAAATTCTTGAAGTAGAAGAATCCATCTAAGAAGACGTGGTTTCGCATCTTTCTTACTCAAAGAAATATTTCAATGCTTTGAATGGTCCGTATAAACTATTACCTTAGAGCCAACAATATATGATCTAAACTTATCTAAGGCAAAAATTACAAACAACGCTTCTTTTTCTCGTAGTTGCATAGTTTAGTTGAGCCGCATTTAACGTATGAGATGCATAGTAAATAGCTTTGAGAATTCTATTATACCTTTGACCTAAAACAGCTCCTACAAATAAATCGCTTGCATCACACATAATCTCAAAAGGTAAATCCCGCTTTGGTGCCACCAATACCGGTGCGAGAATCAACTTCGCTTTCGTGGTCTTAAATGCTTCCATACATTTACTATCAAAATTAAAAGATACTTCTTTTTCAAGCAAATGACTTAGAGGCTTTGCTATCTTTGAAAAATCTGCAATAAATCTCCTATAAAATCCCGCATGTCCAAGAAATCCTCTTAACGTTCTTAGATTAACTCGGTGGAGGCAATTTTTCGATTACCTCGACTTTAGCTTTATCAACTTCAATTCCTACTTCGAGAGATTCTATGACCTAGTACAATTCCTTCGATACCATTAAATGACATTTTTCCCGATTAAGCACTAAATTGGTATCCTCACGCCGTTGTAACACTCGTTCTAAGTGTAACAAACAGCCATTAAAAGAGTCTCCGTAAACACTAAAGTCGTCCATAAAAATTTCTAAGAATTTCTCAACCATATCGAAAATATAGACATCATACATCTTTGGAAAGTAGCCGGAGCATTACATAAACCAAACGGCATTCTTTTATACGCAAAAGTTCCATAAGGACAAGTGAAAGTAGTCTTTTCCCTATCTCCCCGCCGCAATGAAAATCAGTAAATATCCCGAATAACCATCTAAGAAACAAGAATACTTATGACCACTTAAACGTTCCAACATTTGTACTATGAATGGAAGTGGATGATGATCTTTCTTAGTATGATCATTTAGTTTTCTAAAATCAATGCACATTCGATATCCCGTAATTTCCCTTGTTGGAATCCATTCATTCTTATCATTCTCTTTCACCGTGAAACCTCCTTTCTTTGGTACAACTTGAGTTGGACTTACCCATTCACTATCCGATATAGGAAAAATTATTCCCATTTCTAATAGCTTAATAACCTCTTTCTTAACGATTAACCGTAAATTAGGGTTGAGGCGGCGTTGCGGTTGAATACAAGGTTTAGCATCTTCTTTCGAATTATCTTATGAACACATATCTCGGGACTAATACCTCGAATATCAAGAATCGTCCATCCAAAAGCTTTCTTATGCTTTTTCAACATTCCTAGTAATTGATCTTCCCGTTGCTTCGTTAAAGTTGATGAAATAATAACTCGGTAAAAGGTTATCATTTTCAAGAAAAGCATATTTCGATTTAAAGGTAACGGTTTCAATTCCGCATTCTTAGGCGGATCTTCTATTGATGATTTAAGAATTGGTCCTTCTAGTTCTAATTCTAAATACTTATGCCATGGTGGTTTAAAAGTAAAACTTCCTTTATCTAGAGAAAGGATTATCTCTTTCATTTCAATGTCTTCCTCATCTTCTTTATAGATAGATAAAGTTAAACATTCCTCTAATCTATCTTCAAAAGTTGGTAATCGATTATCATAGACAAAAATGAATATCTTCTATAAAAGAACATGATTCTCGGTGATGTGTATTGATGGTTCATAGCTTTGAAAATATTGAAAGCAACTTCATCTTCATTGACTCTCAAAATTAATTCTCCTTTCTGAACATCGATTAAAGTTCTCCCTGTAGCTAGAAATGGACGTCCTAAGATAAGCGGCGCTGAAAATCCTTCTTCCATTTCCATAACTACAAAGTCTACTGGAAAATAGAACTTGTCTACTTTAACCAATACGTCCTCAATAATTCCTCTAGGGTACTTAATCGATCTGTCTGCCATTTGCAGAGTCATTTCAGTCTTAGTAAGCTTTCCTATGCCTAGCTTTCTATAATCCTCATAAGACATGAGATTTATACTAGCTCCCAGATCACATAAGACCTTCTTAAACAAAAATCCTCCAATTTCACACGGAATCGTAAAACTTCCAGGATCTTTTAGTTTAGGTGGTAACTTATGCTGCAGAATTGCAGAACATTCTTCATTTAGGCATATATTCTCATATTCCTCTAATTTTTTCTTATTTGATAGTATATCTTTCAAAAACTTTCCATAGGTAGGCATATTTATCAGAGCTTCGATAACAGGGATATTAACATTAATATGACGAAAAGTATCAAGGAAACGAGCATACTTCGATCGCCTTAATCCTTTTAATTTGATCTTTAGGTGGAAAAGGTAAAGACTCTAAATCTATAACCTTTGGTTTCGAAGTCATTTTCTCTTTTCCTTTATCCTTTGGAGTATTACTTGATCGCCATGTTTCAGGTTCTTGACTTTTTTCTTTTAATTTGTTCCCCGAATCAATCTCTACTTCATATTCCTTCGCTCTTCCTCCTTGTTTTCTTTATCTTCTACTCTAACATGTTCCTTAAATAGATTCCTTAAATCTTTATCCATGGGGTCTTTCAAAATTCTAGGGATTTTTACCCATTTTTCACCTTCCTTCTCGGGTTCCAAACTTCTATTCCTTTTCAAGAATTTCTCTATAATTTCTTCTTCCTCATCGCAAATTCAAGTTCATCTTTAGTCTCTTCATTGTTATCTAAATCATTTTCTACTTCATTATTCCCGAAGTTTTCTACTCCATTACTACCATAGAGTTTCCTACTTCTCGTAACTACAACATTCACCTCTCTTGGGTTTCTTTCGGTATTACTTGGTAATCCTCCAGAGGTCTACCGTTGTTACGTTCACCTTCCCTACTCAAATGATCTTCCATATTCCTTAATGAAGCTTCTATCGTTCTCATTCGGTATCATGTCCACTCATAGATGTTTTCATTGTACTCATGTCCTTACCGACCGAACCTATAGAAGTCATCATTGTTTCCATATTCTTAGCTTGAGTAGATACTACACCCATCATATTTTCCATCGCTTTTCCCATTTTTCAACCCCTTCGGTTGAGTTGAACTTTGAGTTACTTGTATACTTTGAGTGGTATGTTGAGGATAAGATCTTGGTAATGATTGTAAATTCGATTAGATGTATTTCCTTGATAAACTTGATTATTATTCATATTCTTATACTTTGAACCGGATACGGCGGTTGTCCCGGCTTACTAGGGTTTTCGACCATCTAAAAGTTGGGTGGTCTCTTCTAATAGCATTAAATGAGTTTGAATATGCATTGTTCAAATTCCTATGCTTCGAAGAAAACTCACTTCCTCTTTTGAATATCCCGTTGGTTCTTCTATCCCTAATGATACATTATCATAATTTGAGTATTCGGTTGGAGTACTATTTTCTCGAATTTTGATTCTTACCTTGTTGTAATCCATCAAACTTTCTACTTAAATTCTCCAAATGTGCTAGAACTTCCGTATTTGACGTACATCCTTCTCGCAAAAGCTACTTTTCTAGTGCTAGAACCGGTTTCCCACATTCTATTGTTTTTAGAAATCTTTTCTATAGCATCGTAAACCGTTTGAGCTTCACTCATCATTAACGAACCACCACATGCATGATCTACATCCGCACGTGAATCTTTTCTTAATTTACGACGTAAAAGTTGAATTTGCATATCTAAGGAATAACCATGATCGGGACAAGCTCTTAACAATTTTTTAAACCTTTCCCACGCATTCCCAAGTGTTTCTTCGGATCCTTGTCTAAAATTAGCAACCTCGACTTTTAATTCCAAATTCCGTCCCGGAGTGAAATATTGTTTCGAAATTCGCTTTGAATATCCTCCCAACTAGTTAACGAATGGTGTGGAAGAGACATAAACCAATCTCGGGCTCTTCCTTTTAAAGAAAAAGGAAACATAGTCATCCTTGTTAATTCCTTATGAGCACCTTGACTTTTGGTCGTATTGCACGCTTCTTCAAACGCAGATAGAGATGATGATGTGGATCTTCATCATCTTCTCCTAGAAATTGGGCTCTTGCGTCAATTAAACCAAAAAGATGAGACTTAATTTCGAAATTATTCGCTCCTTCATTCGGTAAAAGTATGGGATTATTAGTCTGGTTTCTCCTTACAGTTTGATCACAGATAGGTCTCGGGTTTGGCGGATTGTTACGATTATTCTGGTTCCGATCTTGATTGTTCCTATTATTATTATTCTGATTATTATTAATATTAACAGGGTTTTGTCCATGCCCTAAAGCATGATCTAGCCTCTGTTCGTTTGTTTCATCACTACCTTCAGCCATTTCTTTATTTTTATTAGAAGATGATTCCGTTGGAGATTTTCCAAGGAGTCCTAAGCTGGGTTGACCACGTTTACTCTCTATCCGCAACTGCCTTTCGTAAGCGTTTATATCAGGCTTATAAGGAGTAAGTGAGGCTTTACCGCTTCTGGTCATCAACTAATTAAAATAGAAAAATGCTCGAGTTTTAAAGAAGAAGAAAATTGGTACTAAAAGAAAGTAGATACCAACGAAAAATAAAAAAAAAAGAAATGTGATAAGAAGAGTGTTGGTTTATCCTCGAGAATTTTTAACTAATACAAGTAGTAACCATAGACACAAAAAAAAATAGCGACTTTGTTTCCCCGGCAACGGCGCCAGAATAGCTGACGTCACCAAACCGGACCTTAGAAACGGCGTCAAGAAGAGGACGCACTTTTCTAGGTTAGACGGATCCTAACCGGCGGTGTACCGGGTCAAATTGTAGTGATAAAGTGGTGAGTCGGGTGTCGAATCCTCGGGGAAAAAAGTGGTAATTCTTTTAAGTGTGGTTAAACACCAAAGAGCGCTATTAACTCGATCTAAACCGCAATTTTATAACACAGATTACTACTACTCTAACTAACATAAAATAAATGCGTAATTTAAAAGTTATTTTAATATAATATATATAGATATATAAATATATATAGATGTACATAAATAGTAAAATATATATATATATATAAATATATAGATACCAATATATAATTTATAGACTAGACTAGCCAAAGTATATGTAATTAATTTATTCGATCTTTTCAATTAATAGAATGTGTTCGATCTTCCTTTTTTAGGTCCAATTGAGTGAATGAAACGGTGTACTCCTAATGTCAACAATTCCTCCTCACACGAGCGTATGAAATTGTCATATGTCAAAAGTCATCGGTCCAAGGTCCACAACTGCCCCATGCTAAACTTAGTTAGTCAAAACAGGTACCGAGTACAAATCTACCCCGGATAAAAGAGGTGATTCCATTTGTCAGATGGCCGATGTTATTCAAGAGGCTCCGGTTGTCAAGCGGATCGATTTAATACAAACGGTGTAGTTTCAATTAAACTGTGATTTTAACATTATTAAGATCTCGAATACAAATTTTAATAAGATTTGTTTTATTAGGACAAATCTCCCCCGGGTAGGAAATAGGATTCCGTTAATCGGACGGCCATTTTTACCCTCCGGTTTTTCTATTTTTACTCATATCCCGACTTCTCCGGTCGGTTCATCGCCAGTTATATGTAGTATTCATTATGATTGATTACTTCATTCCGAATATATTATCATTACGTAGCGAAATAGAAAAAGATTCATTTTACTCAATTTTAGTCATTTTATTTTAACATCATTCTTTTAACGAAAAGATCGAAATAATACGATTACATAACTTTGGCTAGTTATTAGATCTAGCCTAATAACATTATAAAAACTAAAAAGAAGAAAATAACAAACATAAACATAATTATTATAGAAATTACCCGATTACAACTGCTGATTCAGAAATCGTCTTTTTCCAGATTTTACAACGATTTTAGCAACACCGAACCTTCGAGAATTTCCCGAGTATTACTACCGTACTACTACTACATTATTTTGGCATAAAGCCTATTTACAAACTAAGAAGGAGAAGAAAAAGAGAAAGAAGAGGGAGAGAATATATATAGAATATTGTGTATATATATTGGTACACCCCAAATGAACTCTCTGATGCTCCCCTTTTATAGACTTTCTTCCTTCCCGGACCGGTCCTGAAAACTTGCCGGATCGGTCCGGTGTAATGATGCTAATCATTTCAGCTTGTCCTCAGCATGTTCCCCCATGTTACACATAATCATTACTTGTCTTTGTGTAATTATATATATAATTATATATAATTACACGCTTAATCTTCTAAAAATCGTAACTTGAATTCTCGATATCGAATGACATAATCGAACTTCCGTTGAAAAGCTCGTTAAATTCTCTACAACTTTCATCAAGACCACTTCTTCGTAAAAAACATACTCTCGATGAGCCATTTGTATTATACGTCCTTTTTCGAGATTTAGAAACAATTATTCCCTTGATCATTTATATCGGTGACGCTTTATAACTTCCTTTCACCGACTTGTATTGACTTCAAAAAGTGTCGATACTCGGGATTTCGCTTCATCTTAGGATTCGCAATGAAATAAACACAAAATACCCGTGTAAAATAGACACAATATCCCGGTTACTAAAACCGGTACAACTTCCTTTCTGAAGAAGTGGTCTTGATGAAAGTTGTAGAGAATTTAACGAGCTTTTCAACGGAAGTTCGATTATGTCATTCTGATATCGAGAATTCAAGTTACGATTTTTAGAAGATTAACGTGTAATTATATATAATTATATATATAATTACACAAAGACAAGTAATGATTATGTGTAACATGGGGGAACATGCGAGGACAAGCTGAAATGATTAGCATCATTACACCGGACCGATCCGGCAAATTTTCGGGACCGGTCCGGGAAGGAAGAAAGTCTATAAAAGGGGAGCATCGAGAGTTCATTTGAAGTGTACCAATATATATACACAATATTCTATATATATTCTCTCCTCTTCTTTCTCTTTTTCTTCTCCTTCTTAGTTTGTAAATAGGCTTTATGCCAAAATAATGTAGTAGTAGTACGGTAGTAATGCTCGGGAAATTCTCGAAGGTTCGGTGTTGCTTTGAAATCGTTGTAAAATCTGGAAAAGACGATTTCGAATCAAGCTTGTAATCGGGTAATTTCTATAATAATTATGTTTATGTTTGTTATTTTCTTCTTTTTAGTTTTTATAATGTTATTAGGCTAGATCTAATAACTAGCCAAAGTTATGTAATCGTATTATTTCGATCTTTTCGTTAAAAGAATGATGTTAAAATAAAATGACTAAAATTGAGTAAAATGAATCTTTTTCTATTTCGCTACGTAATGATAATATATTCGGAATGAAGTAATCAATCATAATGAATACTACATATAACCTGGCGATGAACCGACCGAGAAGTCGGGATATGAGTAAAAATAGAAAAACCGGAGGGTAAAAATGGCCGTCGATTAACGGAATCCTATTTCCTACCCGGGGGCGATTTGTCCTAATAAAACAAATCTTATTAAAATTTGTATTCGAGATCTTAATAATGTTAAAATCACGAGTTTAATTGAAACTACACCGTTTGTATTAAATCGATCCGCTTGACAACCGGAGCCTCTTGAATAACATCGGCCATCCGACAAATGGAATCACCTCTTTTATCCGGGGTAGATTTGTACTCGGTACTGTTTTGACTAACTAAGTTTAGCATGGGGCGCTTGTGGACCTTGGACCGATGACTTTTGACATATGACAATTTCATACGCTCGTGTGAGGAGGAATTGTTGACATTAGGAATACACCGTTTCATTCACTCAATTGGACCTAAAAAAGGAAGATCGAACACATTCTATTAATTGAAAAGATCGAATAAATTAATTACATATACTTTGGCTAGTCTAGTCTATAAATTATATATTGGTATCTATATATTTATATATATATATATATTTTACTATTTATGTACATCTATATATATTTATATATCTATATATATTATATTAAAATAACTTTTAAATTACGCATTTATTTTATGTTAGTTAGAGTAGTAGTAATCAGTGTTATAAAATTGCGGTTTAGATCGAGTTAATAGCAGCTCTTTGGTGTTTAACCACACTTAAAAGAATTACCACTTTTTTCCCCGAGGATTCGACACCGACTCACCACTTTATCACTACAATTTGACCCGGTACACGCCGGTTAGGATCCGTCTAACCTAGAAAAGGTCCGTCCTCTTCTTGACGCCGTTTCTAAGGTCCGGTTTGGTGACGTCGCCTTTCGATTTCGTGCGTTCCTTGTAGATTCGAGCATTTTCATATGAATCAAGGCGAAATTCTTCTAATTCTGTTAACTGAAGTAATCTATGATCACCGACAGCCTTAGGATCGAAATTTAAAAATCTAATAGCCCAGAATGCTCGGTGTTCTAACTCTACTGGGAGATGACAAGATTTACCAAAGACTAATTTGTAGGGAGAACAGCCAATTGGAGTTTTAAAAGCTGTTCTGTATGCCCATAACGCATCATCTAATCTAACTGCCCAGTTTTTACGGTTTGAATCCACTGTTTTTTCTATGATTCTTTTAATCTCTCTATTTGACACCTCTACCTGACCACTGGTTTGCGGATGATAAGGCGTTCCTAACTTATGCGTTACACCATATTTTTCAATTAACTTAGTAAATGGTTTATTACAAAAGTGTGAACCTCTATCACTAATGATCGCCCTAGGAATGCCATAACGTGTAAATATATTCTTTTTAAGGAATCGTATAACAACTTTGGTATCATTAGTGGGAAGAGCTTCAAACTTTCTACCCATTTCGAAACATAATCTACCATTACAAGAATAAATCTTTTTCCAAAAGATATAGGGAAAGGTCCCATGAAATCTATACCCCAAACATCAAATAACTCACATTCTAAAATAGGTTGCATAGGCATTTCATGTTTTTTAGATACATTTCCCCATTTTTGACAAGACTCACAAGATTTAACATACGTATACGCATCTTTATAAAGTGTAGGCCAATAAAAACCACATTGCAAGACTTTAAAAGCGCTTTTCCATCCTCCATGATGACCTCCCCGCCTCACGATCATGACAAAACGATAAAACACTTAAAATTTCATTATCGTGCACACATTTTCTCGATTATTCCATCCGAACATTTACGGAAAAGATCCGGTTCTTCCCGGTAATAAAATTTTAAGTCATAAAAGAACTTCTTTTTCTCGTTGCCAAGTCCAATGAGACGGAATGTAATCACAGTTAAGTAGTTAATGATATCTCCAAACCAAGGTGAATTTTCCTTAGAAGGAATTCTTTTCTTTAATAACCGCATGGTTGAAGGCATATCTATTCTAAACGTTGTTCATCGTGAAAACGAATCCTTAATTTCATTTCCTATTTCTTCCTCGCTTTCCATTCTACTTAGATGATCTGCTACTACATTCTCACTTCCTTTTTTATCTTTAATCTCAATATCAAATTCTTGAAGTAGAAGAATCCATCTAAGAAGACGTGGTTTCGCATCTTTCTTACTCAGTAAATATTTCAATGCTGAATGGTCTGTATAAACTATTACCTTAGAGCCAACAATATACGATCTAAACTTATCTAAGGCAAAAATTACACCAACAGCTTCTTTTTCTCGTAGTTGCATAGTTTAGTTGAGCCGCATTTAACGTATGAGATGCATAGTAAATAGCTTTGAGAATTCTATTATACCTTTGACCTAAAACAGCTCCTACAAACTAAATCGCTTGCATCACACATAATCTCAAAAGGTAAATCCCAGCTTTGGTGCCACCAATACGGTGCAAAAGAATCAACTTCGCTTTCGTGGTCTTAAATGCTTCCATACATTTATTATCAAAATTAAAAGATACTTCTTTTTCAAGCAAATGACTTAGAGGCTTTGCTATCTTTGAAAAATCTGCAATAAATCTCCTATAAAATCCCGCATGTCCAAGAAATCCTCTTAACGTTCTTAGATTAACCGGTGGAGGCAATTTTTCGATTACCTCGACTTTAGCTTTATCAACTTCAATTCCTACTTCGTAGATTCTATGACCTAGTACAATTCCTTCGATACCATTAAATGACATTTTTCCCGCTTAAGCACTAAATTGGTATCCTCACGGCGTTGTAACACTCGTTCTAAGTGTAACAAACAGCCATTAAAAGAGTCTCCGTAAACACTAAAGTCGTCCATAAAAATTTCTAAGAATTTCTCAACCATATCGAAAATATAGACATCATACATCTTTGGAAAGTAGCCGGAGCATTACATAAACCAAACGGCATTCTTTTATATGCAAAAGTTCCATAAGGACAAGTGAAAGTAGTCTTTTCCCTATCTCCCGCCGCAATGAAAATCAGAAATATCCCGAATAACCATCTAAGAAACAAGAATACTTATGACCACTTAAACGTTCCAACATTTGTACTATGAATGGAAGTGGATGATGATCTTTCTTAGTATGATCATTTAGTTTTCTAAAATCAATGCACATTCGATATCCCGTAATTTCCCTTGTTGGAATCCATTCATTCTTATCATTCTCTTTCACCGTGAAACCTCCTTTCTTTGGTACAACTTGAGTTGGACTTACCCATTCACTATCCGATATAGGAAAAATTATTCCCATTTCTAATAGCTTAATAACCTCTTTCTTAACGATTAACCGTAAATTAGGGTTGAGGCGGCGTTGCGGTTGAATACAAGGTTTAGCATCTTCTTTCGAATTATCTTATGAACACATATCTCGGGACTAATACCTCGAATATCAAGAATCGTCCATCCAAAAGCTTTCTTATGCTTTTTCAACATTCCTAGTAATTGATCTTCCCGTTGCTTCGTTAAAGTTGATGAAATAATAACTGGTAAAAGGTTATCATTTTCAAGAAAAGCATATTTCAGATTTAAAGGTAACGGTTTCAATTCCAGATTCTTAGGCGGATCTTCTATTGATGATTTAAGAATTGGTCCTTCTAGTTCTAATTCTAAATACTTATGCCATGGTGGTTTAAAAGTAAAACTTCCTTTATCTAGAGAAAGGATTATCTCTTTCATTTCAATGTCTTCCTCATCTTCTTTATAGATAGATAAAGTTAAACATTCCTCTAATCTATCTTCAAAAGTTGGTAACTGATTATCATAGACAGAATGAATATCTTCTATAAAAGAACATGATTCTTGTGATGTGTATTGATGGTTCATAGCTTTGAAAATATTGAAAGCAACTTCATCTTCATTGACTCTCAAAATTAATTCTCCTTTCGAACATCGATTAAAGTTCTCCCCGTAGCTAGAAATGGACGTCCTAAGATAAGCGGCGCTGAAAATCCTTCTTCCATTTCCATAACTACAAAGTCTACTGGAAAATAGAACTTGTCTACTTTAACCAATACGTCCTCAATAATTCCTCTAGGGTACTTAATCGATCCGTCCGCCATTTGCGAGTCATTTCGAGCCTTAGTAAGCTTTCCTATGCCTAGCTTTCTATAATCCTCATACGACATGAGATTTATACTAGCTCCCAGATCACATAAGACCTTCTTAAACAGAAATCCTCCAATTTCACACGGAATCGTAAAACTTCCAGGATCTTTTAGTTTAGGTGGTAACTTATGCTGCAGAATTGCAGAACATTCTTCATTTAGGCATATATTCTCATATTCCTCTAATTTTTTCTTATTTGATAGTATATCTTTCAAAAACTTTCCATAGGTAGGCATATTTATCAGAGCTTCGATAACAGGGATATTAACATTAATATGACGAAAAGTATCAAGGAAACGAGCATACTTCTGATCAGTCTTAATCCTTTTAATTTGATCTTTAGGTGGAAAAGGTAAAGACTCTAAATCTATAACCTTTGGTTTCGAAGTCATTTTCTCTTTTCCTTTATCCTTTGGAGTATTACTTGATCGCCATGTTTCGGTTCTTGACTTTTTTCTTTTAATTTGTTCCCTGAATCAATCTCTACTTCATATTCCTTCGCTTCTTCCTCCTTGTTTTCTTTATCTTCTACTCTAACATGTTCCTTAAATAGATTCCTTAAATCTTTATCCATGGGGTCTTTCAAAATTCTTGGGATTTTTACCCATTTTTCACCTTCCTTCTCGGTTCCAAACTTCTATTCCTTTTCAAGAATTTCTCTATAATTTCTTCTTCCTCATCGAAATTCAAGTTCATCTTTAGTCTCTTCATTGTTATCTAAATCATTTTCTACTTCATTATTCCCGAAGTTTTCTACTCTATTACTACCATAGAGTTTCCTACTTCTCGTAACTACAACATTCACCTCTCTTGGGTTTCTTTCAGTATTACTTGGTAATCCTCCAGGAGGTCTACTGTTGTTACGTTCACCTTCCCTACTCAAATGATCTTCCATATTCCTTAATGAAGCTTCTATCGTTCTCATTCTGGTATCATGTCCACTCATAGATGTTTTCATTGTACTCATGTCCTTACTGACTGAACCTATAGAAGTCATCATTGTTTCCATATTCTTAGCTTGAGTAGATACTACACCCATCATATTTTCCATCGCTTTTTCCCATTTTTCAACCCCTTCTGCAAAGTTGAGTTGAACTTTGAGTTACCGGTATACTTTGAGTGGTATGTTGAGGATAAGATCTTGGTAATGATTGTAAATTCGATTAGATGTATTTCCTTGATAAACTTGATTATTATTCATATTCTTATACCGAACCGGATACGGCGGTTGTCCCGGCTTACTAGGGTTTTCGTACCATCTAAAAGTTGGGTGGTCTCTTCTAATAGCATTAAATGAGTTTGAATATGCATTGTTCAAATTCCTATGCTGCTGAAGAAAACTCACTTCCTCTTTTGAATATCCTGTTGGTTCTTCTATCCCTAATGATACATTATCATAATTTGAGTATTCAAATTGGAGTACTATTTTCTGAATTTTGATTCTTACCTTGTTGTAATCCATCAAACTTTCTACTTAAATTCTCCAAATGTGCTAGAACTTCCGTATTTGACGTACATCCTTCTGCAAAAGCTACTTTTCTAGTGCTAGAACCGGTTTCCCACATTCTGTTGTTTTTGGAAATCTTTTCTATAGCATCGTAAACTGTTTGAGCTTCACTCATCATTAACGAACCACCACATGCATGATCTACATCTCGCACGTGAATCTTTTCTTAATTTACGACGTAAAAGTTGAATTTGCATATCTAAGGAATAACCATGATCGGGACAAGCTCTTAACAATTTTTTAAACCTTTCCCACGCATTCCCAAGTGTTTCTTCGGATCCTTGTCTAAAATTAGCAACCTCGACTTTTAATTCCAAATTCCGTCCCGGAGTGAAATATTGTTTCGTAAATTCGCTTTGAATATCCTCCCAACTAGTTAACGAATGGTGTGGAAGAGACATAAACCAATCTCGGGCTCTTCCTTTTAAAGAAAAAGGAAACATAGTCATCCTTGTTAATTCCTTATGAGCACCTTGACTTTTGGTCAGTATTGCACGCTTCTTCAAACGATAGAGATGATGATGTGGATCTTCATCATCTTCTCCTAGAAATTGGGCTCTTGCGTCAATTAAACCAAAAAGATGAGACTTAATTTCGAAATTATTCGCTCCTTCATTCGGTAAAAGTATGGGATTATTAGTCCGGTTTCTCCTTACGCTTGATCACGGATAGGTCTCGGGTTTGGCGGATTGTTACGATTATTCGGTTCCGATCTTGATTGTTCCTATTATTATTATTCTCGATTATTATTAATATTAACGGGTTTTGTCCATGCCCTAAAGCATGATCTAGCCTCTGTTCGTTTGTTTCATCACTACCTTCACCATTTCTTTATTTTTATTAGAAGATGATTCCGTTGGAGATTTTCCAAGGAGTCCTAAGTCGGGTTGACCACGTTTACTCTCTATCCGCAACCGCCTTTCGTAAGCGTTTATATCGGGCTTATAAGGAGTAAGTGAGGCTTTACCGCTTCTGGTCATCAACTAATTAAAATAGAAAAATGCTCGAGTTTTAAAGAAGAAGAAAATTGGTACTAAAAGAAAGTAGATACCAACGAAAAATAAAAAAAGAAATGTGATAAGAAGAGTGTTGGTTTATCCTCGAGAATTTTTAACTAATACAAGTAGTAACCATAGACACAAAAAAAATAGCGACTTTGTTTCCCCGGCAACGGCGCCAGAAAGCTGACGTCACCAAACCAGACCTTAGAAACGGCGTCAAGAAGAGGACAGACCTTTTCTAGGTTAGACGGATCCTAACCGGCGTGTACCGGGTCAAATTGTAGTGATAAAGTGGTGAGTCGTGTGTCGAATCCTCGGGGAAAAAAGTGGTAATTCTTTTAAGTGTGGTTAAACACCAAAGAGCGCTATTAACTCGATCTAAACCGCAATTTTATAACACGATTACTACTACTCTAACTAACATAAAATAAATGCGTAATTTAAAAGTTATTTTAATATAATATATATAGATATATAAATATATATAGATGTACATAAATAGTAAAATATATATATATATATAAATATATAGATACCAATATATAATTTATAGACTAGACTAGCCAAAGTATATGTAATTAATTTATTCGATCTTTTCAATTAATAGAATGTGTTCGATCTTCCTTTTTTAGGTCCAATTGAGTGAATGAAACGGTGTATTCCTAATGTCAACAATTCCTCCTCACACGAGCGTATGAAATTGTCATATGTCAAAAGTCATCGGTCCAAGGTCCACAACGCCCCATGCTAAACTTAGTTAGTCAAAACAGTACCGAGTACAAATCTACCCCGGATAAAAGAGGTGATTCCATTTGTCGGATGGCCGATGTTATTCAAGAGGCTCCGGTTGTCAAGCGGATCGATTTAATACAAACGGTGTAGTTTCAATTAAACTGTGATTTTAACATTATTAAGATCTCGAATACAAATTTTAATAAGATTTGTTTTATTAGGACAAATCGCCGCCCCCGGGTAGGAAATAGGATTCCGTTAATCGTACGGCCATTTTTACCCTCCGGTTTTTCTATTTTTACTCATATCCCGACTTCTCCGGTCGGTTCATCGCCAGGTTATATGTAGTATTCATTATGATTGATTACTTCATTCCGAATATATTATCATTACGTAGCGAAATAGAAAAAGATTCATTTTACTCAATTTTAGTCATTTTATTTTAACATCATTCTTTTAACGAAAAGATCGAAATAATACGATTACATAACTTTGGCTAGTTATTAGATCTAGCCTAATAACATTATAAAAACTAAAAAGAAGAAAATAACAAACATAAACATAATTATTATAGAAATTACCCGATTACAATCGCCGATTCGAAATCGTCTTTTTCCGTATTTTACAACGATTTCAAGAACACCGAACCTTCGAGAATTTCCCGAGCATTACTACCGTACTACTACTACATTATTTTGGCATAAAGCCTATTTACAAACTAAGAAGGAGAAGAAAAAGAGAAAGAAGAGGGAGAGAATATATATAGAATATTGTGTATATATATTGGTACACTTCAAATGAACTCTCGATGCTCCCCTTTTATAGACTTTCTTCCTTCCCGGACCGGTCCCGAAAATTTGCCGGATCGGTCCGGTGTAATGATGCTAATCATTTCAGCTTGTCCTCGCATGTTCCCCCATGTTACACATAATCATTACTTGTCTTGTAATTATATATATAATTATATATAATTACACGCTTAATCTTCTAAAAATCGTAACTTGAATTCTCGATATCGAATGACATAATCGAACTTCCGTTGAAAAGCTCGTTAAATTCTCTACAACTTTCATCAAGACCACTTCTTCGAGAAAACATACTCTCGATGAGCCATTTGTATTATACGTCCTTTTTCGAGATTTAGAAACAATTATTCCCTTGATCATTTATATCAGTGACGCTTTATAACTTCCTTTCACTGACTTGTATTGACTTCAAAAAGTGTCGATACTCGGGATTTCAGTTCATCTTAGGATTCTGCAATGAAATAAACACAAAATACCCGTTTTTCTATTTTTACTCATATCCTGACTTCTCTGGTCAGTTCATCGCCAGGTTATATGTAGTATTCATTATGATTGATTACTTCATTCCGAATATATTATCATTACGTAGCGAAATAGAAAAAGATTCATTTTACTCAATTTTAGTCATTTTATTTTAACATCATTCTTTTAACGAAAAGATCGAAATAATACGATTACATAACTTTGGCTAGTTATTAGATCTAGCCTAATAACATTATAAAAACTAAAAAGAAGAAAATAACAAACATAAACATAATTATTATAGAAATTACCCGATTACAATGCCGATTCGAAATCGTCTTTTTCCGTTTTACAACGATTTCAAAGAACACCGAACCTTCGAGAATTTCCCGAGCATTACTACCGTACTACTACTACATTATTTTGGCATAAAGCCTATTTACAAACTAAGAAGGAGAAGAAAAAGAGAAAGAAGAGGGAGAGAATATATATAGAATATTGTGTATATATATTGGTACACTTCAAATGAACTCTCGATGCTCCCTTTTATAGACTTTCTTCCTTCCCGGACCGGTCTGAAAATTTGCCGGATCGGTCCGGTGTAATGATGCTAATCATTTCAGCTTGTCCTCGCATGTTCCCCCATGTTACACATAATCATTACTTGTCTTTGTGTAATTATATATATAATTATATATAATTACACGCTTAATCTTCTAAAAATCGTAACTTGAATTCTCGATATCGAATGACATAATCGAACTTCCGTTGAAAAGCTCGTTAAATTCTCTACAACTTTCATCAAGACCACTTCTTCGAAAACATACTCTCGATGAGCCATTTGTATTATACGTCCTTTTTCGAGATTTAGAAACAATTATTCCCTTGATCATTTATATCAGTGACGCTTTATAACTTCCTTTCACTGACTTGTATTGACTTCAAAAAGTGTCGATACTCGGGATTTCAGTTCATCTTCTAAAAATCGTAACTTGAATTCTCGATATCAGAATGACATAATCGAACTTCCGTTGAAAAGCTCGTTAAATTCTCTACAACTTTCATCAAGACCACTTCTTCAGAAAACATACTCTCGATGAGCCATTTGTATTATACGTCCTTTTCGAGATTTAGAAACAATTATTCCCTTGATCATTTATATCGGTGACGCTTTATAACTTCCTTTCATCGACTTGTATTGACTTCAAAAAGTGTCGATACTCGGGATTTCAGTTCATCTTAGGATTCTGCAATGAAATAAACACAAAATACCCGTGTATCGACACTTTTTGAAGTCAATACAAGTCAGTGAAAGGAAGTTATAAAGCGTCACTGATATAAATGATCAAGGGAATAATTGTTTCTAAATCTCGAAAAAGGACGTATAATACAAATGGCTCATCGAGAGTATGTTTTCTGAAGAAGTGGTCTTGATGAAAGTTGTAGAGAATTTAACGAGCTTTTCAACGGAAGTTCGATTATGTCATTCTGATATCGAGAATTCAAGTTACGATTTTTAGAAGATTAACTTGTGTAATTATATATAATTATATATATAATTACACAAAGACAAGTAATGATTATGTGTAACATGGGGGAACATGCGAGGACAAGCCGAAATGATTAGCATCATTACACCGGACCGATCCGGCAAATTTTCAGGACCGGTCCGGGAAGGAAGAAAGTCTATAAAAGGGGAGCATCAGAGAGTTCATTTGAAGTGTACCAATATATATACACAATATTCTATATATATTCTCTCCCTCTTCTTTCTCTTTTTCTTCTCCTTCTTAGTTTGTAAATAGGCTTTATGCCAAAATAATGTAGTAGTAGTACGGTAGTAATGCTCGGGAAATTCTCGAAGGTTCGGTGTTGCTGAAATCGTTGTAAAATCTGGAAAAAGACGATTTCTGAATCAGCAGTTGTAATCGGGTAATTTCTATAATAATTATGTTTATGTTTGTTATTTTCTTCTTTTTAGTTTTTATAATGTTATTAGGCTAGATCTAATAACTAGCCAAAGTTATGTAATCGTATTATTTCGATCTTTTCGTTAAAAGAATGATGTTAAAATAAAATGACTAAAATTGAGTAAAATGAATCTTTTTCTATTTCGCTACGTAATGATAATATATTCGGAATGAAGTAATCAATCATAATGAATACTACATATAACTCCGGCGATGAACCGACTGCAGAGAAGTCGATATGAGTAAAAATAGAAAAACCGGAGGGTAAAAATGGCCGTCGATTAACGGAATCCTATTTCCTACCCGGGGGCATTTGTCCTAATAAAACAAATCTTATTAAAATTTGTATTCGAGATCTTAATAATGTTAAAATCACAGTTTAATTGAAACTACACCGTTTGTATTAAATCGATCCGCTTGACAACCGGAGCCTCTTGAATAACATCGGCCATCTGACAAATGGAATCACCTCTTTTATCCGGGGTAGATTTGTACTCGGTACCTGTTTTGACTAACTAAGTTTAGCATGGGGCAGTTGTGGACCTTGGACTGATGACTTTTGACATATGACAATTTCATACGCTCGTGTGAGGAGGAATTGTTGACATTAGGAATACACCGTTTCATTCACTCAATTGGACCTAAAAAAGGAAGATCGAACACATTCTATTAATTGAAAAGATCGAATAAATTAATTACATATACTTTGGCTAGTCTAGTCTATAAATTATATATTGGTATCTATATATTTATATATATATATATATTTTACTATTTATGTACATCTATATATATTTATATATCTATATATATTATATTAAAATAACTTTTAAATTACGCATTTATTTTATGTTAGTTAGAGTAGTAGTAATCGTGTTATAAAATTGCGGTTTAGATCGAGTTAATAGCAGCTCTTTGGTGTTTAACCACACTTAAAAGAATTACCACTTTTTTCCCTGAGGATTCGACACCTGACTCACCACTTTATCACTACAATTTGACCCGGTACACTGCCGGTTAGGATCCGTCTAACCTAGAAAAGGTCTGTCCTCTTCTTGACGCCGTTTCTAAGGTCTGGTTTGGTGACGTCAGCTTTCTGATTTCGTGCGTTCCTTGTAGATTCGAGCATTTTCATATGAATCAAGGCGAAATTCTTCTAATTCTGTTAACTGAAGTAATCTATGATCACCGACAGCCTTAGGATCGAAATTTAAAAATCTAATAGCCCAGAATGCTCGGTGTTCTAACTCTACTGGGAGATGACAAGATTTACCAAAGACTAATTTGTAGGGAGAACAGCCAATTGGAGTTTTAAAAGTCATTCGTATGCCCATAACGCATCATCTAATCTAACTCGCCCGCTTTTACGGTTTGAATCCACTCGTTTTTTCTATGATTCTTTTAATCTCTCTATTTGACACCTCTACCGACCACCGGTTTGCGGATGATAAGGCGTTCCTAACTTATGCGTTACACCATATTTTTCAATTAACTTAGTAAATGGTTTATTACAAAAGTGTGAACCTCTATCACTAATGATCGCCCTAGGAATGCCATAACGTGTAAATATATTCTTTTTAAGGAATCGTATAACAACTTTGGTATCATTAGTGGGAAGAGCTTCACTTCTACCCATTTCGAAACATAATCTACCATTACAAGAATAAATCTTTTTCCAAAAGATATAGGGAAAGGTCCCATGAAATCTATACCCCAAACATCAAATAACTCACATTCTAAAATAGGTTGCATAGGCATTTCATGTTTTTTAGATACATTTCCCCATTTTTGACAAGACTCACAAGATTTAACATACGTATACGCATCTTTATAAAGTGTAGGCCAATAAAAACCACATTGCAAGACTTTAAAAGCGAGTTTTCCATCCTCCATGATGACCTCCCCGCCTCACGATCATGACAAAACGATAAAACACTTAAAATTTCATTATCGTGCACACATTTTCTCGATTATTCCATCCGAACATTTACGGAAAAGATCCGGTTCTTCCCGGTAATAAAATTTTAAGTCATAAAAGAACTTCTTTTTCTCGTTGCCAAGTCCAATGAGACGGAATGTAATCACAAAGTTAAGTAGTTAATGATATCTCCAAACCAAGGTGAATTTTCCTTAGAAGGAATTCTTTTCTTTAATAACTTGCATGGTTGAAGGCATATCTATTCTAAACGAGTTGTTCATCGGAAACGAATCCTTAATTTCATTTCCTATTTCTTCCTCGCTTCCATTCTACTTAGATGATCCGCTACTACATTCTCACTTCCTTTTTTATCTTTAATCTCAATATCAAATTCTTGAAGTAGAAGAATCCATCTAAGAAGACGTGGTTTCGCATCTTTCTTACTCAGTAAATATTTCAATGCTGAATGGTCTGTATAAACTATTACCTTAGAGCCAACAATATACGATCTAAACTTATCTAAGGCAAAAATTACAAACAACGTTCTTTTTCTCGTAGTTGCATAGTTTAGTTGAGCCGCATTTAACGTATGAGATGCATAGTAAATAGCTTTGAGAATTCTATTATACCTTTGACCTAAAACAGCTCCTACAGCTAAATCGCTTTGCATCACACATAATCTCAAAAGGTAAATCCCGGTTTGGTGCCACCAATACTGGTGCAGTAATCAACTTCGCTTTCAGGGTCTTAAATGCTTCCATACATTTATTATCAAAATTAAAAGATACTTCTTTTTCAAGCAAATGACTTAGAGGCTTTGCTATCTTTGAAAAATCTGCAATAAATCTCCTATAAAATCCTGCATGTCCAAGAAATCCTCTTAACGTTCTTAGATTAACTGGTGGAGGCAATTTTTCGATTACCTCGACTTTAGCTTTATCAACTTCAATTCCTACTTCAGAGATTCTATGACCTAGTACAATTCCTTCGATACCATTAAATGACATTTTTCCCGCTAAGCACTAAATTGGTATCCTCACGGCGTTGTAACACTCGTTCTAAGTGTAACAAACAGCCATTAAAAGAGTCTCCGTAAACACTAAAGTCGTCCATAAAAATTTCTAAGAATTTCTCAACCATATCGTAAAATATAGACATCATACATCTTTGGAAAGTAGCCGGAGCATTACATAAACCAAACGGCATTCTTTTATATGCAAAAGTTCCATAAGGACAAGTGAAAGTAGTCTTTTCCCTATCTCCCGCCGCAATGAAAATCAGTAAATATCCCGAATAACCATCTAAGAAACAAGAATACTTATGACCACTTAAACGTTCCAACATTTGTACTATGAATGGAAGTGGATGATGATCTTTCTTAGTATGATCATTTAGTTTTCTAAAATCAATGCACATTCGATATCCCGTAATTTCCCTTGTTGGAATCCATTCATTCTTATCATTCTCTTTCACCGTGAAACCTCCTTTCTTTGGTACAACTTGAGTTGGACTTACCCATTCACTATCCGATATAGGAAAAATTATTCCCATTTCTAATAGCTTAATAACCTCTTTCTTAACGATTAACCGTAAATTAGGGTTGAGGCGGCGTTGCGGTTGAATACAAGGTTTAGCATCTTCTTTCGAATTATCTTATGAACACATATCTCGGACTAATACCTCGAATATCAAAATCGTCCATCCAAAAGCTTTCTTATGCTTTTTCAACATTCCTAGTAATTGATCTTCCTGTTGCTTCGTTAAAGTTGATGAAATAATAACTGGTAAAAGGTTATCATTTTCAAGAAAAGCATATTTCAGATTTAAAGGTAACGGTTTCAATTCCAGATTCTTAGGCGGATCTTCTATTGATGATTTAAGAATTGGTCCTTCTAGTTCTAATTCTAAATACTTATGCCATGGTGGTTTAAAAGTAAAACTTCCTTTATCTAGAGAAAGGATTATCTCTTTCATTTCAATGTCTTCCTCATCTTCTTTATAGATAGATAAAGTTAAACATTCCTCTAATCTATCTTCAAAAGTTGGTAACGATTATCATAGACAAATGAATATCTTCTATAAAAGAACATGATTCTTGTGATGTGTATTGATGGTTCATAGCTTTGAAAATATTGAAAGCAACTTCATCTTCATTGACTCTCAAAATTAATTCTCCTTTCGAACATCGATTAAAGTTCTCCCCGTGTAGCTAGAAATGGACGTCCTAAGATAAGCGGCGCTCGAAAATCCTTCTTCCATTTCCATAACTACAAAGTCTACCGGAAAATAGAACTTGTCTACTTTAACCAATACGTCCTCAATAATTCCTCTAGGGTACTTAATCGATCCGTCCGCCATTTGCAGAGTCATTTCAGTCTTAGTAAGCTTTCCTATGCCTAGCTTTCTATAATCCTCATACGACATGAGATTTATACTAGCTCCCAGATCACATAAGACCTTCTTAAACAAAAATCCTCCAATTTCGCACGAAATCGTTCCATGATAAGAGAATATATAGTCGTGAGTTCCATGTAGGTGATCGAGTGTTATTGTACAATTCACGTTTGAAGTTGTTTCCAGGTAAGCTTAAATCACGATGGACAGGACCATTTAAAGTAACACGAGTTTATAAATCTGGAGCTGTTGAACTAACTGATGGGAATACAACTTTTTTAGCCAATGGTCACAGGGTGAAGCTATTTCTGGAAGGTGAAGAAATCTCTCTGATAAATGAAGTGATATTGCTGATCGACCCTCCGAAAGACTAAAAAGCGTGCTCTTAAAAGCTGAAAGTATCAAATCACCAGGTTTTATCTTTACTTTTTTATGTCTAAACTAGTTTCGTCTTTTACCGGATAGACGTAAAAGAACTGGATGTCTTTTTTAGATAGATTAGGAGTTTTTGTTTTGCTTTTAAAGTTTGGTTTTAATAGAGATATCGCCTTTACTATAGAAGCCTTAGTTTTTGAACAAAACAAGCAATTGTTGAGAGAGAAAAAATTGAAAGAAGTTTGTAATGGTACGTCAAGAAGCTCGATAAAGAGAAGGGCTAAGTTTTTAAGGAAGTGCAGAATCTGTGGAAAAATTGAACACAGTGGGCGATGTGGGAAAAATTTAACTCAATCTCAGAGTGAGTGTTTGAATGTAATTAAGAAGGGAACGATTAGGTGGTTAACCGAAAATCCCGATGGACTTCCAAGACTTAATTCAAACGCTACATTTCTAGGATATAGTTTGCTTGAAAGGTATGTTAGAAATCTGGAGTTTGTAGAAATTGAAGAATTAGAAACCCCGTAGGTTCAAATATTTTATTGTTTTTAGTTTTATAAAATTTTTGCATAACTTTAAAAATCTTATAAAATTGGATCTTTATAAAATTAAGGAGTTTTATAAAAGTTTTATAGAAAGTTTTTTAAGTTTTTAGATATTTTATAAGAATTAATAGAAATTTATTGAATTTTTATAAACTTTTAAATAAGTTTTATAAAGATTTTATAAATTTTGAGAAATTGTTATAAAATTTATGAATTTTATTTTCTATTTTTATTAAGTTTTTATTGAGTTTTATAAGTTTTATATCAAAAATCCAAAAAAAAAAAAATTTCGAAAAAAAAAAAATAAAAATTGCATACGGACCGATCCGGCCCTTACACCGGACCGATCCGGGATCGATTTAACCTAAAAGGACGGGGACACTTTCTTCTTCCTCATTTCCACCTCTTTTCAACAGCAGCCGCACCACCTCCACCCCAAAAATTTTCTTTTTCTCCTCAAAAATACAAATTACACTACACCATTACATATATTCTTTCTCTTTTACTCTCCTCTCTTCAACACAAGTGAAGAATTTGAAAAAGATCGAACACAAGCTCCATTTCATCCCGGAGGCTTATACGACTTTTCCGGCCACTTTTCACGGTTTTTGTTCATTATAAGGTATAATTTGTTTACTTTAGTTGTCAATTTCATAATTTTTATAATTTTTAGATTTATTTTCAACTGTTTTGAATTTTTCGTGTGTTGTGACATCTTATTTTGTGTTGTTTTTCTGTTGTTTTTATTGTTGTTTTGTCAATTCAATATCGTAGAATGGCCTCATCCAAATAAAATTCTCTAAGAAAAGAAAGCCTAATATTCCAATAGAAATACCGCCGTAGAATTAAGAGATTTAACACCGGAAGAAGAATCTGTTAGTTTTGTCGTGCTACTACCTTCACCTCAAGCTAAGAATGCTTATAGGAATATCTATAGTAAATGTGGAGTTGTGTTGGAAAGAGGCTTAGATTTTGATGACTTAGGAGAGGAGGTTAGGCGTATTTTTGCTAGACGCCAATGGTTGGATTTTGCAGCTCAAAGGACAGGAGAGATCAATACTACCTTAGTGGCAGAATTTTATGCAGTTTTGTCTACTTTGACACCCACTGAGGGTAGTATGATAGAGTCTATTCCCCTTAGGTCTAGACATGTTTCTTTTAGTCCGGAACTGATTAATGCTGTTTTAGGAGTAGAAGTTTTTCCAGATGAAGAAGATTATAGAGCTGTTTATGGATTAGATGATCCTGCTATGTATGAGCGCATTGCCTCTGAGCTCGTAGGGAGTTTGATGCTACAACAGAGCAGAGTGGGTGGACAACAGATTTAATTATGGGAAATGTTTTAGAGATCTGAGGGCAATCAAAAGATTTTTGAGCCATACTCTCTATCCCACTACCAAACACACCGCCTTTGGTAAAGAAGATTTATGCATTACTTGGGCGATGATTCATGATATTAAGGTGGATGTAGGGAAGATCATGTATAGAAGGGTTTTCGAGTTTATTGTTACTGCCAAGGCAGGAAGTCACATGTACTTTCCGGCTTTATTTCGCATTTATGTCGTAGATCGGGAGTTCCTTTCCGTCTAACGACAAGTTGATGATGGCAGATGAGTCCCCGATAGGCCCTAGTCCGAGGAGGTCTCCGCAGGGTTCGATAGACTCGATAGTTAGACGTAGTACCCTCCACCAAACCTCCACCCGTTCCCACCCGCCGCATTTTCATCTTTTTCTCGAGCAACAAAGCAGACTTCTCTCCCAAACACTATTACATACGATATGTTTCAATCCTTAGTATCGATGTAGCCCGAGGACAAAGCAATATGGCTTTGTTTGCCGAGCGAGTAGGCAAAGGGGAGTGATGATTTACGTAGAGGGATGCCGAGACACGAGCAGATGCATCTTGATCCTTCTTTCGATAGAACCGCCTATCCGCCCGTCAATCTAACCCGTATACGTTACCGTAATGGATAGCACCTATTCCACCATCTCGGAGCTTTCATCATATGCCAAATCCTTTTGGAAGCCGCCTAGTGGTCGTGGTGTCTTTTATACGGGTTCTCGTGGTGCGGTTACATCTAGCCGGGGGGAGGATTTTCGGATTTTGCGGGGATGACGTCAAGTATGAGTTCGTTGGGTCTCGACGGCTTCGCCTGACCACGACTACGTTTCCACAACCCGCTTACGTCATCGGGCCCAAGTATGAATGATCCAGTTTACACCGCCGACGATGATGATGTTGACATTGTTTGATTTTAAACAACTTATATTATTTCTAAACATTTCATGACTGTTTATTTTATTTTCTGCATTTTAACTTTAGTTGATAAGTTTGATAGTTTAATAAGTTTTCGATTTCATTAATCATATTCTGTCGTAGTCGTAAATTTATTTTTAATAGTATTTAAATATTTCATAAAAAATCAAAAATCTAAAAATATATATTTATCATTCGCATGTAGTATTCGTGTGTCGTTTTATCCGTATCGGTGAGATAATATTGAACAAAGTTAATTTTTATAGCTTTATAGCTTTATAGCTTCTCAAATAGCATGAAGGCTATTAAGTTGAACAAAGCAAACTTGAACTTTACAACCTTCATACGGTAAAAAAATCTTAAAGCCGGACCGGTCCGGCCGCTTTGGGACCGATCCGGGAATAAAATCTGCTTAGTCATACTGAAAGTGTTAGTATGCATGCACGTGTACTCTAATTTTTATCCATTTAAGGACAGAGAGGTTGAAAGTAAAAATTTGCCAATTCACTCACTACTTTCAATCCTTTTCTTTTTACTGCATCTGTTTAAACTAAAATGTCAAACCGATCATCACCATCGATCAATTCATACGATCCGGAGGCGCTTGATGTTTTTGTCCCGGAGTCTAATGCTTCAAATGTTAATTTGTTGGTGAATGCGAGGTTTGCAAATTCTCCTATATTGATGGAAAGGGGTATCAATTTTGAAAAAATTGATCAGTTCGGAAGGGATTTAATTCAGAATCAAGGATGGAAAAAATTTGTTAAGCAACCTCGAGGAAGAATTAATGTTTCTATTGTTAGGGAGTTTTATTCAGCTCTTTCTACTGTTGATACGGTAGATCTGTCACAGCTTATATCTGTTCGTGGTACACTTATTCACCTGTCACCTCATATTATCAATCATATCTACGAGATACCGATTTTCAATCAAATCCATAATCTTCATTATGAATATCAATGGGGATTAGGAAACTCTTGTCATGTTGTTAACTATGTCACGGAAGCTTTTCCGTATCTGTTTCCAGAGTTCGATCAAAATTACGACTCTACCACTTCAGCTCTGCCTGCTCATCTGAGAGCATGGAAACACTTCATTAACTCACGAGTCTATCCGACTAGTGATTTTGCATGGGTTAGTGATAGTGAGATACTTCGTTGTTTGCATTAATAATCGGAGCTTATGTGGACCTGGGGATTTTGATTTTTAGGACGGCAAGAAACTTTGCGGTGGAACGGTATAATAATGGAAGGCCGATGCCTTTTGCTTGGTTAATTTCAAGGTTATGTATTCATTTGAATGAAGTCCCTGAAATTGCTTCTGATGAGATATATCCGTCTCGTGTTTGTCGTAGAGGATTGCTACCGGTAGAGAATCCGGGTTGTTCGTCAACTATTTAAGATAATTGTTAGTGGTTTTATTTAATTTAGTTTAAGTTTGGTTTGCTTTAATAAGTTAGAGTTGATGAAGGTTAGTAAATTAATAGTCGGTTTGTTTTATTTTTAGTCCGTAATAGTTTCTTTTTGTTTAATATATATGTTGTTTGATTTTAATATACGTGTGTTATCAATGTTTATAACGATCATCTATAATTTTAATTTAATTTTCGAACCTACTTTTTCATACTTATTGAACATCGGGACGATGTCAATTCGTAAGTGGGGAGTAGAGTTAGGTTTGAAAATTTCATTAAAATTTTCGAAAAAAATTAATAAATATTTATAAAATATAATTTTTTTCATATAAATTAGTACTTTAATTACTTATTTCTTAGTTTTAATTTTTCTTGAATAATTTAAGTTGGTTAATATATGAATAAAAATGATATAATTCGAGAGGATTAATTTTTGATTTAGTAAAATATATTAGATATATAATGAATATGTTTTATATCTTTTATAAGATTTTTAAGATTTTGAGTATGTATAACTAAATAATTTTTATCAAATATTTCTTTTATGGAATTATTCAAGTAATTTTTATATTTATAAATAAATTTTTAGATAATTTTCTTTTTAAGATTAATTATGAATTTGGAATCAAAAATTAGGAATGATGATTTTTGGGCACCACAAAAATATAACTATACCCAAATAACCTACCCGAATAAAATTTCCAATTTTTGACCCCACCTCACCTTTTAAAGAGTGATCAAGACCTCACTCGAATTTAGCCAATTTCCGATCCTTAGCTTATTTTGGTCTACATTTCTTTGACATTCTTCGAGTTTGTACGTACTTATGAGAGGAGATGATGACGAGGAAAAAGTTAAGAGTTGAGAAAAATGGTATATGCTTTGAGATTGGAATGAGTTCGATATGTTAGATTTTTAAGAATTAAAGCACCATTTTTACACGTAATAAATCGAATATCAAGTATCTTCCCTATCTTTGATCGACCAAATATATGTCTGATGATAGTAGTCCAGCTAGGGGATTATCTCGAAATGTCCTATTGCTGAGAATGAAGGCATAAGTCGAATCAAAAGATCTCAAGAATGATTACGTGTTTAAGGAAACCGGACTCGTAATTTTAGATCGAAAGAGTAGTACTCCGATCAATCTTGATGAAGCAATGCTTGTGAATTTGATTATTTACACACACTCACGCTTTAGTTCTTAATGTTAAAAAAAAAAAAAAAAAAAAAAAAAAAAAAAAAAAAAAAAAAAGAGAAGAGAGAAAATCTGAAAAATAGTTGGAATAAAAGGATGTTACTAATCAGAACTGTTTTTGATCAAGAATGTGAAGACGTAGGTACGTACGACTTACATCTTTCTCTTTCTGATTTCCTTTTCTATCTTTTCGATTAACCAATGTCCTATCCTAATATATTAAGCCACTATGTCTTCTATCCGACTTAGTTAATGATTCCGTAAATTCGTAATAATCGAGATAGAAAGTATTTCTAAAATTTTATTTATATTTCGAATTATTACATGCATGTTTCCATCTAATTCATATTTGATACTTAATTTATTTAAGTTATATAATCTCCTTTCTTAAATTTCTATAAAATTTATAAATTATATGTTTGTAATATTGACGATATATATTACTTTTGAAATTTTAATCTAATCAATTATATTATCTGTTATATATATATTACCGCTTATTTTTGCTCGAGGACGATCAAAAGCTAAGTGGGGAGTAATTTGATGTATTATTTTTATATGATTGAATTTACGTGATTTTATTATGTTTTGTTGACAAATTCTATGTAAAATATCTAAAATTATGATATAATTAGTATAAAATATTAATCTTTGTAGTTTAGTATAGTTAGTAGTAAAAGTTAGTATTTATAATAAAAAGTTGTAGTTTTTGTACCGGTTTTACCCGACTTAGAGGCATTTTCAGGGGAAGAGTTCTTGACGAAAGTTGTAGATACTAAAATGAGCTTTCCAACGCATTTTGAATCACGTCAATCGGAGGTCTACAACTCAAGTTATGATTTTTTTTTACCGAACTGCTGGAATTACGGACGAACCGGAGATATTTTGGCCAAGTTTGATGCATGTTACTCCATGTGCTCCTTAATGATGATGATGATGAGTCATAACAAACTCCACATGCTATTTTAGTGACTCCTCACCTTCACATGCAAAGGCATTATCACCTCCCACATGCTTATAACAAACTTGAGAATATTCCTTAGCATATTCTCCCAAAAATATCTCCCTCAACTACAACCTCTCCCTTATACACCTCCCCTCAACTCTCCCTATAAGAACTCCCTCATTTCCATCCATAAAGGCGCCCTCCTTGGTCACTTTTGGCCAAGCTTTTATTTTTCCCGTCTTTTACGTAAATACTCAGTAGGCGTTATGCCGAGAATAAATTAGAATAGTAGTACTTGTTGTAATGCTTTGAGCTACGGCCCCGATTCTCGAAATCATAATCGAGGATGATTGGCTAAGGTCTCTAAGCTAGAACCATCGTTGTGAAGCCACCATCACCGGAATAAACAAGGATTTCGTTTTCATTTGTTCTAGTGAGTTTCTTGTTCTTCCTTCATGTTTGAATTGTTTATGTGCAATTTGTATGATCTATACTTATGTTGCATGCTAATCGAATTTAGATACGATAGTTGATAAATTCGTAGATTACCGTGAAGGAGAATGATAATATTCTTCCAACATACGTAAGTTGAGGGTGAATGTTGTCAGATTAGGATTTATATCCATATCTTTGATCCGTAAATGCTTTAGTTGTACCGAGAGTGGTGAACTAATTAAAAGGCGATGAACCGAAAGGGAAAATGCCTCTTTAGCAGATAATAATCCAAGAACTTACGAATGAATATGTGTCTTTCTTGTTATTTTCGGTGGGGTGGTGGATCATCGGTGCGTTCTAGTTGTTTTAAATTATAAATTTTTATTATCGTAGTTTTATTTATTTTCACGTTTGCTACCTTAGTTTGTTAATTGAAAATCCGAGATCATAATCATCAACTTTATAAAAGAAATCGAAGGCAAAAACTCTTTTTCGTACAAGTCCCTGCGGATACGATCCGGTTTCACCACTATAGCTGCGAGCCTTCGCACTTGGGGCTGACGAGGGAGGTAGCCTTTGAGGGAGGTGTAAATGAGGGAGGTAAGAAGTTTGTTAGAAGTTGGTGGGTGTAATGATGAGTTTGGAGTGATTGCTAGCATGTGGAGGTGATGATTAGTTAGCATGTGAAGGTGGTGAGTCATGTATTAGCATGTGAAGTTTGTTGGGGAGGAATCTTGGGCACATGGTATTTGGGAAGGTTGTTTTTTTTTTTTTTGGGGAGAAGGTTGTATAAGGGAGGTGATATAAGGAGGAGGTGATGGTGAGTCACCAAAAACATGTGGAGGTAGTTACAAGGTATCATTACATACCATGTGCAAGGAAAATGCAAGTAACATGCAAGGAATATGCTAGGAATATGCTAGGAATTCTCCCGGTTCGTCCGTAATTCCAGCAGTCCGGTAAAAAAAATCATAACTTGAGTTGTAGACCTCCGATTGACGTGATTCAAAATGCGTTGGAAAGCTCATTTGAAGATCTACAACTTTCATGAAGAACTCTTCCCCTGAAAATGCCTCTAAGTCGGGTCAAATTTCCATCGAAAAACAGGTTACGGTAGAAGTGCGTTGGAAAATATTGATCCGTTGATCTCGTAAACTCGTGGCATCTTCTTCTTTTCCTCAAAATCCATCTTTTAGGCCTCAAAATATAATGTTACGTGGCATATTTTGAAAACCTTGGTCACCAAGTTTGGGCCGAATCGAATCGAGCTTTCTTCATTCGAATCGAGCTTTCTTCTTAACCTTCATCCGATCTTTGTTTAAGCTCCTCATTTAACATGATACCCATTTAAGCTCCTCATTTAACTAGAACGCACCGATGATCCACCACCCCACCGAAAATAACAAGAAAGACACATATTCATTCGTAAGTTCTTGGATTATTATCTGCTAAAGAGGCGGTACTTTCTCTTTCGGATTTAGCGCCCGTTGATTAGTTTACCACAGGGTACAACTAAAGATTTTACGAAACAAAGATTTGGATATAAAATCCTAATCTAACAACATTCTCCCTCAACTTTCGTATGTTCGGAAAATATCATCATTCTCCTTCACGGTAATCGACGAATTTATCAACTATCGTGTTTCTAAATTCGAATAGCATGCAACACTACATTACACTTTAAACAAGTCTAAACATGAAGGAAGAACAAGATAACTTACGAGAATGAATCAAAGCGAAATCCTTATTTATTCCAAGATAGTAGCTAACTCGATAAAATTACCCGCTTACTTTGGATAAAAGTCGTATTCTCTCGAAAATAACAACATTTCCAAAAGCATTTTCCTTCGATAATCTTATCGAGCATTACAACAAGATACTACTACTACTACATTATTTATTTATATACATATACGTGTATATATACATACATAGACATATATATATATATATATATATATATATATATATATATATATATATATATATATATATATATATATATGTCTATGTATGTATATATACACGTATATGTATATAAATAAATAATGTAGTAGTAGTAGTACTGATCAACGGGCGCAGCTATAGTGCGAAGGCTCGCAGCTATAGTGGTGAAACCGGATCGTATCCGCAGGGACTTGTACGAAAAAGAGTTTTTTGCCTTCGATTTCTTTTATAAAGTTGATGATTATGATCTCGGATTTTCAATTAACAAACTAAGGTAGCAAACGTGAAAATAAATAAAACTACGATAATAAAAATTTATAATTTAAAACAACTAGAACGCACCGATGATCCACCACCCCACCGAAAATAACAAGAAAGACACATATTCATTCGTAAGTTCTTGGATTATTATCTCGCTAAAGAGGCATTTTCCCTTTCGGTTCATCGCCTTTTAATTAGTTCACCACTCTCGGTACAACTAAAGCATTTACGGATCAAAGATATGGATATAAATCCTAATCTGACAACATTCACCCTCAACTTACGTATGTTGGAAGAATATTATCATTCTCCTTCACGGTAATCTACGAATTTATCAACTATCGTATCTAAATTCGATTAGCATGCAACATAAGTATAGATCATACAAATTGCACATAAACAATTCAAACATGAAGGAAGAACAAGAAACTCACTAGAACAAATGAAAACGAAATCCTTGTTTATTCCGGTGATGGTGGCTTCACAACGATGGTTCTAGCTTAGAGACCTTAGCCAATCATCCTCGATTATGATTTCAGAATCAGGGCCGTAGCTCCAGCATTACAACAGTACTACTATTCTAATTTATTCTCGGCATAACGCCTACAGAGTATTTACGTAAAAGACGGGAAAAATAAAAGCTTGGCCAAAAGTGACCAAGGAGGGGCCTCATCTCCTTTTGCAAATCTGGGCATATCACCATGCCTCTCCCTCATCTTCTTTCCTACCACCTCGTGGTAATCAGAACTTTCCTTGTCAATCTCTTCTAAAAATTTTATCCACTCCTCATTAGTCCAAGTTGCAGATAGTTTATTGAATTCTTCCTCATCCCAACTACCCATGAACACTTGTTTATCATACTCATCGCTGAAATCGTCCTCAATAGCTAAACAAGTGTCACTGGACGGGTGCTTCACTGCATTGCCCACATTGAACTTTATGCTCTCATCCTCCAAATGTAGGGTTACTTCGCCACTGTAGGAATCTAGTAAGGCACGGGCAGTTGCAAGAAAAGGTCTTCCAAGGATCAAGGGGGTTTTCTCATCATTGGTCATATCCATGATTACCCAATCAGCTGGGTATATGAAGTTTTTAACCTTGACCAACACATCTTCTACAATTCCCCTTGCATATTTCACACTTCTATCTGCAAGTTGAAGAGAAATAGGTTTAAGCGTAATAGATTGATCCAATCCAAGAGATTGGAAGATTGACGTAGACATCAGATTGATTGATGCTCCCGAATCACACAAAACATTGTGGAAGTCCCTGTTCCCAATAGTACACGAAATCGTAAATCTACCAGGGTCAGGACACTTCACAGGAAGTTTAGTTTGGCTGATTGCTGAGCATTCTCCATTCAATACTATGTGCTCGAGCTCTTGGAGCTTCTTTTTCGAACTCACTGCGTCCTTTATAAACTTTGTATACTTTGGCATTCCTATCAAAAGATCAACTAATGGAATGTTTGCCTCGTATTCTTGAGCAAGTCGATAACCTTCTTATATTCTTTATCGATCGTTAATGACAACTTGTTCTTGTTAGGTGGGTAAGGGAGATCAAGCAAAGTCTTCCTCGCAAAGTGCTTCTTTGCCGTCTTATCATTGATTGCTTTGTCTTCCCTATCCTTCCACCTCACATGCTTCCCGTAACTTAACTTAGAATCGACTTCTTCTCGCGGTATTCTCTTCATCATCGAATTCTCAACTTTCACCTTTTCTTCGAATTTTCTCTTTCACTTGGATCAATAGTAGTCCCAACATCCTTCCGAGGAGAACAAAGATCTTCCCCTCCCCGCGTCTCTCGCTCACAGAGGGGCTACTCGTTTCCCCGGTTGGCCCGACCGCCAACCGCTTTCCCACTCCTCGCTTTATAGCATTCACTCATCTTGACCATAGTTCCATGGTGCAACGAGATCGGTGCAAGAATTCTCGGTCATTTTGGACTGCATTAACCCCTCGGGGGTTCTTCTCGCAACTCGGCACCGACCTTGAGGTCGACTTGCTTGCCGCCCCGAAATTTGTCCCATTTGCACCTCCAAATTTCTCACCGTACCGGTCGAGTACTTAAAGCATTTGCCAATTGAGTGTTGGCCGTGATTTGCTCGCTCAACTTTTGTTCTAAGATCCGAAATGATTGATTTTGATTTTGCGGTGGATTGGTGTTCCATGCTGGTCGATAATTGGATTGAAAATTGCTTTGATTAGGCCTAGGGGCCTGAAAATGATGGGGGTTTGCTGCCCCAGAAGGGTCACTCCATCGGAAACCAGGGTGGTTCCGGTTATAATTGAATCCTTGAGTGTTTTGAATCTGACCCGAAGGTCGATAATTTTGAGAAGTGAATGTATTCACTTCTTCTGAATGCAACAATAGATGACACTGATGGAATGCGTGCCCAACGGTATCGCAATTTTGGCAAACGACATTGTTTTGAACAGCTTTGACCTGTGAGATCGGGTCAAGCTGGCATTGATTACTACGATGGCCTTGGCCATGGCAATTGTCACACACAAGACTTTGAACATTCATTGCCGTCACTTGCTTCTGTAGTGCGGCCAACTGAGCTTTTAGAGACGTGGTCTCATCTACCTCATACTTCCCCGCAAGCCGAGCTTTTCGATTGGACGCACCCGCATAGGTAGGGGCATAATTATACTTTGCAATATCTTCAAACAACATCCATCCCTCATCGTGTGTCTTTCTCGTAAATGCACCTCCAAAGAACTATTCACCATTCCCTTAGTCAATTCAAACCAAACCACCGTAGAAAGTGTTGACCAATCTTTGCTTATCCACCCATGGTGGGGGCACTTTCTCAAGAGAGTCTTAAATCGTCTCCACGCATCGTAAAAAGATTCCTTCTCGCATTGCACAAAAGTGAATATCCGATTCGAAAGATGAGCCGTCTTTGCAGGTGTGGAAAGTACGGCTCGAAATTCTTTCTCCAACTCCTCCCACGAAGTAATGGATTCGACCGGTAAGGATTTATACCATTCTTTCGCTTCTCCCTTCGGTGAGAAGGGAAAAAGTTTCATCTTTAGGGCGTCCTCGTGACCCCTTTGATTAAAATAGTCCCGCACGATTCTAGAAATGAGTGAATGTGATCGTGCGGGTCCTCGTGGAAAATCCATGAAATGTGGAACCTCTTACCAAATTGATTAAAGAAGTTTTGAGTTCGAAATTATCACCGTGATTTCGGAATCACGACCGCAGGATTAACTTTCACAAGTAGATGGCATGGCAAAGTCCGCCAATGTCCGTTGATCCGCCATTTCCTCAACTCGGGCTCCTCCTTGAGCTTCTCCCTCGTGTATCCTTCAGATCGTTTCCTTCCGTGGTTCCCTCGTCCGTCGGTCCGCCGAGCCGAACCAAACGTCGTTTGGTCGAGCGATGGTTCGCTCTATCTCCGGATTATACAAAAGTGGTCCCCCGTGAGTTCGAGTTTGCATAAACTACGTTTGGGCACCAACACCTAAATCACGAGGTTTCGGGATTTTATCCTTATGCTTCCGCAGAGTGGGATTCACCGAGAATCCATCACCCAACCTCAATGATTGAAACGTGTTCCGTGTTTCTTTTCTCTCTTTCTCGGTAATTACCGAATCCACTCGGTATTTATCGAGAATTTTTTTTTTAAATTTTTTTTTTTAATTTTTTTTTTTTTTAGAATAAAAAAAAAACTATACTAAAACAGGCTCGAAACAGGTCTAAACAGCGTAAAAGAAACAAAATACTATAAATAAATAATCAAAAAGGGATATAGCTTTATAATTTAGCTCATCATTCACTATGGCTCGTGAAAAATATATTGGGTGAAACAACTAACTTATCGAACATACGGAATATAGCATTAATGACTATAAAAATAACGAACAAAGATATGCATTGTTTACTCGGGAATAAACAAAAATTTGAAAATTTAGCCCATTTAGCATAGAATCAAAATAATTTAAGCAAATGGTAGATACACATAAACCGATCCCTCCCCCACACTTAAATCACAACATGTCCTCGGGTTGTGCGTAATGTAAAAAGAAAAAGAACACTTAGCCGATTGTGGTTCGAAAGTGGCAATTCCGGAAGTGGCCTAGAATCGCCTCCGTAATGCTCGATGAAATCGCAGACCGTGGACCATCCACCGGTAAACCGATTTATCTAAAAGCTCACAATTGCTATCGCAAAATCCCGCACACCATGGGAAAACAAGACGTACCTCGGGGATAGGGGCACAAAAGATGATAGACAAGGCAACATCATGGAATAAAGACAAAAATAAACTACGTACAAAAAGGAAAAGATATCTAGGTTACCGTCCTAGTAGGGCTTAATTATAGTCGGGAGCTCGACTAGACAATAAAATTTCAACTCGGGTCGCTTTGAATTTCCTATTCCCTTAGTTGCATAGTAGTTGAATTAATACATGTCACACATTATTTGAAAATTTAAAACGTACTAGGTCATGATATGAAATATGTGACAAAGTATTAACTATGAGTCTTTTATACCCGATCCTCAAGGGTTATTTCAAATTGTTCTAACAACCTAAATCTAAGAAATGATGCATTTGAATTTTTTCTTTGTACTCCCTCGGGATTTTCGGATAACCTCCTAATCGTTCCCTTTAAATGACATTCAAACATTCATCCTGAGACTTGGTGAAACAAAATGAAAATCAATTCGAAGTATTGGAAAACTATTATCCAAAGTATGAGTAAAGTATCATGCAAAATGTAGAGTTTTTTTTTTTTTTTTTTTTTTTTTTTTTTTTAAACGGGTTTCCTCCCGGTAGCGCTTTTGGTTAATGTCGTTTGCTCGACAACCCAAAAATTTTCAACCCGGGTCGTGCCGTTGAGGCCTCTTTCCGGAATCATTCTTGATTTCCTCGGGGTCAATAGTATGGATCCCACAAAAACAAAGTCTCGCCAACGTATTGGCCATATCGCAAACTTCGTATCCACTTTGTTCCTATGGTTCTTCTCTTCTTCTTTTTAGGTTTCAGCTTTCACAAGCCGAGGTGTATCATCGTTAATCACAATATCATCAAAGAATTCACAGAGACGTAAATCATCGGGTTCCAAAAGATCGGAGTCGTCTTGACTAGGGACGTCGTTTAGATGGAAAACCACTGGTCGTTCCTTTTGTTGACCAATATAGTGTTTCAACCGATGACCATTCACTCTGAACAACTCTCCCTGCTTATTTTTCAATTCGACGGCTCCACTAGGGAAAACCTGAGAAATTTCAAAGGGGCCAGACCAACGGGTGCGTAGCTTACCAGGAAACAGATGTAACCTGGTATTATATAGTAAAACCCATTCGCCCTCTTTGAATTCTCTATGCTTGATTTTCTTGTCGTGAAGAAGTTTAGTCCTCTCCTTACTGATTCTTGAGCTCTCGTAGGCCTGGAGTCTGAACTCATCAAGCTCCTGCAACTGCAACAATCGCTTTTCTCTGCATAACTCGGCGTCAAAGTTTAAGAATTTAATAGCCCGTAATGCTCGTGCTCAAGCTCGATTGGCAGGTGGCAGTGCCTTACCATAAACCATCCGAAACGGAGACGTGCCAATAGGAGTTTTGAAAGCCGTCCCGTAGGCCCGCAGTACATCATCCAGCTTTCGGCTCCAAATCCGTCCTATGAGAATTCACCGTCTTCTCAAGAATGCTTTTCGTGCTTCGGTTACTTACTTCAACTTGTCCACTCGTCCGAGGGTGATAGGGGGTAGCAGCTTTGTGTTTCACCCCATATCGTTCTAAAATCTTTTCTAATGGAGTATTGCGTAAGTGAGTTCCCTCGTCACCGATGAGAGCTCGTGGACAACCAAACCGTGTAAAAATGTTTTTCCTCGTAGAAGCTCTTGACCACCTTGTGGTCGTTCCGCGGTGTTGCTATTGCCTCTACCCACTTTGACACGTAGTCAACGCGTACCGAATGTACTTGTTCCCATACGAGGATGGAAACGGTCCCATGAAGTCAATACCCCATACGTCGAAAACTTCACATTGTTGAATGGGGTGTAGGGGCATGTCCATTCGCCGAGAAAGTTTACCGGTGCGCCGGCACCGGTCACAACCTTTTACAAAACTCTCTCGTATCCTTAAAAATTGTCGGCCGCAGAAACCGGATCGAAAAATCTTCGCAGCTAGCCTTCCCAGCTCCATAATGACCTCCCACAGTCCGTCATGGCATTGCTCTATAATGTCCCTCTCGCTCGAACTCGTGGACACACCTACGGAGTAATCCATCCTTACAACGCTTGAAGAGAATAGGGTCGTCCCACACATAATAGTTCAAATCCGAAAAGAATTTCTTCTTTTGCCGATATGTCGTGTCGTGGTCCGTATATCTCGCCGCTCAAGAAGTTTGCAAAAGGTGCAAACCAAGGAGAACCTTTTCCAAGACGGGCGGTGAATAACCTCGCACACATCAATAGTCATGAGTTGCTCAGCTTGGAAAATCAATTCCAATCTCATCCGACTCTATTTGATGATCATCGGTCGCCGAGACATGTGATCGCCTACCACATTCTTGCTACCCTTCTTGTCCCGGATATGAACATCAAACTCTTGTAAAATCAAGATCCATCTCATCAAACGAGGCTTGGCATCACCTTGCTCAACGTAAACTTCAATGCGTAATGGTCCGTCCAGATCGTAACTTCCGACCCAAGCAAATAGCTTCTAAATTTATCCATGGCAAAAACTACCGCCAACAACTCCTTCTCGCTTGTTGCATAATTTACTTGTGCCGGGTTTAAAGTGTGACTAGCGTAGTAGATAGGTTGGAACCTTCCGTCCACTCTCCGACCTAGCACCGCTCCGATCGCATAATTAAGCATCACACATAAGCTCGAAGGAGCTTTCCGCCGGGTGCTATAAGAATTGGCGAGGTAATCAACTTGTCTTTTAATTCTTTAAAAGCTCTTTCACACTCGGGGTGAAAACAAATTTCACATCCTCTCTTAAGAGAGTTGACAAAGGCTTGGCTATCTTAGAAAAGTCTTTAATGAACCGCCTATAGAATCCAACATGACCCAAGAATCCTCTTACTTCTCTTACATTTTTAGGGTATGTCATTTTTTCAATAGCTTTTACCTTCGCTTTGTCAACCTCTATACCTTCCTTGGACACCTTGTGTCCAAGAACAATTCCTTCTTCCACCATTAGGTGGCACTTCTCCCAATTTAAGACTAAGTCCTTCTCTATGCACCGACGTAACTTTATCAAGATTGTGTAAACAAAGTGGTCGAAACCGTCCCCGAATACGTAGAAGTCATCCATAAAAATTTCCATCACCTTCTCCACTAAACCATTGAAGATAGCCGAATACATCTTTGAAATGTAGTCAAAAGCGTTACATGAGACCAAATGGCATCCTTCGGTAAGCGAAGGTACCGGAGGGACAGTGAAGGTAGTCTTTTCTTGATCGTTGGGGTCGATAGCTATCCGAAAGTATCCGTAATAGCCATCCAAAAAACAATAAAATTGCTTGCCACTAAGCCTCTCAAGGAGCCGGTCAATGAATGGCAAAGGGAAGTGGTCTTTTAGAGTTACCTCATTTAGTCTTCTCGTAGTCGATGCAAACTCTATAACCAAGTGACTTGTCGTAAGGCAATCTCTTCCCCTTTTCATTCTTTTCAATAGTAATCCCTCCTTTCTTTGGCACCACCCGAGTGGGGCTCACCCATTCACTATCGGCTATTGGGTAGATGATACCCATGTCAAGCAATTTGATGATTTCCTTCTTAACGATTTCCCGCATGTGAGGGTTTAGCCTTCTCCGAGGCCGTCGCACCTTCTTCGATCCCTCAACAAATTCCGATCTTATGCATACGTATATCGTGGCTTATCCCCTTAATATCTCCCACTTGCCAACCAAAGGCGAGGATATTATCTTGCAAAGACTTTGATAAGCTTTTCTTCCTCCTTCGGTTCTAACTTAGATGAAATGATCAAAGGGAGCTTATCACCGTCCCTCGTAAAAATGTATTTCAAGTGTTGAGGCAAGGGTTTCAACACTAAATCCGACGGTGGCTTCTCCACACTTGGTCTCAATTTATCTCCCTTAAGCTCTAGATCTCCAAGCTTATTATAAGGGCTATGAAGCATCATGGCCTCCCACAGACAGACAGGGCCTCATCTCCTTTTGCAAATCTGGGCATATCACCATGTCTCTCCCTCATCTTCTTTCCTACCACCTCGTGGTAATCGAACTTTCCTTGTCAATCTCTTCTAAAAATTTTATCCACTCCTCATTAGTCCAAGTTGCGTATAGTTTATTGAATTCTTCCTCATCCCAACTACCCATGAACACTTGTTTATCATACTCATCGTTGAAATCGTCCTCAATAGCTAAACAAGTGTCACCGGACGGGTGCTTCACCGCATTGCCCACATTGAACTTTATGCTCTCATCCTCCAAATGTAGGGTTACTTCGCCACCGTAGGAATCTAGTAAGGCACGGGCGCTTGCAAGAAAAGGTCTTCCAAGGATCAAGGGGGTTTTCTCATCATTGGTCATATCCATGATTACCCAATCAGCTGGGTATATGAAGTTTTTAACCTTGACCAACACATCTTCTACAATTCCCCTTGCATATTTCACACTTCTATCTGCAAGTTGAAGAGAAATAGGTTTAAGCGTAATAGATTGATCCAATCCAAGAGATTGGAAGATTGACGTAGACATCAGATTGATTGATGCTCCCGAATCACACAAAACATTGTGGAAGTCCCCGTTCCCAATAGTACACGAAATCGTAAATCTACCAGGGTCGTGACACTTCACAGAAGTTTAGTCCGGCTGATTGCCGAGCATTCTCCATTCAATACTATGTGCTCGAGCTCTTGGAGCTTCTTTTTCGAACTCACCGCGTCCTTTATAAACTTTGTATACTTTGGCATTCCTATCAAAAGATCAACTAATGGAATGTTTGCCTCGTATTCTTGAGCAAGTCGATAACCTTCTTATATTCTTTATCGACCGTTAATGACAAATTTGTTTTTGCTAGGTGGGTAAGGGAGATCAAGCAAAGTCTTCCTCGCAAAGTGCTTCTTTGCCGTCTTATCATTGATTGCTTTGTCTTCCCTATCCTTCCACCTCACATGCTTCCCGTAACTTAACTTAGAATCGACTTCTTCTCGCGTATTCTCTTCATCATCGAATTCTCAACTTTCACCTTTTCTTCGAATTTTCTCTTTCACTTGGATCAATAGTAGTCCCAACATCCTTCCGAGGAGAACAAAGATCTTCCCCTCCCCGCGTCTCTCGCTCACAGGAGGGGCTACTCGTTTCCCCGGTTGGCCCGATCGCCAACCGCTTTCCCACTCCTCGCCTTTATAGCATTCAAATTTCATCTTGACCATAGTTCCATGGTGCAAATGCCGAGATCGGTGCAAGAATTCGGTCATTTTGGACCGCATTAACCCCTCGGGGGTTCTTCTCGCAAAACTCGGCAACCGACCTTGAGGTCGACTTGCTTGCTGCCCCGAAATTTGTCCCATTTGCACCTCCAAATTTCTCACTGTACTGGTCAGAGTACTTAAAGCATTTGCCAATTGAGTGTTGGCCGTGATTTGCTCGCTCAACTTTTGTTCTAAGATCTGAAATGATTGATTTTGATTTTGCGGTGGATTGGTGTTCCATGCTGGTCGATAGTTGGATTGAAAATTGCTTTGATTAGGCCTAGGGGCCTGAAAATGATGGGGGTTTGCTGCCCCATAAGGGTCACTCCATCGGAAACCAGGGTGGTTCCGGTTATAATTGAATCCTTGAGTGTTTTGATTCTGACCCGAAGGTCGATAATTTTGAGAAGTGAATGTATTCACTTCTTCTGAATGCAACAATAGATGACACTGATGGAATGCGTGCCCAACGGCATCGCAATTTTGGCAAACGACATTGTTTTGAACAAATTTGACCCGTGAGATCGGGTCAAGCCGGCATTGATTACTACGATGGCCTTGGCCATGGCAATTGTCACACACAAGACTTTGAACATTCATTGCCGTCACTTGCTTCGTAGTGCGGCCAACCGAGCTTTTAGAGACGTGGTCTCATCTACCTCATACTTCCCCGCAACGAGCTTTTCGATTGGACGCACCTCGCATAGTAGGGGCATAATTATACTTTGCAATATCTTCAAACAACATCCATCCCTCATCGTGTGTCTTTCTCGTAAATGCACCTCCAAACAGAACTATTCACCATCCCCTTAGTCAATTCAAAAACCACCGTAGAAAGTGTTGACCAATCTTTGTTTATCCACCCATGGTGGGGGCACTTTCTCAAGAGAGTCTTAAATCGTCTCCACGCATCGTAAAAAGATTCCTTCTCGCATTGCACAAAAGTGAATATCCGATTCGTAAGATGAGCCGTCTTTGCGGTGTGGAAAGTACCGGCTCGTAAATTCTTTCTCCAACTCCTCCCACGAAGTAATGGATTCGACCGGTAAGGATTTATACCATTCTTTCGCTTCTCCCTTCAAAGAGAAGGGAAAAAGTTTCATCTTTGTGGCGTCCTCGTTGACCCCTTTGATTAAAATAGTCCCGCACGATTCTAGAAATGAGTGAATGTGATCGTGCGGGTCCTCGTGGAAAATCCATGAAATGTGGAACCTCTTACCAAATTGATTAAAGAAGTTTTGAGTTCGAAATTATCACCGTGATTTCGTGAATCACGACCGCAGGATTAACTTTCACAAGTAGATGGCATGGCAAAGTCCGCCAATGTCCGTTGATCCGCCATTTCCTCAACCTCGGGCTCCTCCTTGAGCTTCTCCTCGTGTATCCTTCAGATCGTTTCCTTCCGTGGTTCCCTCGTCCGTCGGTCCAACCGAGCCGAACCAAACGTTCGTTTGGTCGAGCGATGGTTCGCTCTATCTCCGGATTATACAAAAGTGGTCCCCCGTGAGTTCGAGTTTGCATAAACTACGTTTGGGCACCAACACCTAAATCACGAGGTTTCGGGATTTTATCCTTATGCTTCCGCAGAGTGGGATTCACCGAGAATCCATCACCCAACCTCAATGATTGAAACGTGTTCCGTGTTTCTTTTCTCTCTTTCTCGGTAATTACCGAATCCACTCGGTATTTATCGAGAATTTTTTTTTTTTTTTTTTTTTTTTTTTTAATTTTTTTTTTTTTAGAATTAAAAAAAAAAGCTATACTAAAACAGGCTTGAAACAGGTCTAAACAGAGTAAAAGAAACAAAATACTATAAAACTAATACAGAACAGAAACAGAACGAAAAGAAAATATTTTTTTCTCTCTCTCGGTAATTACCGAAAGATTTTTTTTTTATTTTTATTTTTATTTTTATTTTTTTTTTTATTGTTTAAGACGAAAACAGATAACTTAGTTGACAAAAAAAAACCGAAAACGAAAATTTTCCGTGCCAAGTCCCCGGCAACGGCGCCAAAAACTTGTTCGCGGTTTTATGCAAAGCAAAAGATAACAAGTAATAAAATAAAACCGATGTCAGCCCCAAGTGCGAAGGCTCGCAGCTATAGTGGTGAAACCGGATCGTATCCGCAGGGACTTGTACGAAAAAGAGTTTTTTGCCTTCGATTTCTTTTATAAAGTTGATGATTATGATCTCGGATTTTCAATTAACAAACTAAGGTAGCAAACGTGAAAATAAATAAAACTACGATAATAAAAATTTATAATTTAAAACAACTAGAACGCACCGATGATCCACCACCCCACCGAAAATAACAAGAAAGACACATATTCATTCGTAAGTTCTTGGATTATTATTCGCTAAAGAGGCATTTTCCCTTTCGGTTCATCGCCTTTTAATTAGTTCACCACTCTCGGTACAACTAAAGCATTTACGGATCAAAGATATGGATATAAATCCTAATCGACAACATTCACCCTCAACTTTCGTATGTTCGGAAAATATCATCATTCTCCTTCACGGTAATCGACGAATTTATCAACTATCGTGTTTCTAAATTCGAATAGCATGCAACACTACATTACACTTTAAACAAGTCTAAACATGAAGGAAGAACAAGATAACTTACGAGAATGAATCAAAGCGAAATCCTTATTTATTCCGGTGATAGTAGCTAACTCGATAAAATTACCCGCTTACTTTGGATAAAAGTTTGTATTCTCCGAAAATAACAACATTTCCAAAAGCATTTTCCTTCGATAATCTTATCGAGCATTACAACGAGATACTACTACTACATTATTTATTTATATACATATACGTGTATATATACATACATAGACATATATATATATATATATATATATATATATATATATATATATATATATATATATATATATATATATATATATATATATATATATATATACACGGGCCCAAAACGAAAATAAAAACATAAAAAGTAGAAGAAGTGAGATGGGAGAAGTCTTGGCCAAGAGTGGCCAAGAAGGGGCAACTATTAAGGATGGAGATTGGAGGGTTTATATAGGAGAGATTGTATAAGGATAGGTTTATTTGGGGAGGTAAGAAGTTAGTTAAAAGGGAGGTAGTATTTGGGGGAGGTTGGAAGTTTGTTATGGAGGTAATGATGAGTTAGCATGTGAAGGTGATCTTGGAGAATATTTGCCATCATTAGTCTTCACATGGAGGTGGTGAGTCATGTAGGAGCATGTGAAGTTTGTTGGGGAGGAATCTTGGGCACATGGTATTTGGGAAGGTTGTTTTTTTTTTTGGGGAGAAGGTTGTATAAGGGAGGTGATATAAGGGGGAGGTTGTAGTTGAGGGAGATATTTTTGGGAGAATATGCTAAGGAATATTCTCAAGTTTGTTATAAGCATGTGGGAGGTGATAATGACTTTGCGTACGCGAAGGTGAGGAGTCACTAAAATAGCATGTGGAGTTTGTTATGACTCATCATCATCATCATTAAGGAGCACATGGAGTAACATGCATCAAACTTGGCCAAAATATCTCCGGTTCGTCCGTAATTCCAAGAAATTTCGGTAAAAAAATCATAACTTGAGTTGTAGACCTCCGATTGACGTGATTCAAAATGCGTTGGAAAGCTCATTTTAGTATCTACAACTTTCGTCAAGAACTCTTCCCCTGAAAATGCCTCTAAGTCGGGTAAAATTTCCATCGAAAAACAGGTTACGGTAGAAGTACGTTGGAAAATATTGATCCGTTGATCTCGTAAACTCGTGGCATCTTCTTCTTTTCCTCAAAATCCATCTTTTAGGCCTCAAAATATAATGTTACGTGGCATATTTTGAAATACTTGATCACCAAGTTTGGGCCGAATCGAATCGAGCTTTCTTTATTCGAATCGAGCTTTCTTCTTAATCTTCATCTGATCTTCGTTTAAGCTCCTCATTTAACATGCAAGCGTACCTACATTCATGATAACATCGTGCAAAATGTAACATCTCATATTCAAAGATTTTTATCAATGAAACCACATAATTAACACAAATTTGCACTTAACCACTTTTAAAACTCATTTGCTCAATAATTCGATTAAACCCTTGATTTCTATGCAAATTATACGAATATGGAGGAAATTGTTATAAAATATAACATTAGAAATCGTATAAAATCACCCTAAACAACTTCAAAAACTTGTTCGCGGTTTTATGCAAAGCAAAAGATAACAAGTAATAAAATAAAACCGATGTCAGCCCCAAGTGCGAAGGCTCGCAGCTATAGTGGTGAAACCGGATCGTATCCGCAAGGACTTGTACGAAAAAGAGTTTTTTGCCTTCGATTTCTTTTATAAAGTTGATGATTATGATCTCGGATTTTCAATTAACAAACTAAGGTAGCAAACGTGAAAATAAATAAAACTACGATAATAAAAATTTATAATTTAAAACAACTAGAACGCACCGATGATCCACCACCCCACCGAAAATAACAAGAAAGACACATATTCATTCGTAAGTTCTTGGATTATTATCTGCTAAAGAGGCATTTTCCCTTTCGGTTCATCGCCTTTTAATTAGTTCACCACTCTCGGTACAACTAAAGCATTTACGGATCAAAGATATGGATATAAATCCTAATCTGACAACATTCACCCTCAACTTTCGTATGTTCGGAAAATATCATCATTCTCCTTCACGGTAATCGACGAATTTATCAACTATCGTGTTTCTAAATTCGAATAGCATGCAACACTACATTACACTTTAAACAAGTCTAAACATGAAGGAAGAACAAGATAACTTACGAGAATGAATCAAAGCGAAATCCTTATTTATTCCAAAGTGATAGTAGCTAACTCGATAAAATTACCCGCTTACTTTGGATAAAAGCTCGTATTCTCTCGAAAATAACAACATTTCCAAAAGCATTTTCCTTCGATAATCTTATCGAGCATTACAACAAGACTACTACTACTACATTATTTATTTATATACATATACGTGTATATATACATACATAGACATATATATATATATATATATATATATATATATATATATATATATATATATATATATATATATATATATATATATATATATATATATATATACGGGCCCAAAACGAAAATAAAAACATAAAAAGTAGAAGAAGTGAGATGGGAGAAGTCTTGGCCAAGAGTGGCCAAGAAGGGGCAACTATTAAGGATGGAGATTGGAGGGTTTATATAGGAGAGATTGTATAAGGATAGGTTTATTTGGGGAGGTAAGAAGTTAGTTAAAAGGGAGGTAGTATTTGGGGGAGGTTGGAAGTTTGTTATGGAGGTAATGATGAGTTAGCATGTGAAGGTGATCTTGGAGAATATTTGCCATCATTAGTCTTCACATGGAGGTGGTGAGTCATGTAGGAGCATGTGAAGGTTGTTGGGGAGGAATCTTGGGCACATGGTATTTGGGAAGGTTGTTTTTTTTTTTGGGGAGAAGGTTGTATAAGGGAGGTGATATAAGGGGGAGGTTGTAGTTGAGGGAGATATTTTTGGGAGAATATGCTAAGGAATATTCTCAAGTTTGTTATAAGCATGTGGGAGGTGATAATGACTTTGCATGTGAAGGTGAGGAGTCACTAAAATAGCATGTGGAGTTTGTTATGACTCATCATCATCATCATTAAGGAGCACATGGAGTAACATGCATCAAACTTGGCCAAAATATCTCCGGTTCGTCCGTAATTCCAAGAAATTTCGGTAAAAAAATCATAACTTGAGTTGTAGACCTCCGATTGACGTGATTCAAAATGCGTTGGAAAGCTCATTTTAGTATCTACAACTTTCGTCAAGAACTCTTCCCCTGAAAATGCCTCTAAGTCGGGTAAAATTTCCATCGAAAAACAGGTTACGGTAGAAGTACGTTGGAAAATATTGATCCGTTGATCTCGTAAACTCGTGGCATCTTCTTCTTTTCCTCAAAATCCATCTTTTAGGCCTCAAAATATAATGTTACGTGGCATATTTTGAAATACTTGATCACCAAGTTTGGGCCGAATCGAATCGAGCTTTCTTTATTCGAATCGAGCTTTCTTCTTAATCTTCATCTGATCTTCGTTTAAGCTCCTCATTTAACATGCAAGCGTACCTACATTCATGATAACATCGTGCAAAATGTAACATCTCATATTCAAAGATTTTTATCAATGAAACCACATAATTAACACAAATTTGCACTTAACCACTTTTAAAACTCATTTGCTCAATAATTCGATTAAACCCTTGATTTCTATGCAAATTATACGAATATGGAGGAAATTGTTATAAAATATAACATTAGAAATCGTATAAAATCACCCTAAACAACTCCCCCACACTTAGCTTTTGCTCGTCCCGAGCAAAACAAAACAAGAATCAAGGCTCGAAAAAAATAGACACCTCAACAAATACAACATATACTCAATAAATCAGAGGTTCATTCCGAATATTATCAATACGTTGCAAAATAGAAAAAGATTCATTATAATTGGTTTTAATCATGATTACCAGAGTCGATCATTCATTTTACCAAAAGATTAACTAATTCAGATTCATATCTTGGCTAGATATATTTTTAGTTATACATAGATATATATATATATATCAGATTCTGTCAAAATGTCATGGATTAAACGGCTGGAAGTTTTCCATAATAGCCTTCTGTCAAGATGACAAAATTCTATTACAACCAAATTTAGCCTTTCGATCCAAACACTTATCAAATTCTCACATATATATATAGATAGATATAATTATATAGAACAACAAAAAGTAAAACTCAATAAAATTACCCGTTTACTTCGATCTAAGTTGTATTCTTGAAAATAGCAACTTTTCCTAAAGCATTTTCTTCGATAATTTTCTCAAGCATTACAACATTACTACTTTATTTAAACAAACATATATACATACATAGACATATGTATATACGGGCCCGAAAATAAAATAAAACGAGAAAAGAGATGAAGAACGAAGATGAAGAAGAAGGGAATGGAAGAAATGGGAGGAGGTGGAGAAGAGAGATCTTGGCCAAGAGTGGCCAAGATGGGGCAAGTGAAATGAATGGAGATGGGGAGGTATTTATAGGGGGAGTTGAGGGAAGGTTTGAATGAGGGAGGTTGTAGTTGAGGAGGTGTATATGGGGAGGTTGTATTTGGGAAGAGTTCATCTAGTTTTTTTTTAGCATGTGGGAGACTATTTGTCATCATTAGTCTTCACATGGAGGTGGTGAGTCATGTAGGTAACATGTGAAGTTTGTTACAAGGAATCATTGCAAGTAACATGCAACAATTTGGGCCAAAATATCTCCGATTCGTCCCGAGATACCAGCTGTTCGGTAATGATTTGTAAGTCTTCGATTAAACATTCATTCAAACATTCATCAATCGGAAATATAATCATCCAAAAACTTGTTCGCGGTTTTATGCAAAGCAAAAGATAACAAGTAATAAAATAAAACCGATGTCAGCCCCAAGTGCGAAGGCTCGCAGCTATAGTGGTGAAACCGGATCGTATCCGCAGGGACTTGTACGAAAAAGAGTTTTTTTTCTGCCTTCGATTTCTTTTATAAAGTTGATGATTATGATCTCGGATTTTCAATTAACAAACTAAGGTAGCAAACGTGAAAATAAATAAAACTACGATAATAAAAATTTATAATTTAAAACAACTAGAACGCACCGATGATCCACCACCCCACCGAAAATAACAAGAAAGACACATATTCATTCGTAAGTTCTTGGATTATTATCTCGCTAAAGAGGCATTTTCCCTTTCGGTTCATCGCCTTTTAATTAGTTCACCACTCTCGGTACAACTAAAGCATTTACGGATCAAAGATATGGATATAAATCCTAATCTGACAACATTCACCCTCAACTTACGTATGTTGGAAGACTATTATCATTCTCCTTCACGGTAATCGACGAATTTATCAACTATCGTGTTTCTAAATTCGAATAGCATGCAACACTACATTACACTTTAAACAAGTCTAAACATGAAGGAAGAACAAGATAACTTACGAGAATGAATCAAAGCGAAATCCTTATTTATTCCAAGATAGTAGCTAACTCGATAAAATTACCCGCTTACTTTGGATAAAAGTTCGTATTCTCCGAAAATAACAACATTTCCAAAAGCATTTTCCTTCGATAATCTTATCGAGCATTACAACAAGACTACTACTACTACATTATTTATTTATATACATATACGTGTATATATACATACATAGACATATATATATATATATATATATATATATATATATATATATATATATATATATATATATATATATATATATATATATACGGGCCCAAAACGAAAATAAAAACATAAGAAGAAAAGAAAAGGAGATGGGAGAATTCTTGGCCTAGATGGCCAAGAAGGGGCAAGTATTAAGGATGGAGATTGGAGGGTTTATATAGGGAAGATATATATGAGGGAGGTGCATATGAGAAAGGGGTGTAAACGAGGGAGGTAGCCTTTGAGGGAGGTGTAAATGAGGGAGGTAAGAAGTTTGTTAGAAGTTGGTGGGTGTAATGATGAGTTTGGAGTGATTGCTAGCATGTGAAGGTGATGATTAGTTAGCGTGAAGGTGGTGAGTCATGTATTAGCATGTGAAGTTTGTTGGGGAGGAATCTTGGGCACATGGTATTTGGGAAGGTTGTTTTTTTTTTTTGGGGAGAAGGTTGTATAAGGAGGTGATATAAGGAGGAGGTGATGGTGAGTCACCAAAAACATGTGGAGGTAGTTACAAGGTATCATTACATACCATGTGCAAGGAAAATGCAAGTAACATGCAAGGAATATGCTAGGAATATGCTAGGAATTCTCCCGGTTCGTCCGTAATTCCAAAGCATCCGGTAAAAAAAATCATAACTTGAGTTGTAGACCTCCGATTGACGTGATTCAAAATGCGTTGGAAAGCTCATTTGAAGATCTACAACTTTCATGAAGAACTCTTCCCCTGAAAATGCCTCTAAGTCGGGTCAAATTTCCATCGAAAAACAGGTTACGGTAGAAGTGCGTTGGAAAATATTGATCCGTTGATCTCGTAAACTCGTGGCATCTTCTTCTTTTCCTCAAAATCCATCTTTTAGGCCTCAAAATATAATGTTACGTGGCATATTTTGAAAACCTTGGTCACCAAGTTTGGGCCGAATCGAATCGAGCTTTCTTCATTCGAATCGAGCTTTCTTCTTAACCTTCATCCGATCTTTGTTTAAGCTCCTCATTTAACATGCAAGCGTACCTACATTCATGATAACATCGTGCAAAATGTAACATCTCATATTCAAAGATTTTTATCAATGAAACCACATAATTAACACAAATTTGCACTTAACCACTTTTAAAACTCATTTGCTCAATAATTCGATTAAACCCTTGATTTCTATGCAAATTATACGAATATGGAGGAAATTGTTATAAAATATAACATTAGAAATCGTATAAAATCACCCTAAACAATTAGTATAAAATATTAATCTTTGTAGTTTAGTATAGTTAGTAGTAAAAGTTAGTATTTATAATAAAAAGTTGTAGTTTTTGTACCGGTTTTAGTAACCGGGATATTGTGTCTATTTTACACGGGTATTTTGTGTTTATTTCATTGCAGAATCCTAAGATGAACTGAAATCCCGAGTATCGACACTTTTTGAAGTCAATACAAGTCAGTGAAAGGAAGTTATAAAGCGTCACTGATATAAATAATCAAGGGAATAATTGTTTCTAAATCTCGAAAAAGGACGTATAATACAAATGGCTCATCGAGAGTATGTTTTCTGAAGAAGTGGTCTTGATGAAAGTTGTAGAGAATTTAACGAGCTTTTCAACGGAAGTTCGATTATGTCATTCTGATATCGAGAATTCAAGTTACGATTTTTAGAAGATTAACTGTGTAATTATATATAATTATATATATAATTACACAGCACAAGTAATGATATGTAAGTAATCATTACTGTGTAATTATATATAACAATATGTTTTGAGGTCTAAAAGATGGATTTTGAAGAAGATGCCACGAGCTAACGAGTTTAACGGATCATTTTTCCTACGAGCTTTTACCGTAATCTGTTTTCGACGGATTTTTGACCCGACCTAGAGGCATTTTCAGGGGAAGAGTTCTTCATGAAAGTTGTAGATCTTCAAATGAGCTTTCCAACGCATTTTGAATCACGTCAATCGGAGGTCAACAACTCAAGTTATGATTTTTTATACGGATCTTTAATTACGGACGAACCGGAGAATTCCTAGCATATTCCTTGCATGTTACTTGCATTTTCCTTGCACATGGTATGTAATGATACCTTGTAACTACCTCCACATGTTTTTGGTGACTCACCATCACCTCCCCCTTATATCACCTCCCTTATACAACCTTCTCCCCAAAAAAAAAAACAACCTTCCCAAATACCATGTGCCCAAGATTCCTCCCCAACAAACTTCACATGCTCCTACATGACTCACCACCTCCATGTGAAGACTAATGATGGCAAATATTCTCCAAGATCACCTTCACATGCTAACTCATCATTGCCTCCATAACAAACTTCCAACCTCCCCCAAATACTACCTCCCTTTTAACTAACTTCTTACCTCCCCAAATGAACCTATCCTTATACAATCTCTCCTATCCTTATATAAATGATCAAGGGAATAATTGTTTCTAAATCTCGAAAAAGGACGTATAATACAAATGGCTCATCGAGAGTATGTTTTCTGAAGAAGTGGTCTTGATGAAAGTTGTAGAGAATTTAACGAGCTTTTCAACGGAAGTTCGATTATGTCATTCTGATATCGAGAATTCAAGTTACGATTTTTAGAAGATTAACTGTGTAATTATATATATAATTATATATAATTACACGCTTAATCTTCTAAAAATCGTAACTTGAATTCTCGATATCAGAATGACATAATCGAACTTCCGTTGAAAAGCTCGTTAAATTCGTGTGTGTGTTTTCTGTTTTTCGGAAAAAAAAAAAAAAAAAAAAAAACTCGGTAAATACCGAGTGGCGTCGGTAATTACCGAGAAAGAAAAAAAATATTTTTGTTTTCATGTTGTTTTCGATTTTGGTTGTTTGTTTTTGTTAGTCGAGCTCCCGACTATAATTAAGCCCTACTAGGACGGTTACCTAGATATCTTTTCTTTTTTTTTCTGTAGTTTATTTCTGTTTTGTTTCTCTTGGTTTGTCGAGCAAACGACGTTAACCAAAAGCTCTACCGGGAGGCAACCCGTAAAAATATTAATTATCTTTTTTAAAAAAAACAACAACAACAACTAAATCCCGAGATGAATGTTTGAATATCATTTAACGAGGGAACGATTAGGTGGTTATCCGAAAATCCCGAGATATAACAAAGAGAAAATTCAAATACATCATCTCTTGGACTTAGGTTGTTGAACCCTTGAGGATCTGGGTATAAAAGACTCACTACATTTCATTTTATGATCTAGTAGGAATATCTGACTATGAATTGATGATATATGCTCATGTGATACTCTCTATGATACGTATATGCTTAGATGTCCTGTATTTTCCCTGTGTGGTGATTTTTCCATCTGAACAATTATTTCTTGAGCTTGTATCGAACTTTTCTTCGCGATATGTTATATTCCCCCGTGTCCCCGAGATATTTCCGTGTTTGTCAAGTGTGCAGGGATATTTTCGATAGCAATTGTGAGTTTCGTATGATGCCGCTTTTCCGGTGGATGGTCCACGCCTATCGCTTTCATCGAGCATTTCGGAGCCGATTCTAGGCCACTTCCGGAATTGCCACTTTCGAACCACAATCGCCTAAGTGTTCTTTTTCTTTTTACATTCTGCACAACTTGAGGACATGTTGTGATTTAAGTGTGGGGGAGGGAATAGTCGGTTATATGTATCTACCATTTGCTTAAATTATTTTGATTCTATGCTAAATGGGCTAAATTTTCATATTTTTGTTTATTCCCGAGTAAACAATGCATATCTTTGTTCGTTATTTTTATAGTCATTAATGCTATATTCCGTATGTTCGATAAGTTAGTTGTTTCACCCAATATATTTTTCACGAGCCATAGTGAATGATGAGCTAAATTATAAAGCTATACCCCTTTTTGATTAGTGATTTTTGATTATCTTATAAGTCATGTGCTTAGTGCTAACGTACGTATCGTGAGAATTATGATAGTTTGTGTTTATAGCCGAGTATGATATATTGTGAATATCTCGAACATTTGAATGTGATAAGTGAAACATAACTAATGTTCTTGCACAATAATTAACAAATAAATCATTGCTTGAGGTGTTATGCTCGCAGGTTTGAATTGCTTTTAGCATGTTAACCACCGCCCGCCGTAAATCTCGAAAAAAGTAATCAATTGTGTGTGTCGAAAGCCGGTCGATGATTTGAGTGCGGTAGGGCATTATCTCGAAATGTCCTATACCACTATGATGACCAAAAGCTCACGACGATCGAAAAGCGCCTTATGATTTGAGTAGATAGGGGATTATCTCGAAATGTCCTATTCTAGTATGACGGGCAAAAGCTCATTCTGATGTGTGTTGAAAAAAAAATGAAAACAAAGTGAAAAAAAAAGTGAAATAAAAATCGAAAAAATTTATTATTATGAATAAGTTAAGGACTTAGTTATCGTATACCTTATCCCCAGTATAATGTGACAGATATGTTGTAGGGATTATCCTCTGAGTATATCAGAAAGGCCCTAGATATATTCTATCATTCTTTTCAGGATATGTCACGTTTTGTAGGGTACACTTATAAGTATCATTTGTTACTAATTTGAAGGGGGTATTTGCTAGTTTCTTGAAATTTTCGAGTTTGGACTTAGTGGAAGTTTTCTATGGCTATGCACACACACCAGGGTGAACCTCTGATTTATTGAATATATGTTGTATTTGCTGAGGTGTCTATCTTTTCCGAGCCTTGATTCTTGTTTTGTTTTGCTCGGGACGAACAAAAGCTAAGTGTGGGGGAGTTGTTTAGGGTGATTTTACATGATTTATAACGTTATATTTTATAACGATTTCCTCCATATTCGTATAATTTGCATAGAAATTAAGGGTTTAATCGAATTATTGAGCAAATGAGTTTTAAAAGTGTTTAAGTGCAAATTTGTGTTGTTTATGTGGTTTCATTGATAAAAATCTTTGAATATGAGATGTTACAATTTGCACGATGTTATCATGAATGTAGGTACGCTTGCATGTTAAATGAGGAGTTTAAACGAAGATCGGATGAAGGTTAAGAAGAAAGCTCGATTCGAATGAAGAAAGCTCGATTCGATTCGGCCCAAACTTGGTGACCAAGGTTTGCAAAATATCACATGTAACAATATGTTTTGAGGTCTAAAAGATGGATTTTGAAGAAGATGCCACGAGTTTACGAGTTTAACGGATCATTTTTCCTACGAGCTTTTACCGTAATCTGTTTTCGACGGATTTTTGACCCGACCTAGAGGCATTTTCAGGGGAAGAGTTCTTCATGAAAGTTGTAGATCTTCAAATGATCTTTCCAACGAATTTTGAATCACGTCAATCGGAGGTCTACAACTCAAGTTATGATTTTTTTTACCGGACTGCTGGAATTACGGACGAACCGGGAGAATTCCTAGCATATTCCTAGCATATTCCTTGCATGTTACTTGCATTTTCCTTGCACATGGTATGTAATGATACCTTGTAACTACCTCCACATGTTTTTGGTGACTCACCATCACCTCCTCCTTATATCACCTCCCTTATACAACCTTCTCCCCAAAAAAAAAACAACCTTCCCAAATACCATGCATGTGCCCAAGATTCCTCCCCAACAAACTTCACATGCTAATACATGACTCACCACCTTCACATGCTAACTAATCATCACCTCCACATGCTAGCAATCACTCCAAACTCATCATTACACCCACCAACTTCTAACAAACTTCTTACCTCCCTCATTTACACCTCCCTCAAAGGCTACCTCCCTCGTTTACACCCCTTTCTCATATGCACCTCCCTCATATATATCTTCCCTATATAAACCCTCCAATCTCCATCCTTAATACTTGCCCCTTCTTGGCCACTCTAGGCCAAGAATTCTCCCATCTCCTTTTCTTTTCTTCTTATGTTTTTATTTTCGTTTGGGGCCCATGTATGTATACATATGTCTATGTATGTATATATACATGTATATGTGTATAAATAAATAAAGTAGTACTGTTGTAATGCTGGAACCACCTTGGTGAAACTACCATCACCGGAAGCTGGATATGAAAAATCGATTGCCACGGGATCCTTCTTTCAAGAAGAACACTACTTGAAACTATGTGGAAATGACGAAGATGCCAAACGATTAGCAGCAGTCTACAAAATCCTAAACTATCAACCTTTCTCAATCCGCCTATAACCGAGGTTTGCTATGAAAGTCTGATTTCCTTCTGGAAATCTGCACAATACGTGCCTGGGCTCCCTGCTGAAGAAGGTGACGAGTGGGAAGAAGACAAGATTGTAGCATCTGTCAACGGAAAAGAAGTGGCGATTATAGAAAAGGTAATTCACAAACATCTTAAACTTTCAAATAAAGGTCAAGCAAAAGTGACATATGTATCACAAAACTTGGATGATTTCTGGGCAACCATTGCCAAAACGGCAAACCCAGGATCTACAAAGGTCAATTGTTTGAGATCTGCCTTAAAGAAACCATTCAATGAGTTCAGTGCCCTAATTGGCAAGACCATTGAAGGAAAATTGGGAGCAAATAATGCAATGACAGAAATCGAATGAGGGTCGATGGGAATCATCTACAATAATCTGCAATTCAACCGGGCAAAATACTTCTTTCTAAGACTCAAAGAGCAAATCCAAGGTGAAGTAAAAGCAAAGAAACAAGGGGACAAAAGAAGGAAAGACAAAGAAAGGACAATTCGGGTGAAAAAGTCATATGGCATTCGGTTACACTACTTGTTGCAATGTCTCAAAGTCCCCACAAGACAACTCCACAAACCGCATGAATCCAAAGTCATGTTTACTTATGTTAAACAACAACGAAGGCGGGAGAAGGGAAGAGGAAGAAATCCACACGCAAAGACCACCAACAAAGAAAGAAACAAAAGATTCAAATAAGTCCGGAAAAGACAGACTTTGGACAATTGATTGATGAAGAAGAAGAGGAAGAAGGTTCGACACCGGCGAATAGCAAGAAGAAGAAATCGGTGGGGATGAACAAAGATCCTAATAAAGAAAACACTCTGGAGAGGATGAAGAATCATCTCCGAAGAAGTCAGTACAATTGTCCGCAAACGATATAGATGATCGAATTGCGAATATCTTGAGTGGAAGGAAGACGATTCCAAACAACAAACCTTCTTCAAGACTCGGATCGCATGCTCGCCGAAGAAGCATGGCTATTTGACTTTCCGGGAATCACAACTCTGGTAGGTGTACTTGACGAATCACCTCTATGGGAAATGGTTGATGCAGCCAAGGCAAAACTGCCCCCGATCTCTGGGAGACAAAGTAACGACTCAGAAGATGATGGAGATGATCATGATCGGGATGATGGTGATGATCATGATGACAATGATGATAATGATCATGATCAAGATGATGATGATGATCTTGGTCAAGATAAAGAAGAGGACTCCCCTGCACCAGATGCAATTGATGACACTACTCTTCTCCGTACATTTTTGAAACCACAAGCCTCCGGCAAGTCTACAACTCCAGCAAAGACATCCACTCCACCGATGTCTGTCAACGTTCCAGCTAACAGCACAAACATTGTGGACACTGGTTCAGCTGCTGCCACTCCAGTCAAGACAACCCCCGGCATAGAGATAGGGGGAACAGCAGCTCAAGCCACACCAACATACACATCTACCCATATACTTGAAAATCTAGATGTAAATGCAGATGTCACTCAACATCAAGACAAGGGACAAGAAATGATCCGAACCAAATTCGAAACAAGGCACAAACTCTCTCAAATTCGAACACCGGCATTACAAATGAAACTTTTAAGAAAGCGGCGGACTTGCTGGTCAAGAATTGGAACAAAGAAGCAATGTATCTCGGATCGATGACTTCAGCTTTTAATGACAAAAGCTCCTCCATTGAACACAAGTTTCAGGCCATTGCAGAATACATTGATGCACAGAATATTGTTGTTCAACAACAAGGAGATCTGATGAAGCAACTCAACCTCAATATCACTAACAGTCTTGCAGGCCTCAGGCAACACATTTCCCAAGAAAACGAATCACTGGCAGTAGCTTTTGGGACTAGACTTTGGAGTGTCAATGAGAAATTGAATGATCACAACAAAAGATTCACATCCATTGAATCAAAACTTGACTCTCTGATTGGAACGGCAGAGGCCACCAATAGCATCCTACTCCAGCAAAGGGATGATGCTGCCAAAAAGGGGGAAAACCAGGATAAGCCTGAAGGATCAACAATCAGACCCCCAAATTTCACTGAAGAACAACTGAGGGCAAGAGACAGAGAAATAAGAATCAAAAATGAAGCAGAAGAACAGCAAAGAAGGGTCAGAGAAGAAAGGGAAAAGGCCCTAAAGGAACCCTGCATTGGACTTCCTCACCCTATGCAAAGAAGAGATGATGATAGAGACAGTCCGGCAGACAAAGAAAGGCCCGGTTCCAACAAGAAAGAGGATCGGCCGGTCCAACACAGACTCAGCACCAGAGGAAAAACCAGCAGAGGTAGCAGCAGCTCCAGATATACAGAGGAGCACGGGACTTACACTTTGGTCACCAAAGCAAAGCAGAATATGATGCAGATGTACTGGACCATGTAAGAGAATTTTTCAGAGTACAGGAAGGACTTTATCCTCACTCCTCACAAGATGAAGCCTGGGCTGATTGGCTAAGCTATCAGGATGAAAGGATGAGAACTGATAAGGCCAAACTCTACAATGAAGTCAAAAGAGAATTTGCACTTCTCAAACAAGCCAACAACAAACCAAGCTCAGCCATACCACTATCTGCAAAAGGACCAGAAGACTTGCCAACTGAACAACAAGAAGAATTCAAATATATGGCAAAATTCTTCAATCCTATGGGGAGAATGGAAAAACAGGAGCAGTGGAGTCTCTACAAAAGCCTCAAGTTTGCAGATTCACATATTGCTGAGGCTAGGGAAAGACTTGAAAAATATTTTGGAGAACCTAAGGCAAATGAGACCATGCCTGATTTCAACACTCTTTGCCAAAAGAGTTTTCCAAGGTGTATCTGAATAGCACCAGAGGAAACAACAGCAGAGGCAGTAGCAGCTCCAGATACACTGGGCAACACAAAACTTTTACTGGTCACCAAAGCAAAGCTGAATATGAAACGGATGTACTGGACCATGTAAGAGAATTTTTCAGAGTACATGAAGGACTTTATCCTCATTCCTGACAAGATGAAGCATGGGCTGATTGGCTAAGCTATCAACATGAAAGGATGAGAACTGATATGGCTAAACTCTACAATGAAGTCAAAAGAGAGTTTGCACTCCTCAGAAAAAGCAACAACAAACCAAGCTCAGCCATACCACTGTCTGCAAAAGGACCAGAAGACTTGCCAACTGAACAACAAGAAGAATTCAACTATATGGCAAAATTCTTCAATCCTATGGGAAGAATGGAGAAACAGGAGCAGTGGAGTCTCTACAAAAGCCTCAAGTTTGCAGATTCACATATTCCTGAGGCTAGGAAAAGACTTGAGAAGTACTTTGGGGAACCTAGGGCAAATGAGACCATACCTGATTTCAACAGACTTTTTGCCAAAAGAGTTTTTCAGGGTGTATCTAAATACACAGCTATGGCATACTGGAAGTGGAAGTTTCCAGAAATCGATTGGAAAGACATTGAAGAGGTTCAGACTACAAAGTTCAAGAGGTACAAAGCTGAATTATGCAAAATGTAGTTTGTAACTTTTGAATAAAGCTTTTGAACTTATTGCCCTGTGATGGATGAATAAAATTGTTGAGTTTTTATTCTGTTGATTATTATGAAAATTTTGGATTACTTATGTTCAGGATTATGAGGGTTTTGGCATCATCAAAAAGGGGGAAATTGTTAGGAACATTCTATTATGTTTTAATGATGGCCATACTAGCTGTTATAGCAAGCCTGAAATAAGTTAGAATTCTCTCTATAAGTCTTTACTTAGAGTCTGGCATGTTGTATAAGTTGAGTCAGACAAGTATTGTACTAGTTGGTAGGACGAAGAAAGTAAAAACGTATATTCGGCGAGTGAAGCCACCCAAGCACCAGCAGAGAAGCAATGAAGACATTAATGGTCTGACTTATTACCAAGGAAGTCTGTGATGACCTAGGATAAGTCCAAGTTACACTTTAAGTGATAAAACTTAATGTTCAAATATGGTGTACACTGATCTCACCTCAATCAAGGATCAGTGAAGTACAAAGATTCTCCTTAAACTGAAGCAAAGAAGAAAATAGTGAATCGACAAAGTAAACTGACTTTTGGCTGAGTAAAGACAAAACGGTGAAGGAAGATCTAAATCGGCTAAGTCAGAAGGATCACTCGACCGTTCTGAAAACGGCGAAGTAACACTTACAAGATCAGATTTAATATACGTTGAAGATTCAGAAGATCATGCATTAAATGCACAATCAATAGAGGATCAATCAAGGACGGATTTTCTGCTATACGTTTGAAGAAAGAATCCGATCACTGAAATCAAGGAGAATGCAATTAAGGGGGAATCAAGAATAAAATCAAGGATTATTCCCTCATTAATATAGCCAACGGACGGAATTTCAAATCAAGGTTATTCAAGGCTATAAATAGAAGGCATTGACAGACAAAGAAGAACAACAATCTGAAAAGAAAAATCAAGCAGAAACTCTGTCAATTTGAAAATACTTCTCTCTGAACTTACAAGGATACATCTAGTGATCAACTCAGATATCAGAGCTACAAAGTCATATTCAGCACTGAGATTGATCAAGCAAGTGTGTGAAACACATTCACATCAAACTGAAGCAACTGAATCAGAGGCAATCTGAGAAGGAGTTGAATCTGTGATAGCTGTTGAAGGATTTTGATCTCAAGGAGCAGCAAAAGAGACTGAATCACTGAAGCTGTTGCAGTCAAGGAGTGATAGTCTTGTAGATTGTGAAGCTTGGGAAGCCAAGGACAATCATACTATTGTATCTGTGAAAACAATAGTGAATTCCTCCGATCATCACAGGAGAAGGGTAGATTAAGGGATTACACCACCCTGAACCACTATAAGCCTTGTGTCAATTTACTTTCTGCAATTTACTTTACAACATTTATTTAAATTGCCTAAATCATAACTTATATCTGTGATTGTCTAAACTGATTTGAAAACAACAGAGTAAGAAGGGACTTATCCGCTGCCCAAAAGCTTTTAAACAAAAGAAAAGTTTTTGAAACTCAACTATAGTCATTCACCCCCCCCCCCCCTCTGACTATAGTTTCACCCTTCTCTGGGACCAACAATGATCCTATCTGAGGACACACTGAACTCCTGAAATCGGGGTCTTTTGGAGTCGGCCCTATTTTTTGTGATGTACTCATGAAAAAACCTTGGTCGACTCATGGCGACCCCGATATCATCCCCCACATGAAATTTGACCCGTTGATGCGGGACAGACACAACCATTTAGAACTTCTTCATGGCCGGGATTCTCAAGATCATGTTATAATAAGAGGGAAGATCGTCGACTATAAAATTTATTACCTCAATTCGGCAAGGTTCGTAATCGTCTATAGTGACGTTGAGGTCGATCGTGCCTTTGACCCTTCCTGTATCATTGGAGAAACCCTTCAACACTCTAAGGTAGGGCTTCATCTTGGTCTCCCCAAATCCGTTCTATTCTAAACAGTCGAAATAGATTACATCACGACCTGCCCCAGTATCGATCATTACTCTATTGACCCCTGGCTGCTCATTGACTCTAACTTTGAGAATTATCGGTATCTCTATAATGCCCACTACTGTAGTGAGTTCACTCTTGGTGAATATGATTCTTTTTTCTGATTCTCCCAGAACGATCTATTTTTTGAAACCGCAAGTGTTGATTGAGTGTATCTGCGATTTCAGCGGACTATTGCTCGGTGTTAGGAACATTTTGTTATGTTTTGATGATGGCCATACTAGCTGTTATAGCAAGCCTGAAATAAGTTAGAATTCTCTGTATAAGTCTTTACTTAGGGTCTGACAAGTTGTATAAGTTAAGTCAGACAAGTACTGTACTAGTTGGTAGGACGGCAAAGCAAAAACGATATTCGACAAAGTAAAGCCGACCAAGCACCAAAGCAGAGAAGATATGAAGACATTATGGTCCGACTTATAACCAAGGAAGTCCGTGATGACCTTGGATAAGTCTAAGTTATGTTTTAAGTGATGAAACTCAATATTCAAATATGGTGTACACCGGTCTCACCCAAATCAAGGATCAAGAAGTACAAAGACTCTTCAAAAACTAGAACAAAGAAGAAAACAAGAATCGGTGAGTACACCGACTTTCGGCAAAGAGAAAACAAAACAACGAAGAAAGAACTAACGGCTAAGTCGAAGGCTCACTCGACCGTTCTACAAACGGTGAAGAGACACTTACAAGATCGATTTAATATACGTTGAAGATTCAACAGATCATGCATTAAATGCACAATCATTAAAGGATCAATCAAGGACGGATTTTCTGCTATACGTTTGAAGAAAGAATCCGATCACTGAAATCAATGAGAATACAATTAAGGGGGAATCAAGAATAAAATCATGGATTATTCCCTCATTAATATAGCCAAAGGACGGAATTTCAAAAACCAAGGTTATTCAAGGCTATAAATAGAAGGCATTGACAGAAAAAGAAAACAACGATTTAAAGCAGAAACTCAGTCAATTTGAAAAGCCTTCTCTCTGAACTTACAAAGATATACTAGTGATCAACTCAAGTATCAGAACTACAAAGTCATACTCAGAACTGAGATTGATCAAGCAAGTGTGTGAATCACATTCACATCAAACTGAAGCAACTGAATCAGAGGCAATCTGAGAAGGAGTTGAATCTGTGATAGCTGTTGAAGGATTTTGATCTCAAGGAGCAACAAAAGGAAGACTGAATCACTGAAGCTGTTGCAGTCAAGGAGTGATAGTCTTATAGATTGTGAAGTTTGGGAAGCCAAGGACAATCATACTATTGTATCTGTGAAAACAATAGTGAATTCCTCCAATCATCACAGGAGAAGAGTGGATTAAGGGATTACACCACCCTGAACCACTATAAGCCTTGTGTCAATTTAATTTCTGCAATTTACTTTACAGCATTTATTTATTTAGCCTACATCATAATTTACATCTGTGACTGTCTACACTGATTTGAAAACAACGTAGTAAGAAGGGACTTATCCGCTGCCCAAAAGCTTTTAAATAAGAGAAAAGTTTTTGAAACTCCACTATAGTCATTCACCCCCCCCCCCCCCCTCTGACTATAGTTTCACCCTTCTCTGGGACCAACACTCAGGAGATCTCCGTGAATGATTTGTAATTCCTTTTGAAACACGTGAGGTTGTTAGCCTTTGTTCGCACCGACATTTCAATCTCGCATGTACTTGGCCGCAGGCCCTTCCTCGATCAGCCTGTCTATCTCCTTTCTTAGTGTGAAACATTTGTCAGTGAGATGACCGTGATCTTTATGATACTCGTACCACTGTGTTTTATCACAAGTATCAGGCCCGCCCATCATAGGCCTTGGCCTCTCAAAATACTCTCGGATCTAAAAGAGGATTTGTGATGGCTTGGTATTGAGCGGAGTGAAATCACTCTCATTAAAATTATATGGTTTCTTCACCTCACGACCTTAGGTTGAGTCCAGGCCTCGCTCTTTTTTGCGATCCTCTCCACGATCCTCTTTCTGTGAGTGTTGCTACGATTTGGGTTTTGCCTTTACCGAAAGAGACAGTGCCTCACTCAGCCCAATCATTCTTGCCCTTCCAACATTTCCCTTATTCCTAATTTGGGTGGCCGTAGGTTGAACTCCATTTTCATTGGACCCCTCGCTATTCCTGTCAGAAAGCAAGTAATGATTGCGTCGTGATGTTTCTAGTTTGATCGTAGACCTTGACAAAACGCTCATAGTAGCCTCTTCCTGATTCATTCTCTCCCATGCGGACCTCATAAAGGTCCTCTATGGTTTTCTTTGGCTTGCTTGCCGATTCAAACTCCTTTACAAACTTTTCAGACAGATCATCCCAGCTTTCAACTAAACCATGAGGAAGCCCACGGACCCAAGAAGTGGCCCTGTCTTGCATACTACCAACCAGAGCAATGCACCAGACTAATCTGTTTTGGGTCGCTAAGGTGATGCGACCCTGGAAGGAAGTGAGTCAATCATTCGGGCAAGTGTTCCCGTTGTAGTAGTTGTAACTGGGATAGCTAACCTTTTCTCTCCTCGTTGGCAGGGTGTCAGTGATTCTCTTTCTGAGGGACCTAGACGGCTCGAGACTGGGGAGGCTTTTTCTGTGGGCCTCGACTTTTTCAGCTCTGTGATCTCTTTCCTCATTATTTCCATTTGCTCAATCATTACAGGATCAACCCCTCGCCTAGGCAGGGATGGTTCAGCGGCCCGCTCAGACGTGTATTTTGAGTCCATATGGTTTCGGGATTCCTCCTGTTGGGCTCGCTTTTCTCTTATTATCAATCGAGCATCACGTTCATTCCTCCCCTCTTGCCTGGGAGTTACATCTCTTTCTGAGGGACCTAGACGGCTCGAGACTGGAGCCTTTTCTTTTTCTCCCAGTCTTTTGAGAACGGATCCTCTTTCCTCACTTTTCCCTTTTTGATTTTCACAACTAGGTTGAATCGAAATTTGAATAAAATCCCGATCCTCCCTACGGCCTCTTCGGCCTGATAAATGAACACTTTCCTCAACCTCTACTCTTTGAGGCTGACTTTGGTGACCTCTGTCTGACGCCCTCTAGTTGACCTCACCCTTAAGTGGGATCGCTTCTCGGACAGGCAATGGTGCCCGGCCAAGAGCCACTAGCCGGGAATTGGTTAAGTACAATCTCTCTGTATACTTGACATATTCCCTTATTTCTGCAACCTCATGGTCCTCTTGGAATTCGGGTACCCTTTCTGGTATTCTCCCCTAGCTTCGCCGCGGTCTAGACGCTCCGACTGCTATTTTTTTCCCTGCGAGCCTCCTCTAGAGCCGCTACGGCCTCTTTGGATTTTGATTTCTAATTCATGACATTTCTAGCATCGCCAGTGGCTAGAACCTCTCTCGGCGACCTATCCTAATCTACAGTGGGATTATCAAACATCTCTCCTCCGCCCTCAGCGCGGTGTTGATTGGATGCGCCCCCTTTTTTCAGGGTTTATGGTATTAATGGTGAACCCTTACTTCCTGCCATCACAATTGACGCGAGCTGGTTAGCTTGGAGATAAGATCGTAAATCTAGTCCCCACCGACTGTCTGACAATCTGATCTTTTCTGACACCCTCAACTACTTTGTACTTTCTTTGACTTTTGGAGAGCCAATCAGAGATCTTTTGGATAGTCACAGCTCAGATGATGGAGTGGCCGGAAATATGAATTTCAAGGGAAAAATGGCGAGGTTGGACCATGAAGATACTGAGATAGGTTATTTCTCAAATGCAAGCTCGGTATATCTTAGGCTTTTCAACACAACACGAGCGCACTGCTCCCAAAACTTCAATAGCTTAACTAAAAACAAGAACTTGAAAAAAAAACACCACGAGAGAGGTGATTTATCAAATGCTAACTCGTGAGTTTTGTGCAAGCTTTGTTAAAGTTACCTCTTTCTAGTCTGTCTCTTTGGTGGGATGAACTCTGAGATTTCTCCCTTGTGTGAGAGAAACCTGCCGGACTCAAAGGATTGATGAAGATGACGCACCTCCACTCCGCCGTGTGTAGGTTTTCTGGATGATTTCCACGTCGGAAAGACCAAAAAGCTTTCTTTATTTGGTGGATATATGGCTTATATTATATGTTTGAATGGTGAAAGCCGGTGGTGCACGGCGGTGATACAACGGTGTGAATGAAAGCTAGAGAGTTGTGATTTTGACAGAGTTTTAGCCTTCTTTATTATTTTGTCATCCTTATTTATGTTACATGAAGCCTCCTTTTATAGGTAGGAGGGAAGATTAGGGCTTAAGCAAAGACAAGTGGGCTAAATATCTTAAAGACAAGTAGACTAAATATCTTGGCCGAGCGGCTATGTGGTCGCTCGATCGCTATCTACCAGGTCACCTGCTCCTTGTCTTGTCAGCTATCTACTTCTCCCTCCAAAGGCTTATGCGGTATCTTATAGACCTCTCTTGGGAATTCCGATCGGCCCCCTGAGCCTCTAGTGACCTTATAGGTTTGAATACTCTTGGCGGGGATGCTGACTTTGGCGACCTCAGTTGATTTCCGCCGCAGATGTTATGGCCGCGGATCTTTCCTTATCCATTCTGGTGGCTAGATAGGCTTTATCCGGTCGCTCATTGGTGGCGGCGCTATTTAGACATATCATCTAGGTGACAGGAACGTACCATACATATCTAAAATGTTGAATAAAATCCAAAGCACGGAACAATAATTCTATGAGAAAAGTTATGGTGGGGGAGTGATTTTAAAGTGATACCAATTGGAGGGTTGTGATTAATTCATGTCACACCTACACACATCTACTATGTGTGTGAGAGTGTGTGAGAATTAATCACACCCCTACTCTTGGTATCACTCTATAATCACTCACCCACCTATTTTATGTATATTTCACACTATTTAAATTTTTTATACAATAATATCTACTAATTGACCTTCTAATTTATTTTTATTTTTTGAAAAACCAATGAATTTTGTTAATCAATGAAGTCCACTAAAACAACGTTAATTACAATATTTGGGGGTTGTGCTCCAGAGCAATGACACCTAATGAATCAACTCCTAGTCGAGCCAACAAATGTACATTACCAGTACGTTTAACGAAAGAAAATCGAATTGAAGAAAAAATAGTCACCTTCATAGCACAGTCACCTCATATCCTGTTGTTGGACTCCATTAAGCATCTGAGTTGCCTGTTTGAAATCCCTTGCTGCACTTAGTGCTGAAGAACAAACACGAGATACATACACCATCTGATTACAGTAGATCGCACTACATCGCGCCTTCCAAATGTGCCACATCACCCACTCAACCTCTGCCCATACTTCTAGCGACAGCTTGTCTAGTAGAAACATAAAGTAAACTGATTGAGCTAAAATTCACCCTCCAAAAAAAAACAATTTGTAAAGACTCGAAACCGTGGGTAAACTAACTCTCTAACCAGCAGTGTACCGGGTCGATTGCTAGAATAGCTACAGGAGTACGAGGTCGAACCCAAGGGAAAAGTGTTTGTGAGTACCAAAGCGAACGTGTTACTTAGTCTAGGTGAGCAATCTTTCTGAAGTGTTTGTATACTACAACGACACAAAAGTGGTTCTCACTAACAAATCTAAAGATAAAAAGAAAGAAAGAAGATTAAACTACTAGGTTCTAAAGATAGATTAAGGGACATAGCCGAACCATGATCAAAATAGCTAGTTTCAACCCCAAGGATAGACAAAACCGGGAGTGTGCATTAAACAAACAAACTCTCACATTCAATTTCACGGGTGCGTGCTCCTAATTCCGATGCTAAGGTCTGAACAACTCTCTCCTAACACCTTATGCCATGTTAACTACCCTTCCCTTAAGAAGATTCACTAACAAGACAGGTTATGCACTAGGGACGCTTAAACGTTAAAACGAGTAACCTCACTTTGGGCTCGGACTTAACAACTAAGCCGAGTCTACGCCGTGATCTCAGAACCCTGTTTCCCACATCTCTCTATCTGAACAACTCTTTAGAGTGATGTGTGTGATTTTGACCTAGGTGATCAATCTAGCCGAAATCTGTTATAACAAGTTCTAAGACATGAAACATGCAAGATACAACAATAAAAAGCACTACCCACTCTCAATTTCATCACCCAAAGGGTGATTTCACCAAATTTCACATGATTCAACTATGAAAAGGGATTAGCTACTCATTATACTAGTTAAAACATGGAAGAAACAGTAAATTAAAGACATAACAAGTGAAAGAAAGAAGAAATATACCATTAATTTGCAGAAATTCGAGTTTAAGATCCAAAAGTACAAAATAGAGAATTAATTAAAAGATGGTCTCTTAGTGTTAGAAGTAGAAATCTGAGCTAAGAAATGGAAAGATTAAGCTAAGATAGTGTCGATTTAAGCTAAAGGAGTGTATTCTAAGCTATTACAAAATTCGAGCTAAGAAATGGGTAGGGTTTTTGCTAAGAGAATGGTTGTTCCAAGAAATAGTCAAAGGAGGGTATTTATAGGTGGGGGAAAATCTGCAAAAATCTGGCCTCAAACGCACGTTTGGGAGGCAGAACCTAGCGTTTCACATCTTCAAACGCGCGTTTCGCATAGCTGAAACGCGCATTTCGCTTCATTTCTGGGCAGGCTCTTGGCTTATCTTCATCTGGAACGCGCGTTTAGGAGGTTCAAACGCACGATTGGAGAACTTGGAACACGCGTTTAGGGCAGTTTCAAACATGCGTTTGGAGAGGTTGAACTCTGATCAAACTGATAGCTTCTGAAACGCCCGTTTGGGGGGTTCAAACGCGCGTTTGAACCCCATTTGCTCCAAAACTTCAACTTTTCTTCCCTTTTGATCTCTTCTCTTGCCTCGATCATGGTTTTCACCATAAATCATCACCTTCCGGGTCCTCGAGACACTAATACCCTACAACATCATGAACCGAAAAACATCCAAACAATTCCGGAGGGTAAAAGTGCTCGGGAATAGGGTTAATATCAACGAAAAGGGGTAATAATCCATCAAAGTAACGGATTCACTCCCCATGCCATAAGCTCACGATATCACCCCGAAAATGGTCTAAATCACCCAAAAATGTGCTGAAAGTGTGGTAAACGGGGGTAAACAATGAAACGGAGTCACGTAAAGTTGACTCCCATCAACCACCCCACACTTAGCCTTTGCTCGCCCTCGAGTAAACTAGGCGTTTTAAAACAAACCAAAGGATTCAACGTTGTGACGTAGGTGCTACTATCCACACCCTCAAGGTAATCACAAAGTAATAAACATGAACATATACACACCGGTTATGACATTATCAAGAAAATGGAGTGTGTGCGGTGCCAAGCTAAAGACCAAGTGCTCAAAATGATTGTCGGGTCTTGAATCCCGACCAAAATTCTACCGACCGCCTCATTCCAACTACTCTCTCCACTAATCATGGTCACTAAGTTTGGACACAATCGGGTAGGACTTGAAAGGTTATAACGTTAGGCTAGGGTAATTCCGGTTAATCGAAAAGGATAATTTGGGAACTAGAGAAAAAGAAGTATGAGTGAACCTAATCAACAAATGTACCACCTTATCTCTACCATACAAACCATCCAAACTCCTCTTTGATTAATTTAAGCACTTTGGGAACTATAGGATACTAACATACCCGAACTCATTGCCACACTCAACTATGTTTCAAGTGTCATGAGGCGAGATCGAATACATTAGCACCTATCTAACTATCCCAACTCCAACATCATCAAAATCACTTCCGAGCTCATTTCTTTGATTCCAACCTTTTATTTCTATATACTCCAAGCTCTTATTCAATGAGAACTTCTTACTTTATTTTGAACTTGGTTTTTTTTTCTTTTTTTTTTTTTTTTTGAAAGAAGGAACAGATTTTTCTTTCCTTCTTGGGCCAAATCCAAACGCTAGGCCCAACTGAGCTCCTCTTCTCCTTATAGCTCAAAACCGAGGAAACACCAACCCAACTTGAAACATCATTTCCCCCACCTCACACTTGCCTTAGCAAGTGTGGTTTAACAAAAGACAAGGTCCACTCGTAGGGTAGAAACAAAGGAAATGTGACCATAATTAAGGCTCAAGGGTAGGTTTCTGACTAAGTAACAAAATGGCTATAAGACGAATGGTGGTCAGACCATTCTATCAAGGCTGAGAGGGGCTACGAAGGTCTAATGTTCGGGATTAGGCTTATTTGGCTTGGGTAGGGTCAAAGAGACGCCAGGACCGTCATCCCGTATCCTACTTAGGCGAACCTCTCTATTTCATCTCGAGACTAGTGGTATGAGAGGTGGTAGTAATCAAATTGTGCACAAAGTGTAGCTTACGTGAAATTAATAAACTCCATTCTCAAGATAATATCAAACCGCAGTGTAAACGTTCGGGGTCCCTACTAAGGTGGTCACCGCTTGAATGTGAAAATAACACACACAACAAGGTGTTAAAAACCCTTGAAAAATTTTAAAAATTACCCAAAAATCGACTCGAGCCCGGTCATAGGCTAAGCATACCACATATTAAGCACATTTAACAACGAAAACAAGAAAACGGCTAAGTCTCCCACCCCACACTTAAACGAAACACAGTCCTCAGTGTGTGAGAGATAAAAAGAGTAAAAGACTTAGTTGTTTGACCAAAACCCGGCAGAAAGGCGCAATCATGATTCCAAACTCGTGACACCCTCGTATAATTCCATCCCGAAACCTGAATCGAGATCAACAGAAACAAAGAAAGCGCATGCACGGGACTGAATCCACATGCTATAAAGCAAGCAATAGGGTGAGCGGGTGCGTAAAATAACGAGTCCATGCCACAGTAATGAGATCAAAGCATAAAGAGGGGGGATACGGGATATGCAATGGACGGATACAAATGAAAAAATGAAAACAGAACATCCATTCATCATATAAAAACCAATAGAAAAAATCCACGTCATCCCACAGTATCAACCAAAGAGAGGGAAAACATGCACGGTCAAGCAGGCCTCAGGGGCTCAAAAATAAGTGCGTGTGCATGCCAAATGAAGTGTATCAACATAATAGTGAAATAGTATCAAAAGTAGCTTAAGCAAAACTAGCAAAATAAATGGAAGCATAAATATAATGCATGAAAAACTGGCTAGTCTGCTCCAGTGCCCTGTCCGTCGGGAGAAGGTGTGGTAGAAGCTGGTGCAGCCACAGAAGCTGCCCTCTCCGGCTGTGTAGACCTCTCGGACTCGTCCTCTCAAATCGACTCGTCCCAACCGTCCCAATCGGCTCCTCTAACGATATGTCATCAAACCCCTCCTCTGGCTCATCAACAATCAACTCCTCTGAGACCCTCTGCAAGTCTGCCTCAATCTCTGGGGTATACTGAAATGGTGAAACATCCAAATCCAATGGAGGAAGATCAATCTGTCTGGCCTGAGCGAATACCCTCTGATTTTCCACAATTCCATTCAGAGTCAGCCTCAAACTGTCCATCCAATCCCGTTGTTTATGTGCAATAAGAAGCCCCTGACGCTCACTAAGCCACGGTCCCCCGGTCGTCGGTGTAAAAGGTGGAGGTGGAGGTGTAGGTGTGGTGGAAGGTCCAGTAGTGAATGGAGGAGGTGGGGGAATTGTGGTGGTGGTGGAGGAGATGATAGGTGGAGGTATAGGTAGTGTATTGGATGTAGTCGAAGTGGCGGGGTGAAGGAAAGTGTGAATAGGTCGTGGGGTGGGCCTAGGAGGCTTTTGAGCGGTGCGGGCATTGAACGGCTTAGGGACCACGGGCTGATTCTTCTTCCTCATGATCTGATCGTCGGGATATTCCTCAACCGGTGCTCTCTTGCATAAGGCATAAATAAGGTAAGGGCACATGAGCATACGGCGCTTGACCTTCTGATTTTCCCTGAATTCCTCGAAAATAGTCTTCCCAACATCTACCTTGAGATCATAATGTAAAGCATACAACAATTGCAAGTCCTTGATTTGGAAATGCGTTATGTTTTCCTTCGGTAGTAGGCGATTCTGGGAGAACTTAGCTTTTACTTTCCACTCATCAGGCCATGTAGTCGTCACTAACTGACTCCATGCACTACTCCCCTTAGATACCCACTGTAAATCCGGATTGATGTCCTTCCTCATTTTTTCCAACGGATCCTCAGTATTCCCCCAGAGTTGTCTTTCCGCAAACCAACTGATTTAATCTCGGCTCTCGAAAGCTGGTATCGGTAGTAATCATTTATTGCCTTGACAGACCATGGGACATTGACTCATCGTACCTTTATGAACCCCGACTCCATATTGGCGACACTAAAATTCACATACCATTCCCGAACTAGTGTGAGATTGAGGTTCCCTTTCGGCTCATAAATCAGATTATTCCAACCTCTCTTCCTCAAGTCATCTATGAAGGTTTTAGGAACAGCCTTGAGATCTAACCCCCTCTCGAAACACATGTTTTTCATGGCGATATACTCGTTATAGTTGGTCAAGGCCACAGGTGAGTTAAAACGCTGCTCAAAAGGTATAGGGTCGTGAAGAGGAGGGTCTTGTAGAGGATCTTGCTCGGGAAGATTTTGTGGAGGAAGTGAAACAGGAGTTTGTGTGGTTTTGGCCCGCATCCGTGCTAAGGGCACAGTTTCACTATCATGATCTGTTACCTCCTCACTGTCATTGTACTGCTCGAATTTCTCCCCTCGCTATCCGGCTCAAAGTCCTCGTCAGAAGTCTCATCCCTTAACTGTCCAAAAGGCTTAAGGGCTCTAGGGTTCCTACTTTCGGCACGGCCCGCATCACCAATCCGGATACCACCCTTAGGTATTCGGGGAAAAACTAGGGTTTTCTGCTTCTTGGGCATATGTTTTGCCACCGGCTGTTTCCCTTTGCCCTTACCCTCAGTTTCTTTCCGTTTGTTATCCCTCATTGTCTCTACACTCACAAAAACATCACCAATCAACCGAATCAAACAATCAAAACCAACCCGATTAACGTCCAATCGGGATTTCAAGACAAACCAACCCAAACAACGAATCATCCCACGAAAACCACACCATTCATCGTCAACAATAAGACAAACAAAACAAAACACAAACAGGATACAAAATCAATAATAGTAAAAAAACGGGGTAGGGGTGTTAAACCAAAAAAAGGCTAAAAACTAACCCCTAACCAAAACTTAGACGTATAACCAAAATGTACATGTACTACGCTTAAATGAGATGAGACGAATGATTTGGAGCGAAGCATGAGTTCCGAAACATCGATCGAAGCCCAAATCGGCCTAGGCAAAATTTTGCCTAATGTCAAGATCGAATCGAGAAAACGAGGGATTCGTTGTTGGAATGGATTAGTAGAATCAAGAGAAGGGATTGAGAGGTGTTGTTTGGTGTTTGAATCACTGAAAATGGAGTAGAATTGAGTGATTTCGAATGAAAGTGTGAAGGGAGGCCGCCGGTGGTTTGTAGGGTTTGAAGAAACAACTGGAACGCCGGTTTGGGGGTGCAGGGATTTATAAAGAAGATGACCTCAAACGCGCGTTTGGAAAGCTAAAACGCGCGTTTCGCATAACTCAAACGCGCGTTTGAAGTCTGAAACGTGCGTTTGATAAGGGAGTTCACGAACAGAGAGTTGGGGGCTGAAACGCGCGTTTGGGATGGTTCTAAACGCGCGTTTGGGATGGTTCTAAACGCGCGTTTGGGAAGGTCAGAGCTGAAACGGACGTTTAGGATGGTTCTAAACGCGCGTTTGGACCAGAAACAGGGCTAACTCAAGGTTGTCACCCAACACTAGATTCTTACCACCCCGAGACCACTAGAAACAGCAACTCGCTCAACAAAAACTATGAAATGGTGGGTTGCCTCCCCCAAGCGCCTTTGTTTTACGTCGTTGGCTCAACAAGATGGATTATACGGTGCCTACTTTTCCAAGTTATACCGTTGGCACGAGGCGAGAAAGGGTAGAAAGAAAGATGAAAGGGTGGATTGAAGATTATACGGGTCAAGGTTTATATTCCATGACAAGACTTACAAGATTCATCACACGGTATGGGGTCTTCAAGGCTCACTATTTCTAGTGCTTCGTCGTAAGGCAACCTCTCATACCTTTTCAACCGTAAGCCATTGGTGGTAAACGTGCCAAGCTTAGGATGGGTAATTTCAATAGCACCGGACGGATAGACTTTCGACACCACGTAGGGACCGGACCACCTAGACTTCAACTTCCCTTGAAAAAGATGAAGACGAGTATTGTAGAATAAGAATTCGTCACCCTCATTGAAAACACGAGGTTTGATCAACTTATCATGGAGAAACTTAGTCTTTTCTTTATACTTCGTCGAAAGATCGTAAGCACAAAGGCGAAACTCATCTAATTCATTCAATTGGGCCATACGATTCTCACCAACTAAGGTGTCATCGAGGTTTAGCATTTTAATAGCCCAATAAGCCTTGTGTTCGATTTCTATGGGAAGATGACAGGATTTACCATAGACTATCATGTAAGGTGACATGCCTAGGGGTGTCTTAAAGGCGGTCCTATGGGCCCATAGAGCATCATCTAACTTTAAAGACCAACTCTTGACATTCATATCTACCGTCCTCTCAAAGATACGCTTAATACCCCTATTCGTGACCTCAACTTGACCACTCGTTTGGGGATGGTAAGCGGTGCCTAGCTTGTGTTTCACCCCATATTTCACTAGGAGTTTGTCAAACGGTTTATTGGAAAAGTGGCTTCCATTATCGCTAATTATAGCCCGAGGTACCCCAAACCGACAAAAGATGTTTCTTTTGAGAAAACGGATAACAACATTCCTATCATTGGTGGGTGAGGCCAAGGCCTCAACCCATTTCGACACATAATCACAAGCGACTAGGATATACTTGTTACCACACGAAGAAGGATAGGGGCCCATGAAATCAATGCCCCACACATCAAAAACTTCACAAACGATTATCGGCTTTTGAGGCATCTCACTCCTTCTAGAAATACGCCCGGACCTTTGACAAGCGTCACAAGATTTCACATAAGAATGTGCGTCGCGGAATAGAGTGGGCCAATATAGCCCACTTTGTAACACTTTCAAAGCGGTCCTTTCCCCTGAAAGTGGCCCCCGGCCTCTTTATCGTGGCAAAAAGAAAGCGCACTCAAAATCTCACTCTCCGGGATGCATCTCCTCAAGATGCCATCCGAACACAACCTATATAGGCAAGGATCCTCCCAAACATACTTACCAACCTCACTAAGGAATTTACGACTTGCTTTGAGTCAAAGTCAGGATCTATAAAACCACACTCGTGGTAGTTGACAAAAAAGGTGCAAACCAAGGGCTACTCTCCTTACCGACTTTTAGAAAGTTACCTTTCTTAACCGGAAGAAGGGTGTCTGTCGCACAAAGTTGCTCATGCGGGAAAGAATCATTTATCTCCCTTTGTGCCTTAATCAATTCCTCACTAAGCTCCATGCGACTCAAATGGTCCGCTATGACATTCTCACGCCCTTTTCTATCACGGATTTCAAGATCAAACTCTTGCAAGAGCAAGATCCACCTCAAGAGGTGGGGCTTGGCATCTTGCTTGGCAAAGAGGTAATGCAAAGCGGCGTGATCCGTGTGCACAACTACATGAGAGCCTACGAGGTGAGACCGAAACTTATCAAACGCAAAGACGACCGCTAGTAGCTCTTTTTCAGTGGTGGTGTAGTTTTGTTGGGCTAGATTCAAAGTGTGACTAGCATAGGCAATAGGCTTGAAGATTTTATCGATCTTTTGACCGAGGACTGCACCAACCACGGTGTCACTCGCATCACACATTAACTCAAACTCTTGATCCCATTTCGGGGCAACTAAGATAGGAGCGGATACAAGCAATTGCATGAGCAACAAGAAAGCTTCAATGCAAGCTTGATCGAAATCAAACGGGACGTCTTTTCCAAGGAGAAGGGTAAGAGGACGGGCTATTTTCGAGAAATCCTTGATGAACCTACGATAGAACCCCACATAGCCTAGAAAACCCCTAAGAGTCTTTAGGTTAGTGGGCATATGAAGCTTAGCTATCGCTTCAACCTTAGCCTTATCAACTTCTATACCCTTACTAGATATCTTATGCCCTAAGACTATCCCTTCCGTGACCATCAAGTGACACTTCTCCCAATTTAGCACCAAATTCGTCTCCTCACATCTACTCAACACCTTTTCTAGATTGTCTAGACACTCCTCAAAGGAATCACCAAATACGCTAAAATCATCCATAAAGACTTCTAAGAATCTTTCAATCATATCCACAAATATGGCAACCATGCACCGTTGGAATGTCGCGGGTGCATTACACAACCCAAAAGGCATTCTACGGAAGGCAAAGGTACCATAAGGACAAGTGTAGGTAGTCTTTTCTTGGTCCTCTAAGGCCACATGTATTTGGTAATACCCACTAAACCCATCAAGAAAGCAATAATAAGCATGACCACTCAATCTTTCCAACATTTGATCAATAAAAGGGAGGGCGAAATGATCTTTACGGGTTTGGTCATTCAATTTACGGTAATCAATACAAATTCTATGACCACTTACCAAACGCATAGGCACCGCCTCACCTTTGTCATTGATTTCAACGGTCATGCCTCCCTTCTTTGGTACCACTTGAGTGGGGCTCACCCACTTGCTATCCGAGATGGCGTAAATGATCCCAAGCTTTAACATCATGACCACATCCTTCCTCACAACCTTTTGGAGGTGTGGGTTGAGCCTTCTTTGAGGTTGCCTCACCGGCTTCGCTCCATCCTCTAGAATAATCTTGTGTTGACAAATGGTAGGACTTATGCCCTTGAGGTCACACATCTTCCACCCAAATGCACGCTTGTGCTTCTTAAGCATTTTCACCAATTCCTCTTCATGCAAAGCCTATAGTGTAGCAGAAATAATCAAAGGAAGTAAATCATCATTTTCAAGAAAAACATACTTCAAATGAGGTGGAAGCGGCTTCATTTTCAAGTCTTTTGGTGGGTCTTCAATTGATGGCTTCTTTAGTTCCCCTTCAAGTCCAAGATCAATCTTCTCGTTCCATTTTTCACCCATGAAAGCCGTCTCTTCTAGCTCCATCGCTTCACTTTCAAACTCTTCCTCTTCATCGAGCTCCGTGCTCACTCTTGCCATGCATTCATCAGGCTTATCTTTATATTCCTGCATGTCAACATGTTCCGAAATGCAAGAATATATAGCATCAACAGAAAAACAGTCCTCGGTACTTTCCTTAGGATGTTTCATGGCCTTATAAACATTTACGGTGACTTTTTCCTCTCCTACTCGCAAAATAATCTCACTGCTCGCAACATCTATCAAGGTCCTTCCGGTGTTTAAAAAGGGACGTCCTAACAACAAAGGTGTTTTCGAGTCCATCTCCATATCTAGTACCACGAAATCTACCAGGAAGGCAAACTTATCCACTTTAACAATGACATCCTCTATCACTCCCATAGGCTCCCTAATTGACCTATCCGCCATTTGAAGGGTCATCCCCGTTGGCTCTAACTCTCCTAGATCAAGGCTTTCATATATAGCACGGGGCATTAAGCTTACGCTAGCTCCCAAATCACATAAAACGCTAGGAAAATGAGTCGTACCAATAGTGACGGGAATAGTAAAACTACCCTTGTCTCTAACTTTCGGGGGAATTCTAGATTTAGCATCAAAAATAGCGGAACACTCTTCGTTTAGGCAAACAAACTCTTGCATTTTACTCTTGTTAGTTAGCAATCCCTTTAAGAACTTACAATAAGAAGGCATGTTTCCAAGTTCTTTTAAGAAAAGGGATGTTGAAGTCAATTTTTCGCAAAATCTCAATAAATCGGATTTGTGCTTTATTCAAGCAACTTTGTCTATGATTCTTAGGGGGAAAGGAGAGAGTGCTCAAATAAAAATCTTTAGGAGGAGGAGGGATCATACCTTTCTTACCTTTGGTGCGTGGGGAAGACGGCTCTTTCATTGGCTCTTTCCCTTCTCTTCTAGTTGGTTCCTCCTCTTTCACATCAATAACCACATAGTCTCCCCTAGCTTGCGCTTCTTTCCTCTCAACTTCCTTTTTCTTGAAATACTCTTCATGATCTTCATCATCTTCAATCCCATCAATATCGCCATCCATGGCCCCCGCTTCGGTCTCAATAGGAGCTTTTCTAGCTTTGTCCTCCCATAGGACTTTCTTCTCACCACTTGTCCTTAACACTTTACCACTTCGAGTTAAGATGGCCCTTACATTTCTTGGATTCTTCTCGGTGTTACTCGGTAAGCCGCCTTTCAACTGTACATGTTCCACCACTTGACCAAATTGAGTCTCAAGATTTTTTTATGGCGGACCCATGTTTGTAGTTCATCTCAACCATGTCCTTCTTTATCTCCGCAAAGTTTTTGTTCATTTGCTCCAATATGACATCGGTTGCACTCTTTTGAGGTATAGGAGCCAAAGGTGGAGGGTTTTGATAAGTGCTAGAGCCTTGTTGATTATACCCTCCTTGTTGTTTCCTTTGGTGAGGAGGTTGATAAAATTGCCCTTGAGAAGATTGGCCTTGATTTTGGCCTTGTCTATAACCTTGGTTTTGGCCTTGGTTTTGATTTCGGTTCCAACCTTGATTGTTGTTATTCCTCCAAGAACCATCACCTTGATGTCCATAATTCCCTCCTTGACCTTGTCCCACAAAGTTTATATCTTGAGATTCTTCATACGGTGGCCCACTTGGTTGATCTCCCATATATTGGCCTTGATAGGCACTTTGCAATTGATTCTGATATTGAGGCCCCGCATTCCACTGCTCCATCAAACAAATACTCATCATCCGCTTTGCCAACTCATTCATGTTATCTTGAGATAGAGTACTAGGTTGCCCTTTATTTGAGGAATGAGGATAAGCCATATTTTGAGCTTTGGTCATCATCCTACAATCCTTTGCCGAGTGTGGTCCACTACAGATTTGACAAAGTCTAGCACTCTCATTCTCCTTTTGTAATCTCCCTAATTGTTGTTCCATAGCTTGTACTTGGGCATGATATTGATCACTTGCCTCAATTTCTTTCACTTCAACAAAACCGGGCTTCTTGCTCCTATTCCCCTTTCTGCTTGATGATATGTATTGCCTCGAGGTTTCGGAGATTTTCTCTATTTGGTTCATTGCTACTTCGGGTACCATACTCATAATATCTCCATTGCACGAAGCATGCAAGGTACTTTGATGAACTGGATCCAAACCCCGGAAGAAAGCATGAACTACCTCATAAGATCTCAACCCGTGCCCCGGGCACTCTCTCAACAAAGCCTTAAACCGGTCCCATGACTCATGTAGCTCTTCTCCTTCGTAAGCATTGAACGACATGATGGCCTCTTTCATATCCATGGTCTTCGAAGGGGGGTAATACTTGAGTAGGAAAGTCTTAATTACTTCCTCCCATGTGTGTAAAGAATCATTAGGCAACGAGTAATACCACCGCTTAGCTTGCTCTTTCAAGGCGAACGGAAAAAGCATAAGTTTGAGCGCTTCCTCACTCACCCCATTAATCTTCGTTGAGTTCACTATTTGGAGAAAGTGATCAATGAACAAGTGAGGATTTTCCATGGCGGTTCCCTTGAATATAGCATTGTCTCCCAACAAATGTATGATATTTCTATTCAATTCCAAATTATTGGCGGCTACCGGTGGCATTCGAATTGGACTATGCCCCATGGTTGCCGTGGGAGCCATCACAAAGTCACTACAAGTCAAACCGCCTTGATTTTGCTCTTGTTGACCGTTAAACCAATTAGGCATCACGTTTGCACCTTGATTGTGAGCTTGATTTTGGTTCTGTTGAAATTGGTTCAACATCCATGCATTGAACTGTTGCATAACGAGGGGATCCATTTGATTCCCTTGGGCCTCAGGTTGAACATTTTGCGGTATAGGCCCATTCGCATTCACATAGTGATTTCCTTGTCCATTCCCACCTCCTTGTGCATTTTGTTAACAAGAGGCGGGTTTTGATTCGGGACCCCATTGTTGTCCCCCAAATTTCCTTTTAATCCTTGTTCACCGTTTTGTGCCATACCGGATCCTTCTTCCAACTCACCCAAACTACATTCTCCAAAGACCGGAATCGATTCCTCTACTTGATAACCTCTTCTTCTTTGACTATTTCTATGCCTCGCGTAAGCCTCAATCCCGTCTATGTATGGCTCGAGTGGTGTTTGAGATCTCCGGGTCATGCACTACAAAAAGCAAACAACAAGAAAACAATAAAATAAAACCTAGGCCCAAGCCTTCGGTTCACTTACAAGATATCACAAATAGCACACAATTCCCCGGCAATGGAGCCATTTTGATTGAGCTAAAATTCACCCTCCAAAAAAAACAATTTGTAAAGACTCGAAACCGTGGGTAAACTAATTCTCTAACCGGAAGTGTACCGGGTCGATTGCTAGAATAGCTACAGGAGTACGAGGTCGAACCCAAGGGAAAAGTGTTTGTGAGTACCAAAGCGAACGTGTTACTTAGTCTAGGTGAGCAATCTTTCTGAAGTGTTTGTATACTACAACCACACTAAAATGGTTCTCACTAACAAATCTAAAGATAAAAAGAAAGAAAGAAGATTAAACTACTAGGTTCTAAAGATAAATTAAGGGACATAGCCGACCCATGATCAAAATAGCTAGTTTCAACCCCAAGGATAGACAAAACCGGGAGTGTGCATTAAACAAACGAACTCTCACATTCAATTTCACGGGTGCATGCTCCAATTCCGGTGCTAAGGTCTGAACAACTCTCTCCTAACACCTTATGCCATGTTAACTACCCTTCCCTTAAGAAGATTCACTAACAAGACATGTTATGCACTAGAGCCGCTTAAACGTTAAAACGAGTAACCTCACTTTGGGCTCGGGCTTAACAACTAAGCCGAGTCTACGCCGTGATCTCAGAACCCCGTTTCCCACATCTCTCTATCTGAACAACTCTTTAGAGTGATGTGTGTGATTTTGACCTAGGTGATCAATCTAGCCCAAATCTATTATAACAAGTTCTAAGACATGAAACATGCAAGATACAACAATAAAAAGCACTACCCACTCCCAATTTCATCACCCAAAGGGTGATTTCACCAAATTTCACATGATTCGACTATGAAAAGGGATTAGCTACTCATTATACTAGTTAAAACATGGAAGAAACAATAAATTAAAGACATAACAAGTGGAAGAAAGAAGAAATATACCATTAATTTGCAGAAATTCGAGTTTAAGATCCAAAAGTACAAAATAGAGAATTAATTAAAAGATGGTCTCTTAGTGTTTGAAGTAGAAATCTGAGCTAAGAAATGGAAAGATTAAGCTAAGATAGTGTTGATTTAAGCTAAAGGAGTGTATTCTAAGCTATTACAAAATTCGAGCTAAGAAATGGGTAGGGTTTTTGCTAAGAGAATGGTTGTTCCAAGAAATAGTCAAAGGGGGGTATTTATAGGTGGGGGAAAATCTGCAAAAAGCTGGCCTCAAACGCACATTTGGGAGGCTGGACCTGGCGTTTCACATCTTCAAACGCGCGTTTCGCATAGCTGAAACGCGCGTTTCGCTTCATTTCTGGGCAGGCTCTTGGCTAATCTTCATCTGGAACGCGCGTTTAGGAGGTTTTAACGCGTGTTTGGAGAACTTGGAACGCGCGTTTAGGGCAGTTTCAAACGCGCGTTTGGAGAGGTTGAACTCTGATCAAACTGATAGCTTCTAAATGCCCGTTTGGGGGGTTCAAACGTGCGTTTGAACCCCATTTGCTCCAAAAATTCAACTTTTCTTCCCTTTTGATCTCTTCTCTTGCCTCGATCATGCTTTTCACCATAAATCATCACCTTTCGGGTCATCGAGACACTAATACCCTACAACATCATGAACCAAAAAACATCCAAACAATTCCAGAGGGTAAAAGTGCTCGGGAATAGGGTTAATATCAACAAAAAGGGGTAATAATCCATCAAAGTAACGGATTCACTCCCCGTGCCATAAGCTCACGATATCACCCCGAAAATGGTCTAAATCACCAAAAATATGCTGAAAGTGTGGTAAATGGGGGTAAACAATGAACCGGAGTCACGTAAAGTTGACTCCCATCATAAACCTTAAAGTCCGGAGCTCTCCCCAGCGATGTCAAGCGTCCAAAAGGCTATTGTTCCCACACCCTTGCCTCCATCTCGCATTCAAACAATTCATGTGCCAGCGTCTCATTTGCAGCCCCACAAACAGAACAATGACCATCTCCCAAGTTTCTCTTAGCCATGTGACGAGCCACAGGCAAGCAGTCATGCAGACACCTCCACAGAAAATGCTGAATGCGAGGCTAAACCACAACACCTCAGCGTTGGGACCACACCACATCCGTTCTGCTAGATCCTGACGCCACTTCCCCCGCTAAACCCGGTCTATATAAAGATAATTCTCGCCGATAACAAGACTTAACCGAGTAGATCCCCCGACGCTCATAATGCCAAATACGTCTATCCAAATGCCTTCCCTGTGTTATTGAAGTACGTAAAATCGTGTTTCTCTTCCACGCATTAAATCTCACTCTCACCAATGGTGCATTCCACCGCCGAGTCCCGGGAATGAATAAGTCCTTCACTTTTGCAGTTTGGCAGGAGGTCGTGGCTTGTGTGCGGAATACGAAAAGATCGAGGAAGATCCACTCAGGCATCATGGTATTGAAAAGGTGTCCTAAACTCAATCGGGTTGGACCGGATCCGACCGGGTCGGGTCGATTACAGTCTATTTTAGTTCATGAAATAACTTTATTATGATTAATAAAAGCACTTTTGTTATTATATATTGTTTATCTTCATGTTATTAGTTGTATATATATAGTAACGTCCCTAGTGTCAAACTGTGATAGAGAAACCGTGATTGTGATTATGGTTGATGAGATCTTTAATCACTTTAATAAGTTTGATGCTTAAATGTCTCTAGTCGTACGTACTGTCAAATGGGACATTGATAGTATGATTAGGCTAGTACATATTGAAAGTCTTCTATCTTATTGAAGATAGGGATAGATCTCATCTATCAAAGTGTATAGACACTTGGACTGTACGTGGACGTGTATTAGAGAATGCGTACGTTAGACTGACCCACTGACATTAAGTGCCACACCATGTGGCAGTTGTGTAATTATCCTTAAGACCGGAGTTTTCATGGCATCATGGTGTGAACTGTCATGCTTTGACACTATTGAGATTTCCCCTAGCCACGGGGCGATCATGCGGTAGTGATTGGGTGTGATATTGAAGCATGCGGAGTATACATGTTTGGTCGTCCGGGAATCGTGTATCCTATGATTGGGATTGAATATCCGAAATGGCCTTCTTATAAGGAATGTCTAGCTCTCGTGAATCTTTGCAGAGTGGGAGTAAATGTGTTATTCCGAGAGAGCATGATATCCAGATTATAAGATACGATCGTTAATGTATTCACACTCGAGATACAATCGTATGGATATTATTACAGTGGTAGGATTGTAATTTACATGGTAATTGTTTCACATGAAATGTGGTAGTCATTGGTTTTGACTCTTCCGATGATTTGGGGTCACGGTGTGTTGCTAGAAGCTATCCCGTGATCGTTAGGCATGAAGGGCATTTTCATAATTTTCACTTTGTGTCAACGGCCAACATATTCGAAAGCCTATTGGGTCACACACATATGAACATCGAGTCGGATTAAAATGCGGTTATAGTTGATAACCAAATAAGGAAAGTTTATCTCTAGACTATAAAGGTTATAGTGGTAAATTAATATGGTGTTTTTTATTGACTATGAATAAATAAAATACAATATATTAATTATACATAAATTATATTAATTAAAGAATATTCCGGAAGCCAATTATTGGCTATATGGGGCGCAGATAGTAAATGTATAAAATACACTTGGATTGTGCAATTTAATTAATAAGATTACCATAATATTTTTATTGGATATTAATTGATTTTGGAAAAATAGATTTATGTTAATAAGATAAATATAATCAATATAAGATATTGGCAATATTTATTATAATAAAAGAGATAAATCATTTAAAGCAATTTTCCTTATTTTATTAGGAAAATGTTTTTCTCTTTCATCTATCTTCTAGGAAGCTTATCCTAATCAGATTAGGGAGACATGGGGTGCCTCTCACCCTATATAAGAATGGGGTTGGCTAACTCTTTTGGACATCACAATTCCAAGAGCTAATAATTCTTGAGTAAAATAGAGAGCTTCTAATAGAGGGTTAGAGAAAGAGAGAGAAAAAAAGGCCGGTCTAACAGGCGGATTTTTCTGATAGCAATCCAAGGAGGATTCCGGCGAGGAGTTCGTGTGAATAATCGATAAAGATCAGACGCGTGGACGGCTTGTGCACAGTACTACTCTCCGTTGACGGTCAAAACTTCGATCTTGTAGATCATCCAAGGTATTTACCGTCAGACTAATTAACGTGTTTATTGTGTTAAACGAAGACGATCTTGGAAAAGGAAATCAAAATTTTAAATTCCGCTGCGTTAAACTAGTGATTTCCTAACAGTGGTAGCAGAGCCAACTTCGAGCTTAAGCAATAAGCACTAATTAAATTGCGTAGTAATCAATCGATAGATGCAAGATCTAGATTCGCCAAACGTTAAAAACAAAAACAAAAAACAATAGAACCGATGGGGGGCTCGACCGACTGGCGGCGGCCCCCTCCTCCACGGAGACGGGTGGCGGCGCCGGTGGCTCTAGGGCTGCTGACGTCGGCTGCTCTTCTCCAAAAGGGAGATCGATTCTTTTCATTTTGTGATATTTATTGTGCATTGATATCTCTTTTGTTTAGTTGTGTCATGTGGCTAACCAATGGTTCAAATTGTCTCGGCCATTGGGATACCATAGTGGCATATCAACCAAAATATTGGCATTTCCAAATTTTGTTTGGAATAGGCCTAGGCACTTTTCAAATATTTGATTTAGAAAAAGGCCTAGGCCTAAGCCACTTTCAAAATTTTGATTTTGAAAAGTGGCCAGGCATAAACCAAATTTGTTTTGGAAAGATGCCTTTTGGTTTAGGAAACCAAAGGCATCCATTTTGGTTAAGAACCAAAATGAAAGGAAAAACAAAAGAGACCTTTGAATTTTGATTTAATTTTGAATAGTTCCAAATTAATAAAAATGAAATTAAGAATCGATTTAAAATTAATTGTTAATTTTATTTTCGATTAAGTCATTTAATTAATTAAAAGTTAATTAATTATTTGATGTGATAAATTAAGACGCATAAGTAGTTAAAATTATAATTTGATCTTTTTCATAAGATATAATTGTATGGATTAGATGTGTAGATATAATGTGATTATATGGACCCCAATTGATCATGGACTCGACCAATAGGATAGATGGGAATGTTTTTCTTTATGTTGGTTATTTTTCAAATTGTCCTAGGCCGTTATGAAGAACGTGACCTAGTTTACTTTTTGCATTTATCTCATTCCCGTTAGCTCCCCCCGTGTGCGGCGGGTGTAATTATTTGTTAGATATATTATTATGTAACAAGAATGGAGCAAGAAAATGAAGACCAAAGAGAGATAAAGAACTCACTGGCGTAAAGCAATAAATATCCTATTGGCAGTTGCAGTTACCCATAGATTGTGACCCGCGGTTTCGTCAGTTTGTATTCGAAACCGCAATTAGGAAAAGTCCATGATCATACCGGTTATTTTGTGCGCGGAATGTTGTGTATGTTTTACTTTATATGATATCGTAGTAATATGCACATAGTAGATGAGACCATATTTGAAATGAAATTAATTAATTGAATTAATTTAAAATTACTCCCACCTCAAAAGAATCAAGTTAAAAATTGTCTCCCCATATTATAACGATAGTGAAGAGCCCTTGTTCGGATCCAACTCATCAGCCAAAGCAGGGGTTGACCTACCTCGGGTATATCGTCGTTATCGAAATATGATCGTAAGAGATCTCATGAATATTGGGGTTAATGAATTGACTAAGAATTCTCTCAGCCACCAGCCAAAGCGGGGTCGTTTGGATTTTAGAGGCAAGGGTTTGACTATTTCATAAGATGAAAAATTGTCAAAGAGTTGACTAGTCAAACAACAAGAGTCATATAAGATGCGATTGACAAAGTGTTGTTCTACCTATTTGATTATTTTCAACCCATCAGCCAAAGTAGGGGGTCGAGATAGTTTAACGGGATCTTGTCCACTAAAGAAAATTAATCTTTCTTGAAAGCCAATTAGGAGTAGTTGGCTAGTGGGAGCAAAACCTCATAAAATTTTAAAGTGCAAATTTTTGGTTTTGAATACATTAACTTTTACTTATTCTATCTTTATTTATTGTTGTAGAAAATGTCAAACAAATTGAACCTTCGTTTTATCATCGACAATAAGCTTGACGAAACCAACTTTCTCGACTGGGAAAGAAACCTCAAAATCATTTTGAGGCACGAGAAGATTGGCTATGTCTTGGACGAACCCATACCGGAAAAGCCCGCAAAGGGCTCGGCTGCAGATGCTGTCAAGAAGTATAACAAGCAATGTTCTGACAGTACTGATGCTACATGTATCATGCTTGCTTCTATGACACCTGAACTGAAAAAACAGCATGAGTCTATGGACGCCTACTCAATCATGGTCCACCTAAAGGAACTATATGCTTCTCAGTCTCGCACTGAGAGGTACGAGGTCTCGAAGGCCCTGTTTGGTTGTAAGATGGCATCCGGGACTGTTGTGGGGTCGCACGTGCTTAAGATGTTTGGGTACATAGAGAGGATTGGGAAGCTGGGCCACAAGTTGGAACGAGAGTTAAGTATTGACTTAATTCTGCAATCTCTACATGATTCATACTCGCAGTTCATGGTGAATTATCACATGAACAAGATATATTGCTCCCTTGCGAAGTTATTGAACATGCTGAAAACTGCTGAGGGCACTGTGGGGAAGGGAAAGCAAGTGTTGCTGGTCACTTCGAACAAGGGCAAGGCAAAAGCCCAAAAGAAATCCAAGAAGGCGAAGGCTGGACCTAAGCCAACGCCTAAGATAGCCAGAGACAAATCCAAGGATGCTTGCTTCCATTGCGATGAGACCGGGCATTGGAGGGAAAACTGCAAAGGCTTCTTGAGTACCAAGAAGAGGCATAATGATGCTTCGACTTCAGGTATGTTTATGATTGAGATCAATATTGCTTCTTCTAAGTCTAACCACTGGGTATTAGATATTGGTTGTGGTTCACATATTTGTACGAATATGCAGGCACTAAGAAGAACTAGAGAACTGAGGAAATGAGAGGTGGACCTACGCATTGGGAATGGCGCAAGTGTTTCTGCACTAGCCGTAGGAGTTTATTTTCTTTCGTTACCCAGTGGGCTAGTACTAGTACTTAATAACTGTTATTTTGTTCCTGCTCTTACGAAAAGCATTATTTCTATTTCTGCATTAGATGTTGAAGGATTTTCTTTTACTTTCAAGAATAAATGTTGTTATTTTTCACGTGATGGAATTTTTTATGGTACTGGTATGCTTAGAAATGGTCTCTACATGTTAGATATGAATGTTGACGTAAGTAATATAAACAACAAGAAAGCCAAAATAAATGACTTGAATGAATCCTACTTATGGAATTGTAGACTTGGCCATATAAATAAGAATCGCATTTCCAAACTCCATAAAGATGGATTATTGGATCACTTCGATTACGAATCATTTGACACATGCGAAGCTTGTTTACTTGGAAAAATGACAAAGTCATCATTTAGTGACAAAAGAATAAGGTCCAATGAATTACTTGAGCTCATACATACTGATGATTGCGGCCCAATGTCATTTCAAGCCAAAGAAGGATACTCTTATTTCATCACCTTCACTCGATAACCATTCACGCTATGGTTATGTATACTTAATGAAGTATAAGTCTGAGGCCTTTGAAAATTTCAAAGATTTCAGAAGTGAGGTTGAGAAACAACTAGGTAAAGAAATCAAAACACTTCGATCCGATCGAGGTGGAGAATACCTAGATGGCGAGTTTCAAGATTACTTAAAGGAGAATGGGATTCTACCTGAATGGACCCCTCGCGGAACACCTCAAATGAATGGCATATCTGAGAGGAGGAACCGCACCTTGTTGGACATGGTGCGATCCATGATGAGCTACGCAGTTCTCCCAAAATCACTTTGGGGGTATGCTCTAGAAACCGCATCCTATACACTGAACCGAGTTCCATCAAAGATGGTTGACTCTATGCCATACGAGGTATGGACTAAGAAGAAACCGAGTCTGGGTCATCTAAAACCTTGGGGTTGTCTGACTTACGTGAAGCGGATGATGCCTGACAAACTAGAACCTAGATCTGACAAATGACTATTTGTGGGTTATCCTAGAGAAACCAAAGGGTACCAATTTTACCACCCTGAGGAACAAAAGGTGTTTGTTTCCAGGACTGGCCACTTTCTGGAAAAAGAGTTTATTCTGGATAGGGTCAATAGGAGTAAGATTGATCTTGAAGAAATTCGAGAACCACTTACGGATAACAGTCAGTTGATAGAAGTAGAGGAGAGCCACACACAGATGTGACGACAACCTCTACCGTGGACACGCTAGCACCTCGAAGATCCACCAGGGAACGTCGTGAACCCGAAAGGTACACAGGCGTATACCTCATGGAAGATGAGGACCCTAAGACTTACGCGGAGGTGCTATTGATGCAAGACAAAGAGAAATGGCTAGAGGCCATGAATTCTGAAATGGAATCCATGAAAGACAACCAAGTTTGGAACTTGGTTGATCCGCCTGAATGAATAGTTCCTATAGGGTGTAAATGGGTCTTTAAGAGAAAGACCGATATGGACGGTAACGTGACTACCTATAAAGCTAGGTTAGTGGCAAAAAGACAAGGAGTTGACTATGACGAAACCTTTTCGCTTGTTGCCATGTTAAAATCCATTAGAATTTTGCTCGTTATTGCAGCATACCATGATTATGAAATCTGGCAGATGGATGTGAAAACAGCTTTCCTTAACGGGAATCAGTCTGAGGAAGTGTATATGACACAACCTGAGGGTTTCACAACCAATGACTCCAGGATGGTGTGTAAACTACAAAGATCCATTTATGGATTAAAGCAAGTTTCTCGGAGTTGGAATCTTCGCTTTGATGAGATAATCAAACAGTTTGATTTCATCAAGAACGAAGATGAGCCCTGTGTTTACAAGAAGGTTAGTGGGAGTGCTATTGTGTTCTTAGTGCTTTATGTAGACGACATATTTCTCATAGGGAATTATGTGCCTATGTTACAGCAGCCAAAGCTTGGTTATCCAAGAACTTCTCTATGAAGGACTTGGGTGAAGCAGCCTATATTCTGGGAATCAAGATCTATAGAGATAGGTCTAAGATGTTGCTTGGTCTGTCACAATCCACCTACATAGACAAGATGCTGAAGAGATTCAGTATAGAGCAACCCAAGAGGATTGCTGCCCATGTCACATGGGGTCTACCTGTAAAAGGAAATGTGTCCTAATACAGAGGAGGAAAGGGCGTAAATGAGTATGATCCCTTACGCTTCGGCTATCGAGTCTATCATGTACGCCATGTTGTGCACTAGACCAGATGTCTCGTATCCTCTTAGTTTGATTAGCATGTACCAGTCTAATCCAGGTGATGGTCACTGGATTGCAGTCAAGAATATTCTTAAGTACATGAGACGTACTAGGGATAGGTTCCTGATTTTTGGGAATGATGGTTTAGTTTTACGAGGGTATACAGACGCCAGTTTTCAAACTGACAGGGATGACTTGAAGTCACAGTCTGGATTTGTTTTCACGCTTAACGACGGATCAGTGAGCTGGAAGAGTTCCAAGCAGGAGACAACTGCAGACTCTACAACGAAAACCAAATATATAGCAGCCTCGGAGGCGGAAAAGGAAGCAGTTTGGATGAAGAAGTTCATTACTGAACTTGGTGTGGTTCCCTCCATTGAAGGTCCAGTGCCACTGTACTGTGATAACAATGGGGCGATTTCTCAGTCAAAGGAACCAAGGTCTCATCAGAAGTCCAAACATATGCTACGGCGCTATCACTTGATTAGAGAGATGGTAGATAGCGGAGATGTAAAGATAGAGAAAGTCCACACGGACGATAACATAGCTGATCCGTTAACCAAGGCATTGTCACAGGCAAAGCATGAGAAACATGTTCACATGCACGGGCTTAGGCATATGGGTGATTGGCTTTAGGCCAAGTGGGAGATTGTTGAAAAGGTGTCCTAAACTCAATCGGGTTGGACCGGATCCGACCGGGTCCGATTGATTACAGTCTATTTTAGTTCATGCAATAACTTTATTATGATTAATGAAAGCACTTATGTTATTAAATGTTGTTTATCTTCATGTTATTAGTTGTATATATATAATAACGTCCCTAGTTTCAAACTGTGATAGAGAAACCGTGATAGTGATTATGGTTGATGAGATCCCTAATCACTTTAATAAGTTTGATGCTTAAATGTCTATAGTCGTATGTACTATCAAATGGGACATTGATAGTATGATTAGGCTAGCACGTATTGGATGTATTCTATCTTATTGAAGATAGGGATAGATCTCATCTATCGAAGTGTAGAGACACTTGGACTGTACGTGGACGTGTATTAGAGAATGCGTGTTAGACTGACTCACTTACATTAAGTGTCACACTATGTGGCAGTTGTGTAATTATCCTTAAGACCGGAGTCTTCATGGCATCACGGTGTGGATTGTCATGCTTTGACACTATTGAGATTTCCCCAGCCACGGGGCGATCATGCGGTAGTGATTGGGTGTGATATTGAAGCATGCGGAGTATACATGTTTGGTCGTCCGGGAATCGCGTATCCTATGATTGGGATTGAATATCCGAAATGGCCTTCTTATAAGGAATGTCTAGCTCTCGTGAATCTTTGCAAAGTGGGAGTAAATGTGTTATTCCGAGAGAGCATGATATCCAGATTATAAGATACGATCGTTAATGTATTGCCACTCGAGATACGATCGTATGGATATTATTACAATGGTAGGATTGTAATTTACACGGTAACTGTTTCACATGAAAGGTAGTTGTCATTGCTTTTGACTCTTCCGATGATTGGGGGTCACGGTGTGTTGCTAGACGCTATCCCGTGATCGTTAGGCATGAAGGGCGTTTTCATAATTTGCACTTTGTGTCTACGGCCAACATATTCGGAAGCCTATTGGGTCACACACATATGAACATCGAGTCAGATTAAAATGCGGTTATAGTTGATAACCAAATAAGAAATGTTTATCTCTAGACTATAAAGGTTATAGTGGTAAATTAATATGTTGGTATTTATTTATTATGAATAAATAAAATACAAGATATTAATTATACATAAATTATATTAATTAAAGAATATTTCGGAAGCCAATTATTGGCTATATAGGGCGCAGATAGTAAGTGTATAAGATACACTTGGATTGTGTAATTTAATTAATAAGATTACCATAATATTAATATTGGATATTAATTGATTTTGGAAAAATAGATTTATGGTAATAAGATAAATATAATCAATATAAGATATTGGCAATATTTATTATAATAAAAGAGATAAATCAATTAAAGCAATTTTCCTTATTTTATTGGAAAAATATTTTTCTCTTTCATCTATCTTCTAGGAAGCTTTTCCTAATCAGATTAGGGAGACATGGGGCGCCTCGTACCCTATATAAAAATGGGGTTGGCTTGCTCTTTTGTACATCACAATTCCAAGAGCTAATAGTTCTTGAGTAAATAGAGAACTTCCAATAGAGAGTTAGAGAGGGAGAAAAAGACCGGTCTAGCAGCCGGATTTTTCTGATAACAATCCAATGAGGATTCCAGCAAGGAGTTCGTATGGATAATCGATAGAGGCCGGACGCGTGGACGGCTTGCGCACAGTACTACACTCCGTTGACGGTCAAAGTTTCGATCTTGTAGATCATCCAAGGTATTTACCGTCAGACTACTTAACCTGTTTATTGTGTTAAACGAAGATGATCTTGGAAAAGGAAATCAAAATTTTAAATTCCGTTACGTTAAACTAGTGATTTCCTAACAGTGGTAGCAGAGCCAACTTCGAGCTTAAGCAATAAGCACTAATTAAATTGCGTAGTAATCAATCGATAGATACAAGATCTAGATTCGCGAAACGTTAAAAAAAATACTAGAACCGATGGGGGCTCGGCCGACTGGCGGCGGCCCCCTCATCCACGGCGGCGGGTGGCGGTGCCGGCGGCTCTAGGGCTGACGACGTCGACTACTCTTCTCCAAAAGGGAGATCGATTTGTTTCGTTTTGTGATATTTATTGTGTAGTAGAGAATGATATGTATCACTCTGAACATGGATTCAATAGAATATAGCAGTGTTTGAGTCTGTAAAACAGAGAATATGTTAAGAGACATTAATGCAAGTGATCTATCACCGTTTGAAATCCCTGGATTCGGATATATTTCAAGCATACTGCTTAGTTAGGGGGCATTGGGGAGGATACAGTGTGTAACAGAGATAGAATTTCTACTGTCAGATATATGGTAGAATTTCAGCTTGTATGTCTCCCCCACCGACATCAACCGGTGTTGTTTCCATCCATTTTGCCATCATCATACCGACAATTTTCCATAATGCATATCTTTACATTACAACACGATTCTCGTTTCATACTTTTGTTTTCGGAATATGTTATTTGAAATTGCAGGTCAGGTCTATGTGATCCAAAGCCATCACCTTTGAGTTACTTGAAGAATGAACACATTTGTGGACTGTGGCAGACCTTTAGGCCTGCGGTTTGATAAAAAGACAGGTGATTTATACATTGTGGATGCGTATTTCGGGCTAATGAAAGTTGGTCCTGAAGGGGGATTAGCTACATCTCTTCTAAATGAAGTTGAAGGCGTTCCTCTTCGATTTACTAATGACTTGGACATCGATGATGAAGGGAACATTTACTTCACCGATAGCAGTACCACGTATCAACGAAGGTATATATCCTTATTCGAGGGCGCCTTTAGTAGCACCACACCGGAAACAAACGACTTTTTCAAAGCCGGGGAAAAATCGGTTGTTACTGTGGTGTCCTAACAATGGATTCAGTGTGTTGCCGGTAAAGACGCTTGTATCCTTATGCTATTGTCCTTAACTTTGAATTGAATGGGAAAAGTTGCAGTCTTTTTAGGACCCCATGAAAAACTTTTTGATGCACGCGTTAACCGGGTATTATTACGTCATTATCGGTATACAGGAATTTTTTGCAGCTAGTTTTCTCTAGTGATGATAGCGGTCGGGTCATCAAGTACAACCGTGAAACGAAAGAAACCAATATTCTTGTTCGGAATGTCCAATTTCCTAATGGTTTGTCGATAAGCAAAGACGGATCATTCTTTGTATTCTGTGGAGGAGCCACTGGCAGGTAAAACATACATTCCTTGTTTTTTGCAGTTGTAATTTCAGTTAATGGCCATTGTAGGAGCTTTATTGCTTTATGTGAAGTCACTTAAGCATGGCAACAATGTACCGTATTGACATTTTTACCCCTCTGCTATGCATTTTTTTGCTTTTACATTTTCTGTCTAAAGTACCTAGTGTCAAACAACCAGCGCCGAAGGTACATGTCTTGACCAGTAAAACTTGACACATGGTAAAATGGACTGAAAAGGTAAAAAGAATGCGTAAAAGAAGGGTAAAGGTGCCAATATGAAACATCGAGGATAAAAGTGTAAAATCTTGAAAGAAAAGGGACTGAAAGTGTGTTTATCCCTACTGGAGTATATGTGTTGACATTTGATACATATACAGGCTTCAAAAGTACTGGATAAAAGGGCCTAAAGCAGGCACATCTGAAATCATGGCTATACTACCCGGACACCCTGACAATATCAGAACAAATGAAAAAGGAGACTTTTGGGTAGCACTACATTGTCGTCGCAATATCTACCCATACATTTGCGGGTTATACCCGAAACTACGAAATGTCATTCTAAAGCTTCCAATCTCAGCAAAGATCCAGTACTTGACGCAAATCGGGGGTCGGCAACATGCAGTTGCTGTTAAGTATTAGCCCAGAAGGCAAGATTTTACAGATATTGGAAGATAGGCAGGGCAAAGTTGTCAGAGCAATAAGTGAAGTAGAGGAGAAAGATGGCAAGTTATGGATGGGTAGTGTTTTGATGCCTTTTGTCGCGGTTTATGAAATCGAGTAAAAAGCATAAGCAGAGGGTTTGTAGTTTTTTTTTTTTTTTTTTGAGGGTTTGTAGTTTTGGTTTGTGGAAAAAAGTTGGTAATTTGATGTTTTTCTTAGTTTCTGAAACGGTTTGTTGACCTCAAACCGGTATTTCTGTGTTTAGTTTGTTGAGGATTGAAATGACATTTCTGTCCCGGAAAATAAATGATGAATAAAAATGATTACTCCAATCACTTAGATTAATCATAGTTAACAGGATTAATCAATGGGAACAAGAACAACCATGTCCACAACAGATTCTTGATTAAAGATTAATCAATGGGAACAAGAACAACCATGTTCTTCTTGGACAGTAGTAGTGGTAGTACCAGAAGCAAGCTTGTAACTTGTTTCCCAAGTATCTGTCGGAGCAGCCTCGGCGTGAGGGACGTGGCGCGGGTGTTTCTCTCTCTTATCCCCTCTTATCTGCTTCAATGCATGCTTAAGAGCTGGCATTAATGCCTCCATACATTCAACAACAGCATTTGGATTCCCAGGCATGTTAATAATCTACCATCAAATACGAGAAGAAAAAAAAATGCGCAATCCGGTTAATACATATGATTCTATATTTGTAGATATTATGTTGATTTGTGATTTCAGCATTTTTGGCTTACCAAAGTTGTTCCTCTGATTCCAGCAGCAGAACGCGAAAGCATAGCAAATGGAGTCACCTGGTGACAGTTTTGAAATAATATATAACTATAAAGAAAAGCTGGAAATACTTGTGCATCAAGAGTCTCTCTATTGCACCGCACCGTTGGATGGGTGACATGTGTACAAAAAAAGGCAAAAATCATGTCTTTTTGTACACATGGCACCTAGGTTGCACGGATACGAATACATGAATACAAATATGCAGCTACGGGTTTTTTGAAAAATATAGGATGCAGATACGGAGGTATTTGTGTAAATATTACAGATATAAGGGCTGTTTCCTTTCTCTTCTTTTTTTGGTAGTATTTCTTAATCTTGGACAACTTTACAGAGGTAGTATTTAGGATTTGGTACCTTTAGACTTTCTTGCATCATAACATACAGAAGGCCAGGCGTTTCTTTTGTTATAATGAGCTTTGTAGCTTCAGGTGTGATATCCCTTGGGGTGAAGCCAGTACCACCTAAAATCATGTACTTTTTGGTCATTACAAGAACACACAAAACAGAATAAAAGAGAGACAGACACACAAACTCAAACAAATCTAGGACTAGTTAAGGAAGTTTTACAATTAGGTGAAAGTTAAGATTCTTCACGAATAAAATCGGGTAAGAAACGTGACGAATCAAAAACAAAAAGAAACAGCAGCATATTAAAATCTTCACCATTCCAAAAACAGAGAGAATGATTATTTACCGAGGGTCAAAATAAGGTCCATTTCATCATCATCACTCCACTTCAGTAAAGTCTTTTTGATTTCTTCCACCTCGTCATGAACAACAGCAGTATCGACTACTCTAGCACCTCCTATATTTTCTGAAGATGAGTTCACAAACGAAACTGCTCGTGGCCCACTGGAAAAACAAAGAAACGCTTCAACTCGTATGTTAAAAGTATGTAAACACCAAAAAGAAACACTAAACAGGCAAATGCAAAGAGGTATCGTCGCTCCTTCAGTCAGTGAAGATATCATGTTTCTTGGAACAGAACCAGCCGGAAAGTAGTAGACCGGATATTTACAACAACAACAAAAAAAACATAAATAGTGGAATCGATGCATATATAATGGTTAGCAATAGTTAATGAGTTTCTTCTTTGGCGTGTTTACCGGAGTGTTTAAATCAGCTTTATGGTATGGCAGTGCATAGTTGATCATACAATTTGCTTAGTTGTAGCAAAGTACTTTTTATTACTTCCAAATTTCACTTCCATTTGTAGTAAGATCGACTTTGCTCATTTCATATGGCATCAATAAAGTGACCTTTATGGAATAACGATCCAAAAAGGTGTATCGTGATGCATACTTCAATGAGTTCCAGTATGATTTGAGGAACTTGTACATGATATACACAGGAAAAGCAAGCAGTCAGATGCATGGAAGTATATTACGTAAATAGGGTCCGGAGAAGGGCTAAGCAATTTACTAATGGTTAACAATAGTGAAATGGTTTCTTCTTTGGCGTGTTTATCGTAGTTTTTATTTCAGCTTTGTATGTCACTGAATAGCTGATCATACAATTTGCTTAGTTGTAGCAAAGTGCTCATTACTTCCAGATTTCACTTCCATCTGTAGTAATATCGACTTTGCTCTTTTAATATGGCATCGATAAAGTGACCTTTATGGAATAACGATCCAAAAAGGTGTATCGTGATGCATACTTTAATAAGATCCTAGGACTAACTGTGGGCTCAGATTTTCCACTCACGCCTTACCAAGTCAAATTTGTAAAACGTCCGTAGCAAACCAACGTTGTATTTTAGTAGGAAATTCCAAGCCAGTATGCCATGTTCTAGCTTCAGCAGTTCAAAAGTATCAAAGCACACAATGGGGCGAAAGAACGATAAATGAATGAACATCAAAACATAAAGAAAAAAATATGACAATCATAAGTATTTGGCCAAAATGTATAGTTATAGTCACTTATTTCTGATGTGAATTAAAGACAAGCAGAACAGTTAAATTAAAAGCTAAGGCAGCTACATTACTGAAGAAGTAAAACTGCAGAGAAGTGAAGTACCTTCTATCAGGACCTTTTCCAGATGCAACAGTATCACTCACTGTCAAGATAGCCACTTTAAACTCGGGATCTTTAGGTGTTGTTGCTACACTTTTTTGCACAGTATTTCCTTGTTTGGCATCTCTATACTCCCGAGACTGTAAACTCTTGATCCCGGGACCACCAATTATGTCAGAAATGACTATGGCATGTACCATTGTGCCAGAGGGCAATATATTGCCAGACGGAGGCAAAACCAGTAAAGCATTTGCTGACTTCATACTTAAAAGCCGACTACTCATTTGGTGCCCAGTGCTCTCAGCAACGAATCTGAAACGCGTTTAAAAAATAGGAAATGATTATTGTGCCAAAACAATAACACTAACTGGACGGTGTTTGACTAAAGAAATTCTTACCCGTGGGTACCTTTTGACTCATCAAGCTCCCAACTAATAATAGCACGATGATATTCAGGACGAACTGGATCAGTCTTGATTGGCCGCTTAAGATAAGCATGTACTCTGATCAAATAGAGGAATTTACTCGATTTAGTCGATGAACTAGTAAGAGGTCAGAAAACGTCTAAAAGAAATAGAAAGAAAAGATACAACAAGAAAGATCACAAAGGACCTTGAAGTGCAAGTTATAGTATTTTTAACAACCTTGGAAGGTGAGGATTTGACCATCCCGAAAGCAGTCGAATGGCAGGAACGACAAAAAGATTGAAACAGACTAGACAGCTTACTGGATTTCCAGGCAACCCAAAAGCAAGGACCTTCTTTGATGTCGTGCTGCCAGTTGAAACGGGAAGGATATCAGCAAAAGTAAGAGGCTTTCCTGGTTTCATCGAAACCTGCATGAAAGAACTACGTGAGTATTTGCATATCCCCAGAAACCGAAGCATTTGCTACTCATTACTCGTTGTCACAGCCTTACCTTATCGAAATGTATCGTTCCTCTCTTTGCAAGTATAGGTTTAACATAATCCCTGTCTCCCATGGAAACACCACCAGAAGTTATAATTATGTCAACACCAGAAGCAACAGCGTTCTCCAAAATCCTTTCAATATCTTGCTCGGTGTCACTAGCGATACCCAGGTCCAGAACTTTGCATTGCTCCTGCCTTAGAGCAGCAATAATCATGGCACGGTTTGAATCTCTGATCTGCCAGAAATCAGATCAATTCATGGCCCAACAAGATTTGAAGAAAATGGTTACACATAGCATACGCAATACATTCTTATTGGTTGAGATACAAAGCACACATATAGTGGGAAGGCAACTCAGCGGATTTAGCCACTCCGATATGTATACAAATCAATGAGTGGGATTTGGCCAGTTTACAACAGAAATGCATTCATATAGGCGCACGTACAAATCAAGCGGGATACATTTGTCGTGATTATTTACATCAGCAAACAAAGAAATACAGCTGTACATGGTATTTGATTAGTCAAATTTGAAATCCTTTTTGTAATTAAAAAAATGGGGGGCCGTGGGGGGGGGGGGGGGGGGGGAGGGGCCCTGGTTGCTACCAGGAAGTGCAATGGCCTTACCACTAGGCCAAGTTCAATCCACAAGTCCTATGAATAATAACTGACTGACCAAAAAGAACATGGAAAAGGAAAGAACTCATCAGCAAAATGACCTTTGAGTACCTGTCCACGGGATAAGCATCGAGTATTCGGCTCCACAAGTTCATCTCCAGTGGAGAGCACAGCAATAAATGGGGCAGGATACACCTATATAATAGCATATTTATAAGCATGAAGCTATATGCTCATAAACACGAATCATGTAGGAAAATGCCTACATTCATCAAAAGCATCTCTAGAGGGGGGAGGGGGGTACCTTCACCATCAACACACCCGCAGTTGCAAGAAGACCAACTTCTGCAGCACCTAGTCGTTCTCCGGATTTCAGCACAACATCCCCTTTTGCGATGTCAGTTCCCTAACAAAGAAGTTTTAACAAAGCTAGTAATCATGTCTAGTATACATGTGCCATTATTTCGAACAATATGATGTAACTGGAAATAATTTCATATGAATAGACTTAGACAAATTACAAAAATCATTACACTAAAGCTTTCGTGGACAGCGCACAATTTTCCCAAGGACAATCAAAGGTCAGTACTAGTCTTCATAATAAGGAGAGGGATAACAAGTTCTTACCACTGGACGAATATCAACTCCAGGACTCACACGCTTCGTTATACGTACCCTCTTTATTTCATCTGGCCCAGTTTCTGAGGGCTGTGTGTCCTCTACCTGAACAACTGCGTCAGCTCCATCAGGTATTGGACCTACAGAAAGCATAAGTTCATATGACGACCCAATAAGAATATGTATTCATGTATAGGAACCTGTACTTGCATATCAAAGATGAAAACTAAAACCTAACTTATCCGGACTGGGGAGAACTGCCATCAAAATCAGGAAAATGAAAAATGGTTCAAAAAATCTTCTCAAGAAAATGGTTAAAAAACGAACAAAGTAGCAAGAATCTTCTTGCATTTATAAATTTCATGAAAATGGAACTACCTGTCAGCACCTCAGACAATGATGAACCTAAAGTAACTTCACATGATTCGTATAGAACTAACATGACCTACACCACACTGACATGATTGACAAATCCTAAATCCGTTATCCCACAGGTGAAGTAAACTAACAATTTTATCAGGAAAAAAAGTTGCATTTTAGTTCTAGTAGATGAAATTGGCAATTTATTATCAGCTGCTAACGAGTACATCACTTACCCCCTGTTGTTACGTAAGCAACGGTTCCAGATGTCACTGTTATCCCGATTCCATCGTTTCCAGCTCTTGATTCAGTAATGACAGGATAGTCACCTGGTCCATCTGAAGAGACAACAGCATATCCATCCTGAATCACACAAACATCACATGAAGCATAAACTACAGAGAACTTAAAAACAAACGAATGTAAGGTGAAACAGTTATCTCCTTGGACAACATGATCATGTGACTCGTTTTCCAGCACCATCACTAGCCCATAAAATCAAAATAAGATAACCCACCGAATTTTAGAGCAAACAAATAAACAATACTATAAACTTTACAAGAAACATGTAATTAAATTACCACCCATTCTTGAAGGTGTACACAAACAAAGCTGAGCCAATTATCAAAAGTTTAAGTTTGTTTAACACACGAGCGAGCTCCAGCTCGAGCTCGTGTGTTTAACAAATGAACTAACTTTTATGTTCGAGCTCCCTTCATTAATCTACGCTCGAGCTCGATCTGAGCTCAAAACGAGCTCACCTCCATATAAATTCACGAATCTAAACGAACATATACGAGCCAACCTCATTTTTGTTCGCTTAATAAACAAACATACGCGAGCTTATACGAGCCAAACTCTGCCTCTGTTTATGTACACCATGACCCACTTTAAACACAGTTACACAGGGAACAAAGATGCAATGAATTCAAATGCGCATACATACAGAGAAAAAAACCAAATTCTTTGTCAAAATATAAACAATTAAAAGACAGATTCTCACCTTGATGGAGGCAGGATAAGGGGGGAGAGGATCAGGGGCAATGATGTCCTCAGCCAAGATTTTACCAAGAGCATCATGGATTCCAACTGTGATTGCTTGCAGCCTCTGGGAAACTCTCAGTATTATCTCCACAGCCTCTTCTGCTGGAATCATCGTCTTCAATAGTTGAAGATTTTGAAGTAGAGAAGTCAGCTCATAGAAGCTAATCTACTACGAGGGGGCAAAGAAGATTATGGAAATTATTATACTGCTACAAGAAAAAAGTTGTGATTTTTATACAGGAGACTGAGGTAAGACAGCGCCGGTTGACGGTTTCAACAGTTTATGTCCTTTGACGGCGAGGTGGAGGCAGGTTTCGGATGGTGTGATTTTCACACGTGTCTTCCCACGTGGATATTTGGAAAGTTTTTATATGCACCCATTATACGTGGAGTTAAGTGATGTTGTATTATTTGTATTTAAATAGATTTAAAATGTTAGTTCAGGAGATTTAAATTTCATGATCAAAGTCAACCATTGGAATAAGACAAAGTTTGGCAATATCTTCTTCCGAAAAAACAAGTGTATCAGAAGACTTAAGAACATATGTAATGATAAATATAAAAATTCATGTCTAAAATGGATTGGCCCACGTAAAAAATTGATGTGGCATACATCCATTTTCATAATGCCAAAAACTGTGGTAATGGCATGAGTGGTATTAGAGAGACTTTTCATGTCCCTTCTGTTTATAGAAAGATTAAACCATAACCTTGAGGGTCCTCGTTCGTCCGATCCCACAGAATAAGTGGAAATATTAATCGGGATCTAACAGCTCAGAGTCGAGGGCTGTCTTTTTACTAAGAAAATGAAAGAAGTCGTCCCTTCTGTTTATAGAAGCCATAGGAGACGGAAGTAAATAAAATGATGAAAAAAAAAGGCACTCCCAATTTATTATTATACCCACTTTCTACTTTTACTTTTTGTCACCGAAAACGGCTCAATAGATGAGCCATTACATATGCTCTAAAGGGATTCAAGAATCTCTGTCTAAATACCCATCATCATATTTGGTGCAATTGGAAAAAAAAAACTTATAAAAAAGTACAATGTGATCTTGCTGCAAGAGGAAAATTTTTGACATCAACGTTCGCATTTTCATTGGCTAGTGGAGGGCGAACGAAATACCCATTATTATCATTTAGCAACTCTAAAAAGGAAGCAAAGAGTAAAAGTCACCTCCCTGAAAAGACTCGACGGAACTTGGAGCGTAGATGATTCTGAAATTCATGAGATGATGCGGTAATACTTTATCGGATTATATTCGAATGAAGAAGACCACTATATATGTCAATGTGAAGTGAATTTGCCCACTCTCTGCGAGAATGATATTCAGCATCTCAACAGGCTGGTCTGCGAGAAAGAAATTAAAGACGCATGCTTCGATATGGATACGTATAAAGTAGCAGGCCCTGATGGCCTGCCTCCAATATTTATTTAAAAATGTTGGGGAACTATTGGAGACTTTGTGGTGAGGTTTGTTAAAACAGCTTTTGAGTCAGCCACTTTTCCAGGCGAGATGAATGAAGTATTGATCACACTAATTCCAAAGACGATGCATCCTGAAACCCCTGCACAATTTTGAAAGGATGCAGGTTCTTAGATCTAAAGGAGTTAGATCTATGCGCAGCGGATGGATCACGATTTATATGACACAATTCATAATTAAAGGACTTAAACTACTACAAGGGGGTTAAGATCATGTTACCAATAGTAGGAAGAGAAGCCAAGATCTTCCGATGTGTTCTCCAAACGGCGGTTGGTGGACACCCTTCTTGATACACGAACCTCCTTGATATGCAACACCAAGAAAAACTTGGAGTTTTTCTTCTTCTAAAAACCCAAGACAAGAAAACTAATTTTTTTCTCTCTTTTACAAGTGTGGTGGTCGAATTTATCAATTTCCAATTACCCTTGGAATAACTCTCCTTTTATAGGAGAGTAAATCATTGGTCTCCAAGTTTTAATTAATTAAATAAACAATTAATTAAACAAAATAAAAAGATATTTTCCTTAATGACTAATTGTGACATGTATTGACCAATAGGAAATCAAATAACAAGTCATCCAACCAATCATATAACAAGAATATCTTTTATTTTCCATAACACAAGAAAATCAATTCTTGTGCTAAAAGAGACTCAAAATTGGCGCCACACTTAGGGTTTCCAAGCCCACATAAAATGTCTTTTATGTGTATTATATTATTTAGCCCAACTAAATAATATCCATGCATATCAATTAATTAGCCCAGCCAATTAATTATCACTGAGGCCCAAATAACAAGATTATTAGTCCGAATTACAGAAGCCACATCGGGGACCATGGACCTAAAACCAGTAGCTCCAATAATTAATTATTCATCGAACAGAATAAGTACATTAATTATTAATTCCGGGATTACGCCACCATAAACCCGAAACCGAACTCTACCGATTATAGATGTATACTTATACTCAACCCATAAAGTGAATAAGCGTCCATTGATATAATCACTACATACGGATTAACCCTCCATGCATCGTCCATTCGAGTGGGAAGTCTCCGTGAACTCGACTCGAATATCTTATCATTATTTACCATCAACCCCCGATCAATTAGTACACATATCCGACTAGTAGCTAATTAGTCAAATGTGAACTCCCGGGATCGATCACTTTCTTAGGGCTAACAAATAAGGGGATCGTCTCTCTACTTCCCGCGGGAAGGAATGGATTCCATGTCCGTGAAAATCGAACTACTCACTCATCGGAGATAGTGCCAATGAGAAGTGGCTTGGAACACATATCTAAGTGAACCGTAACTAACACATCAAACACTACCCCGAGACAAGCGGACACCCGTGATCACCTCGGGATTAAGGTTGATCAATATATGATCATCTAATGATTTAATAAGATTCCTCGATTACGGAATTATACCGAGAAATACGATTAAATCGGTCCAAATCCTATATGAATGCCATCATATATAAATGCCCCACGTAGGTACCTCTACCGACAAACCGGATAAGACTATCACACCCTAAGGTGTTATGGGTGCATTATTGGTGTTTTAATCAAGAGACCCTAAACTCGATTAAGTTCACCACGGACTAACGCTTTAAGTATATCACCACTAACTCAATCCTCACGTGTAATCCATACACCGAGTTAAGTGGTTACATACGATATACTTAGGGTTTGCGACGGTGTATTACTTTACAAGCACAAAGCAAGTAATAAGGTGAGATAAATTATGTCATCCATTAAAAATAATTACACAAATTGTCTTTCGGGCACTACACCTAACAATCTCCCCACTTGCACGAAATGACAAGCAACGATTGTTTTTAGAGCACACCCTTTCTCATCTTATTCACAACACTCTCCCACTTGCTCTAAAAGCGAGATGAGACATATCCATCAATGCCGTACCCTCCAAGCACTCGACTTGGTACACCGATTAGCTAGGTTGTCGACTCGAGACGATCTTTAGGATTGAAACGTTGTCGGTCCTTCCAATCGAGCGATGACTCTCTCTCAATATGCTTTTGACTTCTTGTGACCGAGAAGATCCTTCTAAGCTATCTCTTCACCGTTTTTTCACATTGAAGTGATATCGGCTTATCGACCCGGAATTACTCCCGGACCAAAAAGGAAATTCTAAGCACTATGAGTAAACACCGAGCCCGAGATCAACTTAATGATCATCCTTAATCGACTACAAGTCGAATCGGTGTAGTCAACCATATTCAAGTTTGCACCCGAATATACAAGCATATGATTCCTCGTTCTCTAACGATACTTGAGGACGTACTAAACCGCTACTTATTGCTTGAATCCAAGATTCAACCGCAATTGACTCGTTTTAAGCCGACTTGCCCTTATCCCGGAGAGACTCTATCCCATTTTCTCTTTATCCGAAGATTTGGAGAATCATTCCTGAGAAGTAGGGTAGGACTACTCTCGATGAATGCTGCAACCGTATATGCATAATCATCTTATTCAATAAGAAATTTCGGCCTATAGCGCTGGGAAATGTAGTCATCAAAATTATCACGAAAGTGTTAGCAAATCGTCTTCAGTGTGTCATTGGCAGCCTTGTGAGTACTACGCAAAATGCCTTTATACCGGGGAGGGGAAGTTCAGGAAATATTATACTAGCCCAAGAGTTGATTCATGCCCTGCATACGAAAAAATAAGGCAAAATGGGATTTATGGCCATTAAAGTCGACCTCGAAAAGGCGTACGATCGTGTGAAATGGAAATTCCTTCAAAATGTCATCAAAAAAGAGGGTATCTCGGATCATTTGCAGAATCTCCTTATGCATTGTATTTCTTCCACCAAACTGTCGGTACTTTGGAATGGAGAAAAACTTGAAGCATTCCCTCCTAGTAGGGGGCTCCGCCAAGGGGATCCTATTGCACCATATTTGTTCATATTATGTATGGAAGTGTTGAGTACAAAAATCCAACATGCGGTGACCCAAGGGAGATGGAAACCATTCAAACTCTCACGACAAAGGCCACCTACCTCCCATATATTTTTTGCGGATGACTTACTTTTATTCGGGGAAGCAACACAGACCCAAGCAAAGATCATGGAAGAGGTACCTGCAGATTTTTGTACTTGCTAGGCAGAAGATTAATACATCAAAATCCCGATTCTATACATCCCAAAATGTGGGACACAATATGATAATGTCTTTGTCCCAATGCCTCCAAATGAGCTACACAAGTGACTTGGGGAATTATTAGGGGGTACCCCTACTACATGGCCGAAAACGAATCTCCCACTTCGTGCATCTCGAAGAGAAAATGAAAAACAAGTTGTCAAATTGGAAGTCGAAGACCCTCTCCCGGGCAGGTAAAAGCGTCCTTATCCAAAGTTCTCTTGCTACACAACCGTTCTACACCTTACAGACCAATTTGCTTCCAGCTATGACTCTAAATACACTTGAAAAGGTGTGTAGACAATTCTTTTGGGGTGATGAGGAGACCGGACGTAAGATGCACACCATTTTTTGGAGTATTCTATGCCAGTCGAAGCAAGCTGGGGGATTAGGGTTCAAAAAGCTCTACGAAATGAATATAGCCTTCCTAGGGAAGCTGGTGTGAGAGTTGATCATGCAAAAAGAAGCTCTGTGGGTCAAAGCCTTATCTCACAAATATAAGGAATTATCTACTATACCTAAGTCATGATGTTCCCCAATATGGAGGGGTATATGTAGGGCCTATACGCAATTAAAAGGAGGGTTGGATGATACCAACCAAGGATTTACTTGGAAAGAAAAGCCTAGAGGCAAATATACCGTGGCCTCTGGATATGCTTTGATGACTTCCACTACTGAGTATACTGGGATGGAGGATGTCTGGAAAAGGATCTGGGACTTGAAAGGCCCAACCAGGACCAGCTATTTATTGTGGACTATTGCACATGAAGCCTTACTAGTTGATATGATGCTATTCTCCAGTTCACTTTGTGGCTGATCCGATTTGCGGCATATGTGATGAGGCAAGTGAGACCACCCTACATGCTTTGCGAGACTTCAATTGGGCAAAGGAAATCTGGCGTCAGTGTGTACCTGCGGAAAATCGAAGACAATTCATTGGTGTCACAAATGCAGTGGACTGGCTGCATTTGAACTTGTCAGCTAATAGGAGCAATTTCTTTGGGACCACGAGGTGGAGATATACGTGGAGTGAGGCAATCTATGGTATCTGGATGTGGAGAAATAACCTCAAGCATGGCCATGACGAGGCCAGACCCCCCCCACCTTATGTTTTTGTTTCGAAAATAGTAGAACGAGCAAGAAATCTCAGACTTGCCTTGTGTATAGAATAATGGCTTTTTTGCAAATACCTTTGTAAACCTACTGTTTTTTTGCCCCGTCAAGGGCTATTGATAAAGTGATCCCTTTACTATAAGAAAAAGCGTGGTTCAGATTTGTTTATGAATTAAGTCTCCACAAATGAAGACATCATGCAATAATTTTCCGGATATTACACATGCATAAGACATCTGCACCGTCAAGTTTCATTGTGGCTCGATGTGTATTTAGGCCACAGTTTGAACATTGTTTTTATCGAGTGACGAACCTCGACCTCTCAAACTTCTGAGCACACTCAACTTTTATTATTGATGTAGCTTTCGAAACAACTAGACCTCAAGACCTCTAGTCACGCAGAACACGCACTTGCAACTGTTTTCTTGATAGATGGTATCGCATCTTTGCAACGAGATAAAGGTTTCTCACATTCGTGCTACGTGGTTTAATCCTGATTTCAAATAAGCAGTCAACTAATGGTGCGATTGTTTTCAATACATACTCACTATTGTTTTGAGTAACTTGTAGGTGGCTTAAGAACCTTATGTAGCCTTATGAGGCATCAAATTCTCACAAGTGCAACACACATCCCGACATCACCTATCTCGACACCCTACCTTGTTAGAATCGGGTACGATATGTGTTACAATAAGATTTTCCCCAAAATCCCCCTTGGCCGAAAAAATTTCTTCTTTCCCTCTCTAAGAGGTGAAGTCAAAAATTACATTGTGTATAAGGCTTGGGAGAACTCTCTTTATATAGGAGAGTAAAACTTAGCCTCCAAGGATTTAATAATTAATACAAAATCAATTATAATAATCCTATTAAATAAAAGATAATCCCATAATATTCTAGAACAAATCTAGAATAATATTTATCTTTATTTCTTTCCATAAATATTTATCCAATAAATATTTTATGCGCGTCTTTATTAATCCACAAGAAACTAACTCTTGTTCCAAAAATAAGGCATGAGGCGAAAATTACATGCATTGACCTAGTCAATATTAATTTTTCCATTACACAATAATTGGGCCAAGATTATGGAAAATGTCTTTTCCACATATTTAATTATTTAGCCCAACTAATTTAATAGTCCACTAAACAATTAATTCACATATCGTTTTAATAAAGTCCAACAAGAACTAAATTAATATTATTAGGATTCGACGTCCGAGAATAGCTATGCTATATTAGGAGGCACGTCGGGGACCATGGACTAATAATCAGCGGCTCCAATAAATCAAATAAATAATTATCTTACGAACAGAATAATTATATTTGATAAATCAATCACGGGAATATGCCACCATAATCCCGTGACTGCACTCCTCCGATTATGAGATTATATTTATCTCTTCATGAGAATGATAATAAGCGTCCATTGATATAATCATTACATATGGATTAATCCTCCATAGATTGTTCATTCTAAATCGGGAAGTTACCGTTAACCCTTTTTAGAACCTCTTATCCTTATTTACCATTAACCCCCTAGTGATCAATTAATTCATACAACTCACTTTGGTGATCAATCGGTGTGATATGAACTCGCGCGATCGATCGGTTTAGGATTAACAAATAAGGGAACTGTCTATCTACTTCCATAAATGGAAGGAATGGATTCCGTATCCGTGATAACACGGACTAATGAGAATAAATATAACAAATAAAAATAACAACAATTTACTCGTGTAATCAATCAAATATTACAAGTACAACTATGTAAAGAATTAAATCGAAATAAAAAAACTCAAACCGAGGCGAGTGAAAACACTATGTCCTTAAGACAATTTGCTCCGGTATAATGCCCACAGTGCTAGCAATTGTCTCCCAGGATGCAACGGTTTTACCTGTTCGATGTGGTGACACTTCAAACTTCGAACAGACGGCGAACTCTTCGTGTGTCCCAACATTCTCTTCTACTTACACAAATGCAAACTACAACTCTATATGCATATGAAGTGTTTTGTATTCATTTGTATTCTAATTTTCATCCATATAGCCTTTCCACTCATGTAGGTAATTTATAGAATGTAAAAGAAAACTGCCCATTTAGTGCCACTATCCATGAAGTAATCCATTTATGGCCACTAACCCATGATTTTTTTATCAATTAAAACTACTTAGCCCACTATACTAGAATAATAGTCACTACTCATCCATGTTTAATAAGCATTAAATGGCTATTTTCCCCAACAATCCCCCACAAGAATGGACATTAATGCAAATGAAAATGCAGACCGTGAAGAGAATTCAGACGGAAAAATATACATCAGGAGAGGTAGCTTCTGGCTTTGAACATGCCTTAGTGAAGTACTATCGGATTTACTCGGCTAATCAATGAACTATGCCTTGAACTATTCAGCCTTTATTGTAAACCAAGACTATAGCACTCACACAATATTTCCCCTAATACCGGTTTTTGGTTCTCATGGTTGTGTTCATTTTGGCCCTAAACAACCCTGGTTTCAGAAAGTGTTATAGAGAATTCAGCCTTCAAATTCTCATAGAAGTGGCCCCACTTCACACTTACATAGGTGATCTTCCATCAAGAGTATTCTGTCATACCCCACTTGGATTATCCAAGATATATGAATCATTAAAAGTTTTCACTTAACCTTAACCCATTGCAAACATCACTTTTATTCTCAGAATTGGTAAGTGCTCACTGAACCTTCGTAACTTAGTTGTCTCTTTTGAACCATGATCTTGGGATCTCCAGTCAACATGGTTGGGTTACCATTACAAATATCCTATCGTCTAGGCTTTAGTCCCATTCTGGTTGTCAGTATTGACACCTGATCTCTAGTTAAACACTTCGCAAGCGGATCCGTTAGATTCCTTTCATTTTACATAATCGATGGAAATCACCCCGTTGGAGATCAACTATTTAATGATATTGACTACTTGTGAACCTACTCGGCTTATTCACAACACATGTTAAGTCTAGCCGTGTACAATTCATTATGTACATCAGACTCCACATCACATGCATATACTTCGGCTCAAAAACTGGTTCACCCTAGTCATCTTCTACCATATAGGTTAGATAATCAGAACTAAATGACATTGAAGGCCTAGCCCGCTTGTTGCGATGCAGCTCCTCAATTTATTGAGTTTTATTTCCAACAGACTCATTAGTCCACTTATTGGAACTTGAATCCTCTTTGACTTTGTCTTTGCATGAAAAGACAACTTCAAAGAACACAAAATTTCTTGACAAAATGATGACATTTTCATGTACTTCAGGTATGTCATCGTGTGCACCAAAAATTGATATGCACTAATGTTATTCGCATATCTCACAAATATGCAATCAATCGTTTTAGGCCTGATTTATTGGGCTTAGGTAGTTCTACCTTTACCCAACACCCCCACACTTTCAAGTCTTCACAGGCAGACTTGTAGCCATTCCACATCTCATATGGGGTCTTATCCATCTCAGGGGCGGATCCAGCATGGTAGGGGTGGGGTGCATGTACCCCACTCAAATTTCCGGACGAAGTTACTAATATACCCCTCTAATAATATAAAAAATTTGTATATATATTATTTCAGATAATTCTTAGTGTAATTTATCATTTAGCTCAATTTGTTGGAAGCTTGAATACATATTCTAAGTTCATGGGTTCAAAACTTGACTTTTGCATTTTTTTCAACTTTTTTTTTTGCATTTGGCCCCCACTGAAAAAACTTTATGGCTCCGCCACTAATCCATCTTCTTTGATGGAATTTATTCAAGAATGACATTGCCGAGAGAATCGCTTCCCCCACAAGTTCTAGGATAAACCCGAACTTATCAACATAGCATTCATCATCTCGTTTAGAGTTTGGCTATTGCATTTAGCAATACCGTTCGAGAGAGGTGTGTATGGTGTATTTGTTTGATGAATGATGCCGGTGCCTGGTGAGAGTCAACTTTCGGTGCATGTTTCAACCCCCGTTTACGGCATTTTTGGTCCATTCCGGGTAGTTTTAGACCATATTTAAGGCAAAAATCACATTGCACATCCACCATGAGGTAAACCGTCATCTAGATGGAAAACCTCGGCATTTTACGATGTTTTGACCCTCATTCGAGCCCTAGTTATCTTGCGGAGTTATTCTCGGTTTGTGTTAGATGTTGTACCGCAGGATGCAGGTGTTCGTAAGCCCCGGAGATTAGGCATGGAGTGTATAAAGATGAAACCAATGGTTGGAGATAGAAGAAAATAGAGAAAATTGAAGAAATTGGAGCCTAGAAGTGTTCAGCGCACGCCAAAAGGGTTGGGGGCACGCCAAAAATCAAGCAGAGACCACAACTAGTCACAGAACAAGTCTGGGGCGCGCCAAAAGGTTTGGGGCGCGCCAAGTTGGAACAGAGACATCCCAGAATCCCAGAATTAGTTTTGGGGAGAGCCAAAAGCACTTTTCCTGCACATTTCTGGAGCATATAAATACTCTGTACACAGATTTTTAACAGAACTTCTACACACTTTTACACTTTCATACTTACACCTTTTCCTCGCTAGGTCGATTTCTTCCCCTTTTCTTCCCTATATTCACTCTTACACCATATTTTACTTAAATTAAGCATAATTTAGCTTAGATTCTAGCTCAACTATCTTTAATTTTGCATTTTGGACCTTCTTCCTCACCAATTGACATGAGTGTTAATGAAGCTTGATGTAAATCCAACTTTCTGCGATTTTGGTAATTGATAGCATTCCTTTCTTGTTTTATGGCTTTAATTCTTGTTTTGATTGTTATTTCTTGTTTTATTATGAGTAGCTAAACATCTACATACTAAATCATGTGAAAGTTGAAGAAATCCCCCTATAATTGATGAAATTGGGAATGGGTAGTGTTTAATTGATGTTGTATCGATGAATTCATGTCTTAAAACTTGTTCTTAATGCTTGAATTAGACTGTACACCTAGTTAATGAACTCACACACCACTTTTATAAATGTATGTTACGAAGGGGGTGTGGAAAAAGGGGTTTTAAGATCATTTATTATAATCAACTGAGTTGTTTAGATTGATTAGGGAGTGAGGTTCAATCGGTTGTGAAATCGAGCAACTCTAGCACGTTAATCTTGTTTCGGTCAATTAAATCCTTAAAGGCGGACTGTTGAACCGGGCAAAGGGTGTTTGATTGTTGCATGGCGTCTTACATTAGCTTAGGAGTTTGCACCCATGAATGAGTCGATATAAGTTTACACTAGCTTAGGAGCTTATTCCCACACCTCATCTGTGAGCTTGCCCGTGGTGTCCAAGTTCCTATATATGATGATGATTGGTGGGAAGAAATCGGGCTGGATTGTTCGACATAGTCCCTTAGCACGTCCTATCCGTTCACCCTCAGGCACCCCTTCTTCCTTCATGGCTCCGAGGCCACCCCGTAGCTGATCTTCTGCACCACCCTCCTCTCACTCTTTCCACTTTTGAGAGGCACATGTATACTGCTACCGACACACAAAGCGAGTGGGCGGAGGATCAGAGGCTCGTCCTTTCTAGTATTGTCCAGGCCCTGCGAGTTACTGGTGGCCCTTCTGTCAAGGATATCCTCCGTGACCCTGCTGCTTCTTATGTTTATCCTAGAGAGCTAGATACATTCATCACCAGGGCTGGTTTTCTTGATGGGGGAGCTAGGGAGGGTGAGACTCGTGAGGGCGGTGAGGGTGATGATGATAGTGGTGATGGTTCAGAGGAGAGTGATGACGAGGCTGCAGATTCTGTTGATGGTAGTTCTTCAGAGGGAGATGAGGAGGTTGTAGTCACGTCAGCTCATGGTACAGGTAGCACAGATGTGGTGGTTGATGCATATGTAGGTTCGATGACTGCTGCAGGGGATCGCCGGTTCAAGAGTTGCCCAGACACCGGCTTCCGCTGCTCCAGAGTCCTCCACGGATCCAGCTGTCGAGTACTTGCTCGATGAACCGAGTCAGGACTAGGTCTAGGAGTTTATTTTTCACACAATTTTTTTTTTACGTTTCAACTAGTACTGAGTCTGTTGCTTTTGGTTATTTTGGAGCTGTAAACCCTCACGGACACTTGACTCTTTCTTTCTTCTATCCTTTGTACTGTACTTGGATTGGTATCACTTTGGCCCATTTTGGCCTTTATTTTATGCATGGATGTTTGTTTCGCATATTCCTCTATTTTCATCTCATGTGATCCGAGTTTGGTACCTTTGGTTTCATATGCTAGCGTCTGTGACATTGCACTTTTGATTAGATCTCGATATCTGTTGCTTGTTTTGGAGCACGCGGGTTGTACCCTGTGCGTGCGTTTCTTGGTTTTTCTCTCTTGCTTCAGATACTCGATGATGGAGCTCGTGGATATGTCCTATGCACTATTTCACGCCTTTCTGCTGGGTTAAGTTAAGCCTTATTTCCTTTTTCATTCACACACTGAGGACAGTGTTGCATTTCAAGTGTGGGGTGGTAGGCTTAGTTATTGATATGCATTTCGTTGTTCTTTTTGAGCCATTGTGTTGTATGCTTATCGTTTGGTCACTTCTTTAGTAAAATTGAGCAATTTTTAAAATTTCCAAGGTTTTGATATTGCATTCGTATGTTGAGTCTTCACATTGATAGGGTAAATGGTTTAATGAATGTTTAAATGCATGTTACTTGGCTTACTACCTTATCTTGGAGACGGGATTTTCATGCACGTATAGCTTTGACTTCATAAACCATGGTGACTAGTGACCGATTATGGTAGACTTAGGCACAATCTGGCTACCTAAAACTCATACCATTAACTTCGAGACGAAATAGAAAGGCCGACCTTGGTAGAGTTTGGGATGACAGTTATGGCATTTCTTTGACCTAACCAGATCCAAATAGCCATCCCATGACATATTCCACAGTAGCCCTTCTAAGCCTTGGTAGGATGGTTAGACCCCATCCGACACTTAGCCATTCGTATTTAGCCCGTAATTTCCCGACCCCCAAGCCTTATTTGTGGTCTACATTCCCTTGAACACCCTACTAGTTAAGCTTAATCTTTTCACTTCGAGCACACTTGCTATTTCACAGAGGAGTTGGTTTGTACGAGCTATTTCACGATTTTGAGGGTAGGAGCTCATTTTTATATAGTATGTACGTGATGGCCTTTGACTCAAACATATTTAAATTGTATAATGCAGCTTTCTAAATTCAAAAAAAAAAGTTTCTTGAAAAAAAAAGAGTCAAAGGAAAATGAAATCAATCAAAGAGAGCTTGCAATAAAGTCAATAAAAGTGTAATGAAGGTTGAGTCAAAGAAAGCCAAGTGTTTTAAGACCCGCGTTTTGATTTGTTATATGATGTTGGTGTTTGGGATGAGTCATTGGTATAGAAACATGATTCTTTCACATTTTAGCCTCGTTACACTTGAGACATAGTGCGATATGGCATTTTATTTAATGAATCATGTTTCTAGGCTCGTTGTGAGCTAGCTAGAAGAGGGTAGAGCTAGCTATGGTTGTTTTGTTACACCCCATGATTAAGCTTGCTCGTTTTGTCTCTTTCTTGGTTATTCCCCATAAATTCCCTTCGTTTAGCCCCGCCCCTAGCCAACACGAGTGAACCTAATCATTTCAAGTATTCTTGCTTTGAAACCATACCAAACCACACCAAAATTCTTTCAATTCTTTCTGTACTCATTTATAAACAACAACAACCTTAACATCATACTCTTATGTATTCAAACATCCTTCTTTGACTCTTTCTTTTTCAACTTTATTCAAACTTCTTCTTTCTTCTCTTTTTCATTGCCTTTCATTTTTTTCTTCTCTTTTTTTTTTCTTTTTTTTTCCGAACCACAAGCCTCACAATACATTCCTCGAGCTCCTCCCCTTCATATACTAGCTCGCACTCACTAACACCTCTCGAAGCACGCACCAACTCCCACCCCACACTTGCTTCAGCAAGTGTGTCTAAAGCAACGATAAGTCCACTCGCAAGGTGATCAAAGGAAACGTGACCAATAAAAAGGCTTAGGGTTAGGGTAATACAGGCTAAGTAACCAAATGGCTCATTTCGGACGGTGATCAGACCGTCCTATCAAGGCTTAGAGGGGTTACGAGGGAAAAATGTTGGGATTTTGGCTTATTTGGCTCTGGCTAAGTCAAAGAAGCGCCATAACTCTCATCCCGTATCCGGCCTAGGTTAACCTTTCTATTTCGCCTCGAAACTAGTGGTACAAGTGCGTATAACAACCAGACTAAGTGCAACCAAGGTCTACGTGTGATAAAAAGAGTTCGTATCGTGACAAAATAAAATTGCCCGGCATACATTACTCATCTACTAAGACATCTACCAAATCCATTATGAGAAGCATGCATATAACGCGGTGTCAAATCATGAAAAGTTTTAAAATTTTAAGCCACGAACTGACTCGAAAACGGACATTAACTAAGCATATCACAATTAATGGCACATTTATCAATCGAAACAATAAAGCTAAGTCGTATCCACCCCCCACTTCGAATGAAGCACTGTCCTCAGTGTGTGAATGAGATAGAAAAGGAGACTTAGCTTTAGACCCGGCAGAAAGGCGCTATCGAATCCCGTAACAGCCGTGAGAAAACACGACCCCAATCCATATACCAAACAAAAACAACCATAGCAAAGCATGCACGGGACATGGTCCTCGTGCCAAAATATCGGGTAGGGAAAAGGAATAACAAGAAAACGGCCCTGTCATGTCAGAAAATTCGATATGCAAGTGTAAAGCACACGGTGGATTGCTATAGATGGATAACTGACCCAAGCGGGTAAAGCACAGAATTTTCGATCCCTTTTGCTTCTAACCTTCATTTCAACACAATTTATTATCAAACCTCAGAAAAACTCAGATAGTGGTGGGTTGCCTCCCACCGAGCGCCTTTGTTTTACGTCGTTGGCTCGACCAGATGACGCTCAACTGACGCAACTCAAAACAACCTCAAATAACATACCAAATAAGCACATAGCATGTCAACCAAATTCAGCATTCATAAGTCTGAGCATGCCCAATGATATACCTAGTGCAAACATCAAAAGATTCGAACTAGTGAACGGCTTACCTCTTGCAATTTGTGCCGCTTTCTTCTGCCACCTCAAACTTTCTTTCTTTTCCAGCTTTTTAGATGGCTTCCCTTTTGGTTTCTGATGATCAGGCGGTTTATTAATCCGCAACTTCCCCAGCTTTGGGATCACCGGTGCAACGGGCGATTCTGATTTACTCTTCGTTTTGATCTTGCCCTGATCGACGACCTCTCGTACTTTCACCGCGTCTCCTTTCAACGAACTATGACTGTCCTGCATGTCAGGACGCACCACAACACAAGAAAACAAAGATTCTGTGGATAAACATTCATCAGCTATAGCATTTGGACCTATATCCTTGTAAACATTTAAACGCTCTCTCTCGCCCCCAACTCCAAACGAAATATCTCCACTCTTTACTCCTATCTGAGCATCACTAATGGTCAAAAAGGGACGACCTAACAGGACAGAGGTCCTAGAGTCCATCTCCATGTCAAGAATCACAAAATCCACAGGAAACACGAACTTGCCTACCTGAACTAGAACATCTTCAGCTACCCCCAACGGTTTCCTCACCGACCTATCAGCCATTTGTAGGGTCATTCCCGTAGGCTCTAAATCACCTAACCCTAAATTTTCATATAAAGCCTTAGGCATCAAGCTCACAGAAGCTCCTAAATCACATAAAACATTTTCAATTACAGTATTGCCTATGGTGATAGGAATGGTGAAACCTCCTCTATCTCTCATCTTAGGGGGAATTTTACTGTCATAAACCGCCGAACACTCATCCCTCGCCTTAACTACCTTACCCATTTTCTCTCTACCGGCCAACATCCCTTTCAAACACTTAAAATACTCGTGCACACTAGCAATCGCCTCTAACAGGGGGACATTGATCTCTACCTTCCTAAGAATGTCAAGGAACCTATGCTGATTTTCAGTAAGAACTGGCTTCTTAGGGCCTTTAGGTGGGTAAGGCAACGTATTCTCATCAAAATCAAGAGGGGGCGGGGGCATAAAGTCATGTTTACCTCGAGCTTTTGGCCTGGGAGGGCCAGATGTAGCTTCTTGTCTTGTTGCTGACTTGCTCGGTTCCTCCTCTTTTATATCCAAAACTATGAAATCCCGTTTCTCCATTGCTTCAGCTCTCTTGGATTGAGTCGCTTGCTCTCTCTCGGCCTTCTAGTGCCCTCTCTTTCCTAGCAATCGCGAGATCTCTCTTGACAGCAGCTAACTCTCTTCTCATAGCTTCCAACTCAATTTCCATTATCTCTCTCTCTCGCTTGCTTAGTTTCATCCATTTCATCCAAATATTTCTCTCGCTTCGACCCCTCTCTTTGGCCGGTCCACTCCCAATTCTCTACCACTTCTAGTGAATATTGCATTCACTTGTCTCGGGTTCTGCTCAGCATCACTCAAATTCTTCTTCAGTGTGTTTGTGATTTGCCCAACTTGGGTTTCCAAATTCCGAATGGCGGAGTGAGTGGCCGCTTTTTGCTCAACAACATTTTTATTCAATTCAGATACAGTCCTATCCAATCTTTCCAGGATTATCTCAGCGGACGTCTTCCGAGCACCAGAATTGTTCAATTGTTGAGTGTTTTGATTTTTCTGGTGAAGATGAGCATTCAGATGTTGATATGTGCCAGAATTACTGTTTCTGAGTGGCTGATTTGCTTGCTAATTACCCTGCTGGACCTGATTCTGATTCCAGCCTTGACTCTGCCCCCAATTCTGATTCTGCAGTTGCTGTTGTTGTGTTTGAGATTGTTGATTCTGATTATTCTGATAGCTACCTTGGTTCTGATTTTGGTATGAACTCTGATTCTGGGGATTCTGGTTCCAAGATTGGTTATTTGGGCTTTGGTTCTGCATGAACCCTTGGTTCTGATTGTTATTGTTTCGATTCCAATTCTGCCCATGTTGGTTCTGATTCCAGTTACCCCCATTACCTTGTCCAATATAGCTCACATTGTACTGTTGCTGCTCTTCCATGCCATACTCGCACTGCTGGCCCTGCTGGTTATCAAAATTCGAATTCCACTGTTGCTGTTGGCCAAAATCTTGTTGATTATTCTTTACATGTCCCATTGCAAACACATTCTGTTGCTGTTGTTGAGGCAACTGTTGTGGGTAAGTGGACTTCTTTAGTGAAGTACATTGCAAAGCGGAATGGCCACCCCCACACATTTGGCATTGTAATGCCGCCTTTCTCTCTGCCTCCATCCTCTCCATCATTAGTGACATCGCTTTCATCTTCTCGTGCAATGCTTGCTCTCTATCCAAATCGTCTTTCAATGACTTTACAGTTTCCAAGGCGTTTTCTTGTTCTTTCTTGTAGAGCCCCACTGCCCTTCTCCATCTGCCGCATTCTCTATCTGTCTCATGGCTTGTTCCGGCGGCAGATTCATAATATCTCCGCCGCTTGCGGCATTCAGCTTATTTTGGTCCAATGGTTCTAAAGCCCTGAATAATATAATAACTTGCTCCACCGTAGAAAAACCGTGAGGAGGGCATCTCTTCAGTAGACCCCTAAACCTCTCATAAGTCTCTTTTAAGGTCTCTCCCTCGAGACCGTCAAACGAAGAGATTTCTTCTTTTAGATCCAGAATCTTCGCTGGAGGAAAATACTTCTTCAGAAACACTCTCGTTACATCTGCCTAGGTATGCAATGAATCGAACCAATCCTTTGCAACTCCTCTCAGTGCAAACGGGAAAACAATTAGCTTCACCGCCTCGTCACTCACCCCGTTATATTTCATCGTTCCACAAATTTGGAGAAAATGATCAAGAAAGCTGTTTGGGTTCTCAGTTGATTTCCCGTGGAATAGAGCATTGTTCGGAGGATTTTTGCATCACTAAACAAAAACAATTTATAAACCCTAACCTATATGCAAAACTAACTCCTAACCGGCCGAATACCGGGTAATTGCTAGTAAAGCGGGATAAGTAAGGGGTCGATCCACAGGGAATTGGGTTGATGAATCTAATCTTATTAATTCCTTAAATTGTTACTACTAAAACAATACTAAAAACGATAAAGTAAACTGGACAGAGGATTGTTAGTCCAAAGCCAGGAAGGATAAAAGCGAAAACGAAATCTAAACTATGAACTATAAAATAAACATAAAACAAAGATGCATGGGATCAAACAATATACAAACCAAGTGATTTCAATCCAAGTTCATCTCATGATTTTAATTCAATGTTGTGGTTTCACCTTTACACGAGATACAAACTCCTAATTCCTTAGTGAATCCGTTTCTCAAGCTATGAATTCCTAATCCCTTAGTGAATTCAATTATCGATCTCTCCTCTCTCGAATGTTGAGACCAATTTCCATACAAAACGAAGGTGTAGATTCAAGTTAACTCTCGTATTTTAGAATCTAGCAACCTAGATAATTAACCAATTAATTTGTCATGAATTAACGATTAAAGATCCTATCTTTCTATGGTGATCTAGCCTAACAACGACTCTCATCAATGTTAGACAACAATTAGCAACCAATCTCTCGATCTAGTCACACAATAGCATCATAAATCATAGAAAGATACAAAACGAATCAAAGATCATAAAAATAAAAAAAGGATTGAATAAATTAAAAGAATAAACTCACTTAGTTTGGTACAATGGATGATCTCCACGAATCAACAACGAAAAGAAAAGCATCCTAATCTAACCCGGATCACCCGAGCACAAGGCTCGGGTGACCGGCCTTGAGACCTCAGAAAAGCGGCGGCTAGTTGGTGAAATTATGATGTAAAAATTTGTGTATAAAAATCTAATGTAATTAGGGTTGGGGCGATGTGGCTATATATAGAATACTAAGTCGGCTGTGGTTAAGTGGGCCGTGGACGCCCGTCCAAGGTACTGGACGCCCGTCCAGATGCGTTGAACTTTCGAGTCGAGCCGAGTCTTCGTCAGACGCCCGTCCTATGCAATTTTGGACGCCAGTCCACTGAAAATCTGAACATCCTGAATGTAAAAGCTCCTCCTGGACTCTCGTCCAGTATTTATGGACGTCCGTCCTACTGGACGCCAGTTTGATGAATCTGGACGCCACTCCAGCTGGTTCAACACTTGATTTCTTTCCTTATATCTTTTATTCTTCCATAAATCTGATTGATTCCTTTCCACTCGAATTTATCTCTTTAAAAATCATCTTTTCCATCAACAATGTGAATCTACAGTGTAGGAAAAACATACCAAAGCGTAACGATATTCCAAAATAATATAAAATCACAATTTAAGCACATAATTCGTTATGTTTTGCAATTTAACTATTGAAAACACCGCTTGCTCCATATTTCAATTATAAAGCTCGATTTCTATGAAAAACATCCACATCCATTTTGTTCGGAGGATTTTGCATCATTCAAAACAAACAATATTTATAAACCCTAACCTATATGCAAAACTAACTCCTAACCGACCGAATATCGGGTAATTGCTAGTAAAGCGGGATAAGTAAGGGGTCGATCCACAGGGAATTGGGATGTTGAATCTAATCTTATTAATTCCTTAAATTGTTACTACTAAAACAATACTAAAAACGATAAAGTAAACTGGACAGAGGATTGTTAGTCCAAAGCCAGGAAGGATAAAAGCGAAAACGAAATCTAAACTATGAACTATAAAATAAACATAAAACAAAGATGCATGGGATCAAACAATATACAAACCAAGTGATTTCAATCCAAGTTCATCTCATGATTTTAATTCAATGTTGTGATTTCACCTTTACACGAGATACAAACTCCTAATTCCTTAGTGAATCCGTTTCTCAAGCTATGAATTCCTAATCCCTTAGTGAATTCAATTATCGATCTCTCCTCTCTCGAATGTTGAGACCAATTTTCATACAAAACGAAGGTGTAGATTCAAGTTAACTCTCGTATTTTAGAATCTAGCAACCTAGATAATTAACCAATTAATTTGTCACGAATTAACGATTAAAGATCCTATCTTTCTATGGTGATCTAGCCTAACAACGACTCTCATCAACGTTAGACAACAATTAGCAACCAATCTCTCGATCTAGTCACACAATAGCATCATAAATCATAGAAAGATACAAAACGAATCAAAGATCATAAAAATAAAAAAAGGATTGAATAAATTAAAAGAATAAACTCACTTAGTTTGGTACAATGGATGATCTCCATGAATCAACAACGAAAAGAAAAGCATCCTAATCTAACCCGGATCACCCGAGCATAAGGCTCGGGTGACCGGCCTTGAGACCTCAGAAAAGCGGCGGCTGCTTGGTGAAATTCTGATGTAAAAATTTGTGTATAAAAATCTGATGTAATTAGGGTTGGGGCGATGCGGCTATATATAGAATACTAAGTCGGCTGTGGTTAAGTCGGCCGTGGACGCCCGTCCAAGGTACTGGATGCCCGTCCAGATGCGTTGAACTTTCGAGTCGGGCCGAGTCTTCGTCAGACGCCCGTCCTATGCAATTTTGGACGCCACTCCACTGAAAATCTGAACATCCTGAATGTAAAAGCTCCTCCTGGACGCTCGTCCAGTATTTATGGACGTCCGTCCTACTGGACGCCAGTTTGATGAATCTGGACGCCAGTCCAGCTGGTTCAACACTTGATTCTTTTCCTTATATCTTTTATTCTTCCATAAATCTGATTGATTCCTTTCCACTCGAATTTATCTCTTTAAAAATCATCTTTTCCATCAACAATGTGAATCTACAGTGTAGGAAAAACATACCAAAGCGTAACGATATTCCAAAATAATATAAAATCACAATTTAAGCACATAATTCGTTACGTTTTGCAATTTAACTATTGAAAACACCGCTTGCTCCATATTTCAATTATAAAGCTCGATTTCTATGAAAAACATCCACATATGGGGGAAATTGATATAAAACATATCGTTAAAAAACACTATAAATTCACCCTAAACAAGCATGTTCCCTCAACATGTTCAGAATATTTTGCTTGATGTCCATGTTGTTTGCATTAATTGGGGGCACTCTAATTGGATTGTGCCCTATAACCTCTTGTGGGGTGGTAACATAGTCTCGACAGACTCTCGGTCTCTGTACCTGCTGAGCCATCTGTGGCTGATAATTCCCCGCCGTTGTTGCCGCCGATAAACCGCCGCACGGGGGTTGCTGAGGATACGGGTTTTGGAACCCCTGTTGATTCTCCTGTTCCCTTAGCATTTGTAGTACTCTTTCGACTGTAGATTGGTCATACTGCCCGAACTGCTGAGTGTTCTGTTGTTGCAACAGCGGCTGCTGAGTACGCTCAGTGTTCCCTATTCTGTTTACCCCAAGTTGTCTATCACCAGTTCCCAACTGTCCAAACTGTCCACCTCGGTTACTCCCAATTCCGGTTCTCTGAGTGTATTGAGGGTCGATCGTTTGATGGAGTCTCAACCCATCATTCTCCAATTGTTCTATACGATCACGGATTGGGGTCAATTGTAAAGTTGTATCTCTGAGGTTGGATGTACTGCCCGGTGCATTGTGCTCGATTAGGGGCTCTTTGCCATCTCTATGATTCGGTGAATCCTCCATTCCCTCGGAGGATTCTGAAAATGAACTTTCTACTACCCCTTCTTCCTCAAACAAAGGGTTCGGACTGGCAATCAGAGGTTCTCCTCGGCGTTGACTATTTCTATGACGTGCAAAAGCTTCAATTTCTTCAATTGGCTCGATGAGTGGTTCTTTGGAGCTTCGGGTCATTCACTGACAAACAAGAAACAACAAGAAAACAAAATAAAAACGACCTAAGCCCAAGCTTTCGGTCAACTTACAAGATATCAAACGTTACTCCCCGGCAACGGCGCCAAAATTCTTGATAGCAAAATAACTAACCGCTAACCTTAACCGAAAGAGTATCGGGTCAACGGTAGTATAGTGGTCTCAAGGTCGAATCCACAGGGAGTAATGTCTAAGTACCAAAGTCGACTTAGAACTTAGTTCAGGTCAAAATAGTGGTGGAGAGATATTATACTAGTGCAAAAGTAAAGATTATACTAATGGGTTTACTTCTAAGTATTAAAGGGTATAGTCGAACTATGATCCCACGAGCTACTTTTACCCCTAAGGAAAGACTTAACAGGGAGCGTGTTTTAACCGACCTACCTATCAAATGTAGTTTAACGACATCCACGGGTGCCAACTCCTAATTCTAGCGATTAGACTGAACAACTCGATCTAACCACCCTATGTGAAGTTAATTAATTCTCCCTTTAGAAAACCGATTAACCTAACATGATTAAGCTCTGAGTCGCTCGAAAAAACATGACAAACCTCTCGTATTGGAAACGGACCTAACAACTAGGCCGAATCTACGCAACGATCCTAAAACCCCTTATCTCACATCTCACCGCAAAATGCATCTATAAGTTCGATGTGTGTGACAAGAACTAGGTGATCAATCTAATTCAAAGATGTTAAAATAAGTTTTAGGACGTGGATTAATCGTTTAAACAATAATTTACGCACTACACAACTCCCTATCTCATCCCCCTTAGGGTTTTCGCTCGCTTTCACATAATTCGACTACACATGAATTTAGCTACTCATAATTATGCTAATAACAGAATAAAGAATGGAAATTGAACTAAAAGCAATAAATAAAAGAAACATCATTACCATATAACTGCTGAAAATCTGATCCAGAAAGTATGAACAAATAGTTGCACCCAAAAAGTTGAATCTTTGATCTTGTAATGCAAAACTAAGCTATGAAAGATGTGTAGAATCAAAAGAAATTATCTAGGGAATCAAGGGATCAAAGGGTGTTTAATCTATGCTAAAATCTCCCCTGAATCGCCTAAGAAAAGTCTAAAGTCGGCCAAACCTCCGTAGGGGCTGAATGAGCTGCGTATTTATAGATTAGGTCGAAATCTGCTGCTGTCGGTCCCGGACGCCCGTCTGGTCCATGACAGACGCCCGTCCGCCTGGAAAATATGAAGATATTAGGGCTTTGTCTTCATTGGACGGGCGTTCACATTCCTCTGGACGCCCGTCTGGTAACTTATGACTTAAGGCTTTTCGACCCCTGGACGCTCGTCTGTAAACCTGGACGTCCGTCTGTATTAAATGAGCTTCTTGAATCGGGCTGAGCCTACCCAAACGCCCGTCTGGGGGTCTTTTGGACGCCCGTCCAGCCAAAAACATAACTTTCTGAATGAGTGTCAATGCTGTGGACACCCGTCTGGAATGAGCAAACGCCCGTCTGATGTGGCCTTCCTTCAGACGCCCGTCTGAGGTATATCAAACGCCCGTCTGGCTTGTCCTCATCCCAAACTTGGCTTTTCTTCACTTTTTATGCTACATTCGGGCCACGATCACGTCTCATAGTCCAAAACATCGCCTTCCGGGTCCTCGAGTCACCTAAGTCCTGCAATAACATAGACAAACAAACACCACGCATAATTCCGCAAGACAAAAGCGCTCGGAAAAGAGTGAAATATCGCTAAAAAGGCGGAGTTTACCATCGATATGACAGTTTGACTCCCCGTGTATATAATTCTCGATATTACTCTCGAAATGGCCTATATCTACCCAAAACATGCCAATATGGTGATAAACGGGGGTTAAACTGCACACCAAAGTACAGTAAAGTTGACTCCCATCACCTAACGTTACAACCGTGCAAGTCCTACTCGACCTTACTTAGCCTTGGTTGGCCCCGATTAGTGGAGATGCTTATGAAGTATGAGCCTATGGTGTAGTCTTATTGACCTAGCATCCATAATCCAAATCGGTGAACCGTGGTATAATGTAGGAGAAGCTATTCACACACTCACATCCCGTTTGCTTGATAAGGTAGGGTTAAGTTGTATGCATTTACTCATTTACTTCCCGGTTATATTTGATGTGCGATTGACTTGACCTACGCGTGTGACGTTGACTCATTGGATTCTCTTAAAATGATCATTTTACTCGAGGGCGAGCAAACGCTAAGTGGGGGGGGGTGGTTGATAAGAGTCAACTTTGCTATGCTCCGGTGCATGTTTTAACCCCTGTTTACGGCACTTTTGATTCATTCCGGGTAGTTTTAGACCATATTTAAGGCAAAAATCACATTGCACATCCACCATGAGGTAAACCGTCATCTAGATGGAAAACCTCGGCATTTTATGATGTTTTGGCCATCTTCCGAGCCCTAGTTATCTTGCGGAGTTATGCTTGGTTTGTGTTAGATGTTGTACCGCAGGATGCAGGTGTTCGTAAGCCCCGGAGATTAGGCATGGAGCGTATAAAGATGAAACCAATGGTTGGAGATAGAAGAAAATAGAGAAAAGTGAAGAAATTGGAGCCCGAAGGTGTTCAGCGCGCGCCAAAAGGGTTGGGGAACGCCAAAAATCTAGCAGTGACCACAGCTAGTCACAAAACAAGTCTGGGGCGCGCCAAGTTGGAACACAGACATCCCAGAATCCCAGAATCAGTTTTAGGGCGCGCCAAACGCACTTTTCCTGCATATTTCTGGAGCATATAAATACTTTGTACACAAATTTTTAACAGAATTCTACACACTTTTACACTTTCATACTTACACCTTTTACTCTCTAGGTCGATTTCTTCCCCTTTTCTTCCCTAGATTCACTCTTACACATTTTACTTAAATTAAGCATAACTATCTTTAATTTTGCATTTTGGACCTTCTTCCTCACCAATTGACATGGGTGTTGATGAAGCTTGATGTAAAGCCAACTTTCTACAATTTTGGTAATTGATAGCATTTCCTTTCTTGTTTTATGGCTTTAATTCTTGTTTTGATTGTTATTTCTTGTTTTATTATGAGTAGCTAAACATCTACATAGCTAAATCATGTGAAAGTTGAAGAAATCCCCCTCTAATTGATGAAATTGGGAATGGGTAGTGTTTAATTGATGTTGTATCAACGAATTCATGTCTTAAAACTTGTTCTTAATGCTTGAATTAGACTGTACACCTAGTTCATGAACTCATACACCACTTTTATAAATGTATGTTGCGAAGGGGTGTGAGAAAAGGGGTTTTAAGATCATTTCTTATAATCAACTGAGTTGTTTAGATTGATTAGGGAGTGAGGTTCAATCGGTTGTGAAATCGAGCAACTCTAGCGCGTTAATCTTGTTTCAGTCAATTAAATCCTTAAAGGCGGACTGTTGAACCGGGCAAAGGGTGTTTGATTGTTGCATGGGGTCTTACACTAGCTTAGGAGTTTGCACAAATGAATGAGTCGATATAAGTGTTAGGTTGGTAGGTTGGTTTATCCCATTCCCGAGATAATCGATTAGAGGGGAAAAAGTATTCAGTTGGATCGTGGTTTGGCTATGTCTCTCTTTATATCTCTTGTTATCTTTAATTTACATATCGTTTTAGCACAATTGAACTTGAAACATCTTGGTTAACCTAAACTAAATCCGAAGACGACTTTGGTATTCGATAAATTCCTCGTGGGATACGACCTTGCTCGCTACTATAGTACTTCCGACCCGGAACTCTGCCGGTTAAGGTTGGTCGTTACTATTTTGGCCATCAGTGCCTCAGCGAGACTCATGAAACAATACATCATATGCACCACCACGATCACTACGGATACATTAAATCCGTTTGCTATGTTTATTCTCATCTTCATTCTTATATTTCATAAATACCTCAAGGGCCTCGAGTTTGCTCTTTAACAAATAGACATCATTATATCGTGCAAGCGATAACAAAATTATAATCATACTTTTTCAATCATTTCATATTTGCATAGCCTTTAAATCACACAACATGTGCAAATTAAATAAAACAGTCTTACCAGCTTACGTCACATTAGACAACACATTAGGATTCACCTTAGTGTTTTCTTCCATTTTTGTTCAATGAACAGAAGATCGACAAAATTGTAGTATCCAGTTCGTTCGCAAAGAACAATTCAAAATAAAATTATTGGCATTGACCAGCTCATCTGAAAACTGTAGAATATTGATGATATTGATTCTGCAATTTTACTACAAAATTACAGAATTTAGCAGCTGAGATTCTCGACAAATCACAAAAGAGTAAACACTTTACTTGGACCAAGTTCATCTCAAGTAACTTTAGGGTAAAGTTGGTGTTTTTACATATAATGAACTAAACTACGTAGTTTTGGAAAAAGTTAATCAATTGCTAGATGTTTTACACTTTTAAGGTGTGTACTTGAATCATGCATATTTGAGAGAATATTTTTTCAAGTTACTTGAGAGGATCCTATCCACACTTTAAATTACATGCGCTCCCCACCAAATGCAATTTAACTACAAGTATACTATGGTCCACAAACAATTCCAATATTGTTGAGGAGGCACTAGAAAGCATCAGTATATGAAATTAATTTCCCGAATGAGCAATTTGCATTTTGTAAAAATGTTAATTGCTTAAACCAGTCCCTATAAGCCATGTTTTAGAACCCTCGAGCCACGGTTGGATCAATCAATCGGGTCGTAACAAGTCATACGGGTTTCACCCAATTCCACCGGTTCTTCCATTAAACATTAATTTCGTATCGACCCGATAGTTACTAAATTTCGGCACAAAAATGAAGAAAATTTATTTCCATGTTGTAGCTCAGGTGAGTTACTAAACGGTGTTAAAACCAGTGTTCTAAAAATCGCTAGGCGAAGTCGGTACGCTATTGGGGCGTCTAGGGCCTAGGGCGCCGACGGCGCCTAGACGGTTTTAGGGTTTTAAGGGGGTTTAAGGGGTTTTAATGGGTTTTAAGGGTTCTAGGGTTTTAGGGTTTTAAGGGATTTTAAGGGATTACTTGGGAAAACTTAGATGTTCGCCCACATGGAACCATGATTTCCTAGAAGGGCCTAGGAGCGCCTAGAAGCGCTCATAAAATCGCCCAGCACCCCTGTCGCCCAGATGAGATCGCTTAGAGCCAAGTCGAAACGCCTGAGGATCGCCTAGGCGACCGATTTTTGCGTTTTTTAGAACACAGGTTAAAACAAACGCCAGAATTGTAAATTGCAACAATTAGTTAAACAAAAAAATAAAGGCCGAAGAAATCAAAAGCAATGGGGCAATCCAATTGCTTACTAAAAACAATTATTCAATATGATCACATAATATACTCAGGATACTAGGGCCGAGGGCTTAAGCAGTACCAAAGAGAAAACGTTACTACTGCCTAAACTTAGATCAAAACACCCACTGATCGTAGCGGCTTCTAAAATGAAATTGTCTTAAAGATTGTTAGAACCGTGGTACGATATGTGTTAAAATAAATATAACAAATAAAATAACAACAATTTTACTCATGTAATTCATCATATATTACAAGTACAACTATGCAAAGAATTAAATCGAAATAAAAAAACTCAAACCGAGGCGAGTGAAAACACTCGTCCTTAAGACAATTTGCTCCGGTATAATGCCCACGGTGCTAGCAATTGTCTTCTAGGATACAACAGTTTTACCTGTTCGATGTGGTGACACTTCAAACTTCGAACAGACGGCGAACTCTTCCGGTGTCCCGACATTCTCTTCTACTTACACAAATGCAAGCTACAACTCTATATGCATATGAAGTGTTTTGTATTCGTTTGTATTCTAATTTTCATCCATCTACCATTTCCACTCATGTAGGGAATTTATAGAATGTAAAAGAAAACTGTCCATTTAGTGCCACTACCCATGATGTTATCCATTTATGGCCACTAACCCATGATTTTTTATCAATTAAAACTACTTAGTCACTACTCATCCATATTTAGTGAGCATTAAATGGCCATTTCCCCCAACATATCTATCACCACCACCCTCCCTTCCGGTACCGGCTACCATCGCCGAAACCACCGCCACCCACTTGTATTGCCCACCTCACAAACTACACATTACGTCCTCACTCATTACCATAAAATCATATTTACTCAGATAAAAGAAGCATTTATTCGCACCGCGTCGATTCTATCGACGTACCACTCTACCTGTACACTATAATATAATCGACATTTTAAAAATCGGTTTTACGGCTAAGAACCGACTTTCCTAAGGTCAGTTATCATAATGCACATACGGAAAATCGGTTATTGGTTTTAGAATCGATTTTAAAAAAGTTTATTTTAAGTATAGTAGTACACCGATACGATCGTTATTGTGCGAATAATAGCCCCGGAGATAAAGCAAACTATATATAATGGATTAAGTGAATATTATAAATAAATATATAATCTGCAATACATAAGTAAAAAAACATTTCAATTAAAGTAAAATTTATGAATATAAATAAAATCTAAATATTTTTGATGCCTTGAAAGTTTACCTCCTCCAAAACCCTCTAGCTTTCCCAAGCCAATTCGTCACTGCAACCAATTCGTTTGGTAATCACTTTCGACATCTAACCCGCATGCAGTCGGCTATTTTTGCTCAAATCCCTACTTTCTGTAGCCGCTTTAGAACTACCGAACAAGTATGGAGATTTTTTTCTTGCGTATTTTCTTTGCGCTTGTTGGGGTGTTGGGGTATAACCTTTTATTAATATTTCTTTCTTTCAAATGGGATCTTTGCGTATATGTTTTTGTCCCTGAAGAATCGTATGTTCATATGTGGTGAGTTTTGTTTTAATTTATTTTCTTTCAAGAATTCCCAGGTTTATTTTCCAAAATAGCTGAGCTGCATTTAGAGACTGGAGAAGAACAATGGTGAGTTTTTTTTCGGCAATTTAGAATCTGAAAGGCTGTTTCTTGATTGTCTTTCTCTAATATTTTTCCTCATATATTGAAAAATATCAACAGTCAGATATTAGAAAATGGTTCGTGAAGAAGCATGATAAGGACAATGGCAATACTGCAAAGCCTGGTTCATCCACCAAGGCACCTTCAGAATCCGTCCAGCCAACAAAATCAGTCAGTTTCTTATTTCTTTTTTGTTTGTTTGTGATTTGGCATACACTTCTTGGATAATTTGAAGGAAATTATACACTGTACAGTAGAGTCCATCCTATATCTAGGTACAATTCACTTATAAAATCCAGCAGCAGCTCAATTTTAGTGGATATAATATATAAGTTGCAATTGAAATTCGTATTCAGTTTTAGCTTGGATTTCAGATCCCTCTCCAGCTACACACATACAATCTGATGCATTCCATAAGCTGTGCTGATTTCCATGCTGCTTTGATGTATATAATGTGATATTTTATAGTTGTATATGTGTTACATACAACTTGATGCACTCTGTATGATCTGTGCTGGTTTCCATGCTGCCTTGATGTATACAGTGTGATAATTTTCTAGTTGTGTAAGCTTTAGCTGTGCTGGTTTCCATGCTGCTTTGATGCATAGAATGTAATATTTTTCTCGTTGTGCAAGTGTTAGTTTGTTGCAATGAAAGAAACCATGCACGTTTCTTATTTAAGCCAGCCTTCCGGTCCTCATTCTACTGCCACTTCATCACTTGCTCCCGTCCACTTAATCTCATCTGGTACAAAATAAAGTTTGCAAAAGCTTGAACCAAACTGTCTCTCAAAGTAAAGTTCTGGTCCTCGTGAGAAGGTGTGGGTACAAATCTGTCTTTTGAAACGTTTTATAAAGTAAAGCTGCAGGGAATAGGCCTAATGTTCCAAACCTTCTCTGGATCCGCATAGGCATGATGCTTTCTTGCATTATTATGCCATTTTATATTTTTAAGGTTTATATCGACATGCCATTTAGAAGACAAATTCGTCCGTAAGCTATAATGGTTTTGTTGTTATTATTTTGGGCTTATTGATATTTTTTGACATTTCATCATTTAACAGGAACAAGGAGAACAAGGAGATAACGAAAGTGCTAGTAGAAGGAAGACGAGCAAATACTTTTCTAATGACAATAAAAAAGAAAAAGATGAAAAGAAAGCTGAGGAAGCTATTGCAAAAAGAAAGCCTCAAGCAGGTAGCTTGGAGATGCAGAGCGATGTAAAACCCCCACCTAGAAAGAAAGTTCACAAAATTGAAGATGAAGGGGATGATGACGACTTTGTTGAAACTGCGTCAAGAAGGGCTGATATAACTCCAAACAAGAAGTTAAAAAGCGGTTCTGGAAGAGGAATCGTCAAGAAGTCTATGGACGTGGATGGTGGTGATGAAGATTACAACGAGGAACCAAAATCGCACTCCAAAGCTACTGGAAGTGGGCGTGGAAAAACTGCTGGAAAGGCTTCAGTGAGTGGTAAAGGTATGGATGTTGATGAAAGTGATGACGATGATCCTGATGTAAAGGATAGTAAATCTTCTAAATCTGCTGGAAGAGGCCGTGGTGGAAGAGCTACTACAGCTGCACCATCTGGTGGTAGAGGTAGAGGTGGTGGTGGACGTGGTGGATTCATGAATTTTGGTGATAGGAAAGATCCTCCTCACAAGGGAGAAAAGGTGCTAAAATATCACTGTTATTATTTTCCAGCCTGTTGATCTCTTTGACTCACAATTGAAATAATGGATTTGTTGTGGAGCAGGAAGTTCCTGAAGGTTCTCCAGACTGCTTAGCTAATTTGACTTTTGTTATCAGTGGTACACTTGATAGGTATGTTTATCATGTAATGTAGTAATTTATAAACACTTTTTATGGACCCTAATTAGTACAAATGCAGGGCTTTTATGAAGCATACTTTTGCATTATAATGCATAACCCCTCTCCGATACTTCCTTTTTTTTTTTTTGAGAAGACGATACTTCCTTTTAATTATTCATTATTACGCTGCCAAAGCTATTGGGAGGACATAGATGTTCTGGTCATACATAGTTTTTTTTGTATGCACCATTTTCATACGAAAACTTGATTTTTGTTGTTAATTAACTTAACACCTTATCTTTCTGTGGTTAGTCATGAGTTGACTAAGTTTCTTTGGTATTTCATCCCAGTTTGGAGAGAGAAGAAGCAGAGGACTTGATCAAACGCCATGGTGGTCGTGTTACTGGATCAGTTAGCAAAAAGACGGTTGTTATTAAGTTTGGTTTGCTTTTTTCACCCCCGTGTTTCATGCATGTTTTTAACATTAGATTCTACAGAACTATCTTTTATGCGACGAGGATATCGGTGGAAGGAAATCTGCCAAGGCCAAAGAGCTAGGGTTGGTTGCTTTACCCTTTCATAACGTTCTTTTCCCATTTTCCTTGTGTTGACTTCTCATTTTTGGTTATTTTTACTGGTTGTAGCACTAAAATGCTTACTGAGGATGGGCTGTTTGATTTGATTCGCCGGTCAATTAAGTCAAAACCTGTTAAATCAGAAGAATCTCCCAAACCAGTGGGAAAGGTTCTTCCATCACCTTCAAAGATGTCTGCTACAACTCCAGAAACAAAGAGTATGCCCTCAGTAAATTATTGATAAACTTTTGTTTGAATCTTGCTGTTAGTTGATTACGATTATTTGTCTTACCCTGTTATGCCCCCACCCAGAGATGTTTTTTACTTGGAAATTTTGGTTTCAAACCGGCCTTAGAGAAGGCGGCACCAAGACCTTTGAGTATGTCACCTTGGAGTGCAATGTTGAGATTTTGAATCGATCTGTGAGTTCTTATAAGATTGCCATAGGTTTAGTAAGTCGTCTTATAAATAATAAGTAAATGTCTTCTAAATCAAATGGTTTTCTTTAACTTCAGTAGTAAACCTGGTTTTTTTACTTCACTCATTGACATTGAAGTTGGAGGTTCATGTGATAAAAGGCAGCACAGTGTATAGAAGCATCTTGCTTATGTGCGGTCCAGGAAGGACTAGACCATTTAAGCCTGCTGGTTGCAGCCCCCTGCGCGGCTCAAACCATTACTTTTTGCCTCAGGGTGATGACTTTGGCCTCCATCTCTGGACTCCCGTTCATTTTTGTCCCTTGGGTTTCTTAGCATACGTTTTAACCAGATGACACTGGGTTACGTTGGGTGGGTGCTTGATCATGCTAAGGTTTTGTCGATTTTTGGATCTTTCTCCTCCTTCCAACTGGTAAATTTGTTGGTTTACTGATTCGCAGGGGGTTAACTCTTTGTTGCCCACTCGTTATGTAGAAATTTCTTAGGGGTTCTACAATTTGTGGACTTCCAATCTAATGTCCTTTTTCAAGTCTTAGTACTCATGAAGTTATCAAAATGCTTTGATGAATTTTCTTCTAGATAATCAAGTTGGCAACTCGGCTGTCAAAGGGGCACCAACAAAAGGGATGAAAGCTGGAGCAACTCCTTTGAAGCCAAAGACTCAGTCTAGTGGAGGGTTGTCGTTGCCATGGACAGAGAAACATAGGCCTAAAGTTCCGAATGACATAATAGGGAATCAGTCATTGGTACGTCACTTTATGGGTCTTCTCATGCAGCCTTTTCTCTCTCTCAACCTGATTAACATGGTGAACTCACTTTTGCTGTTACTATCTGTGACCGTATATTTCTTTGGATATGCATTCAGGTCAAGCAAATCCATGATTGGCTACAAAACTGGAATGATCTGTTCCTGGCTACTGGCAGCAAGACTAAAGGCAAGAAACCAAATGACGCCAGTGCTAAAAAAGCTGTACTTTTAAGTGGTACACCTGGTATAGGGAAGACTACCGCAGCGAGGTTGGTTAGTCAGATGCTGGGCTTCAATACCATTGAGGTGAAGCTCTATACATTTCATTACTCTCAAGCTTATCAAGCATTTTATGAACAGACAAGTGGTTGAGAATGATTGGATTTGTGGCCAAGAACTGTAGAATAAACAACTAACCTGCTTACCACGGATATCAATCTCTCTACCGCTTGTGATATGCCAAGTCATCTTTTGTAAGACATGTGCTGAGTGCTTTGAATATCTGAAGTGCATTTAGAATCTTCGATATAAATAAACAAATTAAAATACATATACCTGCATACAAATTAATTGTATATATATAGAGAGAATGCTTTGTGCTATTGTCAAATTTTATATATTTGTTCAGGTTAATGCTAGTGATAGTCGTGGAAAGGCTGATGCCAAAATTAACAAGGGCATTGGAGGGAGTACTGCTAATACAATGAAGGAGCTCATTAGTAATGAAGCTCTTGGCAGAAACATGGAGCGGTCAGTACCTTATTTTTGCAAGATGGCACACTATTTCATGAAATAACAGGATTTTGATTTATCTTGCAGCTCTCATCATCAAAAAACCGTTCTGATAATGGATGAAGTTGATGGCATGTCTGCTGGCGATAGAGGTGGTGTGGCGGATCTTATCTCCAGCATCAAAATTTCGAAAATCCCCATAATCTGCATATGTAATGATCGCTATAGCCAGAAGCTAAAAAGTCTTGTGAACTATTGTATGATGCTTAATTTTCGAAAGCCAACAAAGCAACAGGTTTCTTACTCTTTCCAGTGTACTTCTGTCCTTTTAATAGTTATTGTATTTGATGTCATTTGTTTTTGTACCTGAAGTCCAAGAATAGTTTTTTATTGCTCTTTTTATGGTTTACTTTACTACCCCTATATTAGAACATTAAAGTTGTTTTAGCTAATTACTACCTCCGTCCCAAAATGTAAGTCCTTTTAGCTTTTTAGTTTTGTCCCAAAATGTAAGCCCATTTACAAAACCAATAAAGCATTTATTACATCTTTCTCCTTCTACCCCTAATTTATTATATACTCAACCACTTTTTACTACTTTGCATTAATACCAATGAAAGGTCATTTTAGTCTTTTTAATCAAAATTAATGACAAATAACAAGTTTAACAACTTTCTTAATATGTGTGAAAAAAGCCTAAACGGACTTACATTTTGGGACGGAGGTAGTATTAAATAAGTCCTTTAAACCTTTTGCTTATGTGATTGGTACAAGTGATAAATTGCTGTTCCTTATTTGATTTTAGGGCGCCTTTAGTGGCACCACACCACATCTACCATGGCACCACAGCGGGGTGTGAGGTTTTGCTTTGGGCACTGCTATTGGCACTACAATGAAACTACCGTGGCACCACACTTCGGGAAAAATTCGGCTTTACAGTTGTAATGTCACTGTGGTGCCCCTAAAGTAGATTTGATGTGGTGCCAATAACAACTGCGTTTTACTTTCCAAAGGTCGAACCTCACTGTGGTGTCCTGAAAGTAGGTTTGGTATGGTGCCACTAAAGACGCCCTTGATTTTATTGTGCTGGATCGGAATGTTTCTTTAGATGCTACTGTACTTCTTTGATCTAAGCTAAGCTTATGTTCCCTGGCATTTAACCACTAAATTAATAATCATCTGGATATTGTTCCAATTTTTTTTTTCTCTTTTTCATTTTATGTTCTCGTATGTTTTTTCTCCAAGGGTAACTTAAAATAGACAATGAAGATACTAAAAAGGCATTTGCTCATGACAGATGGCAAAGAGACTAATGCAAATCGCAAGTGCTGAAGGTATTCAAGTTAACGAGGTATGTTCTGTGTATTTTGGATTTCAATTCATCTATTGGCTTGCCATCGTTTCTGTTTCTGCATTGACTACATGCTTTTTCAAACGACTTAATTTATTTTCAATAGTCTGAGTTTGATTGTTTTTTTAAGTCAAACGTCTTCTTCATTTTCCTTCTTTTGTCGCCAATCGTGCTGGTTGGGGTTTTTGGTTTGTGGGGGTGGGGGGTTATGCTAAAACCATTCTACCTAGGTCGAAATGCTATAGTTTTCAAGATTAACTCATGATTTTAGGAGCCATGATCCTATGTTGGCACCATGTCCTATTAAAGTGGTTGACAAGCTATTTGCTGAGAAAGTAGAGGTAATCCATGGTAAGAAAAAGGCCACGCGAATCGAAGGTTCCCATTTGCTCATCTCTGGAAAGGGTTGGTCAGTTTATACCTGATGGCTGCAGGCTTAATTAACTATATGTGTGGCTCTGAGAAGGTTTTAATGTTTACAGCCTTACAACTGTACAGCTGTGGGAAGGGTTTGGCCACTTGGCCATACATGTGGTTTTGGGAGGGTTTGAACTTTTGAGTTCACTTGGCTTTTTAAGATATTTATGTGCTGGAAATTTGGCTTTGTTGTTTAATTGCGAATCAAATTGTATCCCGATGCCCCCCCCCCCCCACACACACACACACCCACCCACCCTTTTTTCATTGTAATACTGTTTGCCTTTGCCTGGCTCATCTGATGATGTGCCAGTTTGTTGTGCACATCAAGTATTTGTTCATCTCATTTTTGTGTGTGCTAGATTGCACTAGAAGAATTGGCAGAAAGAGTGAACGGAGATATGCGCATGGCTCTTAACCAGTTGCAGTATATGAGTTTATCCATGTCAGTGATCAAGTATGATGACATCCGGCAACGCCTGCAAACCAGCTCAAAAGATGAAGACATTTCACCATTTACTGCAGTTGACAAGTATGAATGTGATACCGGTTTGATCATTTCATCATATGTTTTAGTGTATTATTACATCTATGGAGATATATTTGGTTTGATTAGACTGGTTTTCTAATAGCTACTCTCTTTGTGTTTTGTGTTGACGATGTCTTTGTTGTGATTTATGGCTGAACTTGTAGATACTATATGATGGAGTTTATATGGCGTAAACAATATATAATATATGTTCATATTTAAGAATACTGGACTAACAGTCTATCTGATTAATCTTATCATGGAGGCTAAACTTGGATGCTAACATGGACTCGAAATTTGCCCGTAGTCCATTTAATAGGGTTCCCTAGTTAGTGACTTCTGTATTTGTGTGTGTGCTGAGTTGTTGAACATATGAAGTCTCTTGCCTGTTAAAGAAAAATTGCGTCTTTCATTGGACTAATACTTATTCCATGTTTTTTTCCCCCCTCTTTTGTAGTTTCATCTACTTTGTTTTGGGTTGTGCTTACTTTATTAGTCCGATCCTTGTTTATCCTCCTTCCCTCCTCCCACAGATCATGGTCCAGCTTGGAATGAGTAGGACAAAAGAGTGTTTGTTTATGTATGGGTTTTCGTGTTTGTGTTGACCTTATATTTCGCTTTTTGCAGGCTGTTTGGCTTTAATTCTGGGAAATTGAGGATGGATGAAAGGATTGACTTAAGCATGAGTGATCCTGATCTTGTTCCCCTCCTTATTCAGGTGAATTTGTGTCTCATGAAAAAGCTTTCTTTGTTCTTAAAAAAAACTTTCTTCTGCTCAGAGTGACGGTATGATCCTGTCATAGGAGGAATATCAGCACTATACCTATGTGCATCTGTCACGACGTGATTCTCAAACGTAATTTACGGTTCTGATTTCTGAATGTGCTTCACGCCATGGGAATGTTAAGTATTCTCCTTATTGGGGCCTTGATAATCCCCTGGCTTCACGTCGCCACCAACTTCACAAAATTTGATAGCAGAATGATAATTGATGTTTAATATCAAGTTCCTTTTCTTGATATGTGTAATTACACTAGAGTACTTAATTCTATGACTTGTAAAGGATTAATGTTGATAGATTGCACGTGTTTTATGGGGTTTAATTTTGATCTTTTTATGGAATTGTAGGAGAATTACATAAATTACAGGCCAAGTTCAGCTACCAAAGATGACGGTGGAGTTAAGAGGATGGCGTTGCTTGCTAAGGCTGCCGAGTCTATTGCAGATGGGGATATTATAAATGTACAGATCAGAAGATATCGACAATGGCAGCTTTTTCAATCTAGTTCCGTTGCATCTAGCATAATCCCGTAATTCCTCTTAAAACAAAAATTGATCATAATTTGTTTTATTTATATATTATTGTTAGTTTATGTTATTCTAATTCTTGCTTCTTTCTTTTGCTAGGGCCTCTCTGTTACACGGGCAGAGAGAGACACTTGAACAGGTGATGGTTTCACTAACAGTTTTTATGCATATGATTACAACATTATCCCTTCCAAAAAAATTCATGCTATTTTTCGGTGGCACGCTTTTTTTCTTGGTTATTTAGTTTCAAGACACTTAAATTCTCGATTTTTTTTAAATTTTTCCGGACAGGGAGAACGCAATTTCAATCGGTTTGGTGGTTGGCTGGGAAAGAATTCCACTATGGGAAAGAACTACAGACTTTTAGAGGACTTGCATGTTCATATACTTGCTTCTCGTGAATCTTATTTGGGCAGGTAGCTGATTCAATTCTACTTCATGTTCTTTCCTAAATTTTTACGTGCGAGATTATTACAATGGTGTATTGACAAGAGACAATTGTCCTGACAACTTGGGAACATTACGTGTCTGATCGATTCAGGACTACCCTGCGGCTTGATTACCTTACTATGCTATTGAAGCAATTGACTGATACGCTACGAGTTCTACCTAAGGTTTGGCGATTGTTTCACTGTTTTTCGTAGTTTCTTGTTTATCTGAAAATTTTAGGAAAATTAATGTTGTTGAAATATTTTCTAGGATGAAGCAGTAGAGAAGGTGGTTGAGTTCATGGATACATACTCAATAAGTCAAGAAGATTTCGATACTATAGTAGAATTATCGAACTTTAAGGTTCATTCATATACCCCTTTTTTGTTGATGATGTGTTGTCACTCGTAAAACTGGGACTTATTTTTATGAGAATGCATCAGGGACACTCGAGTGCTATGGAGGGGATACCGGCTGCAGTCAAAGGCGCTTTAACAAAGGCGTATAAAAAAGGCAGCAGTTCACGTGTTATACGAACTGCAGATATGATTACGCTACCTGGAATTAAAAAAACCGTTAAGAAGCGTGTTGCTGCAATGCTTGAACCAGAAGAAGAAGGAAGTTTAGCAGAGGACAATGGGGATGCAGTAGAAGAAAACGGGGAGGACAACTCTTCAGATTCAGAGGGTATATTACCTGCCTTCTTCTACCGTTCTTACCCCCCCATTCCTACTTTAAAGTCGAATATCAAGCTCAGATGTGGTGCTACGGTAGATGTATACATGCATGTAGTGGGGTGCCGTTAAAGTCTCCCTTTTAAAAAGGATCTGTAGCATCCTTGCTTTAACTTTTTATTTGATATATATATATATATATTGTTTCATACATTGCATAGCATTCACGGTTTGGCAAGAAATGTAATAACAACATAACATCGTTGTGTCTTGGCAGATGACTCGAACATAGAGAAGAAACTGACGTCAGATCTTCAAAGCTTGAATTCAAAGGGTTAGTTTTCATTTGAATTTTGTGCTTGTATATGGACAAATATGCCCTTTATTCAATGCTTTGTTTTGAAGCTGTCCTGTACACTTATTAAAATTGGCGGTTGTGGATGATAGGTGTTCAAGTACAAATGGAGTTGAAAGGTGTTGGGAGTTCAGGTGCCAAAAAGGCGGCTTCCGGCAGAGGGAGAGGTGGTGGTTCTCAGGCAGGAGAAAAGAAGGATGGTGGTGGTGGAAGAGGAAGAGGAAGAGGCTCTCCGGCGTCTGCTTCTGCTTCTAAGAGGAAGCGATGAGAAGTGGGCCCGTGACCATGTTGTCCATCCATCCAGTCAGCAGTAGCTCGTATTTTTCATCAAGATATTGTTGCCAATGACTTAAACTTTTTTGCTTTGTGACTCTGTTGCACCACACCATTTGACAAGTGACATGTGTATAAAAACAACACGACGAGGCTCATATGATGGTCTTAGTAAGGGGTGGGGTGGTGGGGGGTGGGGGGTGGGGGTGGGGGTGAGGGGCTAGTTATCCTACTACATGTAAGGGCAATTTTGCCTATCTAAGTTGTTTTGGTTGCTTATAAAGTGGTGTTTTGGGGTGTTAAAATCCTTGCATGTTTGTCCCTATTCAAACTGTGTTCTTTACTTTTAAGTGCCGCTTTATGATATTGTCAATTCTGTAATCTCAAAGTCTGTAATCCTAAATTTGAAGCTGTAATAAGCTCAAATGTTTTCTTTTTGGCCTTTTATGTCTGACAATTCCTATTGGCACCGCATGAAAATCTATTTTTCGCGACACCAAAATGATGTTCGACCTTTTTAAAGTTTAAAGTTGAATGTAAGCTCAAAATTTATCTTTAGAGAGGTCGAACGTCTATTTAGTATTTAGACATCTGTGAAATCGAATTTTTTCTGAAGTATGATGTCAAAATAGATTCACCGTGGTGCCTGTAACGGTGTCATCCTGATTGCATTTTGCATAAGTTTTAACCGAATGTTTGGTCAAAAATGGACATTCGACCTCAGATAATTTTAAGCTTACATTTGACTTTTATCAAATTCGACTTTTATCAGGTCGAATGTCGGTGTGATGTCACGAACATAATTCGTTGTAGATTCGTTGTGTTGCTTTTAACAACTTAAGAGGTTCTATTGACACCATATTTTTCTCTCCGAGCACCATAATTGGTTCAGACATCACAATTATTCTTTTATGCAAAGATACGTCCATTGATATTGGCGTTTTCATCTTTACATGGAACAATGGTGGATAATGTCAATGACGATGACATTTGTAATACATAACGAGCGTCACTCTTAATGACATCCGTCATCTGTAGACGTTACCCACATGACACAGTAGTGGGTAATGTTAATGAAAATGACGTTTCTTATACATTACGACTGTTATTGTCACGGACATCGATAGAAATGTCACCCACAGTAAACAATAGTGGATTACGATAATGACAATGACGTTTCTTATCCATGACGTTTTTTATACATAATGAGCGTTACTGTCGCTAACACAAATTTCCAAAGTAAATTTGTGATGCTAATAGTAAAAATATATTAGAAAAAATTAAAAAATATAAGTATCTTGAGTTGATTCATGTACAATTTTATTCATTTTATTGGCAATAATTTTTCATCTAAATAAAATTATTTTCTTCATTTTGAATAATGTAATCCCGATTATGTCCTTTGAGGTAGAGAAGGTAAATTTAGCACTCTCTCACAGCCCCAATAACACCTAACGATTTCAGTGGGACATTGACAGAAGACGAAGCTCAAGCATATCTCGAGCAAAAAAGCTGAAAATTTTAGAAATGGGAGAGGCAGAAGGAGGCTTAGAATCAACAAAAGGGGTTTTCAAGAATTATTGGAAAGGCTACAAGGAGTTTTGGGGTGAAAGATTTTCATTTTTGGAGAATTATTCAAAGTTTCTCAAACGTGATAAGCCTCTTCCGTCTTGGTCATCTGCTGATGTTGAAGAATTCATTTCCTCTGACCCCATTTATGGACCCACTGTATGCTTTCATCGATCTCTTTTTCTTTTTTTTTTTCCCATTTTATATGATGATCCGCATTTCGGTATATTCAAAGATCTGGATTTTAGAAATATTATCCGTGGAATATGGCTTATTTTCTTAAATTTCTGTGTGTTAAGCATGATTTTGCTGTATGGGTTGTTTATTAAGTCCTACGATTGAATGGCCTGGGGTGGAGAGCGAGAGCTGGATGGAAGATTACCATTTGAATGGATTTTGTGACTAATTGTTTATTTGCCCTATGGATTGTTATTCCTTTTGTAATGATTTGTATATTTTAGAGTATCTTTTATTTTGTTCACACAATACACTTATTCCCCATTCCTTGATTGCTACGAGTACGTGGACTCTGATGCTAATTGTTGGGGATATGTATTTGCTACTGTATTTCTCCCTTGCCTTTCATGCTACTTTCCTTAATAGACTTTAGACGATCTTGATATGGTGTTTTCTGCGGTATGTTTATGTATGTATTTTAACTACATCAAGCTTCTTCTTGTAAATGGGGGCTTGAAGGTTTAAAGAACTATCTGATATGTGTGTGATTTTGTGAATTTGTAAGTTGGATAGTAGAGCAGTTCGTACGGTATGAACCAATGGAGAAAATGTCAATGAAGTCGAGCTTAAAAATGATTCTGCGTGTTGAAACATTTGTATTTGACCCAAGTTGTCTAACTTAGTATTTGGCCATATGAGTTGCAAGTGAAAGTTTTTGCTTTTACTTCGTGCTTTGCAACACAATTCAACAAGTGAATATTTGCTTGGACAGAGCTTAAGAAATACTTGTTCTTGAAGTTTTGAGTAATTTGGGATCAGTTCTGTAGTAAAGGAACCTATAGCTGAGCATGTAAATTCTAGGATTATAACCAGATAGAGAATTGTATCAGATGTTTTATGATTGCTACTTGCAACACCCTGTTGGTTTATGTTTTGGCATTAGTGTCATGAGCGTAAAATATTGTGTGTAGCAGAGATAAAAGTGGCTGATATATATATATATATATATATATATATATATATATATATATATATATATATATATGCATGAATGCATGATAGAGGATGTCGTAGGTACATCTATCGAAAAGAAATCATCAGGGGTTTCTTTGAGATGGTTTGGGCATGCATATCGACCAATTTTATTCGTGTGCTTATTAGGCAATATAGTGTCCAAATAGTTAATCATATGAAACAAGCATGGAAGTTCTGAGGAAGTGATACGGTGGGAAACCTCGTGAAGCTCTATCAAGTTAATATCCTTCTTAAATCTAAAGCTGACTCTGAACAAAAGCAGTATGTAGTGTTTTCCATTGAGTTAAAAAGTCTTCTGTATTGTAATAACGAGTTTTTTTTCCAGGTGAAGCTGTTTTTCCTCTACACCCCTCTTGTATTATCTTGATGTTTCCTTAACTGTTAGAACTTATTATGGTTTCAGCTTAAGACGACACGTGAAGCAGCTAAATTCGGTGCTACAGGGAGTCTTATAGGGGCAGTTACAACTGCAGGTGTTGCATGGAAGTATTCAAAAAGTCCCCATGGTACTATCCTATTTAGTTTCTTTCGCTTTTCTTGCTTTTAAGTGATGCCCATTTTTATAAATGGACCATTATCTCTTAATAGCTCTAGCAGAAGTTGCAAGTATATGTTTTCATGGTTTATGTGGCAAATACCATCATTTACTGCAAATGTTGTTCCTCTTAACAGACGGCGATCCTATAGATTGTTTGTGGTACCAGAGGCAAAAGCCTCTAGATTCTGTCAGTAATTCCTGCCATAATAGAACTTGATTTGAATAAGCAAAACCATAAGAAAGTTCAAAGAGGAAATTTGTAATGATCATTAGCATAAGCTTCAAACGTCAACTCCCACCCCACCGGGTTTTTGTTATCTTCTTAAGAAGAGGTTCTTGATTTCCTTGTGGAAACTGCAGAGATGGATCGTGTGTGAATATACAGGGGAGATGGTCTCCAGAAATTGTCAGTCATCTTTATCACAATAAAGCTTTACAGATTTTCTTATGATAGGGTGCAATGGAGACTGTTGATATATATCTCACCAACATCTTCTCATGGAAGTAAGGCTCGAGTGTGTGCTCTCCGGGCTCTTCTCTTTTCATTCATGTCATGTGGTTAAGTTATGAATGAAATCGTCCTTCAGGGCGCTATTGCACGTTTTTAAGGGAAACAATGAAAACTTAGTGGCTGTTGAAATCAGGCTTATATGCATTGTTTAAATCAATGGTCTGTGTCTGAAATTCATCATTTTTTCCCTTCACTTTCCGGCACATTAGTGGAGGCTTTGACAGTGAGCATTCGGAATGCAATAGCTCTTATCTCCTAAAATTATTCTAATAAAAGAATGATGCTAATTTTTTTTAGAATACTAATAATTCCTAATTCGTATTTGACAGGTGCGGCATTGTCGTTTGGAGCTGGGGCAGTATTTGGCTGGACTTTTGGACATGAAGTTGCTAACCACTGGTTTCAACTGTATCGTTTGGACACATCGACTGCACAGACTAAATTTGTGGAGTGGTGGCAGAACAAAGTTGAAGGAAGATCATCATAAGCTCTCATCAATCTCAATCATCATCATCATGTAATAAAAATGCCAAGTGAAAAAGGTTGTCTGAGAACATGCATTTGGCTTTCTTTTTGTGTTTTTTTTTTTTAGTTGCCTTTTTCGCTTGTATTAAGTTGAATGCTAATGGAAATGGCCTAGTGTTTTTTGCTGCTGTTATCTTCTTCTGACTGCTGCAATCAGATATATCGCATAATATGGTGTAACCTTTGTTGTTGCAACAGAATGATGATTTTCTCATTTTTTGCTGCAACCTTTGTTGCTGTCTCTGTGTATCCCTCCATTTATTATGCATCTTACCAACAACCCTACTTGGTTCCCATGATCCGTCCTCATTTTTTGGTAAGAAAACGATAAATGCCCTATTACGGGGATTGAACCTGGGGCATTTATCGTTTCTTACAAAAACCTCAGCATATTCACCACTGGATCAACGCCTCGTTACAGGGATTTCAGTTATTACTTAAAACTTTAAAGTGCCATTAGAATCCAGTATGATCAACAACTTCAGACAACTGAAATGCCTTTAAAAAATACCAAATACAATTCACTACGATCAACGGCTTTGAACGATCAAATGTTACAAGTAAAGACAGGTGGAATTAAGGTTTGTGAGAGAAATAAGGTTTTCAGATCAGACATTTACAGCTCTTTTTTTTTTTGCTTATAACCAGTCACAATATATCATATCATAATCATATAATTCAAAAACATCCAAATGTTTTGTCTCAAATTATTACAAGAAGATAGATCAACATCATCATCATGTTCATAATAAATCTTTTTCACCTATACCATAGTTTTACGTACATAAATCGCAACGCCACATCACGTCACGCATCCAACCAGCTTTGTATGATTTTTTGGAATATACTCAAACACCTGTTACCAAAAAAAAAAAAAAAAAACAGACAAATAAATGTTCATCAGATCATATATAGAGACCATCTGCAATTATTTATTTTTACAGACTCAAAACAACAGTTTTCTCTGTTTTATACGTTCGTATACAACGCGTAATTACTTAATTTGTATTTTACGGATTTGAGTTAAGACTGATGCAGATGGTTCTTGATATATATGAATAGTTTGAATATGTATTTTTACAGATTTAACCTTGTTTTTATAGTATATGCAACAAGTTTCTATTACACGAGGACCATGTTCGAGTTTCCCAAAACACCCTCACAAATACTACGGCACACACCTCACGACCAAATTTAGTTTACAATCGATGTAGTACGGTTATACCAAGTGGCATGTGTTATATCATATATGTATTCCATTTTTATCCTCCTTCACACAGTAGAGGTGTGTTTGGTGAAAGAGGGTATAAATGAAAGCATACGATGCATTAGTACATCATTCCTACGAGGCTACGACACTTATATCATAGAATCTCTCCACAGATTCACAGACACAGAGAGACTATCGGCATGTATTAATACAGTAGAACACGAAATAAAGGGCAAAAAGGTAAAAATTTAAACTGTGAATCTCACATTCAAGCTCACCTGAAAAATGAAATGCTACGAGTTTCATCATGCCAAACAGTGCATTTGTGAGAGTCAATTTGCAGCAAATGGTGCCCCACGTGTATTAGCCTCGGTCAGATGCCGACCATCTCCTTCTGTTTCCGTATGTGGTTCCCGGTTAGTCTCACTTTGAAATAACCTATCATCCTCTCGACTACTCGATACCGAAGCTATCTCGTTTCCATCACTGCTATCTCGAGCTTCCATACGTTCCATCATCTGGGACAACGTAGCAACACCACTCGTATTATTATTCCCTTCTCTTCTAACATCATCCTGTGGTGGTGGATGTGTCCGCGAGAACAGTCTTTCTTTCCAACCTCTCGTGCTCTTGGTGATCGAATCTTTGTACCTAACAGAGGGGGGTACGGGGATTTAACGAATAAGCAAAACGGTTCAGACAAACCAATCAAACAGCCTTGAAATGAAGCATAAATGGATTGTATGTACCTCATTGACATGGCACTAATACGCGATTTCACAGATTCAGAAATAGCAAGTAAATCAGATGGCCCGGCTCTATCTTGACTACTCGGGGTCGATTGCGTATGGAATAATCTCCTATAAAGATAAAGAATTTGACAAAGATTAACAAAACCCAAAAGTCTACAACACTCGATATAGGTTGCACGGGTATGTATACGTGGATACAGGATACGAGGGTGAGGGAGTTTTGAAGAATATAGGATACGAGTACACAAAGGGCATATGTTTAAATGTCAAAACTAAAGGCCAAATAATAAATATTATAACCATAATTTTTTGGTAGCTTTTCGGCAATTTGGATAGGTTTTCATACATTATCTGGCGGTTTCTACTCAATTTTTAACATGGTTCATCATTTCACATATCCAAGTTATGAATATGCATATCTGAATATCGTATCCAACTTTTAAATTTACAAAGTTTCCCTCGTGTGTGTATCCTATGTATCCGGTGCGTGTATGTGTTAGATACATATCCGATACAGGACAAGCTATTTAGCTACTAAACAGAAAGTATTCATGCATCATAGCACTGAAGATTTTCATTCAAAGATATACCGGTTGTTTGGAGATCCGTGTTGATTAGTCACACCGGTTGGTACCGGCAATTGATCAGCTCGGGTTGGTGTGGATGACATCATTTGAGAATGGTTTCCTCCTACAGCAAGCAATGGAGATACCGAAGCATTAGCCAAACCAGTCGGCCCGGACCCATCACCACCACCACCACCACCCGGATTTGTCGAACCCGACACAGAAGCAATTGAAGAATTTGGATGATTAGGGTGACTCGAGAACACAAGAAAGTGGGGCCGGTGACCTTGACCCGATGCCCTACTACCCCTATGGCCTTCTCTTCGTGCAATGTGACGGGCCCTACCCATTGCTGCAGCGGCAGCTAAATGCTGAATGATACGCTCTTCAAGTTCACCCTCGGTTGCACTAACCGGTAACTGCTAAACATTCAAGAAACTATATATGTAACACAAAAACAGTCCACCATAAAAGAAATCCGAATAAAAAAAAAAATCATAATATAGAGAAACTACAAACATGTTGTAACTCGAAATCCCCTAAAGTGGGATGATGAAATATTGTGGTGTTTCTTGGAGGATTCATCCTGATGTTTCTTTCATTCTCCACTGCCTCAAGCAATTCTTGGCTGCAAAGGAAAAATATCATAAAACGCTATCATAACCGTAAAAACAAATGGGCTCGGTATGCAAAACTCGCAGTGACCAACTCCGAAAAAACGAGCATGTGAACATAATATACATTTACCTTCCTGGATCCTTCAGACTTATAGATTGCCAACACATTGGGCATTTGGAGCTTCTCTGGCACCTAAATATAATTGCCAAGTTATTAATGTAATCTATATTCCTTAAACAAAGCATTTTATGATAAATCCAGTTTACACACACACACACACTCAAGCTTCAAGAACTGATCCAACAACGATATATACATATATACAAAAGTAGCTTTTCGAATGTATAGCCACCACCATAACAAGAAGTTACGTTTACACACACCGGAAATTCACATAGTATTCATAGTATTATATGTCACGACTCACGAACATTCAAAAAATGGAAGAAAAAAAAATACCATTCAAGCACACACTGAAGATGAAAGTCATGCTTGCAATTAGTAACCTGCAAGAACGAACATTAAACGTGTTATTAGAAAATAGTCGTGGTTTGTAATGATAAAACATATAACACATAATAACACGATGCATACAGTGGAAGGTTCACTCCCCGAAAACGGTTCCAGACATATGCTACAAGCATCATCACAAGCATCCTGAATCCCGCCTTCGACAAATGCCGCAGCAGATGTCAAATGGTTATCAGGCATCTTACCCTCTTCCATCTGAAAAAAGAAATGAAAAGAATCCAATAACTTTAAACCGAGCTCAAATGAATCATGCTGAAACCGAAAGAATTTCCAATGGGCGCCTTTAGTTGCACCATAAAGTGTTTATAGCGTGGCATCACAATAATGAAAACGATCGACCTGCAGAAATTCGATCATAGAGCTGATAATCGACTTTCACAGATCGTAGTCTATGTAATGGACTACAACGTTAGATTTTGCGTGGTGTCACTAAAGACGTCCATTTCCAATACACAAAAACATAAGTTACATAACAATGCAAATCAGTGGAGCATAATGGAAAAGCACATGTGATATCACCAACAAGTTGTTGTCATAAAAACAAAACTACCCTAAAAATAGACCAGGGATTTTAACAAACAATTGCGTAATTTCGAGATATACCAAATTTGGGGAAAAAGCTAAAGCCTGCAATTCACTGAAATTTCCAAAAATTATTCTCTTGGGTGGATCAATCTCCTCTAAACGTCCTATAAAGATAGCATTTTTATGTACAATATACATCAAAATTCAAAAGGGAAATGCACAATCTTCCAGCTAGCCCTAAATTACAAAAATCAGATAAAAACTGTGTCCAAGAATCAAACTTGAAACCTAAATCAAGAAACAAAGCTCAAATTAGGAATCCCAGATAAATTTTATTCAGAAAAGAGCCCAACAATTGGAATCGCCAAAAAAAAAGGAAAAAATAAATTGCCTAAAGATATGAATTGTCTCCTACCTCAGAGAAAAATGGGACAATCTGACAGATCAATGATTATAGGAAAAAAAAACCACACAGAAAAAAAAGATCAAAAAATTGGAATTTATTGTGAAAGAATAAATACAAAAACCTTCAGATTAGGATCAAAAAAAATTCTAAGATGGGGAAGAGGGGAAGAGGGAAAGAGGATACAGTACAGAAGGCAAGAAGACTTTGCAGACCTTCCTTTTGGATGTTTTTGTTGGTTTCTAGGGGGCTCTTTTTTCAATTTTATTCTTTTCCATCTTTTTCATTTCTTTGATCATTATTATTTCAATTTTTATTCTGGATTATTGTAGGTAATGATAACTGCTGACTAATGACTAGGCCAACATAGACCGAGTAGCTTTGAGCTTTACATTTCAAGGGGTCGTTACTATCAGTAGGGACTTTCCGTGTTAAGTAATGGGACTACATACGTGGCGAGGATCTATTTAAAGATAACAAAGAAATAAAGTTACCAAAGTTATCAAATGTGTGTATCAAGCGATGACATTTTTACGAGGTGGAATACATCGATGCTACATCAACGTGTGTAAAAATTGTGTGGTCATCTTTGCGCATTTCTCCAAATGTAGCTTTTAATATGGATAGAAGTACAAGCTAGATTCCACAGTAGAGAATCCTCACTTTAAGATAGAATTTTCCCATTTCAAGATTCTTTTCAGATGAATGTTTTATATATAAATAAATAAAGATTTAATCAATAAATATCTATGTATATAGAAAAATGATATTAATAAATGATAGTTTTTTTTTTTTTTTTTTTTTTTTTTTTTTTACTCAGACGCATTACGTATTTACTTAAAATCATCAATTAACGAAAATTGTTATACTTTGTCTGCTATGCAATTGATGGGGTGAAACTAAAATTGATTTACCTAATCAACTTGATATTGTGTATGTGTCAATTTACTTACATTTTTTTTTTGCCTCGATTCCCTTTAGTGATTATCATACAATGAAAGATGTAGTGATATTGAGCATTCGTAGCAGAAGTCCTATATGATGTCATAATCCTAAAATGAAGATAAGAAATAGAGTTTACCTCAAATAGTTCATACAACATAGCCTCTATCCATATTTATTTTTAGGGTGTGCATCCCTATATTTGAGGATGCACTATTCACGTCCTTAAACATATTTAATTATAAAAAAAGATAGGGATAAGAATAATGATTCTGCTGGAATGAAATAATAAATATTTAATATGTATGAATAAGGTTGCGAGGTAGAATAAATATTATTTAATAGTATTTGAAATGTTATATAGGGATAAGAATATGGATGATGTGGAGTGTTTTGAATTGAGATTTTGTAAAATATGAATATGTATTATTTTATATTATTTTAGGGATAAAAAATAATACATCTGGTGTGAATGCCCTTAATCCCGACTAGTCTTCGATATGTTTTATATTTTCTAAGGTACCTTAGATATTTGTAAGGCATTTGAGAAAATTTCTTCGGTTCCTTATATTTTGGGATTTTAACACTTTTGATCCTTAATGTTTTAGTTTTGTTTCAAAAATTATTCTTATGTTTTTTAATAACACTTTTGGTCTCCTAAATTTGCATTGTTTCAATTTTAGGACAATTACATAATTAACCATCTAAGTTAACGTCTACTAAAAGTTTGATCCAACCTGGCAGCCACGTATGCTTTCATATCCTATCTAAACGATTAAACATCGACATTAATAAGAATTAAATATCTTGTAGAGATTTTTTGTTGTTGTGCAGTTGTGTCAATTTGAGGGAGAAATTAGGGATTTGAAAGAGGAATGAAAGGAATGTCGATGTTTAATCGTTTAGGTGAAATATGAAAGCATACGTGGCTGCAAGGTTGCATCATCAAACGTTTAGTCAATGTTAACTTAGACGACTAATTAGGTAATTGTCCTAAAATTGAATAATATATACAAACATAAGGGATCAAAAATGTCATTCAAAAACATAAAATGTCTTAAAATTGAAGCAAAATACAAATTTAGGGGACCAAAAGTTTTATTCAGAAACATAAGGGTTGTTTTTTAAACAAAGCTAGAACATAAGGCACCAAAAATATCGAAATCCCTTATATTTTTCTTCGGGACCGGTAAATTGGTGATTTTAATGTTACCAAAGATGTAAAACATTTGTATGAGTCCGAAGAAGATTTGGAATTGACCCTAGAAATATCAAAACCTAAAAAATCATCATACCGATGTTATAATTTTTCACCGTATAATAATCACTGCAGTAATCAAAATTCATCTTTTCTCTCCTTCATATAAGATCCAAATCAAGTAGTTATTGCTCGGGCTTTCATACAAGTGTTTCCCAGTTCAATTTGAACACATTCACCTTTAATTTGAACACATTCATTTTCATAAAGAAGTTATGTACGCAAAAGCTTGGAAGATTATATTTCAATAACATGTATTTTCATTGTATTCTAATATACATGCCTCACGAGCTGTACTACAGTTGAGAATTAACTTGTATAAGAATTTTTATTTAAATATCTACAAAACTAGCAAGAATTACATGAGTGGAGCAGGAAAACGCCCCGTTCATACGTCCCATTAGACAAAGGTCTTCCCCTTGTAAAATACGTGCAAGGGTAGGTCTTTTGATACAGAGGCAAAAACATGTAATCTAATTTGTAATTGTTGATTTTCACAAACGAACGAATAAAGTGTTTTTGTAACTTCGTAAAAATGTCTCATTCCACGTGTCTCAGTACGCGAAGGTCTTATCCTTGTTAAAAGATGTGCAAGGGTGTCACATTGTCTTATGATACAAAGACAGAGACATGTAATCTACTTTCCGATGGTAGATATTCATAATTGATTGGATAAAACGTTTATTTCAACTTTAGAAAAATGACATGTTCCATATGTCTCAGTAGACGAAATGATGTGATCCAGTTCATGCTCGGATGATACCATCATTCGTGCTATTTATGAGTATTATTTAATTAATTAGGATTTGTTTTTTTTTATATTGGATTTTTAGCACTTTATTTATTTATTCTTTTATTAGCCAATAGGAACATTTCGTTTCTGGCCAATAGGAAGTAGGCACATTTTTCATAGTGGGCATTTATCCCACATTGCTTTTTAGTTTCTAGTTCTTTTGGTTGTAAGCCATATAAGCGCAAACACTAGCTTTTCATTCAAGTAGACAATTATTTTATGAGAAATCAAATTATTGAGTTTTACTCAACCAAGTCATAAGGCTTGAAAATCACTTGCGAGTGAGAATTTTCTTTGTCGTAGAAAGTTCAACCCTTTGAGGATTTACCAAAGATTGTGAGCATTTGTTGGGCGTTCTCTCGCCTACGATTTAGTTGGATTACTAGGTCTAGGATCAATAGCTCGTCATTGTTCCCCTTAGTTACTTCCTGGGCAAAACATCGGATCGATTCCAACCGGAATCACATCGGTTGGTAGCGAGAGCTCAAAGAACTTCGGTGAGCAAATATCCCTTTTATTTTTGTTTTCCTTTATTCAAAAAAAAAAAAAAATTCGTTCTTCTTGTTCTTTTCTTTTCGCCGCCCCCCCCCCCCCAAGAACAAGCAATATTCAAACCTTCATCCCAAGAACCCTAATTTGTTTTCCAGACCCGTTTTTTTATATCAGTTCGTTTTATACCCAAAACCACTCCAAAAATTCTAAAATTTTTACCACATCTCCAACACATCTCGATGTACACTTTTTGTCTTTGTACCCAATCCAGATTCGACACATACCTTGTCTAAAACTGCCGATCAATACAAACGATCTGCCCAGAAAAACTGCACCTGTTAATCATCGTTTGAATTCGATTTTTGTGGTCTATACGATTCGGAATCACCCGAAACATGGTGATCTTATAGGAAATTCTCCGATCTACAACTTTTATCTTTTGAGTTTTCCCAAATTCGTTCTAATTTGGTCACAATCGGCACCTTAAATCACTGCTATCATTCTGGAAATTTATGACAGATTGCACCAGTTTTTGAAAAACGATTGTTTGAGCCACTTCTAGACCTCCGAAAAATCTGAAATTTTGACATCATTTAGAAAACTCTCTTTTCTACAACTTTCGTCTTTTGAGTTTTGGCAGATTCGTCTTAGTTTGGTCATTAAATACGTGGGTTTCACACCAGTGTGTGAAAATTTTCACACCTGTGTAATTCTGCTGTCGAAAAATTTCATAAGGGTGAGTGTAAACACGAGAGTTGTGCGAATATATATTATTTTGGTCATGGATTACAACATATTTTATTCACATTGTCTTATTCGGGATAAGGAATATGAGTTCTGCATTGATCACGATGAAGAGACGACTTTAGTTAGTAATGCGGTGGTTAAAGAGCTGGACTTGCTGTCGTATAGGCATCCTCGTCCTTATTACGTTCATACTGGAAGTCGTCGGGTTCGGTTACAAGACAAGCGTGGGTTCCCGTTGAACTTAACGGTTATAAATCCGACATGTTATGTGACGTGTTTCCAATGATAGGTGAATCTATAGTTTTCGGACAGGGCATGGTTAAGTGAGTATAAAGTCGGGTATAATTCATCCCGTACTTGGTATTCATTTTATGGTATGGGCCGAAGTATGTCCTTGACACGAGACGTGGTTTAGTTGTTCGGAGGTAAATGAAATTGTGGAGGCACGATTCAAGGAGCAGTTGGGGGACACGAACGCCGAATTGACACGACGCTTCAAAAAAGTGAAACAGAGGTAAATGATGCCATACATGCGGCGGTGACACCTTTACGTGATGACATACGTGAGATTCGTGAGACACTTGCTACTTTGTTGGCTGCTGCAAACCGAGGTGATGATAGGGGAGGTAGAGGAGCTAGATGTGGTAGAGGTGGTCGAGTTTTGTGTCAAAAGGAGGAGGCTGAGAGGATGGTGAAAGAGAGGTCGAAGAAAGAAGAGCATAGGAAGCAAGAAGCTGAACTAAAATCAAAGAAACCATTTGAACTGCTTTGGAAGGATTATAAACAACGGTGTGATGTAGTTGACGTTGAAAAAAAATTGAGAGACGACAAGAACACACGGTTTGTGGCCACTTGCCCTACTGTTGAGGAGTTGAATTGTGCCAATGTGGAAGAGGTAATTACACATGTAGATGCATTGGTTGATGTTCCTGCTGAGCATAGTGAGTGTGTTGTCACTTCTGAGGTTGTAGTTGCTGTTCATGATGGTACAGAGGTTGAGATCGCTGTTGAGAATGAGGAGGCACCCATGCTCACCATTGAGCCACTTTTGAATTGTGTTGCCCCAGCATTTTCTTTGCGGTACATGTTCCTTTTGTTGGAGGCATTGACAATGTTGCCCAGTCGGTTGGGTCGCTTGCGCACTTAAAAGATATACGCGCAACACATATTTATCATGATCCATTTTTGGTGCATTGTCGTCCTTTCGATTTTGTGGTTGCTGATTATTATGTTGGCCCCGTTCGCTTGTACACGAGGTCCGGTTACTAAAGTGTTCACATCTTTACTTTTCCCGGATGCACTTCACTATGAGGGCCTACTCACATATGTTCGGCCACGCTTGCTATTTGATCCAGGTGGATTCGAGGACGAATCCTTTCGAACCGGGAGGGAATGATGTGATCCAGTTCATGCTCGGAGGATACCATCATTCGTGCTATTTATGAGTATTATTTAATTAATTAGGATTTTTTTTTTTTTTTTGAGTAAAACTCAATAATTTGATTTCTCATAAAATAATTGTCTACCAAATAAAAAGCTAGTGTTTGCCTTATATAGGCTTACAACCAAAAGAACTAGAAGCTAAAAAGCAATGTGGGAGAAAATCCCACTAGAAAATGCGCATACCTCCTATTGGCCAGAAACGAAATGTTCCTATTGGCTAATAAAGAACAAATAAATAAAGTGCTGAAAATCCAATAAAAAATAAAACCAACTCCTAATTAATTAAATAATATTCATAAATAGCACGAATGATGTATCCTCCGAGCATGAACCGGATCACATCATTCCCTCCCGGTTCGAAAGGATTCGTCCTCGAATCAACAGGATGTCATAGAACGTACCTTCATCACGCACAACATCACGAAAAACAAAAATAAACTCCAATGGTACGCCGGGATCAAAGATAAAGCGAACAAACATCTCGTAAATCAATAGCATGTTGAGCGGTCGCACGGTACTTCACTAAAGGAATGGCCCAACGGGTTCGTGGCTGGATAGAATGGCGAATGAAGCCATGGTATGGAGCAAGATGATCATATAAATGCAAATCATGAGAGACATCAGCATGCGCCAAATATGGATCATCAAATGCTTGCTTCAGCTTTCCGCCACAGGCAACAATTTCAAGAACATCCAAATTCAATATATGGGCGGCATTGGGTGTATCCAATAACCCTGTGGTACCCGCAAGTGGGGGATAATGACGTACCTGCAAAGAAAATGCTGGGGTAACACAATACAATGGTGGTTCAAAGGTGGCCACCTGTGTCTCCGCATCTGCAACATCCATCTCAACCACGGAAGCATCATCATCATCAACTATAAACTCAGATGCCTCAACACTCTCAACCTGATGAACGTCAACCAATGCCTCCAACTTGTTAATAACCTCATCCACAATAGGAACATTTCGTTTCTGGCCAATAGGAAGTAGGCACATTTTTCATAGTGGGCATTTATCCCACATTGCTTTCTTCTTCTAGTTCTTTTGATTGTAAGCCTATATAAGGCAAACACTAGCTTTTCATTCTTTAGACAATTATTATATGAAAAATCAGTTTATTGAGTTTTACTCAACCAAGTCGTGAGACTTGAATATCACTTGCGAGTGAGAACTTTCTTCGTCGTAGAAGGTTCACCCTTTGAGGATTTACCAGCATTGTGAGCATTTGTTGGGCGTTCTCTGGCCTACGATTTAGTTGGATTACTAGGTCAGGATCAATAGCTCGTCATTGTTCCCCTTAGTTACTTCCTGGGCAAAACATCGGATCTGATTCCAACCGGAATCACATCACGAAAGTCTTCCTCTTTTTAAAAGACGTGCACGAGTATATTTCATTGCCTTCTAATATAGAAACAAAAAGCAAGTAATCTACTTTCCGGTGGTAGATTTTCATAATCGACTGGATAAAGTGATTTCTTAACTTCATAAAAAACGGATATTCGTATCATATGTCTCTCGGCGAAGGCATTGTTGTTGTTAAAGGACGTGCAAAGGTATTTTATTGTCTTCTGATATAAATATTAGAACAAGTAATCTACTTTTCGGTGGTAGATTTTCATAATCAACCGGAGTAAGTGATTCTAACTTTATAAAACACTATGTTCCACATGTCTCGGTAGACAAAGACCTTCACTTTGTCAAAAGACGTGCATGGACATTCCCTTATCTTCTGATACAAAAACAAAAACATGTAATATATTTTCAGATAGAAAAACACATGTTCTACATGTCTCAATAGACAAAGGTCTTCCTTGTTACAAGATGTGCACGAGTATTTTTTTGTCTTCTGATACAGAAAAGATGTTATTTATTTTGTGGTGATTGATATTTACAGTCAATTGGATGAAGCGATTGCATAACTTCATATCATAAAAGATCTCTACGAGTGTCATTTCACTATCAACCAGACGAAGTGATTACTTAACTTCATAAGTGATACGCTTAAATAATATCGCCACCTATGAGTCCCGGAAATAGCCTATCTGACCGACCGCATCGGATAAGGTTCGCGACCATAGCGTTCGCGACGCCAGTCAAGTCGAGGTCGCCGCAGTCGGATCCCCGCCAAGAGCTTTTCAACCTACAAGGTCACTAGTGACTCGGGGGACGACCTGCGACCTTGGACAAGAGGTCCATAAGAGACCGCACAAGACTTAAAGGGAAGCAGCAGAAGACAAGGGTAAGGCGGACGATGAAGCAGGCGACCTTGTATCTGGCGACCTACGCGACCACATAGGACACCGCCGAGATATTCAATCCACTTGCCATCTAGATATTTAGTTTACTTAATTGCTAAGATATTTGTTAGTTACATGTCTTACTTAACCCCTAAGCTTCCTTCCTTCTATAAAAGGAGGGCTTGTGTAATCATAAAAAGGGGATTCTAATGAAAAAGAGAACCATACTCTGCAAAAACATAAACTCTCTCAAACCTTCATTACTTTCCACCGTAGCACCGCCGGCCACCGCCGGCCTTATACACTAATAAACACCACAAATAAGCCATATATTCATTCAATATACACCACAGAGCCACCGTGATAATAAACCGCATTATCAGGTGGCTCCGTTACCGGGAACGAGTAAGCTTTCAGTCTTTCAGGCGTGGAAGTCATCCAAAAATACTTACATGCATCGGAGTGGAGGAGAATCACCTTCACCGATCTACTAAGCCCAGCTGAGTCCTTATACATCTCAGCGTTCATCTCAACAGAAGAAAGGCAACTTTGACATAGCTTGCATGAAACTCACGAGTTGGCGATTGAGAAATCACCTCTCTCGTAGTGTTCTTCGTTCAAGTTTGTGTTTTTAGTTAAACATCCACAGTTTGGAGAGCGTTGTGCTCGTGTATGTCATCACCATTTTACCAGAAAACCCCCTATATTGCCTTTGTTTTCATGTCACCTCGAACAACACAGTCAAAAGAAACCCTTTTATTTGCCAAACATACCGTGTGCATTTGCAGAAGGAAGCCGTACAAATATCTGGGGTTATTTGCGTTTGAATCGTCACCTTTTACCCCTAAAATTTGTATTTCCGGTTGCCACGTCACCCTAACTATCACTATCCAAAAGATCTCCCTCCAACTCCTTAAAAAAAACCGCCAAAATATCTCTAACCAAATACCCCGAAAGTCAAAAAAAGTACCAAGTGGTTGAGGGTGTCAGATGGGAGCAAGTTATCAGAGTCGGTAGCGACCCAATCAGCAAATCTTATCTCCAAGCCAAATCAGCTCGCTTACCCAGCGATGACAGGAAGTAAGGGATCTCCACCAACACCACAAACCCCGGCAAAGGGGGGAGCACAGTATCGTATTAGGCCCACGCGAGGGTGTAGGCGAGACGTTCGACAATCCCACTACAGATGGGGATAGGTCTCAGAGAGAGGGCTTGGCCGTCGGCGACGCCCGGAATGTCTTGAATCAAAAAACTAAATCAAAAAAGGCCATAGCGGCCCTAGACGAGGCTCGCAAAGAAAAGGCACCTAGGCCGCATCACAACCAAGAGGTCATACCAGAAAAGGTACCAGGATTCCAAGAGGATCTTGAGGTCGCAGAAATGAGGGAGTACGCAAAGTATGCAGAGACAATGTACTTGACGAATTCGCGGTTAGTAGCTCTAGGACGGGCACCATTGACGGTCCGACCTCATAATCCCTCAAGAGGCGAGGTTAACCCTACGATGCCTGAAAAGGTCCACCAACTTCAACCTCAAAGAATAGCGTCGAGGAAAGTGTTCAATCTTCGGGTCGGAAGGGTGGAAGGCAAGCCAGGATGTCGCTCAAACCTCAACCCATCCTAGTCGTGCAAATTTGAAAGAAAAAAGCAACGATAGAGTGTCAGCTTTGAAAAGGTTAGGTGAGAAGAACAGGGCCCCGGCCTTAAGTCGTCTCGGCTTCCAAGAAGAGAGATACCCCACAGGCAAGAGGGAAGGAACGCAAAGGACGCCCGTATAATCATAAGGGAAAAAAGAGCTCGTCAAGAGGAGTCGTAAAATCATGCGGGCTCAGAGTACATGGCTGAGCAAGCTGATGCTCAACCCCCGTCCAGACCAAGGTTCGACCCTCTTATGCCGAACAAATGAAGGTAATGAGGAAAGAGATCGTGGAGCTAAAGAGGTCGAGGCCTACTGAAAAAGCCGCCCCGATCTCTGGGATCGATGTGCTTGCCAAGAGAATCACCATTGCCCACTAGCAAGGAAAAGGTTAGCTACTCCAGTTATAATTATTACAATGGGAACTCTTGTCCAAATGACTGGCTCACCGCCTTCCAAGGCCGCATCACCTTCGCAACTCATAATAGGTCCGCCCGGTGCATCGCTTTAGTCGGTAGCATGCAGGACATGGCCGCCTCCTGGATTCGCGGGCTTCCCCGTGGGTCGGTTGAAAGCTGGGATGACTTGTCTGAAAAGTTTTTTAAAGAGTTTGAGTCGGCGAGCAGACCGAAGAAAACCAACAAGGACCTTTATGAGATTCGCATGGGGGATCATGAGTTGGGAAAGGATTATTATGAGCGGTTTATCAGGGTTTATGATCAAACAAGAAACATTCCCGACGATGCCATCATAACTTGTTTCCTCACCGGAATAGCTAAAGGTCCAATAAAGACGGAGTTTAACCTGCGGCCACCCAAATCAGGCCTTAGGGAAATGTTGGAAAGGGCTAGGATGATAGAGGTGAGCGAGGCATAGTCTTCTAGAAAATCAAAATCTAAACCAAACAACACTCACAGAAAGAGGATCGTGCGGACGATCGTAAGAAAGAAACGGTTAAGGATGCGAACCATGACCGTGACGCTAAGAAGCCGTACAAATTCAAAGAAGGTGACTTTGTGCCGCTCAACACTAAAGCATCTCAGATACTCTTTGAGATTCGCAAGCACTTAGAGAGACCCAGCCAATGAAGGGTGACCCTGACAGTCGCGATAAGTCAAAATATTGTGACTACCATAAGGATCATGGTCACATTACGGATGAGTGCTTCACCTTGAGAAGGGAAATCAAGAGATTGATCAAAGAGGGACCCACGGCTAAGTATAAGCGCGAGGGAAACACCTACGCCAACCAAAGGCGGCAACCTCGCGTTTATCAGAAGGAGGTTCAAGTTATCCATGGGAATCTCCCCAACAACAGTCAGCTGAAGTCACAAATACATTCGATCAATACCCACGGTTTCGAAAAATAGATAGTGTTGGGAGAAGCAAAGGAAGGAATCATGTTCACCAAAAGTGAACTCACCACTGTAGAGGGTCCCATGGAGATCCTAATAATTTTGAAAATCGGAATAAACGACCAACATGGCGTCAATAGAGTAATGGTCGACACTGGAGCAGGTCGCGACTGTAGGATGTAATATCGCCGGATGGATCATAGATCCACCCGATTACGCAGCGGAATAGTATAGATCTAGATCTAAACAATACAAAATACATAAATAATAGATCTAACCTATGAGGGAGTTAGATTACCAACCTTTTTATGGTGCAAAACTCCAAGAACAAGGTCAATCCTAGTTGAGAAGCCAAAGTCTTCCAACGTGTGTCTCCAAGCACCACCAGGTGGATGGTGTTTCAAGCCGCCAGACCTCCTCGATATGCTACCTTAGAAAAAACCGAAGTTTTTCTAAAACTCGAACCCTTAGCATAATGGCCGAAATCTCTAAGCCATAATACTACCCAAAAGTCGTGTATGTGATCTTGTTTAAGGCTTGAGAGAACTCTCTTTATATAGGAGAGTAATCATTGTCCTCCAAGGATTTAATAATTAAGAGATAATTATTATAATAATCCTTATTTCAAATAAAAGATAAATATATAATATATCCCAAACAAATTAGGATAAATAAATATATTATCCAATATTTCATGATTCATCATTTAACAAATAAATAATTAAATCATATATCAAATAATTATCCAAGAAAACTAATTTATTTCTAATTATTTAATACTTACAAAAATGCGCCTAAAACCCTAGAAATAAGGGCCACACGCAATTTTACACATATTGGGCCGAGTCCTTGAATTTTTTTTCTATGTATTTAATTATCTAGTTCAACTAAACAATTAATCCACATATCAATTAAATAGTCCATCCAACTATTTAATATTAATTGAGGTGAAACGATGAGAAAACATATGCTATGTTAGGAGCCACGTCGGAGACCATGGACCCATATTCAGTAGCTACAATAAATTAAATAAAATTATTCGTCAGACCGAACAATTATATTCAATCTATTAATTCAGGGATTACACCACCATAAACCCGAAACTGAACTCGGCCGAATATATATATAAACTTACACTCAACTATGAGTTATAAGGTGTCCACTGATATAATCATTACATACGGATAAATCCTCCATAGACTGTTCATTTCGATTCGGGATATCTCCGTAGACCCTTCTCGAGTTATCCTTATTTACCATTAACCCCCTAGTGATCAATTAGTTCATAACTAATATAATATGAACTCCGCGGATCGATCGCCTAGGATTAACAAATAAGGGAATCGTCCGTCTACTTCCCGAAGGAAGGAATGGATTCCATATTCGTGATAGCACGTAGACTACTCACTCATTCCGAGAATAGAGCCAATGAGAAGTGTCGGACCACATACTACGAAGTGATCCTTACTAACACATCAAACTCTACCCTAGTCTAAGCGGTTGTCCAGATCACGTCGGATTGAGATTAATCCATATATGATCATCTTGTGATTCAATAAGACTTCTCGATCACGGAATTATATCGAGAACTCAAATCAAATCGGTCCACCTTATATGATTATCATCATATATAAATGCCCTACTAGGTACCCTATTACCGACAGTCCGGATAAGACTGTCACACCTAAAGTGTTCTGGGCGCATTATTAGCAAATTAATCATGAGACCCGTACTCAGATTAATAAACGCTACGGACTAAATTAATTTTAAGTACATCTCACTAACTCAATCCTCTTGTGTATAGCCATACACTGAGTTATGTGATTACATGAACGGGGTACTTAGGGTTTTTAGTAGTGTCTTAATTATAAGCATACATGCATATAATAAGATGAATTATTAATTCTGTCATAAAACCAATTAGATAATTGTCTTTCGGGCACTACACCTATAACAATCTTCCACTTGCACGAAAGGCAAGTGGATTAATTGTTTTAGAGCACACCCTTTATATCTATATCTACAACATTCTCCCACTTGCTCAAAACAAGTGAGACATATCCCCAAGATTCATACCCTCTAAGCGCATCTTAGTAATTCATCCTTCCAAGCACGACCGGAGTGCGCCGCCGCAGGGTAGGTCAGTGACCCGGCACGTACTAAGAATCCGAATACCATGTGACTTGGTACACTGATCAGGTAGGTTGGCGGCTTGAGTCAATATTTGGGATCGAAACGTCGCCCTTCCATCTAATCCGGTGGTACGATTTCAATATGCTTTTGACCTCTAGTGATTGCAAAATCCTTATGAGCTACCTCTCCAATGTTTTCACAATGAAGTAGTATCGGCTTACTGGATAATACTTTATCACATGAGTAAACACTGAGACCGAGATCGATTTAACGATCATCCTCAATCTGACCTAAAGCCAGAATCAGTGTTATTACTTATATTCTAGTTTGCACCTAAATATACTAGATTATTCCTCATTCTCCCGAAGAGACTTGAGGATTCACTAAACATCCCATTTAGTATTCAGTCGCAGGTTTAGACAAGCATTCCTGAGAGGTAGGGTAGACTACATCGTTGAATGTTGCATTCCTCTATGCAAGAACATCTTAACCATTGAGATTGATGAATGGGATTGCCAATTGCTTATTTTCGAGAATTCGAGTCAGTCAAATTCTTTTAGAAAATAGCCCGATGGCATGTTAGACTCTGACTTCAGATAACACTGTTAGGTGTAGTGCCCGAAAGATAATTTGTGTAATTGTTTTTAATAATGGATGACATAATTTATCTCACCTTAGTTACTTGCTTTGTGCTTGTAAAGTAATACACTACTGCAAACCCTAAGTATATCTGTATGTAACCACTTAACTCAGTGTATGGATTACACGTGAGGATTGAGTTAGTAGTGATATGCTTAAACAGTTAGTCCGTGGTGAACTTAATCAGAGTTTAGGGTCTCTTGATTAAAACACCAATAATGCGCCCAGAACACCTTAGGGTGTGATAGTCTTATCCGGACTTTGTCGGTAGAGGTACCGCATGGGGCATTTATAGATGATGGCATTCATATAGACTGGACCGATTTAATCGTATTTCTCGGTATAATTCCGTAATCGAGGAATCTTATTAAATCATTAGATGATCATATATGAATCAACCTTAATCCCGAGGTGATCACGGGGTCTTTGCTTGTCCCGGGGTAGTGTTTGATGTGTTAGTTACGGTTCACTTAAATATGTGTTCCAAGCCACTTCTCATTGGCACTATCTCCAGATGAGTGAGTAGTTCTGATTTTCACAGACATGGAATCCATTCCTTCCCGCGGGAAGTAGAGAGACAATCCCCTTATTTGTTAGCCCTAAGAAAGTGATCGATCCCGGGAGTTCATATTAGACTAATTGATCACTAGTCAGATATGTGAACTAATTGATCATCGGGGGTTAATGGTAAATAAGGATAAGATATTCTCGTGTCGGGTTTACGGAGATATCCCACTCGAATGGACGATCTATGGAGGGTTAATCCGTATGTAGTGATTATATCAATGGATGCTTATTCACTCTATGGGTTGAGTATAAGTATACATCTATAATCGGTAGAGTTCAGGTTTGGGTTTATGGTGGCGTAATCCCGGAATTAATAATTAATGTACTTATTCTGTTCGATGAATAATTAATTATTGGAGCTACTGGTTATAGGTCCATGGTCCCCGATGTGGCTTCTGTAATTCGGACTAATAATCTTGTTATTTGGGCCTCGGTGATAATTAATTGGCTAGGCTAATTAATTGATATGCATGGATATTATTTAGTTGGGCTAAATAATATAATACACATAAAAGACATTTTATGTGGGCTTAGTAACCTACAAAGTGGCGCCAATGTCATTTAATTGTCAAGAAATTAGTTTTCTTGGATAATGACATATTGTGTAATTAGTTATTTATTTGTTAAATAATTAATTGGATAAATAAAAGAAAATAATTTATTTATTATTTATCTCTTAACTATAAGGATAATTATATTTTCTTATTATAAGATTATAATTATCTCTTATTTTTATTGGATAATAATATTTAGAATTATCTCTTTTATTTTGTTAAACCGATTGGGTATAGGTTTTCTCTCTTGGATTTTGCCTATAAAAGAGAGTTATAGCCCGAGCCCTAAGGGTAGTGAAAGCCACGAAATTCATAAGAAAAAAAAGGCTAAGGAGTTCGATCCTTAGCTCCACCCGGTTGAAGAAAAACTTGGGGTTTTTCTTGGTGTTGCATATCAAGGAGGTTCGTGTATCAAGAAGGGTGTCCACCAACCGCCGTTTGGAGAACACATCGGAAGATCTTGGCTTCTCTTCCTACTATTGGTAACATGATCTTAACCCCCTTGTAGTAGTTAAATCCTTTATTTATGTATTGTGATGTATAAATCGTGATCCATCCGCTGCGCGTACATCTAACTCGTTTAGATCTAAGAACCTGCATCCTTCATGTGGTATCGGAGCAAGGTTCCACGATTTATGTAGTTATAATCATAAATAAGCGATTTAAAGGAGTGGAATTGCATGTTGATAAAATTTTATCTTTGTTTTATGCTTTGATAATGATAAATTGCTATGGTTGAAGAGATGGATTGGGGGTTGGCACTGTTTACCCATTAGATTTATTTTAAACTCATATAAACGATGAAAATTCGTTCATATGAGTATAGGAAATTTTGTAATTTATTTTTATTGCAATTTTAATTTCCAGAAAATAGATCTGTTTAGTATCTGTTTAGATATTTCGTTTTTCCCGTTGATCGAGCCGTTGAAACGAAGATCCCTCCAGTCAGAATCAATATTGGAAGATGATGAACAATTCCACAAAATTTGGCATCGATCGGAGTTCGTTTTGATATCCGTTCGTTGCTGCAAAGAAGTTGCTGTAACAGAAAAACGCAGGATTCACAGAAACCCTGCCTGTGACTTCCTCGAATTTCTGGGAGAGTTTGGACCGTTGAAACGCAAATCCAATCGGTCAGATCGATAAATATGGAGTTTTGGACGTGGCATAAAAATTTCAGGTCGATCGGGATTCATCTCGTTTCCCGATCGGCCTCGGGAAGTCTTTGAGGCGCTGCTGTAAAAGTCAGATCCAGCAGCAAGTTGGGCGGCTCACTGGAGAAAATTGACAACTCAAAACTCCGATCCAACCGTCCATATTGAAGCCCAAGGAGTGAGGAACAGATCTGGAAAGTTTCGTCGCAATCCGAGTTCGTTTGGTTTTCCGATCGTCGAAGATTTTGAACAACTGCAGATTATGTTTGAAAGAAGTAAACCCTATTTAGGGTTTTGGTTAATTTTTTTTCTAATAGGTTAGATACGGGGGTGCCAACGGTCCATCTCGGTGTTTATTTTCCGCACTAGAATACATGTTTAGATTGTATGTGTAGAACCGGAAAGTTGCCATGACATGCATCATATAATGAATTTCACTCCATATGCATACATGTAGAAATTAATTCGAGGAATTAGTTAGGCATGTATAAAACACGCAATTAGTTTTAATTAATTGTTTGATATTAATTAGAAACTAATTAGGGTAAAAACCGAGGAACACAGGTTTTTTCAATCGTCGAGGTTGGGTGATGGATTCTCGGTGAATCCCACTCTGTGAAAGCATAAGGAGTAAAATCCCGAAACCTCGTGGTTAAGGTGTTGGATTCTCGGTGAATTCCACCTTACCTAGACGAGATTACGTTTTTGTTCCGTAGTGTCTACGAGAAAGTTTGATGTTTAAGGATTGGATAGTCACGGACAAACATGGTTCGAAAGTGGTTTAACCACGGTTGGGTGGTCGACAGAAGCTACGGCTCGATCGACTTCACCCTCCACGTGTGGCGTTTGCACGGGGGTTTGGCAAGGCTGAGCCATCCAAAGAGCCACTACGGCTCAACGGAGTTCCCCTAGTTTTGACCCGTCCGACGGCCACATATGTTCCAACGAATAGGTCGGGTGGGCTAACCCACGTAACCGACAACATTCGGGCCTATGATTTATTGTTCCTTAATGTAACATCAAGTCCAAAAACGTGATCAGTAAACCCACCACTTTTTCAAAATATTGAGTGGGAGCGGGAGAGCGACAGCGGCCGACCCCACGGCCTCTACTGTTGACACAAGCAACGTGAGAGAATGGTGACGCCTCGTGCCGGCTCGGGACCGGCCTCCCTAAGGAAGGCCTTCACCGCTATCAAAATTCAAGGCTTGGTCTCCGAAAGGATAGGATTTTGGGTACTCGTCGGGTCACCGACCGACCCTAAGGCGGCACACTCGGGGTCTACCTAAAAATGCGAGACGAGTAGGTCACACTCATAAAGGGTATTTTTGGTAGTACCTTGGCTGAAAAGGAAAGGTGATTGGCGATCACAAATGAGATGTTCGATTCTCAATCGATCTTCAATATTAATCGAAACCTCTTTGACCTACCCTAAGGCGGCACCGAGGCATTAGATTAAATCCTTGGAACGGTAGGATAGACTATAAGTACTTAGTTTATGTTCCTAAAATTTATTAGTAGTGTATGATTTGGATTTATTTTTGTCAATTTTATTTACAACCGTTATACATATCTCTCTAGGGTGCTAGATCTTGCTAGTGTAAAATTGACTAGTAATGACTTCGTTAAAAAGTGGTTAGTAACTAGAACGTTGTACTTATTGATCTTACATGCGATTAATTTTTTTGGAAGAGATATTTCTCTTGAGCCTTCAAGACTTAAGTGACGTAAATAAGTATGTCACTGCTGTCTCTCGTGTTGAACAAGAGACAACCATAGTTAGTTTAAAAGATGATTGGGACGATAAAATTCTTCTAGTGAATTTTAATTGTGTAGTGTCTACACGAGAAATTTTCTAATAGAAAAATTGGAGAATCATCAATTAAAGTATCGCTAGTTAGACGGTATTTGGAACCGATAAACTAGTGGGAGCTTTTATCTTATGTTTTTCTAATTTATTAGAAAATTAGTCCCACTCGGTAACGCTTTTATTAGACATCCCACAGTTCACGAGTAGTGTCTACTCAAACGAACTGCTAGTTCAAGACTATTTCCTTTTAAGGAAAGTTAAGAATGGGAAAGAATGTCTATAAGTGTTAATCATCTTAACTAAAGTTTTGAGGCTAAACCGAAACATTAAGTAAAGAAAGTATAGGATAAGGAAAGTGATTTCGGATCACTAACCAATGAATCCTTAGCAACTTTCTTAACCGAGTAACTCGACTCGGGAGCTAAGTTCTTTAGAAGAACAAGAGAGCTTTGCATTAACGATTGATAGAGTAACAATGGGCAGTAATTTCAGCTAAAATAGTGGGAGTGATATAAGGAAATGAATTTTGGATTCTATCCTTGAATATCACAGAAAAATTTATTTTTCTGTTTACAGATTCGTTGAAACAAATGGATTCACTTTCAACTTGATATATTGTTGCCTCATAGAAAGTGAATATGACATTTGTAGTACGAATCCGAGACTCGGACTTTTGTTTGATAAAGTCAGAACCACTAAGAAATGCTGAAAAGGTATATGTAACACGTCTTAAACTATTATAGGAAAATGGTTTCCGTATTAAGATAAACGATTCTTCAAAATCTATTAATTAGTGCATATATCCTAGAGATAAGACCTAACGACTGGCTAAGGGTGATTCCTATCTCCCAGTCTCGGAACACTGTCTCAAAGGAACAATGACTAAGCTTCCTTTTTATTAGGAAAGGGTAATAGATCTAAAGAAGTAACGTAGCTTGTTCACAATGACCTTCGGGGTCTAGTGAAATTAAGATACAAGCTAATGGGAGCTTTTGAGTGGTGACATTTTGTCTGATAACTACTCGAAACACGATTTAGTTTATCGAAAAAATACGAGGAGGAGTCTCTGATTTTAACAGAGAATAGAGTATTCCATGCTCAGAAATAGGCTATCGCATAGTCTTGGGACCGATGCTCGGCTCCGCCTCCTAGTGGAATGATTCTCACTGAGGAAGAAACCATAGACTTGCCCTATATAGTTACGATGTGCTACAATACAACTGCTAAACTCGATTAAGATAATTGGTTGCAAAATAACGGTTAACATTATTATGTAAACCGAGAAGTCTACCCGAGAAGATGCTAGTGAATTTATGGATAAGGAGTGAATTCGGTTCACATCGCTTCCGTAAATGTAAGCATTTAGCACTTAATGCTTGAAGGTAGGACTTTGGAGATTTTGCGTATACGTTCGGATTGTACCGTTCGTAAAATATCTTAATGTGTCGAGTGAAGGTTGGTTATAAGATTCTTGAGATCAGAAAGTGACGGTTGAACTGTCACAAACCTTCTGATAGAATCTATAAGTAACAGCCTTAAACCTTGGAGTACGGTTACCCAAAGGTAGTTACTATCTGATTTAATCAGACCACGTCGAACATCAGTTGTTGGTGATTACACTGATAAATACTACTAGATCAGAATATCAATGCACCCAAAACACAGTGGGAGTATGGTTTAACCGTTGACCCATTGTGGTTTTGTGGTTTTGTGGACTTTATAGTCTGCTGGGGTGATTGATAACCTATGGCTCTTAGTGGGCTGTATAGGATTCTGATCATAGAGGTTGGTTTGAAAGCCTTAACCCTATGAATGGAGTTTTGATACTCCGGTTAACATTTCACCTCTTGTAGAACCACCCGAGTGTCTCGGCCCAAGTGGGAGCAATTGGATCTACACGGAAAAGAGTCGAATGAATAGGAAAGTTTAAACTTTCTGCGCAAAGCTGAGTGGTCTAGGGGTGATTCCCTGACAAGTAGAGAGTTAACCAGACCTTGAACTCTCTCACCACTCAGTCTTGCAAGATTTCGTTAGAAAGCAGAAAATAGGGGTGATTCCCTGAGACTTTCTTGCCGAAAAACGGAGTCTGGATTCATTCGGAACAGAAGGGTCTTGGTTAGAACAAATGGCAGGATGACTGCCGGGGCTTATATCCTTGTGGATTTAAGAGAACCTCTCGGTAATTTAAAGTCACATGTTTTAAAATATGTGGACTTGACTAGAATATTGATAAGTCTTTCGTAGACTGGATATCAATATTGGTAAAGTAGTAGTATTAGTGTTCATGAATGATAACAACGAAACGGTTGGAAACAACATGTGTGTGCTATCCGAAGTCGGAAATCGACGGAGCCAAGATTCTCTGGATGAGAGAATTGGACTATATTCTAAGAATCGATTCGGTCGATTCATGAGAATGAGTCATTGGCTATCCCACCTATCTTATTGAATAAGATGATTATGCATATACGTATGCAACATTCATCGAGAGTAGTCCTACCCTACCTCTCGGGAATGATTCTCTAAATCTTCGGATAAAGAGAAAATGGGATAGAGTCTCTCTTGGATAATGGCAAGTCGTGTTATCACAAGTCAATAGTAATCGAATCTTGGATTCGAGCAATAAGTAGCGGTTTAGTACGTCCTCAAGTATCTTTAGATAACGAGGAATCATATGCTTGTATATTCAGGTGCAAACTTGAATATGGTTGACTACACTGATTCTGACTTGTAGTCAGATTAAGGATGATCATTAAGTTGATCTCGGGCTCAGTGTTTACTCATAGTGCTTAGAATTTCCTTTTATGGTCTGGGAGTAATTCCAGGTCTGATAAGCCGATATCACTTCATTGTGAAAACTGTGAAGATATAGCTTAGAAGGATCTTCTCAGTCACTAGAAGTCAAAAGCATATTGAGAGAGAGTACCCGCCAGATTAGATGGACTAGCGACGTTTCGATCCTAAAGATCGTCTCGAGCCGACAACCTAACTGATCAGTCGAGTGCTTGAAGGGTACGGCATCGATAAATATGTCTCATCTGCTTTTAGAGCAAGTGGGAGAGTGTTGTGAATAAGATGAGAAAGGGTGTGCTCTAAAAACAATCGTTGCTTGTCATTTCGTGCAAGTGGGAGATTGTTAGGTGTAGTGCCCGAAAGACAATTTGTGTAATTGTTTTTAATAATGGATGACATAATTTATCTCTCCTTAGTTACTTGCTTTGTGCTTGTAAAGTAATACACTACTGCAAACCCTAAGTATATCTGTATGTAACCACTTAACTCAGTGTATGGATTACACGTGAGGATTGAGTTAGTAGTGATATGCTTAAACAGTTAGTCCGTGGTGAACTTAATCAGAGTTTAGGGTCTCTTGATTAAAACACCAATAATGCGCCCATAACACCTTAGGGTGTGATAGTCTTATCCGGACTGTCGGTAGAGGGTACCTACGTGGGGCATTTATATATGATGGCATTCATATAGGACTAGACCGATTTAATCTGTATTTCTCGGTATAATTCCGTAATCGAGGAATCTTATTAAATCATTAGATGATCATATATGAATCAACCTTAATCCTGAGGTGATCACAGGGTGCTGCTTGTCCCGGGGTAGTGTTTGATGTGTTAGTTACGGTTCACTTAAATATGTGTTCCAAGCCACTTCTCCAGATGAGTGAGTAGTGAGTAGTTCTGATTTTCACAGACATGGAATCCATTCCTTCCTGCGGGAAGTAGAGAGACAGTCCCCTTATTTGTTAGCCCTAAGAAAGTGATCGATCCCGGGAGTTCATATTAGACTAATTGATCACTAGTCAGATATGTGAACTAATTGATCATCCACTCAGAATGGACAGTCTATGGAGGGTTAATCCGTATGTAGTGATTATATCAATGGACGCTTATTCACTCTACGGGTTGAGTATAAGTATACATCTATAATCGGTAGAGTTCAGTTTCGGGTTTATGGTGGCGTAATCCCGGAATTAATAATTAATGTACTTATTCTCGTTCGATGAATAATTAATTATTGGAGCTACTCGGTTATAGTCCATGGTCCCCGATGTGGCTTCGTAATTCGGACTAATAATCTTGTTATTTGGGCCTCGGTGATAATTAATTGGCTAGGCTAATTAATTGATATGCATGGATATTATTTAGTTGGGCTAAATAATATAATACACATAAAAGACATTTTATGTGGGCTTAGTAACCTACAAAGTGGCGCCAATGTCATTTAATTGTCAAGAAATTAGTTTTCTTGGATAATGACATATTGTGTAATTAGTTATTTATTTGTTAAATAATTAATTGGATAAATAAAAGAAAATAATTTATTTATTATTTATCTCTTAACTATAAGGATAATTATATTTTCTTATTATAAGATTATAATTATCTCTTATTTTTATTGGATAATAATATTTAGAATTATCTCTTTTATTTTGTTAAACCGATTGGGTATAGGTTTTCTCTCTTGGATTTTGCCTATAAAAGAGAGTTCTCCCCGAGCCCTAAGGGTAGTGAAAGCCACGAAATTCATAAGAAAAAAAAGGCTAAGGAGTTCGATCCTTAGCTCCACTCGGTTGAAGAAAAACTTGGGGTTTTTCTTGGTGTTGCATATCAAGGAGGTTCGTGTATCAAGAAGGGTGTCCACCAACCGCCGTTTGGAGAACACATCGGAAGATCTTGGCTTCTCTTCCTACTATTGGTAACATGATCTTAACCCCCTTGTAGTAGTTAAATCCTTTATTTATGTATTGTGATGTATAAATCGTGATCCATCCGCTGCGCGTAGATCTAACTCGTTTAGATCTAAGAACCTGCATCTTTCAAACACACCCATGTTGTTTCCAACAGTTTCAGTGTTACCATTCACAAACACTAATCTACATACTACTTTAAAAAAATCGAAGCCCAGTCTACGAAAGACTTATCAATATTCTGGTCAAGTCCACATATTAAAATATATGACTTTGAAATGACCTAGAGGTTTACTTTAATCCCCAAAATATATAAGCTATGGCAGGCATCCTACCAAAGGTTCTTTCTGAATAAATTAAGATACCTTTAGTCTCGCAAAAGGTCTTAGGGAATCACCCATATTTTCTACTTTGTAACAAATCCGTTATTTGTTCTTAGCTAAAACCCTTCTGTTCTGAATGAATTCAGATTCCGTTGTTCGGCAAGGAAGTCTTAGGGAATCACCCCTATTTTCTGCTTTCTGACAAAATCAAGCAAGACTAAGTGGTAAGAGAGATCACGGTCTGGTTAACTCTCTATCTTTTAGGGAATCACCCCTAAATTACTCAGCTTTGAGTTGAAAGTTAAACTTTCCTATTCATTCGACTCTTCTCCGTGTAGTTCCAATTACTCCCACTGGGCCTGAGATACTCAGGTGGTTCTACAAGAGTTTCAACGAACCGGAGTATCAAACTCCATTCACGGGGTTATGGCTTTTAAACCAACCTCTATGATCGGGATCCTACACAGCCCACGAAGGACTATAGGTCATCAATCTACCCTATAGACCGTAAGGTCCTGCAATGGGTAATGGACAAACCATACTTTCACTGCATTCGGGGTGGATTGATATACTGATCTAGTTTAGTAGTTTTTATTAGTGTTATCACCAACTGCCGGTGTTGGATGTGGACTGAACAAATCAGTTAGTAACATCTTGAGTACAGATACTTCAAGATCTAAAGTTGTTATTTTATAGACTCTATCATACCGAGTTTGACAGTATAACCGTTATTCTCTGATTTTACGAGTTTTATAACCAACCTTTTCTCAATGCATTAAGATATTTCACGACCTGAACGTGTACGCAAAATTTCCAGTCCTACCTTCAAGCACTAAATGCTAAATGTCTATATTTACGGAAGTGGGGTGAACCGAATTCACTCATTATCCACAAAAGCGTAGGCATCTTTTAGGTAGACTTCTCGGTTTTTCATTACAACGTAAACCGTTATTTTGCAACCAATATCTTAAATGAGTTCAGCAGCGTATCGTAGCACATCAATAACTATATAAGGCAAATTTCTGGTGTATCCCTTTGTGAAAACATTTCACTGGGAGGCAGGCTGAGCATCAGTCCCGAAGACTACGCAATAACCTATTTCCGAGTATGGAATACTCTATCTCTGGTGAAATCAGAGATTTCCTCAAATATTTTGGATAAACTTACCGGAGTCTCGAATAGTTGTCAGACAAGATGTCACTACTTCAAAAGCTCCCACTAGCTTGTACCTTTCATATGACCCCGAAGGTTGTTATGAACAAGCTATGTTACTTCTTTAAATCTATTACCCTTTTCCTGATTGAAAGGAAACTTAGTCATTGTTCCTATGAGACAGTGTTCCTTTGACTGGGAGATAGGAATCACCCTAACCCAGTCTTCAGATCTTGTCTTTAGGGAATATGCACTAATTAATAGAATAGAAAGAAGCGTTTATCGAAATATGGAAACCATTTGCGTTTATATATTTTAAGATGTGTTACTAATACCTTTTCAGCAATGCTTAGTGGTTCTGACTTTATCAAACAAAAGTCCGAGTCTTGGATTCGTGCTACGAATGTTATATTTATCATCAATAAGATAAACAAATTATCCTATTGAAAATGAATACGTTCGTTCCAACGAATCCGAAAACAGAATATGAATTTTCTGTGATACTCAAGAATTGAATCCAAGATTCATTTCCTTATATCACTCCCACTAGTTTATCTGAAATAACTGTCCGTTGTCTATTTTATTTATCGTTTAATTCAAAGCTACCTAGTTCTTCCAAAGAACTTTAGCTTTCGAGAAAATTGCTAAGGATGCATTGGTCAGTGATCCGAAATCACTTTCCTTATCCTCTAATTTCCAATTTATTAATTTTCCGGTTTAGACTTAAAACTACTTAGTTTAGATGACTAACATGTATAAACTTTCTTTCCCATTCTCGACTTTCCTTAAATGGAAACAGTCTTGAACTAGCAGTTCGTTTGAGTAGACACTACTCTTGAACTGTGGGATGTCTAATGATGTGTTACTAGCTTGGACTATTCGATTTTTCTAATCGACAAATCATAAGACCAAAGCTCCCACTAGTTTATCGGTTCCAAATACCATCTAACTAGCAACACTTTCTATTTATGATTTTTCAAAGATTAGAAAATCCCCCAGAACTAAGCTCCCACTAGTTTATCAGTTCCAAATACTGTCTAACTAGCAATGCTTTGTTCATGATGTTTCAAGAGATTGGAAAAACTCCAGAGCTAAGCTCCCACTAGTTTATCAGTTCCAAATATTGTCTAACTAGCAACGATTTATTCTTGTTTTTTCAATGAAAAGAGAAACTCATGTGCAGTCTATTACACATTTCTAATGATTCGGAAAAACAACAAATTATAAGACTAAGGCTCCCACTAGTTTATCGGTTCCAAATACCGTCTAACTAGCAACGCCTTAAGTATGATTTTCCGATTTTTCAATTAGAAATTTGATGTGTAATTACACCTTTTAAATTCACTAAATGAATTTATCTGATAGTCCTATATCATCTTTTGTAAACTAAGTATGGTTGTCTCTCGTTCAACACGAGTGACATCCGTGACATACCTATACTATGTCACTTAAGTTTTTAAAGGCTCAAAGGAAAATTCTTTTCCGAAAAATTAACTGCATTCTTTTGATAATTACAACGTACTTGTTACTTCCACATTTTTAATGAAATCCTATTACTAACAGTTTGGTAGCCTACAGATTTAGTTGTAAAAAAAATGACAGAAAGTTAAATTCAAAAAATAAATTTTCACTACTAGATTTTTATTTTAGGAATAATAAACTTATATAAAGTCTATCCTACCATTCCAAGGATTTAACCTCGCATCGTACCGCCGCCTTTAGGGTCGGTATCAGCACGATGACGGTTAAACTGAGACAATCTCTCTCAATGATTAAGCTTCGAGAATCGAACATCTCACGGGAATCAGACGTCCCGGGCCTTAATCGTTGATTACCTTCCTTTTTCTAGCCTAGATATTTCGAAAATATCCATAAAGAGTGTGACCTACTATATCAATCTCGAGTACGCCCCGAGTATGCCTCCTTTAGGGTCGGACGGTGACCCAACGAGTACCCGAAATCATATCCTTTCGGAGACCAAGCCTTGAATTTTGATAGGGGTGAACACCATCCTTAGGGGGCCGGAATCAAAGCGGCACGAGGCGTCACCCTTCGCTCACGTGCTTGCATCTATAATAGAGGCCGTGGGGTTGGCTGTCGCCTTCCCCGCTCCCACTCAATAATTTGAAAAAGTGGTGGGTTTACTAATTACGGTTTTGGTCGTGACAATAAGAGACAATAAATCAAAGTACTCCGAACATGGTCGGTTATGTAGGCAAGCCTACGCCGTCTTATTCGTTGGAACATATGTGACAGTTCAGGCTAATCCGGCAAGAAAAGCCCCGTTTAGCCCGAAGGCTTATCGGCTATGCTAAGTCTTGTCGAACTACTGTAACGTTCATCACACGTGGGGGGAAGTCGATGGAGCCGAAGCTCAGTTGAACTCGCCCAACCATGGTTAGACCATTTCCGAACCCATGTACTAAGATTTTCCGATTTCTATGTTTTCAACCAAAGCGTAATCTCGTTTCTGTTTAAGGTTGGTTCACCGAAAACTCAACGATTTATCTAAGTGGGATTCACCGAGAATCCACCACTAAAATCGTAACGATTGACAAAACCCGGTTCCTCGGTTTTAATAATTAGTTACTTAATTAATTAACTACCACATATTAAATAAAAAAAGCTTTTAACTAATTATACGAGTTATACATGCCTAATTTATTCCAAATAAACTAGCTACATGTATGCATTGGAGTGGAATCATGATATGATGCATGTCATGGCAATTTTCCGGTTTCTATCACATAATTTCGATCATACACGAAAAATAACGGAAAAAATAAACACCGGGATGGATCGTTGGTACCCCCGTATCTAACCTATTAAAAAAAACACAAACCCTAACTAGGGTTTACTATTTTCTAATCTGTTGCTGCCGCGTTTTATCGACAATCGGACATCCAAAAGAACTTTGATCGTCACGAAAATTTATGGACCTGTTCTTCACTCCTCCTACTTCAATCTGAACGGTTGGATCTTCATTTCAACGGTCTAATCTCTTCCAGAAATTCGACGAACTGACAGCTAGGGCTGCATTGCTTTTACGACATAGCAGCAACTTTATTGTAACGATTGGACATTGGGATGGAATCCGATCGTCACGAAATTTTGAGGGCCTGTTCTTAAACTTTTAGTCTTCATTCTGACCGGAGGGATTGTCGATTCAACGGCTCAATCTCCGGGAATAAATAAAAAACCGAACAGAAACAAAACAGATCTACTTCTAGGAAACTAAAATTACAAAATTTTCTATACTCATATAAACAAATTTATATGAGTTTACAATAGATCTAAAGAGTAAACAATACCAACCTCAATCCATCTCTGCAACCATGACAATCACAAGGCAACATACATGAATAAATTTTGATGCATATAGAAAAGCAAACGAAAAACAAAAAACAATGTAAACATGTTTTTTCCACTCCTAGATCTAAAATTTACATACTTTGATTGATAGATCAAAGACTCTGATACCACTTGTAGGATTTAATATCGCCGGATGTATCATAGATCCACCCGATTACGCAGCGGAATAGTATTAGTATAGATCTAAACAATACAAAATACATAAATAATAGATCTAACCTACGATGGGTTAAATTACCAACCTTTTTATGATGCAAAACGCCAAGAAAAAGGTCAATCCAATCCGAACTAGTTGAGAGCCTAGTTGAGAAGCCAAAGTCTTCCAACGTGTGTCTCCAAGCACCACCAGGTGGATGGTGTTTCAAGCCGCCGGACCTCTTCGATATGCTACCTTAGAAAAACCCGAAGTTTTTCTAAAACTCGAACCCTTAGTATAATGGCCGAAATCTCTAAGCCATAATACTACCCAAAAGTCGTGTATGTGATCTTGTTTAAGGCTTGGGAGAACTCTCTTTATATAGGAGAGTAATCATTGTCCTCCAAGGATTTAATAATTAAGAGATAATTATTATAATAATCCTTATTTCAAATAAAAGATAAATATATAATATATCCCAAACAAATTAGGATAAATAAATATATTATCCAATATTTCATGATTTATCATTTAACAAATAAATAATTAAATCATATATCAAATAATTATCCAAGAAAACTAATTTCTTTCTAATTATTTAATAATTACAAAAATGCGCCTAAAACCCTAGAAATAAGGGCCACACGCAATTTTACACATATTAGGCCGAGTCCATGAAAAATTTCTTTTCAATGTATTTAATTATCTAGTACAACTAAATAATTAATCCACATATCAATTAAATAGTCCAATCCAACTATTTAATATTAATTGAGGTGAAACGACGAGAAAACATATGATATGTTATGAGCCACGTCGGGGACCATGGACCCATATTCAGTAGCTACAATAAATTAAATAAAATTATTCGTCAAACTGAACACTTATATTCAATCTATTAATTCAGGGATTACACCACCATAAACCCGAAATTGAACTCTGCCGAATATAGATATAAACTTACACTCAACTATGAGTTATAAGGTGTCCACTGATATAATCATTACATACGGATAAATCCTCCATAGACCGTTCATTTCGATTCGGGATATCTCCGTAGACCCTTCTCGAGTTATCCTTATTTACCATTAACCCCCTAGTGATCAATTAGTTCATAACTAATATAATATGAACTCCGCGGATCGATCAGTTTCTAGGATTAACAAATAAGGGAACTGTCTGTCTACTTCCCGAGGGAAGGAATGGATTTCATATCTGTGATAGCACAGACTACTCACTCATTCCAGAATAGAGCCAACGAGAAGTGTCGGACCACATACTACGAAGTGATCCTTACTAACACATCAAACTCTACCCTAGTCTAAGCGGTTGTCTATGATCACGTCGGGATTGAGATTAATCCATATATGATCATCTTGTGATTCGATAAGACTTCTCGATCACGGAATTATATCGAGAACTCAAATCAAATCGGTCCAAATTGTTTAGGGTGATTTTATACGATTTCTAATGTTATATTTTATAACAATTTCCTCCATATTCGTATAATTTGCATAGAAATCAAGGGTTTAATCGAATTATTGAGCAAATGAGTTTTAAAAGTGGTTAAGTGCAAATTTGTGTTAATTATGTGGTTTCATTGATAAAAATCTTTGAATATGAGATGTTACATTTTGCACGATGTTATCATGAATGTAGGTACGCTTGCATGTTAAATGAGGAGCTTAAACGAAGATCGGATGAAGATTAAGAAGAAAGCTCGATTCGAATAAAGAAAGCTCGATTCGATTCGGCCCAAACTTGGTGATCAAGTATTTCAAAATATGCCACGTAACATTATATTTTGAGGCCTAAAAGATGGATTTTGAGGAAAAGAAGAAGATGCCACGAGTTTACGAGTTTAACGGATCATTTTTCCTACGAGTTTTTACCGTAATCTGTTTTCGATGGAAATTTTACCCGACTTAGAGGCATTTTCAGGGGAAGAGTTCTTGACTAAAGTTGTAGATACTAAAATGAGCTTTCCAACGCATTTTGAATCACGTCAATCGGAGGTCTACAACTCAAGTTATGATTTTTTTACCGAACTATTTGGAATTACGGACGAACCGGAGATATTTTGGCCAAGTTTGATGCATGTTACTCCATGTGCTCCTTAATGATGATGATGATGAGTCATAACAAACTCCACATGCTATTTTAGTGACTCCTCACCTTCACATGCAAAGCAAAGTCATTATCACCTCCCACATGCTTATAACAAACTTGAGAATATTCCTTAGCATATTCTCCCAAAAATATCTCCCTCAACTACAACCTCTCCCTTATACACCTCCCCTCAACTCTCCCTATAAGAACTCCCTCATTTCCATACATAAAGGCGCCCCTCCTTGGTCACTTTTGGCCAAGCTTTTACTTTTCCCGTCTTTTATGTAAATACTACTGTAGGCGTTATGCCGAGAATAAATTAGAATAGTAGTCTTGTTGTAATGCGGAGCTACGGCCACGATTACGAAATCATAATCGAGGATGATTGGCTAAGGTCTCTAAGCTAGAACCACCTTTGTGAAGCCACCATCACCGGAATAAATAAGGATTTCGCTTTAATTCATTTTCGTAAGTTATCTTGTTCTTCCTTCATGTTTGAATTGTTTATGTGCAATTTGTATGATCTATACTTATGTTGCATGCTAATCGAACTTAGATACGATAGTTGATAAATTCGTAGATTACCGTGAAGGAGAATGATAATAGTCTTCCAACATACGTAAGTTGAGGGTGAATGTTGTCAGATTAGGATTTATATCCATATCTTTGATCCGTAAATGCTTTAGTTGTACCGAGAGTGGTGAACTAATTAAAAGGCGATGAACCGAAAGGGAAAATGCCTCTTTAGCGAATAATAATCCAAGAACTTACGAATGAATATGTGTCTTTCTTGTTATTTTCGGTGGGGTGGTGGATCATCGGTGCGTTCTAGTTGTTTTAAATTATACATTTTTATTATCGTAGTTTTATTTATTTTCACGTTTGCTACCTTAGTTTGTTAATTGAAAATCCGAGATCATAATCATCAACTTTATAAAAGAAATCGAAGGAAAAAAACTCTTTTTCGTACAAGTCCCTGCGGATACGATCCGGTTTCACCACTATAGCTGCGAGCCTTCGCACTTGGGGTTGACATCGGTTTTATTTTATTACTTGTTATCTTTTACTTTGCATAAAACCGCGAACAAGTTTTTGGCGCCGTTGCCGGGGACTTGGCACGGAAAATTTTCGTTTTCGGTTTTTTTTTTGTCAACTAAGTTATCTGTTTTCGTCTTAAACAATAAAAAAAAAAAATAAAAAAAAAAAAAAAAAAAAAAAAAAAAATCTTTCGGTAATTACCGAGAGAGAGAAAAAAAAATATTTTCTTTTCGTTCTGTTTCTGTTCTGTATTAGTTTTATAGTATTTTGTTTCTTTTACGCTGTTTAGACCTGTTTCGAGCTTTTTTTAGTATAGTTTTTTTTTAATTCTAAAAAAAAAAAAATTAAAAAAAAAAAAAAAAAAAAAAAAATCTCGATAAATACCGAGTGGATTCGGTAATTACCGAGAAAGAGAGAAAAGAAACACGGAACACGTTTCAATCATTGAGGTTGGGTGATGGATTCTCGGTGAATCCCACTCTGCGGAAGCATAAGGATAAAATCCCGAAACCTCGTGATTTAGGTGTTGGTGCCCAAACGTAGTTTATGCAAACTCGAACTCACGGGGGACCACTTTTGTATAATCCGGAGATAGAGCGAACCATCGCTCGACCAAACGAACGTTTGGCCCGGCTCACCGGACCAACGGACGAGGGAACCACGGAAGGAAACAATCTGAAGGATACACTCGAGGGAGAAGCTCAAGGAGGAGCCCGGGTTGAGGAAATGGCGGATCAACGGACATTGGCGGACTTTGCCATGCCATCTACTTGTGAAAGTTAATCCTGCGGTCGTGATTCACGAAATCACGGTGATAATTTCGAACTCAAAACTTCTTTAATCAATTTGGTAAGAGGTTCCACATTTCATGGATTTTCCACGAGGACCCGCACGATCACATTCACTCATTTCTAGAATCGTGCGGGACTATTTTAATCAAAGGGGTCACGAGGACGCCACTAAAGATGAAACTTTTTCCTTTCTCACTTTGAAGGGAGAAGCGAAAGAATGGTATAAATCCTTACCGGTCGAATCCATTACTTCGTGGGAGGAGTTGGAGAAAGAATTTCGAGCCGGTACTTTCCACACTGCAAAGACGGCTCATCTTCGAATCGGATATTCACTTTTGTGCAATCGAGAAGGAATCTTTTTACGATGCGTGGAGACGATTTAAGACTCTCTTGAGAAAGTGCCCCCACCCGTAGGTTTGGATAAACAAAGATTGGTCAACACTTTCTACGGTGGTTTGACCGAATTGACTAAGGGAATGGTGAATAGTTCTTTGGAGGTGCATTTCGAGAAAGACACACGATGAGGGATGGATGTTGTTTGAAGATATTGCAAAGTATAATTATGCCCCTACCTATGCGGGTGCGTCCAATCGAAAAAAGCTCGGCTTGCGGGGAAGTATGAGGTAGATGAGACCACGTCTCTAAAAGCTCAGTTGGCCGCACTACAGAAGCAAGTGACGGCAATGAATGTTCAAAGTCTTGTGTGTGACAATTGCCATGGCCAAGGCCATCGTAGTAATCAATGCCAGCTTGACCCGATCTCACGGGTCAAAGGCTGTTCAAAACAATGTCGTTTGCCAAAATTGCGATACCGTTGGGCACGCATTCCATCAGTGTCATCTATTGTTGCATTCAGAAGAAGTGAATACATTCACTTCTCAAAATTATCGACCTTCGGGTCAGAATCAAAACACTCAAGGATTCAATTATAACCGGAACCACCCTGGTTTCCGATGGAGTGACCCTTACAGGGCGGCAAACCCCCGTCATTTTCGGGCCCCTAGGCCTAATCAAAGCAATTTTCAATCCAACTATCGACCGGCATGGAACACCAATCCACCGCAAAATCAAAATCAATCATTTCAGATCTTAGAACAAAAGTTGAGCGAGCAAATCACGGCCAACACTCAATTGGCAAATGCTTTAAGTACTCGACCGGTACGGTGAGAAATTTGGAGGTGCAAATGGGACAAATTTCGGGGCGGCAAGCAAGTCGACCTCGAGGTCGGTGCCGAGTTTTGCGAGAAGAACCCCCGAGGGGTTAATGCGGTCCAAAATGACCGAATTCTTGCACCGATCTCGGCGCACCATGGAACTATGGTCAAGATGAGTGAATGCTATAAATCGAGGAGTGGGAAAGCGGTTGGCGGTCGGGCCAACCGGGGAAACGAGTAGCCCCTCACGTGAGCGAGAGACGCGGGGAGGGGAAGATCTTTGTTCTCCTCGGAAGGATGTTGGGACTACTATTGATCCAAGTGAAAGAGAAAATTCGAAGAAAATGTGGAAGTTGAGAATACGATGATAAAGAGAAGAATGCGAGAAGAAGTCGAATCTAAGTTGTGTTCGGGAAGCATGTGAGGTGGAAGGATAGGGAAGACAAAGCAATCAATGATAAGACGGCAAAGAAGCACTTTGCGAGGAAGACTTTGCGATCTCCCTTACCCACCTAACAAGAACAAGTTTGTCATTAACGATCGATAAAGAATATAAGAAGGTTATCGACTTGCTCAAGAATACGAGGCAAACATTCCATTAGTTGATCTTTTGATAGGAATGCCAAAGTATACAAAGTTTATAAAGGACGCGGTGAGTTCGAAAAAGAAGCTCCAAGAGCTCGAGCACATAGTATTGAATGGAGAATGCTCGGCAATCGGCCGGACTAAACTTCTGTGAAGTGTCCACGACCCTGGTAGATTTACGATTTCATGTACTATCGGGAACGGGGATTTCCACAATGTTTTGTGCGATTCGGGAGCATCAATCAATCGATGTCTACGTCAATCTTCCAATCTCTTGGATTGGATCAATCTATTACGCTTAAACCTATTTCTCTTCAACTTGCGGATAGAAGTGTGAAATATGCAAGGGGAATTGTAGAAGATGTGTTGGTCAAGGTTAAAAACTTCATATACCCGGTGATTGGGTAATCATGGATATGACCAATGATGAGAAAACCCCTTGATCCTTGGAAGACCTTTTCTTGCAACCGCCCGTGCCTTACTAGATTCCTACGGTGGCGAAGTAACCTACATTTGGAGGATGAGAGCATAAAGTTCAATGTGGGCAATGCGGTGAAGCACCCGTCCGGTGACACTTGTTTAGCTATTGAGGACGATTTCAACGATGAGTATGATAAACAAGTGTTCATGGGTAGTTGGGATGAGGAAGAATTCAATAAACTATACGCAACTTGGACTAATGAGGAGTGGATAAAATTTTTAGAAGAGATTGACAAGGAAAGTTCGATTACCACGAGGTGGTAGGAAAGAAGATGAGGGAGAGGCATGGTGATATGCCCGGATTTGCAAAAGGAGATGAGGCCCTGTCTGGCTGGGAGGCCATGATGCTTCATAGCCCTTATAATAAGCTTGGAGATCTAGAGCTTAAGGGAGATAAATTGAGACCAAGTGTGGAGAAGCCACCGTCGGATTTAGTGTTGAAACCCTTGCCTCGACACTTGAAATACATTTTTCGAGGGACGGTGATAAGCTCCCTTTGATCATTTCATCTAAGTTAGAACCGAAGGAGGAAGAAAAGCTTATCAAAGTCTTTGCAAGATAATATCCTCGCCTTTGGTTGGCAAGTGGGAGATATTAAGGGGATAAGCCACGATATACGTATGCATAAGATCGGGGCTTGTTGAGGGATCGAAGAAGGTGCGACGGCCTCGGAGAAGGCTAAACCCTCACATGCGGGAAATCGTTAAGAAGGAAATCATCAAATTGCTTGACATGGGTATCATCTACCCAATAGCCGATAGTGAATGGGTGAGCCCCACTCGGGTGGTGCCAAAGAAAGGAGGGATTACTATTGAAAAGAATGAAAAGGGGAAGAGATTGCCTTACGACAAGTCACTTGGTTATAGAGTTTGCATCGACTACGAGAAGACTAAATGAGGTAACTCTAAAAGACCACTTTCCCTTGCCATTCATTGACCGGCTCCTTGAGAGGCTTAGTGGCAAGCAATTTTATTGTTTTTTGGATGGCTATTACGGATACTTTCGGATAGCTATCGACCCCACGATCAAGAAAAGACTACCTTCACTGTCCCTCCGGTACCTTCGCTTACCGAAGGATGCCATTTGGTCTCTGTAACGCACCGGCTACATTTCAAAGATGTATCTTGGCTATCTTCAATGGTTTAGTGGAGAAGGTGATGGAAATTTTTATGGATGACTTCTCTGTATTCGGGGACGGTTTCGACCCTTTGTTTACACAATCTTGATAAAGTTACGTCGGTGCATAGAGAAGGACTTAGTCTTAAATTGGGAGAAGTGCCACCTAATGGTGGAAGAAGGAATTGTTCTTGGACACAAGGTGTCCAAGGAAGGTATAGAGGTTGACAAAGCGAAGGTAAAAGCTATTGAAAAAATGACATACCCTAAAAATGTAAGAGAAGTAAGAGGATTCTTGGGTCATGTTGGATTCTATAGGCGGTTCATTAAAGACTTTTCTAAGATAGCCAAGCCTTTGTCAACTCTCTTAAGAGAGGATGTGAAATTTGTTTTCACCCCGAGTGTGAAAGAGCTTTTAAAGAATTAAAAGACAAGTTGATTACCTCGCCAATTCTTATAGCACCCGGCGGAAAGCTCCTTCGAGCTTATGTGTGATGCTTCTAATTATGCGATCGGAGCGGTGCTAGGTCGGAGAGTGGACGGCGAGGTTCCAACCTATCTACTACGCTAGTCACACTTTAAACCCGGCACAAGTAAATTATGCAACAGGCGAGAAGGAGTTGTTGGCGGTAGTTTTTGCCATGGATAAATTTAGAAGCTATTTGCTTGGGTCGGAAGTTACGATCTGGACGGACCCATTACGCATTGAAGTATACGGTTGAGCAAGGCGATGCCAAGCCTCGTTTGATGAGATGGATCTTGATTTTACAAGAGTTTGATGTTCATATCCGGGACAAGAAGGGTAGCAAGAATGTGGTAGGCGATCACATGTCTCGGGCGACCGATGATCATCAAATAGAGTCGGATGAGATTGGAATTGATTTTCCAAGCGAGCAACTCATGACTATTGATGTGTGCGAGGTTATTCCTGCCCGTCTTGGAAAAGGTTCTCCTTGGTTTGCACCTTTTGCAAACTTCTTGAGCGGCGGATATATCGGACCACGACGACATATCGGCAAAAGAAGAAATTCTTTTCGGATTTGAACTATTATGTGTGGGACGACCACTATTCTCTTCAAGCGTTGTAAGGATGGATTACTCCGTAGGTGTGTCCACGAGTTCGAGCGAGAGGGACATTATAGAGCAATGCCATGACGGACTGTGGGAGGTCATTATGGAGCTGGGAAGGCTAGCTGCGAAGATTTTTCGATCCGGTTTCTGCGGCCGACAATTTTTAAGGATACGAGAGAGTTTTGTAAAAGGTTGTGACCGGTGCCGGCGCACCGGTAAACTTTCTCGGCGAATGGACATGCCCCTACACCCCATTCAACAATGTGAAGTTTTCGACGTATGGGGTATTGACTTCATGGGACCGTTTCCATCCTCGTATGGGAACAAGTACATTACGGTACTGCGTTGACTACGTGTCAAAATGGGTAGAGGCAATAGCAACACCGCGGAACGACCACAAGGTGGTCAAGAGCTTCCGAGGAAAAACATTTTTACACGGTTTGGTTGTCCACGAGCTCTCATCGGTGACGAGGGAACTCACTTCGCAATACTCCATTAGAAAAGATTTTAGAACGATATGGGGTGAAACACAAAGCTGCTACCCCCTATCACCCTCGGACGAGTGGACAAGTTGAAGTAAGTAACCGAAGCACGAAAAGCATTCTTGAGAAGACGGTGAATTCTCATAGGACGGACGGAGCCGAAAAGGCGGATGATGTACTGCGGGCCTACGGGACGACTTTCAAAACTCCTATTGGCACGTCTCCGTTTCGGATGGTTTATGGTAAGGCACTGCCACCCGCCAATCGAGCTTGAGCACGAGCATTCGGGCTATTAAATTCTTGAACTTCGACGACCGGTTATGCGAGAAAAGCGATTGTTGCGGTTGCGGGAGCTTGATGAGTTCGGACTCCGGAGCCTACGAGAGCTCAAGAATCGGTAAGGAAAGGACTAAACTTCTTCACGACAAGAAAATCAAGCATAGAGAATTCAAAGAGGGCGAATGGGTTTTACTTGTATAATACCGGGTTACATCGTTTCTGGTAAGCTACGCACCCGTTGGTCGGCCCCTTTGAAATTTCTCGGGTTTTCCCTAGTGGAGCCGTCGAATTGAAAAATAAGCGAGGAGAGTTGTTCGAGTGAATGGTCATCGGTTGAAACACTATATTGGTCAACAAAAGGAACGACCGGTGGTTTTCCATCTAAACGACGTCCCTAGTCAAGACGACTCCGATCTTTTGGAACCCGATGATTTACGTCTCTGTGAATTCTTTGATGATATTGTGATTACGATGATACACCTCGGCTTGTGGAGCCCGAAACCTAAAAAGAAGAAGAGAAGAATCATAGGAACTAAGTGGATACGAAGTTTTGATATGGCCAATACGTTGGCAAGACTTTGTTTTTGTGGGATCCATACTATTGACCCCGAGGAAATCAAGAATGATTCCGGAAAGAGGCCTCAACGGCACGACCCGGGTTGAAAATTTTTGGGTTGTCGAGCAAACGACATTAACCAAAAGCGCTACCGGGAGGCAACCCGTTTAAAAAAAAAAAAAAAAAAAAAACAAACACTCTACATTTTGCATTATACTTTACTCATACTTTGGATAATAGTTTTCTAATACTTCGGATTGATTTTCATTTTGTTTCACCAAGTCTCAGGATGAATGTTTGAATGTCATTTAAAGGGAACGATTAGGAGGTTATCCGAAAATCCCGAGGGAGTACAAAGAAAAAATTCAAATGCATCATTTCTTAGATTTAGGTTGTTAGAACAATTTGAAATAACCACTTGAGGATACGGGTATAAAAGACTCATAGTTAATACTTTGTCACATATTTCATATCATGACCTAGTACGATTTAAATTTCAAATAATGTGTGACATGTATTAATTCAACTACTATGCAACTAAGGGAATAGGAAATTCAAAGCTAACCCGAGTTGAAATTTTATTGTCTAGTCGAGCTCCCGACTATAATTAAGCCCTACTAGGACGGTAACCTAGATATCTTTTCCTTTTTGTCGTAGTTTATTTCTCTTTATTCCATGATATTGCTTTGTCTATCATCTTTTGTGCCCCTATCCCCGAGGTACGTCTTGTTTTCCCGTGGTGTGCGGGATTTTGCGATAGCGATTGTGAGCTTTTAGATAAATCGGTTTACCGGTGGATGGTCCACGATCTGCGATTTCATCGAGCATTTACGGAGGCGATTCTAGGCCACTTCCGGAATTGCCACTTTCGAACCACAATCGGCTAAGTGTTCTTTTTCTTTTTACATTACGCACAACCCGAGGACATGTTGTGATTTAAGTGTGGGGGAGGGATCGGTTTATGTGTATCTACCATTTGCTTAAATTATTTTGATTCTATGCTAAATGGGCTAAATTTTCAAATTTTTGTTTATTCCCGAGTAAACAATGCATATCTTTGTTCGGTTTTTATAGTCATTAATGCTATATTCCGTATGTTCGATAAGTTAGTTGTTTCACCCAATATATTTTTCACGAGCCATAGTGAATGATGAGCTAAATTATAAAGCTATATCCCTTTTTGATTAGTGACTTTTTTATTATCTTATAAAGTCATGTGCTTAGTGCTAACGTACGCGTATCGTGAGAATTATGATAGTTTGTGTTTATAGCCAGAGTATGATATATTGTGAATATCTGAACGTTTGAATGTGATAAGTGAAACATAACTAATGTTCTTGCACAATAATTAACAAATAAATCATTGCTTGAGGTGTTATGCTCGGTAGGTTTGAATTGCTTTTAGCATGTTAACCACTTGCACACCGAAAATCTCGAAAAAAGTAATCAATTGTGTGTGTCGAAAGGCTTGGTCGATGATTTGAGTGCGGTAGGGCATTATCTCGAAATGTCCTATACCACTATGATGACCAAAAGCTCACGACGATCGAAAAAAAGCTGCCTTATGATTTGAGTAGATAGGGGATTATCTCGAAATTTCCTATTCTAGTATGACGGGCAAAAGCTCATTCGATGTGTGTTGAAAAAAAAAAAAGAAAAAAAAGTGTGAAAAAAAAGTGAAAAAAAAATCGAAAAAAATTTATTATTATGAATAAGTTAAGGACTTAGTTATCGTATACCTTATCCCCGAGTATAAGGCGACGGATATGTTGTAGGGATTATCCTCGAGTATATCGGAATGGCCCTAGATATATTCTATCATTCTTTTCAGGATATGTCACGTTTTGTAGGGTACATCTTATAAGTATCATTATTACTAGTTTGAAGGGGGTATTAGCTAGTTTGCTTTGAATTTTTCAAGTTTGGACTTAGTGGAAGTTTTCTATGGCTATGCACACACATCGGGGTGAACCTCGATTTATTGAGTATATGTTGTATTTGCTTTGAGGTGTCTATCTTTTTCGAGCCTTGATTCTTGTTTTGTTTTGCTCGGGACGAGCAAAAGCTAAGTGTGGGGGAGTTGTTTAGGGTGATTTTATACGATTTCTAATGTTATATTTTATAACAATTTCCTCCATATTCGTATAATTTGCATAGAAATCAAGGGTTTAATCGAATTATTGAGCAAATGAGTTTTAAAAGTGGTTAAGTGCAAATTTGTGTTAATTATGTGGTTTCATTGATAAAAATCTTTGAATATGAGATGTTACATTTTGCACGATGTTATCATGAATGTAGGTACGCTTGCATGTTAAATGAGGAGCTTAAACGAAGATCGGATGAAGATTAAGAAGAAAGCTCGATTCGAATAAAGAAAGCTCGATTCGATTCGGCCCAAACTTGGTGATCAAGTATTTCAAAATATGCCACGTAACATTATATTTTGAGGCCTAAAAGATGGATTTTGAGGAAAAGAAGAAGATGCCACGAGTTTACGAGTTTAACGGATCATTTTTCCTACGAGTTTTTACCGTAATCTGTTTTCGATGGAAATTTTACCCGACTTAGAGGCATTTTCAGGGGAAGAGTTCTTGACTAAAGTTGTAGATACTAAAATGAGCTTTCCAACGCATTTTGAATCACGTCAATCGGAGGTCTACAACTCAAGTTATGATTTTTTTACCGAACTCTATTTGGAATTACGGACGAACCGGAGATATTTTGGCCAAGTTTGATGCATGTTACTCCATGTGCTCCTTAATGATGATGATGATGAGTCATAACAAACTCCACATGCTATTTTAGTGACTCCTCACCTTCACATGCAAAGTCATTATCACCTCCCATGCTTATAACAAACTTGAGAATATTCCTTAGCATATTCTCCCAAAAATATCTCCCTCAACTACAACCTCTCCCTTATACACCTCCCCTCAACTCTCCCTATAAGAACTCCCTCATTTCCATACATAAAGGCGCCCCTCCTTGGTCACTTTTGGCCAAGCTTTTACTTTTCCCGTCTTTTATGTAAATACTCTGTAGGCGTTATGCGAGAATAAATTAGAATAGTAGTCTTGTTGTAATGCGGAGCTACGGCCACGATTACGAAATCATAATCGAGGATGATTGGCTAAGGTCTCTAAGCTAGAACCACCTTTGTGAAGCCACCATCACCGGAATAAATAAGGATTTCGCTTTAATTCATTTTCGTAAGTTATCTTGTTCTTCCTTCATGTTTGAATTGTTTATGTGCAATTTGTATGATCTATACTTATGTTGCATGCTAATCGAACTTAGATACGATAGTTGATAAATTCGTAGATTACCGTGAAGGAGAATGATAATAGTCTTCCAACATACGTAAGTTGAGGGTGAATGTTGTCAGATTAGGATTTATATCCATATCTTTGATCCGTAAATGCTTTAGTTGTACCGAGAGTGGTGAACTAATTAAAAGGCGATGAACCGAAAGGGAAAATGCCTCTTTAGCGAGATAATAATCCAAGAACTTACGAATGAATATGTGTCTTTCTTGTTATTTTCGGTGGGGTGGTGGATCATCGGTGCGTTCTAGTTGTTTTAAATTATACATTTTTATTATCGTAGTTTTATTTATTTTCACGTTTGCTACCTTAGTTTGTTAATTGAAAATCCGAGATCATAATCATCAACTTTATAAAAGAAATCGAAGGAAAAAAACTCTTTTTCGTACAAGTCCTAACGGATACGATCCGGTTTCACCACTATAGGCTGCGAGCCTTCGCACTTGGGGTGACATCGGTTTTATTTTATTACTTGTTATCTTTTACTTTGCATAAAACCGCGAACACCAGCCCTATATGATTATCATCATATATAAATGCCCCACTAGGTACCCTATTACCGACAGTCCGGATAAGACTGTCACACCTAAAGTGTTCTGGGCGCATTATTAGCAAATTAATCATGAGACTCGTATTCAGATTAATAAACGCTACGGACTAAATTAATTTTAAGTACATCTCACTAACTCAATCCTCTTGTGTATAGCCATACACTGAGTTATGTGATTACATGAATGAGGTACTTAAGGTTTTCAGTAGTGTCTTAATTATAAGCATACATGCATATAATAAGATGAATTATTAATTCTGTCATAAAACCAATTAGATAATTGTCTTTCGGGCACTACACTTATAACAGCAACGTCATTTATTTTGACTGTCTCAAGCAGATTGGGTTTGGAGAGGCAAAACTGAAGCCCTACCTTGGAGTCCTCGAGGGTTTCACCAATGACACGATCAAGGTCAAAGGCACAATCGACCTCAACATCACTCTAGGCGATTATGAGCCCTGCCGAACCGAGGTAATTACTTTTCTGGTCATCGACCTTCCCTCTTACTATAACATGATTTTGGGAATCCCGGCCATGAAAAAATTTCAAATGGTGGTGTATGTCCGGCATCCACGAGTCAAATTTCACGTGGGAGATGAAATTGGGGTCGCCACAAGCCGGCCATGATTTTTTTGTCGAATATATGACAAAGAACAAAGCCGATTCCAAGCGACCCAGAGTCGAAGGGTTTAATATGGCCTCAGACCAGATCGCCATGATAAAAGAGGTCCCAGATAAAACTGTTGAGGTAGAAACACTGCAGGTCCGGGATCAACCAGATTTCACAGCAGAGGATGAGCTGTTTGAGACTATGAAAAACAAAATACCCCGATCAGAAAATAAAAATCGGATCGCAGACATCACAAAAGGAACGAGAGGATCTGATCGAGCTTTTGAAAGAAAATATGGACGCCTTCGCCTGGGAGGTAACCGATATGAGGGGCGTGGAGCCGGAGGTCGCGCTACACAACTTAAGCGTCGATCACAACTTCAGGCCGATCCAACAAATAGCGCGCCAATTCTCTCCAGAAAAGGAAGTCGCTATAAAAGGGGAAGTCGAAAAACTTTTGGCAGCAGGAATAGTCAAGGAGCTTCGGTATCCAATTTGGTTAGCTAACGTTGTAATGGTGAAAAAGCACAACGGAAAGTGGCGGATGTGTGTTTTGACTTCACCGATCTGAATAAAGCATGTCCTTACGGATCCTTATGCGCTGCCACGAATTGATAAAATGGTAGACGGGATCGCGGGTTTCGAGACGCTGAGTTTTCTGGACGCCTATTCAGGCTATCATCAGGTAAAAATGGCCGACGACGACAAAGAGCTAACCGCCTTTAGGGCCACCGACGGACTCTATTACTATGAGATGATGCCTTTGGTCTGAAGAATGCGGGTTCAACATATCAGAGGATGGTGAACAGGGTTTTCAATTCACAAATCGGCAAGAACATGGAGGCATACATAGATGACGTGGTCTTGAAATCAAGTCGCCATGATCACCAAGTGGACCTTCGCGAAACCTTTATGAACGTGAGGAAGCACTCGATGAAACTAAACCCCGCAAAATGCACTTTTGGGGTTCAGGCCGGAAAATTTTTAGGCTTTATGGTAAGCCAAAGGGGGATCGAAGCACACCCTGAGAAAATAGAGGCTCTAATCAATATGAGCGAGTCGACAACAATCAAAGAAGTACAGAGGCTGAATGGGAGGATAATCGCTCTAGGGAGATTCATCTTAAAATCTGCGGAAAAGAGCTTACCCTTCTTCAAAATACTCAAAGGGAACAAAACCTTTGTGTGGACTGGGGAATGCTCGCAGGCCTTCAAAGCGCTCAAAACTTATCTGTCAAGCCCGCCGTTGCTGATCAGTCCTATAACTGGTGATGTTTTGCTTCTATACTTAGCAGCCTCAGACCGGGCTGTCGCCGCTGCGCTTGTTAAGGAGGATGGTACCCTTCAAAATCCCGTTTATTATGTCTCTAAGGCCCTCAATCCAGTTGAGAGTCGTTATTTTAATATCAAAAAGTTAGCCCACTACGTTGTCATAGCCCCCTGAAAATTAAGGGCTTACTTTTCGTAGCATACTATTACTGTGTTGTCTGATGCCCCGCTACGCCAAGTCCTACACAAACAGATTTATTTAGTCGGTTGCTACGATGGGCCATCGAACTCACCGCATTTGACATCCGGTACAAACCTCGAAAATCTATCAAAGCCCAGGCTTTGCCCGATTTCATCACAGAAACAAGCTTCAACGAAGAATCACGGGAACAAACCAACTCAACGCATCGCGACGACACCATAGCGACCACAACGGACGAGCCCCAGAGGCCAAGTCACTGTTGGCAGCTTTACGTCGATAGCGCCGCCAGCCACAAAGGTTGCGGTGCCGGGATTATCCTATTGGAACCAGGCACCTCGGAAGAAATTGAAAGGGCTTTGAGATTTGACTTCACCGTGTCAAATCATCAAGCAGAGTATGAAGCGGTCATATTAGGACTTGAGCTCTCCCGGGCCATGAAAGTTGAAAATGTGGAGGTATTCTGTGATTCTCAGTTGGTGGTCAATCAAGTAACATGATCGTTCGGGATTCATTGCGAAATCCTACAAAAGTATATTAATCTTGTTAAGAAGCTCAAGGGAAGCTTCAAATACTGTAAATTCACCAACATCCCTCGAGAGGACAATCACAGAGCTGACTACCTGTCAAAGCTAACTGGCGACAACGAAATTAGTAACCCAACAATCGTGTTGGAACACTCATCATGGCCCACTGTTAATCGAGCCGAGGTCATGGATTTCCAACCCGTTAATCCATGCTGGATCGACACAATAAAGGCCTATATTGGATCAATAGCACTTCCCGATGACCCAAAGGAGGCTAAAGCCCTGATCAGAAGGGCCGCCAGGTACACCATCTTAGATGACATTCTATACCGAAGGTCATTCTCCAAACCTTTGTCACGATGTGTGCGACCGGAGGAGGTGGAAGGAATTCTTATAGAGCTATATGAGGGGATGTGCGGTGGCCATCCCGCTAGCCGCACTCCCGCTCGAAAATTTTGTTAGCTGGTTACTACTGGCCAAAGCTCGCAGAGGATGCCCAAATATACGCCATAAGGTTCGATAAATGTCAAAAATTTGCGGACATTCCCAGGCTACCATCAGTCGAACAAAGCATCGTCGTCGCCGCCTGGCCGTTTGACATATGGGCTATTGACCTTATCGGGCCGCTCAAAAGAGGTCGCTCCGGATGTGAATACGTTGTGGTCGCCGTCGATTATTTCACCAAATGGATCGAGGCCAAAGCCTTGGTCAAAATCAACACTAAAGATATAATATATTTCCTGCTCGGTCAAGTTTGGACCAGGTTTGGCGTCCCTAGAGTGATAGTATCAAATCACGGGCCTCAATTCAGGGAGGAGTTCGACGCCTTTTGCAGAGAGAATAACGTTAAGCATTGGCAATCGTCAGTATGCTACCCACAAGGCAATGGTCAGGCCGAAAACGCCAACAAACAAGTACTAAGCGTAATTAAAAAGAGCCTGGATGATAAAGCGAGAAAATGGCCTGATCACTTACTAGCGGCCTTATGGGCCCTCAGAACATCAAGGAAAACAACCACATGGGAAACTCCCTTCACTTTAACATACGGGTCAGAGGCTATGGCGCCAGTTGGAAATGGCCCTACCAAGCTTAAGTGGTCGCGCATTTCAGAGAGGTGGATAACACGCTGACTAGGCAGCTCGACCTCGATCAATTAGAAGAAAAACGAATCAACTTATATGGCCGCTTGCTCAATTGCAAACAAGCGGCCAAACGCACCACGACAAACGTGTCCTCAATCATCACTTCGCCGTGGGAGATTTTGTTCTACGGAAAAGACAAGCCACCGGGCATGAGTCCAAGAAAGGCAAGCTATCCGAGAACTGGGAAGGCCCACTTCAGGTCGCAAGGATAATAAAGAAAGGCACTTACGTCCCGAGACAACCAAGGCCGCGAGTACGACAGGCCTTGGCACGCCGACAACTTGAAAAAATATTACATGTAAGCCATCCACCTACTTTATGCAAAAAAAAAATCGTTTTTGCTCAAAATAAAGGGGGTCGATCGTTCTGTTCTCGGCAAACCTACGGACTACAAATTCCTCCGGTCTAACCAAAAACAAGGGGGCCGGTGAGGTTTTCAAAGCTACTATTTCAAACGAATCCACAACGATCCAACGAATGAGTCGGCACCCTAGCTACATCAGTACATAACCTAGCAATCAACGAGCTAAGAGGAACACGGCGATCAGGATCCATAGTGACGGCAAACTTAACAGCCTCTCGGTGAATCAGGATCCCCCAATCAACATCCACCTGGGGGTCGTGAATGGCATGGAGAAGGAAGGCTTCAGCCTCGGTAACGACCTCGAAATCCACAGATAGAAGAGCTCGCGAGTTAATGATCCTTTTCCCGGTTGCTACGAGACAGTTCAGATGCGGGGCCTAGTGTGCGAGGGCGTTGACGATTTGGGAAAAGCCTACGAATCGCACGACGCAGGCGAACTTGCCTACTTTTCTCATCACCAAGATTCCAGGCAACCTTATAATGGGCAGTGGGGTCGATATCAGGAATGCGAAGAACCCCATTGATAGCCTCCGGGGTAAAGTTGACAGAAACACCCCGAAGAAGGATAAAGCTAATAGCTTCCTCGGGAGAAATCTCTGACAAGACGGAGTAAAGTTCCCTCACCATCGTAAGGTTGAAGGGTGTCATAGGCGGGGAGACAAAATCCAACCACCCAGAAAGTGGAGCCGGAGCAAAGAGCCATCTCCTTCAACTTTGTCCTCGTTTAAACCTCTCTCCCTCAGAGACTTGATCACATCAAAGTAACTCCAGAAATGGTCCTTGGTAGTATTAGAGGCGGTAATAAAGAAAGGAGAAACATCACGCATAGGGCGGGCTTTGTACAATCGGCACCGAGCTACCCTCGCCGGATCGAAAGCCATCAGAAAATAAAGATTTGTGCCAAAAAGGAGTGAAGAAGGACCAGGGAACCCCCCCTCTTATAGAGATCAAAAAAGGAATGTGCGGTCAAGATCAACGGAATCAGACGGTCGGCATTCACGCGGTCTATCCAAACGAAACGATAGTTATCGAAACAAGATTCAAAGCTACAGTCACTGCGCGATTACCGAACGATCAAAAGCCTGCCATTGAGCCGTCTAATCAAGTCAGAGCTTTAGCTTTTCAGTTGCACGCTCATTACTTGCCTCAGGTCAAAAGATTCTTTATTTCCAATCAAGGAGGTTAGTCCTGTTTCATTACAACTCGCCATCGCCTTACTTAGAATGAAGGGGGCCGGCCGGGTAAACGAAATTTTAATTTGAGGCAAAACCTGCCTTAAATTTCTGGCGAGCCCAACATTACAGACTCGCCAAAAAATTAGGGGACGGCATATGGAATTTTGTCTCGATCAAACCCATTAAGGCTTCGATCGAAACAAAGGGGGCCGCATATTGGAATTTTTGAACTCAAAAGCACAATAGCTCAGAGGTTCTATTATTTTAGCGAGCTGTTCTCTCAACCTCGCCAAAATAAAGGGGGCCGCATACATGCAAGAGAGCAAATCACAAAAGCAAATACATAAATTGGAAGGTGCACAAATCAAGCCAAAATCGGCCACAAATCAAGAATTACTGCAAAGGCAGCAAAGGAAAGCATTGAAATAGTGTGAACAAATCGAAAAAGTGCGAACAAAAAGCAAATTTGAATTATTACAGATAGCAAAAATTGTTTCAAAAAAGCAGAAAACATAAAATCCTTAGTTTGAGCTGGGAGGAGTATCAATATACTCATCGCCGGGTTGAGCATCTGCAGCAGGAGGAAGGCTCTTTAAAACGTCCAGGTTTACAGGGTTGACTGGTGGAGGGTCCCAGATCGGCTCGCCATCCTTCATCTACCCGGCTTGGATATCGAAAATATGGTCGTCAGTATAAGGGATGTCCGGGTGAAAGGCTAGCAACTCAGGATTTCGCTGGGACATGGCAACCCACCGAACCATCTCCTCAAGACCAACTGTTTCTCTACCATGATGCAACCAGAGGCAGCGGGCAAAGTGATTGAAGCCTTGATCAAAGCTCGCCTCTTGAGTATCAAATAATTCATCAGAAAGCTTATAGGCGGCAATGGCCGCAGGACCGGCTTCCTCGACGGTCTTCTCGGCAGCGGCAAGTTGCTCTCTCAAGCTTGCAATCTCCTCCTGAGCGCCCTTTAAATCTTCAGTGGATTTCTTAGTGGCCTCATTCAAGATCGCCACCATCGGCGGTCTTCGCTCGGATATAGGTCAACCAAATAAGATATTTCACTCCATTTTTATCACATTTTCAAGAATTTTAGCGAAATTTTGCATCAAAAATAATAAATATCGTAGGTATATAATTTATTTCAAAAAGTTGCTCTCTCAAGCTTGCATCTCCTCCCGAGCGCCCTTTAAATCTTCAATGGATTTCTTTAATAGCATGGCCTCATTCAAGATCCCGCACCATACCGTTGTAGCTCGGAAAAAGGACCCACTCAGAATTATTTCTCTACTATCCACATACAGAGACCAACTTAGCGCTCGCCAAAAAAATATATAAAGGCTCATATAGTCAAAAATTAGTAAAATCCATCACAATTAACACTTAGAATGTGGACATCATATTATGATAGCTGCAAATCGTATGCAAGAAAGCCTCTAATTCGATCGTTGTACCGATAACCAAAGCTTTCACAATGATTGGTTTCGACTTATAACCGGCCAAGGCTAACCGACTATTTTGGTCTCTTTTGGTTGAACGGATAATGCCTTGTTAACCAATATCGGCATACACACACTTAATTAATACCGAACGGAGAGGCACCATCGGAATCCTATTTCTTATCCGGAGGGCCGCGGTTGCTTTTCTAAGCTCAATTTCCACTACGTTTCTCGGCCGGCCTCTAAAAGAGAGCTGTAGCCTTTATGGATGTGAGTTCCGTTAAAACCGCGACTTAGATCAAGAAATAGAGAAAAAAGGGATAAGTTCGCAGGAAAATAAAGTCAGAGAAGCAAATATGAGCTAAAACTTACCATAGAGGCTAAAACTTACCATAGAGGCTGCGATCCCAAACTGGCCGGCAAGATCCTTTAGCTCAGCGACCTCATCCTTGGCAGGGGCATCGTCTTGAACCACGTCGCGAGCAGTAATCCCTCTGTCAATCTCCATTTGAACTCCGGGTGGCGAATCCCAAGCAAGACGGCCCAAGAATGACATCAGCAATTGCCTCCCTGATCTGGCTCGCCTTTGTCATGTCAAGACCTTGGATAAACTCAACGTCTAGCCAGATAGCCTCCTTCCCTTTGTAACCACGGGGCAGTGTTCCTGTTGGCGCCCCCATCTCCTCTGCGACCTCTTCAACAATCACTTCAGGTCGCGACGTCGGCTTCTCAACAGGTCGCTTATCAGAACGACCAGTACCCTTGGAGGTTTGAGACTCACCTGCAGTTTTTGGCTTCTCAACTCTAGATCGCTTGGATCCATGAGACTCTTGAGCGGGCACTTCAGCCTACGATCTCTTCTGGGCCCCGCCAGCTTGACTTGAGCCGCACCAATGTTGGCCGCCGGAGGTTGCAAGCTTGGGTCGTATGTTTCGTTAATAATGGAGGCATCCACAGTACGAGGGATCCTCCCTGGAGCTTGTTTCAAATGCTCATGCCTGGCCCGCGCAGCTTCATCTACGAGCCTCTGCTTCCGAGCCCGGCGTTCATTTGCATCCACCATGCTAACTGCAAAAGGAGTGCATCAAAGCCAGGACCAGATAATAAAATGCAAAACAGTAAGGTGCGTAAAATAATAAAGTGAAAAGCAATAAGGAAGTAACGGCGAGGTCTTTTATTAGGGTCGCCGCGGCAGATGGGACACTCGGATAGGAAGCATTTGCCCAGATGACAATCTCTTATCCAGTCAAAGTCGCTTTCCTCAGGATTAATGGCGACCAAATCTTGAGATTTGGGCGGACCTGTTATTCCCGCTCTACTCGGGTGTGGCTCCGCCATATCAATAAGTTCGACCCATGATACATTCCTCGCCGAAGGCTCAATCCCATCAGATCTTATGATCGCCATCAGCCCTTTGACGAATCGAAGCTTAGAGACAAGAGGAGAATCAACAGAGAGAAGAGAAACCTTCCATTTGCGAGGAGCGGCATGAGGAAGAGGCCAACCCACTTTTGATTCAACTTTAAAAACGCGATCCCCTCAGTTGTGTACCTTGTTGGGAAGATGAAAAATAAACGGGGAGTCTTCGTCCTCACCGAGATCTGCCCTGGAATAGAGGTCGCACAGATAAGATGGAATTGTTTGAAGACGGAGAGAGTGGGCTCTTTCTTCATTGTCCGACACAAGACAATATAAGCCATAATCTAGATAGCGGCCCCAAAGCAAGGTCGCATGGAAATATCTGCAGCTCACATAACAGCTTGACCACGAACGGGTCAAAGGGAGGTCAAAAGCCCGCGAAGAAATGGTCAAAATGAAGCACTATGGAATCCCTGAAGCGACGAGCACCGATGAAATCTTCACGATTGCCAAGTTTAAGCTTGTCTTCCTCCTTGTCGAAATCGAATAAAGAAAACTTGTAGAGGTTGGGATCAATGTTGAAGCGACGTTGGAGAGTTTTACCGAGGTCCTTTCTCTTTAGGATCCGATCCCATGCCTTCGCAACATCTTTCTCATACAAGTTTTGAAGAGCAAACTCCCTTAAAGCCTCAGGGTTGTTAGGTTTGGGGTTTTTTCCCTTCGCCACCGCCTCCCCAATCGTTGTGGTCGCAGACGCCCCTCTCTTTCTCTTCGGCTTTTTGGGAAGCGACAAGGGTAGTGTTCGAGGCAGTGGCATGTTTTCCTCCTCGCTGGATCCCATCAATTCGTGAAAAGCGGCGTCCTCAATACGGGTTGCGTCCTCATCACCCCCCGCGGCTCCGCTAGTACTAACCTCAGCGGCCTGATCTTCTGTAGGGAAATCCTCCACGCCTCCAGCGGTGCTAGTACTAGTTCCCTCGCCCTTCTCCGGGCGTCCTCTTTGCGACTCTTCTTACGTCACGGTTCCGGATTTTGAAGAAAATTGCCGATACCAAATGGATCTTCATCTAGCTGAAGAGCGACCTCCCTCTCGTCCAGCTCATCTAGCAGATCGTCCCCAGCTGATACATCAGGACTAGAGGGGTCATCCTCCCCTTCATCTTGTGCGTAGTCGAATGCCTCTTGATCCTCATCCGAGTCACCCCCTAACGCATACTCATAGTCGGACATCCTGCAAAAACAAGAGGAAAAGGTGGAGCTTTCAGACCTGGGATAATGAAGATTAAGCCAGGGAGGTGATCGCACCCATCTCGACACCTTCCCCTCTGTTTTTGCAGGAGAGACGCAATGACAAGGGTCCTAACGTTAAATACCCAGGTATCTACCCAGAAATCTATCTTTGATAGCAAAAACACACATATTTTCATACCATTTCGGAGACAAACAATACCAAAACAAGAGCACCTACTCAAAAATCCAAACTTTTACCCCGAAAAGTGCCCTAAATCGTGCATACATTGCTAGAATTTACAAAATGAATCAAGATACAAGAGGAAAAATAGGGAAATAGGCTTAGAGGAGGAGGATTTACCTGTTTTTGAAGTTAAAACGGAGTCGGAAATTGGAAAAACACGCCGGAATCCTCAAACTCGCAGCCGGAATCTTCCAATCTTCACCACAATACCCTGAGTCCTTGTCTGAAACCCCAAACTTCTTACCGCAATCTCCGAATCCTCTTCAAACCTCTCGCCGGAAAACCCTTGCGCTCACAGAAACACGAGATTGAGAGAGGAAAAGCTGAAAGGAGTGAGGTATGCAAAAAGTGTTGGAGGATTTGAGGGTTGGAACCTTATATAGGTAGGGGAAGTTTGATCGTGCGGCCAAGGATCGATCCATCCAACGGTCTGGGTTTGCGCGTCATTTCGGATTTCGAAATTCGAAAACCGTAATCATTATGGGTGTCAATCAATGCCCACGTATTTGTTCGGGCGGTTACCAAGAGGGCGTCAATGCCCACGTGATTGCAGTTACAGAGAAAGCCGACGACAGCCACGATCCGATGGTTCAACTACTCCGCTACTCATGAACTGATAGATCACCTCGCCAAGAACAAGCTCGCCGTCAACAGTCTGTCAGTAAATCACTTTGAGGCCGCCCGCTTGAATAGCACGGTCCAAAGTAAACAAATCGCCTCAGACGACAAGGTCGCCATAGATCCAAAATCACTTTGAGGCCGCCCGCTTGAATAGCACGGTCCTAAGTAAACAAGTCGCCTCAGACGACAAGGTCGCCCTAGACCCAAAATCACTTTGAGGCCGCCTGCTTGAATAGCACGGTCCTAAGTAAACAAGTCGCCTCAGACGATAAGGTCGCCCTAGACCCAAAATCACTTTGAAGCCGCCCGCTTGAATAGCACGGTCCTAAGTAAACAAGTCGCCTCAGACGACAAGGTCGCCTCAGACGACAAGGTCGCCATAAATCCAAAATCACTTTGAGGCCGCCCGCTTGAATAGCACGGTCCTAAGTAAATGATGTGATCCGAGAACCGAATCAGATCTGAAAGTGCCCGAGGACTTGACTGATGGCACCAATACGACGAGCACCGCGACCCTTAGCTAACTCGTAACTAAGAACCTTGGTATGACCTCAACCCTTAGATAACCCGTATCTAAGAACCTTGGTATACGAACGCCACAAGGTCTGCTCAGAACCTTGATAAGTTCCGTTTGGAATCCACCAAACAACGGTTTGGAATCCACCAAAACCAACGTGAGAAAACTCACCAAAGCTTAAAAGCTTCAAATAAAATATATATCTCAAAATTTGTCTCTTTTTCTGACTGATGATTACAATGACTCTTAATGCCTTTATATAGGCTACATACTCCATGACTAATTGCTAAGTTAGCAATGTGGGACAAAATAACCATAATTAAAATTAATAACAAAAAATAAAATACTATCTAACCAATGTGGGATAATAAAAGATAACTAAAAATAAATAAAAGACTCCAAATAAATTTGACAAGTTTCTTCTCGATGGGAATCACATCATTCCCTCCCGGCTCCGAAAGGATTCGACCTCGAATCAAAAGGATGTCGTAAAACGCAAAGAACAAGGACAAAATAGGCCGAACCAACAACGAACACCAATGATATGCCCGGATCAAATACAAGGCGGACAGACCACTTCAAATCAATGGCACTTTGTGATGTTGAACCAAGCGTGACAAATGCAACATCAAAGAAGTCTTCCAACATGCGAAAAACTTGGATAAATCTCGGCAAAGTAGCAATATAACAAAAACAATTCACAGACGGATGGACATCAACATTTTTAGAAAATGGATCAATGAAATGGTTCTCCGGTTTGCCACCAAGTAAATGCTCTCCACGAACCTGCAAATAAGAGGAAATAGGACTCGCACAAGTGGTCGGTGTAATAGGACTAACTGCGCCATCTACCTCGATTTTCTCCACCACTTTTTCAGTCTCCTCAGTGATTGCCGCTTCCACAATCGACTCTTGGACTACATCCACTAATTTTGCTTCAACAACCTCTTCCAAATTCTCCATAAAATTCGGATTATTATCCTCTACCATTCTCTCATAATCATTGCCTTCCAACTCATCTTCTTGGGTATTAGCAATCTCAACGGTGGTCTCTACAATCTTCTCTGGAATATTAACATTCACCTGGTCATCCTTAGGTGAGTCCCCGTAAACTACCTATTTTCCGCCATAGATTAGGGCAATCATAATAGTGATGATCACCGCAATAAACGTAAAACAACTCGTAGAAGTGTGCTTAACCACATTAGTACCACCCCGGTTACCTCTACCACCACGATTATCTCTACCACAGCGGGTATCTCTACCACCACGGTAAGATTGCTCAGTTACTCCCTTTAACATATTCCTCATCTTATCCATCATATCATCAAAACGTCGTTCTATTTCTAAGTGTCGATCCATCACATTATTAAAATTCCGAATATAGGCATCCATAGGACTCTCCATTACTCAAGATCGAAAATCACCAATAATCCAACAACAATAATAATTCTCAACACAAAATTGCAACAAGTACCACCATCACCCAACTGATCCTTTGTTTTTTTTTTCACCAAACTGGGGCGACCGACTAAAAAAAAGAATTGGACAACTTAAATTAATTCTAATATGTCAAGACCAATTTAGGTCAATAACGGCGGCTTAAGGAAATGCCAAAGGCGGCTGTAATTGCCTGGTGTATTTGTTACGATGGAAGGAAAAATAAGCAACAGGGATTGATAATTTTTTTTTTGATAATTCAAGATGCAAGGGACGCAGGGATGTTGGGAATTTGATTTGGATGTTGAAAGGAAAAGAAATATGCAAGAACGAAACAGGAAAAGGAAAAAGAAAAAAAAATAAAATAAAATAAAAGGGATATTTGGATACCGTCAGTGACTAGCTCCGATACCAATTGATGTGATCCGAGACCGAATCAGATCCGAAATTGCCCAAGGACTTGACTGATGGCACCAATACGACGAGCACCGCGACCCTTAGCTAACTCGTAACTAAGAACCTTGGTATGACCTCAACCCTTAGATAACCCGTATCTAAGAACCTTGGTATACGAACGCCACAAGGTCTCGCTCGTAACCTTGATAAGTTCCGTTTGGAATCCACCAAACAACGGTTTGGAATCCACCAAAACCAACGTGAGAAAACTCACCAAAGCTTAAAAGCTTCAAATATAATATATATCTCAAAATTTGTCTTTTTTCTGACTGATGATTACAATGACTCTTAATGCCTTTATATAGGCTACATACTCCATGACTAATTGCTAAGTTAGCAATGTGGGACAAAATAACCATAATTAAAATTAATAACAAAAAATAAAATACTATCTAACCAATGTGGGATAATAAAAGATAACTAAAAATAAATAAAAGACTCCAAATAAATTTGACAAGTTTCTTCGCATAAGACGACATGGTCGCCAATCCCAAACATAATCCTTGCGTAACATTTCATGAAAATGTCGAAGACATGGAGTAGGGGCCATTGATACGCTTAAATAAAATCGTCACCTATGAGTCCCGTAAATAGCCTATCTGACCGACCGCGTCGGATAAGGTTCGCGACCATAGCGTTCGCGACGCCAGTCAAGTCGAGGTCGCCGCAGTCGGATTCCCGCCAAGAGCTTTTCAACGTACAAGGTCACTAGTGACTCAGGGGGCCAACCTGCGACATTGGACAAGAGGTCCATAAGAGACCGCACAAGACTTAAAAGGAAGCAACAGAAGGCAAGGGTAAGGCAGGACGATGAAGCAGGCGACCTTGTATCTGGCGACCTACGCGACCACATAAGACGCCTAAGCTTACCTAATTGCTAAGATATCTGTTAGTTAGTTACCTGTCTTACTTAACTCTTAAGCTTCCTTCCTTCTATAAAAAGAGGGCCTGTGTAATCATAAAAAGGGGATTCTAATGAAAAAGAGAACCATACCCTGCAAAAACATAAACTCTCGCAAACCTTCATTACTCTGCACAGTAGCACCGCCGGCCTTATACACTAAATAAACACCACAAATAAACCAGATATTCATTCAATATAAATCGCAGAGCCACCGTGATAATAAACAGAGTTATCTATAAGAGATGTGTAGGAGTGCCTTTTGATGGATTTCCACAATTGACACGATAAAGTCGTTCTTAACTTTAAAATGAACTATCTGACTTGATGCTTATCGGAATTTATGCCTACTGTCAAAGATGAGAATGATTTAGGCACAAAATTCAAATTAAAAAAAAAAAAAAACTTTCAAATTTGTATACAATAGATGCCATTTGGCAAAACACATTTATCTACAATTTCATATCAATCAAAAGAAACATTTTGATCATCATCATCATCATGCCAAACAAAATTGCCAACCGTTAGATCAACAACATACTGTAGGATTTTTTTTTTTCTTTTCTTAAACTTATCAGAAAAACAATCCCGGCAACAATTCCGGCGACCGCTGCAACAAAAATCACCGGAGGCTCTGATTTTGATTTTCATTTCCATTTTCAATTTCTTCTCTTTGAGAACAACTCCTCCAGAATCCAGTACCATAAAACCGGTCCCACATCTCAGCATCAAGTTCAACGGCCTCGATTACTCCGACGAGATCCTCATCGCCGACGTCAATACCAACCACCTCCTCACCGTCCGATCCAATCCCAACGAAATCATCGTCCAAAACCCCATTTTTCTTCTTATTATTATTAATTTCCAACGAATTCTTCTTTTTCTTTTTCAAAAGAGTTCTTTTTTTCTTTTTATTTATAGCTTTTTTACAAAGCCCCGTAGGGAGTCTATAAACAGCCAAGAGAAGAAGATGCATCATTGTACAAGGACAACAGCAGCAAACGGCGGCACACTCCGCCGTCGTCCTTCCGGCGACTTCTCCGATCCTCTTTCCGTTAAGAAACTCTTTCTCTCCTCCTTTTACTCCCATCGCCGTAGCTAATAACAAAGGCTGCGCACGATTCACCGCCGGTGAATCCATATCCACCTGCTCCCGTTTAACCGTCATCCCACCAATTAAAAAATTCAAAAAGGAGAAATCTTTCTGAAAGAAATTGTCGGAAATGAAATGGGTTTTCAAGATTATTTACATTTCTTGTGAAAGAAATGGCATTTCAACATATGGATGGGAGGGAAAAGGGGTTGAAAAAAAAGAAGAAGAAAAAAGAAGAGAAATAAAATGATTAATTCTACGAAGAAGAGATTTTATTGATTGAAATCGTGGACGGGTGAAAGGAGGAGTCAGCAATGGAGGAAGAAACAGAAAATGGGAGAAAAAATAGGCTGAAAAATGGGCACACGACCAATAATCTGGGGTTTCGTTTTTGTTTTGTTTTGACTTGGTATATATATTAATAATATATTCAATAAATAAAGATGGTGGTGGTGGAGGTAAGGGGGTGGGGGTAGGGTACGTTTTCTTGTTGGGATATGGCTTTTAGTTGAAGGAAACTTGAGAAACTAAGCTCGAAAAGTTAAAAATTTGATAAAATATGTCTTGACGCATGCGTGTCTTGTGCGTCGCTCATATGTCGGACGCAGATGTAGTTTTCAAATGTTTACTTTTGAAGTATATTTTTCTAATTTTTAACTTTTCAGACATATTTTTTCAAGTTTCCCTTAGTTCAATTTGTGGGTCCTATATAGTATACCTTAGACATACATGTTTCTCTACTTTTTGTCATTTAGTGGCTCGGGTGTTAAATGACCTGATTACTTTTGAGTTCGGTTTACATATTGTTTAGGGTGAGACTCTATGGCACATGTATCAAATGATCTGAATAATCTTGAGTTCGGACTATAAGATGTTTATGTAGAGAAACTCTATACAATGAGAATCTTGAGCTCGGTCCATAAGGTGTTTACAGAGTCTCGTTCTTATCACGCATGTCTTTTCTTTTAATGTAGAGAAACTCCATACAATAAGAATTTTGATTTCGGGCCAGTGTCTGATTCGTATCATACACTTCTTTTCTTTCAATGTAGGGAAACTCTATACAAACAGAATCTTGAGTTTGGTCCATAGGGTGTTTACAAAAGTCTGATTCTTATCACACACTTCTTTTCTTTCAATGCAGATGAACTCTATACAATCAGAATCGGTATGATGCACAATTTGAATACATATGCAATCTATATAGTTTCTAATCAAGAGATTATGTATTTGATAGGGACCGTACAAGGATACGGTTTATCTGAAAACCAAACCAAACCAAACCAAATTGAAATCATCCGGTCCGATTCAGTTCATAAGATATTGAAAGCCACTGTTTTTGTTCAGATATGTTTAACTCTTCAAATTAACTTCAAAGGAACCATATGTAAAACCAATCTGTTTCATGAACCGTACATAAACCGTACCAAATTGGATACGAATAAAAAAACTTAATTTTTCAGATTAAGTAATTAATGTTAATATCCAAAATGGGCCAGGTGAGATGAATAAAAACTGATATTAAACAAAGTACAAAAGATGAGGCAAATCTGATTTTTTAACATAATTAATGTTTAAATTGAAGATATGTTTGAAATAATTGAACACAAGTTAAAAATTACACACATATTTTATGCATATAAGATAAAGGGAATAGACAAACATTCCCCTTAACAGTTGACTTCAAATCAATCTTTCTTGATCCGATTAAAATTATGGGTCAAAATTCCAGGATTTTGACAAAGGAAATGATTTTCAAAACAAGAAAGAAAACAAACACTTGAATAGTTTTCTGAACCAAAAGGACATAGCCGTAGTAGAATGTTTTACCAAGTGACATACGCTTCGTTTTTGCCTTCTTTCATATAGTAGGGGTGTATGTATGTAAGGTGAAAGTAAAAACGAAGAAGTTTTGTTCGTCACCTGGTACTACAACGGTTGTACCGTAAAATCTTTGAAACAACGAATACAACAAAAGGTTGACCTGAAATTTGTATAAACTTCCATATTACACATATTCTAGCCTCTGTAAATCAGCATGATCCAAAAGAAACATGGTGTCTAAAACAATTTATTCCAAAAAAAAAAAAAAAAATCTCACAAAGAACACAGATATGAATATGTGAAGCTATAAAGAGTTACTATCTCTTTAGGCAAAAAGAAAAAGAAGAAAAAAAAACAACAGGGTAAGGCATTTTTATTACCATAGCTGGATAGTCTTCTTTGTGTCCCATCTGAGATTTTTCTTCTTTCCTTACATTTTGTCAAGCCGAGAACCTGCTTGGCAAAATCTACCAACCGATGTAGCCTAGCCAGTGAAGGAAGACGGCGAAAAGGAGGATGAAAAAGGCAAGAATCATGCCGGGCTTTCCAGTAGCCAATTCTTTGTCTTCTTGGCTCCTTCTACTCCTTTTTGTATCCTATCTGCCCACTTCATCTGCAATAAAGAATACATCAAAACTTTTGAACCCTAAATTGCACAGGCCCAGAAAAGTAGATGCGTTTTTTTTATAAAAAAAATATAGGATATGAGTGCAAAGGCTGACTAGATTTTTGAAAAAAAGATCTGGCATTTGTAAGAAATTACCATTCTATCCAAGTCGTCTGGAGACAAATTTGACATGGCTTGTTGAGCCTTTGCAGCATCCTCACTAGAAAGCTTCAGTCCAAATTGTTCACTCATGTTTGACATCATTTCTGGGCTTATGTTTTTCATCATCGACGAAAGCATCTACAATCAGATTTAGATAAGCACATACGATACTACCTTTCACACAAATATATGCACGGAGACTCGGAGAGTAATGCTACTGCCACAAATATGTGGCAGTATCATTATTCTTACAGAAAACTGCATAGTTTATCAAAATAAATACAAGACACTAGCAAATTTATAGGCAGAAAGAAAATGATGAAGAATTACAAGGTAAAAGGGAATGTAAATATTGAAATGGGATATCAATATGGGATCACTCTTTACCACAAGCAGTAAATTCAACAAAATATCACGAAAAGAAGACAAAAAAGGGAGTTTTGACACTGATATTTCAAGATAACTACCTGGCGCATGGCTGGATCTTTCATTTGGTTTCTCATTTGTTCTTGCATATCACCACTTGAGCCGGCTAAGCTTGACTGAGGAAGAACAGTTGAACTCAATAATCCTTGAGAAGCGCTGCTTGCACTGGCATCGTTGTCTGTGATTCTGACGCTTTCTTGAGTTTCCTGAATTCTTGACTGTGTGGCTGTTGATGTGGATACGCCATCAGCCCCTTTCAAACCGGATGAAATTTGGAACATGCGCTGCATATCCTCAGGTGACATCTTGCTCATCATATCTGTGGCCATCTTAAGCATGTCTGGTGAAATGTTTGATGGAATGGACGCAGGACTAAAGTTGTTGCCATTTGAGTTTGCTGACTGTGTATTCAAAAGGGGGTTATTCCCTTGAAAAGATGAAGCTAACTTCATCATCCTTTGAAGTTCTTCTGGAGACATTTTACCGAAAACATTTGAGGCGGTCTTCAACATATCAGGTGATATACCATCAGGTTTTCCATTATTCAGGGCAGCAAGTGTTCTGGATCGGCACGAGAAATAATATCTTGGAAGGTTCTGGATCAAAGGAAAACAGGAAAAGTTGCAACAATCAGGATTTGCTAGTGTGTTTGATACATCAAAATAACAAAAGGAACAAAAACAAAAACAAAAAATCGAAACAAGCAAATACTTCTAAGTAACAAGAACAAGAGGAAAGGGGGGACTAGAACCCTGTACATTACCGAATTGATCAAAAAATATTCTCAAACACGTAAGTATAATCTTTTGTCCATGTTTGGTGCATGGTCTCCTATTGTAATCTTTCATGAATGAAATGCTTACCTGATTTAAACACACAAAAAAAGTACATACACACGTGGGGGTCCATACTTAGTAGCTGGGGAAAATCTTGTGCATTTACATAACATGCAAGAATACCTCTTTCGGTTAGTACATTATTATTCCTTTTGCATCACAATATCACTTCATCCATTGCAAAAACATGAGGCTGGTTTTTACGATTCTACATACCTAATAGATTCAGGGTCATCTTTCAAAGCCTGCATATAATCAGCACTTGTTGATGGAGATCCATTATGGAAATTTGGTTGACTTGGGGATTGAACAGTGGCTTCTCGTGGCTTTGGTACAGATGATTCTCCTGAACTGTCATAGCTTACAGACGATACAGCTGGCTCTTCAGTTATTTCTTCAATTGTTAATCCTGTAACATGTAAGAAACTAAGGATGGTAGAATGCTACATGATTTTGCAAATGAAAATAAATGGAAGACTAACCGGGATTCAGGAACACAAGAAAAAGAAAAAGAAAAAGAAAAAAGTTTCTACGACTATAGGAATTAACTATCTTTATAGTCTATGTTGTAACAAGCCACATACCTCTTGAAGCTTGTTGGCCTCCTCTTTCGTCAACTTTTCTTTCACATCCCTATATAAGTGAACAAATTGCTCTGAGATGATTCAATGGAGGGAGCAAGAAAATGTATTTATTGATTTTAGAGACGTAAAACAACAGTACTGCAGCTATAATAGCATACCAGATGAATATATTAGTACAGTACACAGAGCTTTCTGACCAGATCCAATAAATTACCTTAATACATCTGCGATGGTTTCATCATCTGGGGAATTTTCATGAGCTTTGGTCAAGTCAGAAACAGCGCTCTGTCATTGTTCAAAAAGTTAGCAAAATACCTTTAAAATTCAAAAGCACCTTCAAGGCCACACAATTTTGAATTAATCAGCTACAACGATAAAAAGAAAAGCAAGCATACTCACATCTAGCAATCCCAAAGCTTTGTATGCCTGACCCCGACGGTAGAGGGCCTTGACATTCTTATTGTCATATGACAAAACCTGCAGCAATTCATATCATTGTAAGAACAGTTAATTTGGTTTCAAAAGTATCTACAGCAATATGCAACTTGTATAGAACCGTAAGTTCAGGAGAACGGGTGACTCCTTATAAAAGAGCAACAAATGCATGGCTAAAAACTTTTCCAGACAGGTATGAGGTAAATGGCTAACAGATAAAGCTATATCCTTCCATACCTCGGTACCTTCTGTAACACACTCATCGTACTGGCCGGTTTTCAAGTAAGAAGACATCAAATTAAGTGAGCATATGCATAGAAGACTTCTTCCGTTTGCAGCTGGGATGTCCTTGAGATTGTTCTTAGCCTAAAAGTTTCAGAAGTATTAGGAAAATTTTGTGAAAAGTAGTTAGAAATTTCTCAATTTGCAGGACTTACAAGCAAATATTTCTGAGCTGCCTCTTTATATCTTCCTTGACTATGAAGTTCATTTCCCTTAAAAAACACAGAAAAACCAAAAATCATAAACATTCCAGCTTAAATTGAAACATGTCTGCCTCAGGGCAAAATTAAAATTGCAATTTAAAATAAATATTAGCACTCCAATTCTAGCTAGCAAATCCTTGATAAAGATTAGCCAAATACACATCAGATCATAAAAGTGTGGACTTAAGGTTTAGGCCAGTGAGTTTACGGACACCAACTTTGATAATGTCTGTTAGAAGATGTTTCGACGACACAAAATCATCGTCAATTCCCAATTAACAACTAATCTAAATTCTCAGAAGAAAACACAAATACAGATGCTTTTTTAACTGCAATTATAGCCAGATTCGGAACTGGGTAGACAGCCAGATTTCATGTGCAATACATGTTTTCCATGCACATTTTTAAGCCAAAGAGGTAATCAAGCAACCTGCATTTCACACATGTGAATATCACATGTTATGTAGAAATTTGCACACAGCAATATTATACACACTTAGATCGCTTAACCTACTGATATTTTGCACCTTTTCTTCACTACTTTCAAGCCATAAATCCACTACATGGGGTCAGAAACAAATCACGTGTGTTAGTTGCACTCTATAATATAACATATACTCTCTAAGCCCGATCATGCCATTTATTTCTTTGCTATTTCCCTCTAGATTTTTTCTGGTCGTCTCTCCCCCGTTTCAATATAAGCAGTTTTTAGGATCTCACAATGTTTAGCATGTGCTTCTAAAGAGATCATCAGCAAATATGTAGATCACCTCAAACGTGATTTCCTTGTTCTATCATTAATAGATGCTACTAAAACTTCTAGTGGTATTCACGTTTGTGTATGATAAATGATCATCTTCTAACGCGCCATTCATGCTTGGGCTTGCTAACACATGGAAACAAGCAGTAGTGGTAGATTAGCAGCACCACTAATAGTTTTATAACAAATGGGGCTGAAGGATATGTTGCTTTGATGTTGTGATAAACCATTACCTCACCTAGAAGCTTGGGCTACTATATATGTATACATTATAACTCGCCCCTCTTGCCCGGGCTTGCCAAAACATGGACAACATGGAGTAGCTAGGCAGTAGTACTAGATTAGTGTCACTACAAACTTAACAAATGGGGCATGAGTGAGGTTTCAAAACAGAAAGCCTTGCTCTCATGCTGTACAAAATTACATTCTCGGGTTATTAGGGAGAAGTATACTAAAATATGTATACAGTCTTACAATATACAAGCTAACTTGGTCAATCATATAGCAATGAAAAATTTATGAGTAAAACTGAAAACCTGTTTCTTGAGCATCTGAGCAGCATTTATCTTATAAGTAGTTTGTGCATCCATCCCTGCACGCATAGCTGCTATCTCTTCTGGTGACACATTGGCCATTTTCTGTCTCATCTCAGCCAAATCCTCGGGTCGAGTATGCTTCAACTGTTCTGCAGCATTCCTTAGGTCCTCCGGCCTCATGTTTTGCATGCCTTCTGTAGCCATTCTCACCAACTCAGGATTAGACATCATCTGCAATTTAGAAAGTTAATGAAAGCTCACAGTAGCATGTCAGGTTAATGCAGAGGCCCTCCAAACAGGTCAAAGGCCATGCGTAAAAAGCAATTTACAAGGTGAACTTCGCCAAACTTGCAAAACGTTGTTTTCCTATTTCGGATAACCAAGCATATGTTAGGCTTCACCACCAAATTTGACAAAAAGTTCACTTTCTAGACAACATTGCATCGTCCAACTCTAAGTGTGATAAACATTCGGGTCTACAAATTCATAGAATAGATCCAAAAGAGGTTTAACATGGGTACTTAATCAATGGGGCTGTACGGAGGAGGACGAGCTTGTCCAGACCACTAGAATGGGACCAAAATCACTAATATCACGATTAACAAAAGATTCACATCAAAATTGAACTGGTTCAATAGCAAAATGGTTCTCCTAAAAAACACAGCATCTAAAGAGAACAAGCTAGCCATTTTTCTCTCTGAGGACACAGTATGTATCACTATCCAACAAAACAAAACAGAAAAAAAAAAAAAAAAACAGGTTCGAGCTAAAAACAATACCACCAAACCAATTAAACTCGAACTTGGTTCCCCTATTCATGCACGCATCATTCATAGTCAACAATTTCATTTAAAAAAACACGAAAAAAAATTGCTGGAAACTAATTCAGTAAAAAAGGAAAATAAAATTGAATTACCTGCTGCTGAATCTGAGCCAGATCAGCAGGAGACATACGGCTCATTTGTTCTTGAGCGAGTCTCATAAGTTCTGGATCCATCATTCCGTTGAATTGTTTGCTCCTACTTTCCTTGATCAAGCAGTTGATTTCAAAAATTCAATAAGAAAATTCGTTCTTGGTCTGCAAAAATCAATTCGGGATTGTTCTTTAGCAGAAAAATAACTAAAATTTGAGGAAATTGAGAGGGGATTATTCGGGGAAACGAATTGGGGGTGTATCAATCTCCACTTCGAAACGCTTTTATGTTTTACTACGATGTCTCTAGCTGTAACAACCGCTTACATAAAAGCGAGCGGAATATGCGTTGTTTTGAACTCAAACTCAAACTCAAACTCGTTTAGTTTATAACTTTGTTCGTGATCATTCGTTTGCTTAAGAATAAAAAATTGTGGTAATTGTTAAAAAATAATAGGAGACAAACAATAAACTATAAGAACAAAGATGTTGATAAAAGCAATATTGAGATTTTCTTATTACTTCATTTCTACCAACTCTATTACAAAAGTGGGATATATATAGGGGGAGTGGATACTTTCAAGTTTTTGGGTAAAGTGTATTGGTTTTTACACATTAACACCAAAACGACGTAATTTTGAAAAAAATAAATAGGCGGTTAGATGATTTTCACATTTTGAAAGTGTGGTTTGATCACTCCTACTTGAGAGAATATTCCCTTAAATACTTGAAAGATCCTATTCCTATATATAGGTACAACATCCTCCATTTAACTATGAGAAGTTTGTAAATCAAGCAATGAATATTATTCATTGGTTATGGCTTTTGGAATCCATAACTTATGGGATGAATGTATTAACTAATGGATACATTCACTAAATGATTATTTCATAACACTCCCCTTGAATGTCTATCATACAATACACAATGAATATGAATCGTTAAAATATTGATAGAAAAAGACCTTGTGGAAAAAAACTCTAGTGAACAAAAATGACACATATTCACTTGTATCTGTATTACTCTCCCTGATGAAAACATTCTCCGAGCTCTTCGATATTAATGCTGGGTATCGCCTTTGGTTGTAAATCGTCCATAAAAACGTATCGATTGCACATGCTTTGTAAAATCTAATTTTGGTAAATGAATATGTTGGATCAACACTTTGACTTGATTCATCGCATATCGATTTCACTTATCTTCTGAAGATCATATGATCTCCCACTTATGTAAATATTACTGAATTTGAGATGAACGATCTTCTTCGCAATTGCAATAGTAGACAAAACTCATTGAATATAGAACTGATTTGAATTCTCTATCTACGTTGCATAACATATATGTCACGTACTATTAACTTTGCTAGAAAAAACCCAGTGGAACAAAAATTAGACAAGGAAAATAGTTCATGACATATGCGTTTTCATGTGTTGCACTGACTGCCTCGTTAAAAACCTTTAACTAAGAAAACCCAGGGGAAAACCTTAATTAAAGGGAAAAAGAGTACAGTCATTGTTATTCAAAACCAAAGCATCAATATTGTTTGAAGTTGTCGCTCCCCCTGATGACAACATTCTTTCAAATTTACGCAACTAATACGATAAAACATATTTTCCAACATAGATGTTGGAATGAACTTAGTGAATAAATCAGTCAGGTTGTCACTATAGCGTACTTTTTATAAGTCATATCTTGTTTAGAGTTCAATTTGAAATGTAGGGGCTAAAAAATTGTCATGCCCACTACTTATTTGTGCAACACTTGCAACACAATCAAGATTGTTCTTATAAATAATAATAGGATAAATAATATCACCCGACTCATGTCATCATGCATGAGCTGTTTATATATATATATATATATATATATATATATATATATATATATATATATATATATATATTCCTTCTTCACGAGGAATTCACTTATTGATTTATTACATTTAACATGAATGTTTTAGGCAATATATCGCCATTTGCAACTCAACAATATATATGTTGCGATTTTATGTCTAAAATTCAACATAAAGTTTCATATAAATGTTCATGTCTAATGACCTATAAATATACGGTCTCAACGACATAAAAAAATTCTTAGTTGCTGCCAGAGACATTAAGTAGCGAAACATGATATTATCCGTATTGGGGAATGTAATTGATCAAAATCAATTCTGATCAAGATCAGCCTCTATTGCTTATTTAATTTTTACCCAGTCTATGTGCTTCGAGCACTCTATTACTGACTTGGGTTCTGGATCCAAATTATAATAACAAATTATGAGACAAATATGTCGTCGACGACTGTGATAATATATTACAAATTTCTCCCACAAAATACATTGCTAATTTGATATTAGCATAAACCAAATCCTTATCAATACATGGATCCGGTTGTTCCGCAACCTCAATATTTGATCATTTGATGCCCGTGCGAATTTATTCGGGGTTTTGTCTTCAAGACGAATCCCTTCAAGAGATTTCATGAGTGACTTAATATCAATATTGAATTCATTTTCCGCAGATTTTCATGTATTACACCGATCGGTCATATTTCTCGCGTAGATTATATTATCAATTAAATTTGATTTGGTGCATTTTTAATAGTCACTTTTTTATATTCAATAATATCATTTGGCGATCTTGCTGTTTACAAGTAAATTTTCGCAATTCGGTTTTTCTCGAAGATCTTTTGTGTTTATAAATTTTTAATTCTAAAATGGAGTTTTCTTATCTCCCCCTAATGCCGTGAAATGATCATCGTTAAAAATGTAGTAATTGCACCGAGCTGTAACTTGATGCTCTATCATCCGCTTCGAAGTGATTTATACATTTCGAAACACAATGGTTTTTGCTAAATCAACCTCATGATCAAGTGCTATTTGACTTTTGTTTTCAATGATTATAAAATTTATTTAACTATCTCATATATATGAGATTATATCTTTTGGAAACAAAACAACTCATACGCTTCATGCGTTTATAATAAATATAAACATATATAGCACTATGTCATTTCAGATTCTTCAAAAATCATTCACATTATTTTTGACATTCTTCTGGAGTTTCGATAATATAATATAATAAGCTGAACTTCATGTTCTTTTTCTCTCCCCCACATGAGATTGACAATGTTTATTGTGTCTTATATTGATAGGCTATATAGCTATTTTAGGACATGTCCTTCCAGGACTTCTATATTACCAGAAAATTCAAAAAATAATTCACATGGTAAATTGTGTCAACACCATATGTATATTACATGAATCAACACGACTATTTAGATATGAATTTCGAGTTCATTCATATTATAATGTTTGTCAAGAGAATTGATTTATTTGTATTTATTTTTCCACCCGCGAATCTCGGACAATACTTTTACAACAATTGATATCGAGAAAATTTGCAATAACCCGTGACGGATTCTACATATTAATGTGATATCCTCTTATGCGGGTATCAACAAACTTCAGGAATCTATTTCAAGCAGGGGAATTTGAATAATCTCTTATGGAGATTGACTTTTCAATATTTTTCATCCGTTCTCTCATTATTGTATGACCACGGTAATTGATATCTCCAGAAAAAATAACATTTTTCCACGTTCGCTTCCTGGAACGGATTGTTGCATCTTAATTATTTAATTTAATCGCATTCACTTCACGGAATGGAATTGTATAATATGATGCATCTAATGTAATATAGTACATATATATCATTGCATTACTCATGCATATAATATTGTCACATTTTGTTCTAGGAATGCATATATATCATCATTTTCAAATATATTGTTCAAATCATGGAGAAAAATTTCTTTATCATGAGTAAATACTCCTTAGTGTATGTCTCGATAAAATACTCATTTTTACGCATATCTTAAGTAAATTCAATAAAATATCTTCGAGACTCGGGAGAGCATAGAGCTTTATCTCGAACAATTTTGTTTCAATGACTCTTTTGAAGCCTTATAAAAATGTCTTTTGCATACATTATCATTTGCTTCTCCCATTTTTTTAATTTTATTTTGAGACATTCTCTTTAATGAGACATATGTTGTCATTGCCACTAATCGATCTCAAGTTTGGCTTTAATTTTCATGGCCTGATTCAAATTCACGGCCTAGTCCACGATCATTACCACATGGAATGAATTTTTATCAATTGATTGGGACAAAAAGAAACTCACTTGAGCCACATTGTGTTGATGTTATAAAGTCCACTAACATCAATATTACATACATATTATAAAAATAACAATTGTATAATCATCATAATGACTAAAATTTCACCTCGATTTCATACCTCAATTTTAGTGTCCAAGTGTCGTAAATGATTTATCAATATAATAAACCTTTGTGTTGCAAATTCTTTCAATACTTCCCCTTTCAGAATATTGTTGTATCAATGAACCCAATTGGAGAAATAAATCAAGCATCATCTTTGCCACTACAACAATTGTTCTCCAATTCGGCACCATTGTTGAAGAGACATGGTTTTCCACGATAGACAACTTAATTGGCAGAGTTTGTACTGTATGACCGATTTATTCTTCAATGCTGCTGATAGCCGAACGAACTTAAAGACGAGGAAAGACCAAAGATCGAGAATACTGTATTTGAATCTCCCAAAACATTTTCCTCTTTATAAGCATAAATACATATTCTTCATGTTGATCATCTGGTACACTAAGAATTATTTCATCAACACCATTTTCTATTACTGCAGCCAACAATAACTAAAGGTTGAGGGTTGTATGTAACTGCAATCTCTCAATTGCTAATCTGAATTTTCTTCGGGGAGAAAGAGACAAGAACAACCAAAATAATTGGTAGAGACTCGTGCTGATAACGTGTTATAAAATAATAGAAACAAACAATAAACTATAAGAACAAATATGTGGACAAAAGTAAGATTGAGATTTTCTTATTACTTCATCTCCACCAACTCTATTACAAAAGTGGGTTATATATATATGTACAACATCATGCATTTAACTAGATGAAGTTTGTAAATCAAGCAATGATTATTATTCATTGGTTATGGCTTTTGGAATCCATAACTTATGGAATGAATGTATTAACTAATGGAGACATTCACTAAATGATTATTTCATAACAGTAATATGTTTATTACATACGCACTAGTGGAGGAATAGTCATCTTTATTACCACCCAGTACACAACAGAAGATGCATGATGCGTGAGTGACGACTGGCAATAAATCTGAATACCACAATTAAGAGTCCCCGCTGGATACCGAATAATATGTTTAACATTAGCTCATATGTTTGGGTCGAAATGCGATTTCTGGAGCTCCAAAAAACAATATATCATTGCCCGGACATCTACAAAGGCCAAATACAAGTCTGTTGCCTCAGCTCATGCTTCTTTTCTGCTTCGTGATCTTGGCCATCCTCATTTCCAAACTACCGTGATTTATTGTGATTATCTTGGCACTACCAAGTTATGTTCCAACCATGTTTTATGTGGCTTGATTATCATTATCTACGTGATCAAGTCCAACATGGCTCACTGCGTATTGCGCATGTTCACTCAATATGGCTCACTGCGTATTGCGTATGTTCACTCACAGGATCAGTTAGCTCATTGTCTCACCAAGTTCTTGCTCCGGAATTTTTTTCATCACATGATCAGTTGGCTGATTGTCTCACCAAGTCCTTGCCACTAACTTTTTTTCATCTTCAGCGTGACAAGTTAGGTCTCCGCCCTCGTCCTTGCCCCGGACTCTTTTTCATTTTCAATGTGATAAGTTAGGTCTCCGCCCTCGGCCAACTTGAGGGTGGTGAAAGCAATATTATATTTTATATATTTGTAAATATTCTACATAGTTCAACTTAAGGGGTGGTGATAGCTATACTATATTTTATATATTTGTAAATATTCTACATAATCATTAGATGCTTGTATTGTAACTATTAATATTTCTTAATAGTCATTCCACAAGTGTGAATAAAATTTATTTTTCTATTTACTTTTGTTAGTGGTAAACATATCTATATCTTCATGTAGTATGACCAGACCTCCGTGGGAGAATTAAACAATCGAGTTGTATCTAAAGTCTGTAGAATCACGGAATTCATGAATTGTAGAATCACCGAACTCATGAATTGATGTGTTTTTTCGTCCTTCCCACCACCAATCCAATGCTTAAAGCTCTAAAAGTCGACGATCCACGTTCTGATTTCCAACCCAAAATACCAGACCTCCGTCGGAGAATAAAACAATCGAGCCGTATCTAAAGTCTATAAAATAGAGTCATAGAATTCATGAATTGATGTGTTTTTACAACCTCCTCACCACCAATCCAATGTTGAAAGCTCTAAAATACAACGATCCACATTGTAATTTCCAAATTAAAGCTATTTTTATGTGTGTGTGAATTAATCCCCGAGAACCGATAAGCTCATTGAAATTCTTGCAAACAACTCTGCTTTCGAGCGTCTCCTTACCTTGGGCTCTGCTTACATTATCCGAAACCAATTCTACATGAAAACATATCATTTTTCTCAACAAAAGACATTCAACAATTCAACACCAAGAAGAAAACTAGTAGTATCAAGAAATTCACAAATTGATTGTATTGACTACTGTGAAAAAGATAACAAGAGTACCAACATGAATGAATTGGAGAAAAAGATTAGTGTGAAAGATAACAAGAGAATAACCTACAGGGAATAACCACACGACATCAGCTTAATAGAGGAACATAAACAGCTTAATATAGGAACAGAGGTACCATGCAATTTGTAGATGATCAACTTAGAAAATACTTCAAGAAAAAGATCCGCGACTATACACTTTGGTTTTGTTTCTTTTTATACCAATTTCAATTCCCACCGGCTAGAATTTGTTTGGTTGCAGGTGAATTCGGTTTAAATGTAACCCATTGTTTGGTTGCAGGTGAATTCGGTCTAAATGTAACCCGAGAACACTCGGCTCATCGTCTCTTTTGTTCTATATCTATATATATTTGAAAACGGGTTCATTGTGGATGTACTTTTCGTGCACATCAATCATAATTTTTTTAAACAATTTTGACACCACGGTTTCCAACAATTTTGATGAATATTTTTGTAGAAAACTTTTTGATGATCGTAAATGGATGCAAATTATCGTAAGCATCGCTAGAAAAAAGGAAAAGAATTATTTATTAGGTAAAATTTCCTCCCGGGCATCGGACTAATTGCCCCTATTAATTGAAAATGATTGGTTTACATCTATATCGGTTGCATTTGCTATATATAGTTTTTTTTTTTTTTTTTTTTTTTTTTCACTTGATCATATTAGGACTCGACATCGAAATTCCAACCGATTCGTTGCTCGTTTTTCAGGTACCTACCTCCTGAATGCTTTGAGCTTAACAAGACTTCATTCATAGCTTCAAAGGTATGTGCTCTTAGAACACTTGCACGAATATACATATTTACATTGTTTTACGGTATCTACCGTTAGTGTTCTTAGCGGAAAGTGTTTTCTCTCTGAAATTGTGGTGACAGGTTGATGTTTGGTCAGCTAGAGTTCTTTACTACCAAATGCTTTCTGGGAGAAGGCCTTTTGGTCATGACCAGACTCAAGAACGTATTCTACGTGAAGATTCTATCATTAATGCTCGTAAAGTTGAGTTCCCTTCTCAACCTCTCGTGTCAAATGAGGCAAAGGCAAGTTTTTTCTTCTCGTTTTCTCTTCATATCTAGTGTTTCTTAATGTCTACTATCAAGTGTTCATTGAAATGACTTAGTGACAGTAACACTACTAAACGCACTCTATTGGTTTACATCTAAATGCACTATCGATACACTCTATTGGTTTACATCTAAATGCACTATCGATACATACACCGCATTAACAATGGCGCCGCCTAGACTGTAAAAGTGGGATTTATCGGGTCACGTCACTGCTATTGACATTCTTTTGACGTTCCTACCCTTAGGGACGCCGTTGATATTGACGTGTTCCTACCTTTACAGAAACTTCACCCAAAAGGAAGCAGTTTAACTAACCTCTGCGGTTTTTTTTGGTTGATTTTTGTGCAGGAGTTCATTCCAAGCAGTTTAACCAAGCATTAAAGTCTACGATCCACGTTCTGATTTCCAACCAAAATACCAGACCTCCGTTGGAGAATAAAACAATTGAGTTGTATCAAAAGTCTATAGAATAGAGTCAAGGAATTCATGAATTGATGTGTTTTTTCGACCTTCTCACCATCAATCCATTGCCGAAAGCTCTAAAATATGACGATCCACGTTGTAATTTCCAAATAAAAGCTATTTTTATGTGTGTATCAATTAATCCCCGAGAACCGATAAGCTCATTGAAATCCTTGCAAACAACCCTGCTTTTGAGTGCCTCTTTACCTTGGGCTCTACTTACATTATCCGAAACCAATTCTACAGGAAAGCATAACATTTTTCTCTGTCATTGCACATAAATGCCTCAACAAAAGACATTCAAGAATTCAACACCAAGAATAATGATTATTGATTCAGAAATCTCCATACAAACCAACAAGTACTGGTTAATTCATGAATTTTCTCCAGAAAAAGTAGTAGCAAGAAATTTTCTCCAGAAAACTAGTAGTATCAAGAAATTCAGGAATTCAATACTAATAATGACGAAATAATCTTTCTTGTCTGATACCATGACAAAATATGATAGACGAAATAATTTTTCTTGTCATTCATCATTCATAGTAGTACAAATATATAGTCATTTGTAGACTGTAGGGCTTCAACCTCTACACAAATGTCCAAACTACCCTTTCTAGGGAATACAATAAATATAATTTCACAATAATAATATAAATCCGTAATAAATAATAATGAATATATATTCACTCTGAAAAGGAAAGATTACTGTGGAGAAGATAACAAGAGAATAACGTACATAAATAAATTGGAGAAAAAATTAGTGTGGAGAAAATAACAAGAGAATAACTTACGGGTAATAACCACACGACATCAGCTTAATAGAGCTTAATATAGAAACTGAGGTACCATGCAATTTGTAGATGATCAACTTAGAAAATACTTCAAGAAAAAGATCCGCATGCAACTATACACTTTGGTTTTGTTTCTTTTTATACCAATTTCAATTCCCACCGGCTAGAACTTTGTTTGCAGGTGAATTCAGTCTAAATGTAACCCAAAATGAGAACACTCGGCTCATCATCTGTTTTGTTTTAATTATCTATATCTATATATATTTTGAAACGGTTTCTATTGACATTGCGGATTTACTTTTCGTGCCACGTTAATCATAAATTTTTTAAACAATTTTGACACCACGGTTTCCAACAATTTTGATGAATATATTTTTTAAAATTTTTTAATGATTGTAAATGGATGCAAATTACTCGAATGCATCGCTAGAAAAAAAGGAAGGGAGAAAATTAATTATTAGCGAAAATTTCCTCCCGGCCATCGGACTAATTGCCCCTATTAATTGGAAATGAACGATTGATTATAGAGGCTATAATCCACAAATACTTGGTCAAGCGAGTACGTATTGATTGATGGAGTGCTATCAATATATTTTATCTAAATGTCTTACGGTCTATACGGCTTGCACCATGAGATCTCAAATTCATTCAGATCCTCCCTTTGGGTTCACAGGAAAAACAATGCAACCCTTGGGAAGGGTTAGATTGAATATCGTATTCGGGAAAGGTGTCCGGAGCAAGACTCTGGAAGCAGATTATATGGTGGTCGAAGGTTTATCATCCTACAACGTCATATCTGGGAGACCAGCTCTAAACGAACTGAGAGTTGTCATAACTGTTGCCCATAATAGTTTGAAGTCCCCACCACGGATGGAGTTAAGGAAATAAAGGGTGACGTGCAAATAGCTAAGCGATGCAGTGCAATTGCCCTTAAAAGAAGATCATACAAATCAACAAGTATTGATTGAAGATCTTCTCCTCAAGTCCGAAGTGCCCATATGCTCCGAATACCCAACCGAGGGAGTAAATTTATGGCCTGAAAAAGCAATAACATATGATCCATATGTGGGTATATATAGACCTCTTCATGCGAACATGAAAAATTGAAGAATCTACTGCAGAAATATGCTGAGATATTCGCATGGGTAGTAGACGACATGCCCGGTATCTCAACTGACCTGGCAGTTCATAGTCTGAAGGTGGAGTCTGGTCGAAAACAAGTTTGACAAAAGAAACAGCATTTCGCACGTGAAAAGGAATGAATCAATAAATTAAGAGGTGATGAAGTAACTGGAAGCCAAGATCATCAAGGAGGTATTCTATCCCTTATGATTAGGAAACCCATTCATGGTTCCAAAACCCGATAACAGCTTGATGATATGCATTCACTTCACCGACCTTAACAATGATTGCCCCAATGACTATTATCCACTCCCCGAATAGATGACCTCGCGTATTCAAACGTGGGATGTGAAATTTTTGGCTTCCTTGACACTTATAAAGGCTACCACAAGATCAAATTGGTCGAAGAAGATGAACAAAAAAAAAAAAAAAAAAAAACAAAGTGCTTTCATGAGAGAGGTTGGTACTTCCTCTTATATAACCATGCCCTTTGGTCTAAACAATTCAGAGGCCACATACCAAAGGTTAGTCAACCAAAATTTCATAGAATAGATTGAAAAAAATATGGAAGTTTATGCCAACGACCTCCTGGTCAAGAGCAGATCTTTGTCAAAATATATAACAAAGTTGAAAGAAGTGCTTCGAAAAAACAAAAATGATGTTGAACCCAAAGAAATGAAATATATCTTTGAGGTTGAACCCAAACAACAAAACAACGTCAATAGTTCTAACGTGATAGCAATGTCAGCATGTTTGACGTTGGTATTAAGTTTTAGCGTCAAACATGTCTACATTTAAATAGATTAATGGAATTTTTTTTGAGAAAAATTTAATGGAATTTTATTTATATTTTTACGAATACGAAATTAGCGCACCCACACCAAATTTTTTTCCCACCTATAGAATTCTACTAGGAAGAAAAGGATCGTGCTCTGCACTATTGGTGCTCCGGTTTATTTTTATAATCACCGAAATGCGAAAATTAAAAGTGAATCAACAAATGTAATAATCATAGAGGACTGAAATAATAAACCCGAATAACTATAAAAAGGTATACGATACGTGCCGACAACCAACACGACATGATACGCTCTGATACATTACGATGGCATGTCCGGCACGTAATGGTTGATGAAATGAATATCCGACACATCTTCAACACCTCCCGACATCGTATTGATACTTTTCGACACTACTGAACAATTTTTTTTCAATTGTTAAATTTGGAATTAGAACTTGATTGAATCAAAGATGAATTACAGAAAATGAACAAAGGAAGAAGATGAAGATCTTCTTCAATTCAAAAATGAAAAAAGCGGGAAAATTGGAAAAACTAAAATACAACTTTGTAGTTCATCTTAAGCTATCATTAACACTTCTATTCTACAATGTGATTGTCAATTGCTATTTATACTACTCAGCTCGATCCAATTCTGTTATAACCGCCATAACTGATTTTGCTGCCAAGTGTTTGATTAAATGCCCAAGTGAGCCAAGAAGCATCATATCCATGTGGCATTACCCTTAACACCCCCCTCAAGCTGGAAGGGCTGAAAGCCATGAACAGCTTGCCAAGAAGCATCCTATCCATGTAGCATCACCCTTGGAACAAATCTTTTAGAGGATAAGCCTGTAACAATGTGCTGAGAGTTTGTTTGTTTACTGGTTTGGTTAAGATGTCTGCTGGTTGTTGGTCTGTGTGTATTGGCAATGGTTTGAGGACTTTTGCTAAGTATTTCTCTCTGACAAAGTGACAATCTATATCTATGTGTTTAGTTCTTTCATGGAAAACTGGATTTTCCACTATGTGTAGAGCACTAGCACTATCACAATACAAAGGAACAGGTGCAGTGTAGCTGATCTGAAAGTCCTTGAGTAGATATAACAGCCATTGAACTTCACAGGCTGTAATAGCCATGGCTCTATACTCAGCTTCACTTGAACTTCTGGAAACAGTGGGTTGTTTCTTTGACTTCCATGATATAAGAGCTTTCCCAAGATAAACCAATAGCCCTGTAACTGATCTTCTTGTCTTTGTACATGCAACCCAATCAGAATCACTGAAAGATTTGAGGTGTATAGGACTGTCACTAGGAAAAAATAGTCCTTTTCCAGGTGCTGCTTTTAGAAATCTTAGTAACCTGTGTGCAGCCTTCATGTGTGCTTCATTTGGCTTGTCTAAAAATTGACTTAACTGTTGTGTAGCAAATGCAATGTCAGGCCTTGTATTACCTAGGTATAAAAGTTTTCCAACAAGGCTTCTATATTCTATGTTAGATGGTAATAAAGGAGCATGTACTTCTGTTAAATTTTGAGTAGAGTCCATTGGTGTAGAAGCAGGTTTACATTCTAGAAAGCCATAGTGCCTTAATAAGTCCAGGCAATACTTCATCTGATTAATCACAATCCCAGACTTTGTTCTTGCAACATCAAATCCAAGAAAGTACTTGAGTTGCCTTAGATCCTTTATTGTAAAAGCTTTATGCAGTAAATCTATGAGCTCTTGAATAGCTGTCAAACTCAAACTTCCTACTACAATATCATCCACATATACCAAGAAAGCAATAAAGTCTGATCATGTGCCTTTAGTGAATAAACTATGATCATTCTGAGACTGTTTGTAGCCACTCTCCAACAATTTCTGTGTTAATTTTGCATTCCATTGCCTACTAGCTTGCCTTAGGCCATATAGAGATCTATTCAACTTGCATACTTTTACATGAGCTTGTAACCCTGGTGGAGGCTTCATGTAGACATCCTCATCAAGATCTCCATGTAAAAAAGCATTATTTACATCCATTTGATGTAAATGCCATCCTTTTACTGCTGCCAGTGCTAAAAACAACCTAATAGTAGTCTGTTTAGCAACTAGTGAGAATGTTTCAATGAAATCTATGCATTCTGTTTGTGTAAAACCTTTTGCCACCAATCTTGCTTTATATCTTTCAATACTTCCATCAGCCTTTCTTTTGATTCTATATACCCATTTGCAGCCAATTGGTTTGATTCCTTTAGGTAGATCAACCAGTGTCCAAGTGTTGGTAGTATTTAGTGCTTGAAGTTCTTTGTCCATAGCATCCTGCCAGTTTGGATCTACTGCTGCTGCCTGATATGATGTAGGTTCAGTGTCTCCATTGATATTACTTATGTAAGCCTGATGATGAGATGAAAGATTAGTGTAAGATAAAACATGATTTAATGTGTGTGGAGAAGTTCTATGTGCAGGATTGGTGTAGACATAATCATTGAGATAAGTTGGAGTAATCTTTTGTCTATGAGATCTTCTCTGATTTGGAGGATCTGGAACTTCTGGACTTGAAGTCTGCTCAATTGATGTATCATGCCCTTGATTTGCAGATTCTGTCCTGGATACACTATTGAACTCCACATACTCATCAGAAATGGGTAAGGGCATGCATAAATCAATGTTGGAAAGTTTATGAAGCTGATTAGAAAAAGGGAAAACATTTTCATGAAAAATGACATCCCTTGAAACAAAGATGTTTCTGGTTTGAAGATTCAGGACTTTGTATCCTTTCATGTGATATTCAAATCCTAGAAAGACACACTTTGCACTTCTGTCATCAAACTTACCCCTTCCTTGTGAAGGTGTTGAAACAAAACACAGACAACCAAAAATCTTTAGATTGCTATAAACAGGCATTTTGTTTTGTAACATCTGATAAGGAGTCTTATTATCAAGCAAAGGAGTAGGTATAAGGTTTATCAAATAAACAGCATGTAAAACACAATGACCCCAATAATCTATAGGTATATCAGATGTTATTTTTAATGCTCTAGCAACATTTAGTATATGTTGATGTTTTCTTTCAATCAATCCATTTTGTTGAGGAGTTCTTACAAAAGACTTTTGGTGAACAATACCCTTAGTTCTGTAATACAGTTTCATGTGAAATTATGCTCCATGATAAGATCTTATGATCTTTACACACCTATCATATTGTGTTTGAACCATATTACAAAACTGTTGTAGTAAAATATTAGTGTCAGACTTACTTTTCATTAAAAAAAATCCAAGTAAACCTACTATAGTCATCAACAATTGATAGAAAATAATATTCACAATCTACAGTTGGCACTCTATTTGGCCCCCAGATGTCAACATGTATAAGATCAAAACAAGAAACGAAGCGAAAATGCTAACGAAATTGCAACTTCTTTTGTTTTGCTAATGGACAAACAGTACAAGCATGTGTAGGAATTTTGACACTTCCATCAATAGTACTTATGACTTTCATTCTTTCTATTCATGGATGACCTAACCTACTGTGCCAAAGTAATGAAGTACTTTTATTACAAGTCTGACAAACACTGCTAGAAACGAAACTTGATTACTAGAAATTGATAAGCAAGGCTTTGGTTGATCAAAGAATCAAAATGTATAATCCATTGAGAAGCTCACCGTACCAATCTTCCTCAAATTCTGCAGGTCCTGCACAACACAACTGTTAGGATGAAAAGCAACTACAAGATTACTATGTGCAGTCATTTTCCTGATGGATATTAAGTTGTAATTGAAGCTAGGTATACAAAACATATTGTATAGTGTCAAAAATTTATTTATCTGCACTTTTCCAGTATGAGTAACCTTAACAGAAGTTCCAGTAGGCAGTTTAACATAAAGATTAGAGGCAATCTCAATATCAAACATATTTTGTAAGGAAATTGAAATGTGATCAGTAGCTCCTGAATCCATAATCCAGTGAATGCTACTGTCAATGATACCTGGTCCTTGTGATTGAGAACCAGTGGCCAATGCTATTGAATTGCACTGACTGTTTGTTGGCTGTAGATTTTGAATCAGGGACAACAGGTGATCATATTGTGACTTGAGTTATAGCTCCTGCGGGATTGTCACACTGAAAACCATGGTCTGAATCTGTTGAGCTTGAACCAATGCCTGCAGAATGATCATCCATGACAACATTATTTGCAACAGGCCCTCCTCCTCTGCCAAATTTGGGTGGAAAACCATATTTCTTGTAACATTTGTCAATAGTGTGGCCCTCTTTTCCACAATAAGTGCATTGAGGCCTTTTGTATGTATTCTGACCCCTTCCATAACTACCAGAACCTCTTCCTTGACCCCTGCCATAACCTTGAGGCCTTGATTGCATAACAACATTTGCATTACTTGGATCATTGACTCTGTTATCAGACTGTGTTGCAAGAATCACAGAATCTTGTGCAGAAACATTATAATTCAACTGATGCTCATGATTAAGAGCCATTACAAAAGCGGTTTGATGTCTGGCAAGGGCAAGGTCATCAATACTTGAGATTTTACATTGGCAAAATTTCCATTGAGACCTTTCAAGAAACGAGTAGTATAAGCATTGTCATAATACTCTCTCATAATTTGTAAAGCTGGGCAAGTGCAGGGAGGAATAGGACGCAAAACTAGATATTGATCCCATAGTGACTTCAACTTTGTGTAATAATCGGTAACTGAAAGATTTCCTTGTTTGGTTCTTTCAATTTCTTCGTCTAGATTTGATAGCCTATACGCATTTCCTCTACCAAATCGTTCTTGTAAATCAAGCCAAATCTCTCTCGCAGTATCATAATACATGACACTCTCAGCTACTGATGGAATCATTGAATTTACCAGCCATGAATGAACAAGATCGTTTACCTGCATCCAAGAAACGTATCCAGGATCTGTTAATTCAGGCATCGTTGAAGAACCGTCTACATACGCAAGCTTTCCACGAGATGAAAGCATCTTTGTCATCGAACGCTTCCAGTGATTGAAGTTGTCCACGCCTTTGAGCAGAGGCTGAACCAGAACTAAACTTGGATTATCCAAGTTTCCAGAACTTGCAAGAACACCAGCGGCAGCCATTGATTAACAATTGATCAAACTGATACAAATTGATGAAGAATGAATCGAACTATCGACAACGGAATTCAGATTCGCTCTGATACCATGTTAAATTTGGAATTAGAACTTGATTGAATCAAAGATGAATTACAGAAAATGAACAAAGGAAGAAGATGAAGATCTTCTTCAATTCAAAAATGAAAAAAGCGGGAAAATTGGAAAAACTAAAATACAACTTTGTAGTTCATCTTAAGCTATCATTAACACTTCTATTCTACAATGTGATTGTCAATTGCTATTTATACTACTCAGCTCGATCCAATTCTGTTATAACCGCCATAACTGATTTTGCTGTCAAGTGTTTGATTAAATGCCCAAGTGAGCCAAGAAGCATCCTATCCATGTGGCATTACCCTTAACATCAATTTCTACTGAAATCTATTTTAACCGAAAAAATGAAGTTATCTTCGACATTATTTGCAACAACACGTGTTCTACCAAAAACACAACACGACACGCTCCAATACACCCCGACGCCATATCCAACAGGTGTCGGTTGGTGAATGAATATTAATTGAAATTTTAATTAAAATCTAACACACTGTCAATACTTCACGACACAAAATCGACACCTTTCGACACTACTGAACCCTTTTTTTGTATTCTCAGATCTAGGCTAATTTTAACGGCCATGGTAAAATACACAATTCGAATTTCCATAGAAATTAAATCAACAATACACTATAGCCAGTCTAACAATATTTGTGGCCGATATAATTTTTTTTTTCAGGATACTTAATATTTTATATAAACAATATGTTTTTTTAAGGAAAAAATTTATTTCAAGAAATTTAATATTTCTTGTAATCGTCAAACGCAATTTTTTTCGCATGATATAAAAATCGTGTATGCAACATGTCGTGGCCTTATATCTTGAAAGTAGTCATATCGCCGTGTACAAACGATATGTTTTTTTATGAAATGAATTTATTTTAAGAAATTTATAATATTTCATGTAAACGTCAAACACAATTTGTTTTTGGCATTATACAAAGATCGTGTCGGAAACAAGTCGTGGCCTTATATTTTGAAAATAGTCATACATTTGCTACATATATTCGCACATTAAAAGATGATATAATTGAGTCATAAAAAATAGAACAATTTAACTCAAACCCTTATTCTAAAAATAAAAATAAAAAATAAAAAATAAAAAAAGCCGATGAACAGTTAAAAAATGGAATGGGATGAACAGCAAAAAGAAAGAACCAATCTCAAAAAAAAAATTAAAAAAATCTGAAATGAACCGATGAACGGTAAAAAAAAAAAACTGAATTGGAACAATGAACAATAATAAATAAAAAAAATCAATAAAAAAAACACTTGTCACACTAATTTTTTTTTTTTTTTTTTTTCCACTTTAGACGAAAGCATTACTAAATCTACGGGAGAGGGGATCGAACTCGATCTACCCACCCTGGGGCCCGGGTAGACCCTAACGAAAACCGCTAAGGTATGGGCGTTGCCCACTTGTCACACTACTTAACACCCTTCTTTCTTTTTCTTATTAATAACAAAAGGATTTGGAAAAACTGCGCGGTTACATAACAATTTTTCTTCAAAGCCCTAATTCATATTCCCTCCTTTTCGTTCATTCTCCTCATACCTCCTCGGCAATTTCCTCTTTTACTTGCAGAACCCGTATGGTATAATCATTATTTTCTTGATTTTTAGCTCAAAAGCTTCCTCCTTTGTTCATCTTTTTCCCTATATCAACCAGTTAAATCATGTTCATCAAAGCCATATCGAAGAAAATTAGTCAATCTTGCACGAAACCCATTAGATCAATTTCAATAATTTCGCCGATTATTCATAGAAAAGAACCCCATAGACAACCCCCGTATCCCATTATTCAAGAACCCTGTTATTGATACTTGCAATTTTCTCGTTATTATATATAAGAAGTTTTGCCTCTTTCATTGTGATTCTTCTGCGCCTCATAGTCAAAACCCTAGATTCCCAAATCCGTTTATTGAATTTTATTACTGGGCTCTCTCTAAACAAGTTATTTGATATTTGATTTCTGTTGTAATGGGGGATTTCGATTGCTCGAAAGTTCGAAACATATGTATTCTAGCTCATGTTGATCATGGTAAGACAACATTAGCTGATCATTTAATTGCATCTAGCGGAGGTGGGGTTTTGCACCCGAAGCAAGCCGGTAAACTTCGGTTTATGGATTATTTGGATGAGGAACAGAGGAGAGCAATAACGATGAAGAGTTCTTCAATAGCTTTGGAATATAAAGAACACGCTATTAATCTCATCGATTCGCCTGGCCATATGGATTTTTGTAGTGAGGTTTCTACTGCAGCTAGGTTGAGTGATGGAGCATTGGTGTTGGTGGATGCTGTTGAAGGTGTTCATATTCAGACTCACGCTGTTTTGCGTCAAGCGTGGATCGAGAAGCTAACACCGTGTTTGGTATTGAATAAGATTGATAGATTGATTTGTGAATTGAGGTTGAGTCCGATGGAGGCTTATACTAGGTTACAAAGGATTGTTCATGAAGTTAATGGGATAGTTAGTACGTTTAAGTCCGAAAAGTACTTGTCTGATGTTGATTCGCTTCTTTCTGCACCTAGTGGCGGTGTTGATGATGACGGTGGTTATGAGTTTATAGAAGATGATGAAGAGGATACGTTTCAACCTCAAAAGGGGAACGTAGTGTTTGTTTGCGCGCTGGATGGATGGGGATTTGGGATTGCAGAGTTTGCTGAGTTTTATGCTTCTAAACTCGGGGCTAATGCAGCCGTCTTGCAGAAAGCGTTATGGGGGCCGAGATATTTCATTCCGAAAACTAAGATGATTGTTGGGAAGAAGGGACTTAGTGCTGGTACTAAAGCTAAGCCTATGTTTGTGCAATTTGTTCTTGAGCCACTTTGGCATGTTTATAATGCTGCTTTAGAAGAAGATGGTGATAAGAAAGTACTTGAAAAAGTTGTCAAGTCGTTTAATTTGTCGGTACCTGCACGTGAACTTCAAAACAAGGACCCGAAATCCGTGCTTCAATCTGTTATGAGCAGGTGGATTCCGTTATCAGAAGCTATATTGTCGATGGTTGTTAAGCATGTTCCTGATCCAATGGCTGCTCAGTCTTTTCGGATTACTCGTTTGCTTCCTAAGAGGGAGGCTTTGGATGACAAAACACGCACCGACGTACTTATCGAGGCAGAGAGAGTGAGAAAAGCTGTCGAGGTTTGTGACCGTGACCCTAATGCACCTTGTGTTGCTTTTGTTTCTAAGATGTTTGCTATACCAATGAAAATGCTACCTCGTGAAGAGCTTGTTAATAACCATAGTGATGATAATGGTGAATCAGAGGAATGTTTTCTTGCGTTTGCTAGGGTTTTTAGTGGGGTTTTACGTGTAGGACAGAGGGTTTATGTACTTTCACCATTATACGATCCATCAAAACCAGAATCAATGCAGAAACATCTCCAAGAAGCTGAATTACAATCTGTTTACTTAATGATGGGTCAAGGTTTGAAACCTGTTACATTTGCAAAAGCTGGAAATATCGTTGCTATTCGAGGTCTTGGTCAGAATATATTGAAAAGTGCTACACTTTCGTCTACGAAAAACTGTTGGCCTTTTTCAAGTATGGTTTTTCAAGTGGCACCTACATTGAAAGTTGCTATTGAACCATCTGATCCTGCTGATATGGGTGCATTAATGAAAGGCTTACGGCTCTTAAACCGTGCTGACCCGTTTGTGGAAGTTGCTGTTTCTTCGCGTGGCGAACACGTGCTTTCTGCTGCAGGGGAAGTTCATTTAGAAAGATGTATAAAAGACTTAAAAGATAGATTTGCAAAAGTTAGCCTCGAAGTCTCTCCGCCCCTTGTTTCGTATAGGGAAACAATCGAAGGGGAAACACATAATCCGTTAGAGAATCTGAAGTTATTTAACATTAGTTCGGATTATATTGAGAAAACTACGCCGAATGGAAGATGTGTTGTTAGGGTGCAGGTTATCAAACTTCCGAATGCTTTAACGAAAGTTCTTGATGAAAGTTGTGATCTTCTTGGAGATATAATGGCAGGGAAATCAGGGGAAGCTTGTCAAAGCTTGGAAAGATTACGAGGCAGCATTGTGGAAAACGATGATCCAATCGAAGCATTAAAGAAACGGATGGTGGAATCCGTGGAAAGTGAATATGTTACTGGAACGTCGGATTCTGACAATGAGAGAGTTGAGAAGTATAGAAAGTTGTGGCAAACTATTTTCAAGAGGATCTGGGCTTTAGGGCCTAGACATATGGGTCCTAATATGCTACTTATCCCGGAATCAAGAGGCAAAAATGACGGTGATTCGGTTCTTATAAAGGGATCTGCTTTCGTATCTGAAAAGCTCGGTTTTCTTGGTGATTCGGGTGAGAATGGCTATTCAGACAATCAGTCTTTATCAGATAAAGATCCAACCTTGTTTACAGAAGCAGGGAGTCTCGAAAGCAGTGTTCTTTCGGGTTTTCAGTTGGCAACATCTTCCGGTCCATTATGTGATGAGCCTTTATGGGGTTTAGCGTTTGTAATCGAAGCATCCATTTCTCCAACAATTGAGCAACCAAACGATTCAAACGCTCAACACCTACCCGAGCATTACGGTGTGTTTGCAGGACAAGTTATTACAGCTGTTAAGGATGCCTGTCGTGCAGCCGTTCTTCAAAAAAACCCTCGTTTAGTTGAAGCAATGTACTTCTGTGAACTAAACACCCCGACCGAACATCTAGGCTCAATGTACGCCGTCTTAGCAAGACGACGAGCACGAGTAGTCAAAGAAGAAATGCAAGAAGGTTCACCATTGTTTACGGTACACGCCTACGTACCTGTTGCAGAAAGCTTCGGTTTTGCAGACGAGTTAAGACGATGGACATCCGGTGCTGCTAGTGTTTTACTTGTTCTTAGCCACTGGGAAGCGTTACCGGATGATCCGTTCTTCGTCCCGAGGACAGAAGAGGAAAAAGAAGAGTTTGGAGACGGTTCGAGCGTCCCGAGGAACACGGCGAGGAAGCTGATTGATGGTGTGAGAAGAAGGAAGGGGTTACCTGTTGAAGATAAAGTTGTTCAGCATGCAACTAAGCAAAGGACACTTGCACGTAAGGTGTAGGCTTTTTTTGCCTGTTAGAAAAAGGTTGGCTCTGTTTGTGTGTTTGTTTGGCTTTATTTTACATTGAAGAAGTAGAGAATACTGAATTTTGTTTTCTTTATTGATGTATTTTGGAAGATATTATTATATCTTATATGAGATGATGAAGTAAAACTATTATTTGCCTGATGAATATCATTTTGGTTTCATTTTGATTTGTTTATCCACATCTTTTTTCCAAGAATCAATATATTACACCACGACCACACTACTATGGTGTAGAATCAACCTTGTGAAATCCAATTCTATAGCTAAAACATCTGAAGGTGCACAGTAGAATCGACCTTGTGAAAGCCGATTCTATAGCTAAAACATCTGAACGTGCACAGTAGAATCAACACTGTGAAAGTCGATTCTATAACCAAACATCCGCCGACCACACTACATGTGCACTACAGTAGAATAACCCAATGTAAGTCGATTATGTAGCCAAACATGAATCGACCCTGTAAAAGTCCACTCTATAGCCAAACATCCGAAGGTGCATAATAGGATCAACACTCTGAAAGTTGATTCTATAATCAACATCCGAGCTTCCCGGTGTCGAGCTTTCAGATGGTCGATTCTGTGAAAATGTAGTGGTGCACCGGTAGGTGGAGGACAATGGGATGATCAACTTTCATAGGGTCGATTTTGTGAAAATGGTGCACCTATAGGTGGGGACATCGGGTAGATCACAACTGTGGTGCCAAATAATAACCTTCTATTAAAGACAATGTCATTGGCACCCACGATGAATCCATCATGACACTACAATTCGGGTTAGATTCGATTTTGCAGAAGTCGAATATGAAGGTTCAATCTCTGCAAAGTTGAATGTTGCACTTAACGTGCAACTTTATAAATGCCGAATTTCAATAAGATCGAATTTTAATGTGGTTTCCAAAAGTAAGATTGAATGTTATTGTGGTGCCCGAAAGTAGATTTGTTGTAGTTTACTATCAACCGACAAGACAACTGCAAATACTGCATGAACAATATCATCATTTACCATATTAGCAACAAAATCAACACTTCAATTCCACTTTATGAGAGATTAGATTACAATAACTTGGAAACTTTTGCATATCATCATATCAGGATACAGAGTTCTAAAGCAAACACTTGACAGTTAAACACAACAAATTAACTGTCCATTTATCACTGAATTCAAATCCACAATCACTAACCTTATAGACTCAAGATCCTCCACAACTTTACCAGACAAAAACCTCGACTCTGATTGGCTCGAAAATCCCTCCAATAACTCGGATCTTCGACTTGTTGCCAGAGCTTTTAATATCTGCATTTCTTCTATCTGTCTGAATTCATCTTCCAATTCATCTTCCAAGATCTTCACTTCTTCTTGCTTCAAACCGCTTTCAATCACACATTCATGGTATTCGAGTATCAGCCTCTCGAATTCTTCCTCTCCGTTCTCTATCATCTCTAAAACACTTTCTTTCTCATTGATCACAGCCTGCAGCTTTCGTTTCATTTCTTCTTTAGCACACGAAGCATGCTCCACGTCGTCTTGAGTAATGTGGATTTGAGTCTCGACTTTTGCTAACTGCTTGTTCAGTTCCTCGTGCTGTTTCTTCGAGATTTGGAGCTTTTCTTGAGTCTGTTTCATTTCAATTTGGAACTTTGTAACCATTTCCTCGGACATCAAAAGCTCCGTTGCTCTACAGCTCAATTGCCAGTTCCGTTGTGTATGTAGCTGTTGTCCATCAGGTTTATCAACGTTTTCTATAGAAATCAGAACTCTATCTTTCTCCAAACGTTGTGTTTCTCCTTCGAGTTTTAGCATTAGTTCATGTAAGTTGCTCTTGAGTTTGGATTCAGATTCTGTTGACTTGTTCTTCTTATCCAGAATTGCGTCTTTGCAAGCTTGAAGACAAACCAGTTCGTCCTTCTTCTGATTCAGCAAAGTTGATGCAGCTTCTAATCTTGCTCGTGTTTGAACTCCACGTTGCTCGAAATAGTTGATGGATTCAGAGAAGTTTGATAAAGAATATCTTAATGCTCCCCATTTTCTGTCAACCAAGACCTTCTTTTTATTCAACTCGGAATACTCATGCTTATATGATTCATGCTCCTCCTGTTTTTCCTGAAGCTTGCTTTCGATTCGTTCGAGCTTTCCTGACATCTCATCAACCTCGAAAATCGTTCTCTCAAATAAGCCCAAAATACTCATTGTTTCAACTGATTTTGATATCTTCTCTTGTGCTTCCACCAGCTTTGTCCTGAACAGCTTTATCTCCTCTGACAAGCCCACTAAGCCGTCATTTTCTCGAATCTCTGGTTTATTAAGGCAGTAATCTTGCACATTAACCTCATACATGGCGGTTTCTGACATTACGCTTTCTTCATCAATAGACATTGAAGAATCTTCTGATTTTAGGTCAACAACTTCATGATTGTCTCCGCTGTCACTTTCAACGAGCTTTTCTTGAGGTTTGAGTTCACCAAACTCTAAACTATTTCGTGTTTTGGAAGCAAGATTTTGCTTGAGTTCTTCATTTTCGTGCATAGCCTGATCATAAAGTTTCTCACTTTCTTTATGCATTTCCTCAAGTTGATGCTTCATACCCATCAGTTCAGTTTTTTCTTGCATAGCCTTTTCATAAAGACCCATCAGTCTATCATTTTCTTCATGCATTTCCTCAACTTGATGCTTCATGCCCATCAATTCATCCTTTTCTCGAACAACCTTCGCATAAAGATCCAACAGTTTATCGTTTTCTTCATGCATTTCCTCAAGTTGATGCTTCATGCCCATCAATCCATCTTTTTCGAGCATAGCCTTTTCGTACAGACCCATCAATCTGTCGTTTTCTTCATGCATTTCTGCAAGTTGATGCTTCAAACTCTCAACGTCCTTTTCTTGATCGGCATCTTGTACTTGGCTTCCAACAGATTTTGTTTTGTTTTCTTCCATTGCTTGTTCATAAAGCTCAATCAGTTTGTTATTATCATCAATCAAGAATTTAAGCTTCATCTTCAGCCCTTCGTTTTCTTTTGACAAGAAAATCGCTGTTTCGTGAGCTTCGGCTTCACGTTGGCTTGCAGCAGCAATTGCATCTACCATTGTTTTCAATTCTATCTGATCACTACCAGCAGCAATGCTCAACATCTGACAAAGCTTCGCTTCCAACTCAAGCTTCTCTTTTTCATGCTTCGCTTCCAATTCATTCACGTAACTACATGATTGTATTAAGAATATTATTATAAATGTTGAAAGCAAAAAAAAACGGTATTCCCGGCATGCATCTGCTATATGACGCAGACATGAAACTAAAGGACGTTTTTAGTGGCACCACACTAAACATATCGTTGTGGTACCACAATGATAATCGACCTTTAAGAAGTTGATTGTTTCCGGTGTTGTGCCACTATAAGTGTCCAACTAAAAGCGATGACCATATATTTGTGAAACTAGTATCAATCACAAGTACCTTTGCAGTTTTTGTTTCTCTTCATCAAACGTATCGAGCTTCCTTCGGAGAGAATCCAATTCTGATTGATTCTGAATGGCCTGTGGCAAAATAATTTACACGAGTCAACGTCTAGTAGTAAAAGAAGGGTGACAACTTTGTAAAGCTCATCATGTAGATGCTACAATATACAGCTTCAGCAGAAAAACAATATGCCTACCTGCATTCGAAGGAATTCATTCTCCTCACTGACTGATGTTCTCCAGGGCGATACAGGATCCTGTTATACCGTTGCATGAAAATAGTACTTCAGATTGATCAATATTCAGTAATTTCGTACTGGTTATGAACTTATATGCTTTGAAACAATGAGATTTTCATACAAATCCATGTTTAAAAGCCTAAAACAGATTATAATGTCCATTATTTTCAAATTTAGAAACAGAATTGTGGCTTTCCTGTTCTTTTGGTTTAACACTTTCAAATGCTATAACAAATTGTGGCAACAAACCTGAGTGGAAAGCAGTAGATCATCTTTAGATGAAGTTTTCACCGGAGAAGTTAGTTTCTGCATCATACAGAACTTATGGTTATAAGGCTTCTAAAATTTTCATGCGGTAAAACTAATGGAAAAGCAAACTCATGTCATAGATGATCATCAAAAAAGGCACCTGTTCAAAAGAAGAGTCTGATTCATGCATGAGTTTCCAGTCAAGAGCTTCTAGCAACTGCATAACAAGAAAATCGGAGTTAGAGAAGTATTCAGGAGCCCACCGTTGTACATGATTCATATTTTTTCCATATTTTTCTGCCCAAAAAGAGTCTTGAGCAAGTGTTCAGTGCCATCAGTCAGCATAAAGTAAGGCTATTTTATCAAAAGAACATCGAATAAGTAGAATCTTCACCTTGTTCTGTAGTGTTGCTATCTGTTCAGTCATTCTTTCGCGTTCCCCTTCCTCGCAAAATGATTTTAATCTGGATTTTCAAGCACAAAGCAATAAAAAAAAAAGGTCATATTATGATGTACATTAATGAAAGTCCAGCACGAAAAGTGGAAACATGTAAGATCAAATGTCCAGAACTACAGGTCCTTTACCTTCTTATTTCTTCTTTTAATCGAAGGTTTTCCATTGCAAATCTCGTCACTTCCTGATTCCGATCAACTTGAGTGCGCAAAACCTCTATTTCTTTCAAATGCTCCTCCTTTTCTTTGAGCAAATGTGTCTCAGCAGAAATCTTCCCAGAGGCAACTGCTTCCAGTCTCTTTATTCCAGCTTCTCGAAATCTTAACCTCATTTTCAAACCCTGAATCTCATCTTCTCTCTGTTTAGCCTGATTTATCAAAACAAGAAAACGATAATAAGATCCTGTGGGGGCAATACACACACACACACATCTCAAGGTACTGTCAAATGAACGCACCAGCTGCATGGCTGCCTGATTTTCAGCTGCCATTGCCTCCAATGCCACGTCTTTGTCCTTCTCTCTCCTAAAAGCTCCAACAAGAGCAGCTTCATAATCTTTCCTCTGAGGATAGATGCTGCTTATCAGTTTCAATGATGATGGAAAATCTTCCTTCTCATTCTCATGAATTACAAAATACCTGTGACTTCCGTTTATCAGAAATGAGCGGACTAGATAGACCAGGAAATCCTTCCCATTTAAATGGCCCGGGAGATTCAGCATTAGTCTCATGATTTTCAGCCCCTCCGTTGACTAAACCCTTCAATCGTGTCACTTCTTTCTGGATATCACGTGAAGATTAATCAGAGTAAGATACACAAGCATACTCTGGTGCCGTGGAGTGGCAAGTAATAGCTTAATTCCAGTGTTCTAAAAATCGCAAAACGCGGTCGCCTAGGCGCCGCCTAGGCGCTAGGCGCACCCCAAGCGATTCGACTTGGCTCTAGGTGATCTCAGCTAGGCGACCTGGGTGCTTTGGGCGATTTTCTCGGGCGTTCTGGGCGCTCCTAGGCGCTCCTGGGCGCTCCTAGGCCCTTCTAGGCGCTCCTGGGCGACCTGGGCGCCGCCTAGGCGACCCTAGGATATTAGGGTTCCATCTAGGAAAAAGCTTTGTAAACTAGAATTTTTCGGATCAAGTCATCCAAAGTAAAGATATTACACTCTAGATTTTTCCCCCAAACTGTAAAAAGCTATTACTTTGAATGTTGGAACTCAAGAGACTTGTACTCAGTTAGTGTAAGGCGTCTAAAACCCTAAAACCCCTTAAAACCCTAGAACCGCCTGGGCGCCGCCTAGGCGCTAGGCGCCCCTGCAGCGTACCGACCTCGCCTAGCGATTTTTAGAACACTGCTTAATTCACTTGAAATCAATGACATCTAGAAAGTCATTTGGTATCATTACTTCAAAGTAGAAATAGTACTTGAGTACACCCAGCTTTCTCACCCAAAAAACTTTAATTTGATAAAGAGAAAGTAATTTGTACATTTAAGCATTCTGGCAAATAAATACACTTACTAAATGAGATAAGATGGTAAAGGTTGGCGCTTAGCCAACATGCAGTATTTGGATAAACAGGGTATAATATTTTTAAACATTATTTTGCCAGATTAATTTATTAGTAATAGCAACATTCTCTGGCAGTACCTTGAGATTTTGAATCTGCACCCTCATGGCAATCACATCTCCAGAGGCATCTTCATTAACAATTGCCTATAAAATCAGTAAGAAAAATAAGGAAAAACGGCAGCATGAGTTAGGATTAATGGTTATCTCCTGGAAAGTAATGATGACACATAACAGAAGCCTCCACAGCTTAGATTGAATTGCTGCTATTTTTGGTACAAGTATTTTTATATAATTACTTTTAAGCAACCCCCCCCCCCCCCTCCACCCCCACCCATCGTATATTGTTCGATTATCTCTTCAGAATCAATCGTGTCAAAAGCTCATAAGCTGTGGGAAAAACTTAAAAATTCTGATACGGTTGTGTGTGACACATAAATGGTCCAACACTAAATTGGAACTGTATCCTTAGAAGTGGAGAGGTGAATATGTGTGCAGAAAACAGATATGTATAACCATGCCCCTTTACACCCAAAATAGGAGACAAAGATGGACTCTTTAAGTTTATCAAAATATAAAGAAACAGTTAATTACATGATTTTTAATATATTTGGCACGTTGCGCGAACTTCAGTGTGCTCAAAGTCTCTAATGAACAGCTGCAAAAGAAAGTTACATCCATTAATATATAGGGACTGCTAAATCAAAGCCAAAGCAAGGGAGTAAATTAATGTATCCTGATATCTTCAGAGGCAATGAAGAAATATTTGCTAAATGCATTTTATAAATGGACTTATGGCATCTCCTCAATCATATATTAGAGTAATGTAAAGAATTCAAAGCAGAATGGGATTAATACGGTTGAAAACCTGATAGCAGGACTGATATTTGCAATAATAATGGTCTTTGCATTGCCACCTAGAGAATCCTGCAACAGGTTACTGTTAGAATTCATATAACAAGCAAAGCTGTGTGAAATCCATCAGTAAATACAGAAAATGAATGGAGTGCTTAATAATCTATTGAACATATATAAGAGCAGGGTAAATGTAGCATGAGGGGCATAGAAAAAGGCCACTGCTTCCATCTGCGCCATTTATCAACGCCGATTATCCACATTTTACTACAGATTGTTGATAATCAGCGTTACTAAGGGAGAACAAGGGTTTCTTCACAAAATTTTCACCTGAAGCAAAAAGGTGAGCTTTGAATCTCTGTATGGAACATGGGGGTTCTTTCCATTTGATGCATTTACAAGGTTCATGATAACGAGTCTGCAATAACACAAATCGATTCAGTTATAACCGATGCACTAGAGAAACTATGGACACAAAAAAGATAATGGAATAGGAGAAACAATATTCAGTACCCATTTGCACTACCAAAACAAGATTTCATAAAACAACTAACCCTAAAGTTGAAAGAGACTTGTTGATATTAGTAGCTTCCTTTAGCCTTTCCCCTTCGGCTCCAGAGCTCTTCTGCCTGTTCGAGGTTCATATAAAAAGGGAAAATTTAAAAAATGTTTAACATAAATTTGCATCTTTCATCAAGTCTCTTTTCTTTTCTTCTGAAATAGCCACATACCTTTCAGAGCCAGCTAAATCCACAAGATTCAGGCGAGAAAACCTATGATGAGTTACCCCTTGGGATTCCCACTAAAGAGAAGTTGTCAGGAAAAGGTAAAAGAATACATAAGTTCAATATGCAATGGTTGCCCAAAAAAACTTAATAATGAGAAGTAGAAGAAGAAGAATAGTGCATGCAAAAAATGATTGAATAATGAATAGAATAGCTACCTTACTCTCAACAGTGCACGTAAATACACTGTGTGAACGACTACTAGCAGCATTCATATTAGTTGCAGCAACCTTACGGTTATTGGCACCCTGAGACAAGCCACATCATAAAAATGAGTCAAATCAATGAAATTTAAACAGAGATCATATCCTATCAAACATCAGTTAGCGTCTACATAAAAGTTAAAAACACGCAAAAGAGCAGTATCCAGTGGGATCAAGATAATTAGTGTCTATATATCCGCTCAAAGGTGTTCATTAAAAGTCTGTCAAGACTGAAGAAGTTGCTGCATTACAATAAGAAAGGGTATCTCAGTAGTATGAACACTGCCTTGTAAATCAATACATACCTGAAGAAGTTGCTGCATTACATCTCTAGCACTTGCCACTTCAACCTCAGTCAGGTTTTCTACATAAATCCCCTTCTTATTGTCCTCTCTAATCTGCAAGCAACGACTAACCTCATGGTCACATTGTTATGTAGATGATAAAAAAAACATTCAGCAATAGAATGGAAGGCCAGAAATACCTGTAAATTGGAAGATGAAGGATCCAAAAGATCAAGAATCTGTTCATTGTATATTTCTAAAAAAGAACATCTGCAAGTATATTTTATTTTTTCCTCCCTGCGTACTTCCCTTTCCTGTAACAGGAAAAGTGAATCATAACAGAAGATTAAATGGAAATTCTTTGACCTGGAAAAGAAAATGATGAATTCACGAGTCATTTCAATTCACTGCACATACCTTCTGAATTCTTGAAAACAAAAACTCGAAGACTCTAGGAGTCATTCCACAATTGACGCTATGTCTTCTGGTGCCTCCTTCAATATCTCCTAGCATTGTGTGAGTTTTCCCACTACCAGTCTATTCATCAAAATCGAAGCAAAAAGAGATATAGTGTCAATCCATCAAGAACGTATCAACAAATAGTCAAGACTGCTATACTACTCTGCTTTAATGAATATATATTCCTCTATGCATAAGTCAATAGAAATTCAAAATCAAGTTTTCATCAGGATAGTAACTCACTTGTCCATAAGCAAACATGCAGCTATTGTAGCCCCCCATACAGTTTTCCACCATGGGAACTCCAGTCACGTTGAATAGCATCTCCTGTTAACACATTCTTGTTAAGAATATGGCATTTACATTATGCACAAGGTAGTATGGAAACTAGTAGAGGTAAGAAATAGTATGCTTACCTGAGTAACATTTTCGTCTGCGACAAGGTCAAAGGTAAAACGTGACTCTGGATGCCCTATCCAGGTAATTGATTGCGAACTATCTTGCCTTACACATTTACTACGCCCTTGCAAAGATATCTCAGAGCTGCTCAGAGGTCGAACTCTGATGATAACCTGCAGATACATAAAAGTTATGGCCAAGGGCGCAGATTTCAATGAGTTATAGTAGCACACAATGAAAACATTTTCTATATATCACAAGCTCTTCTTCACAGTAATTCAAATTGGAAAATGGATCTTAAATTTAAACTAAAAGTTCTGTTTAATAAAATTTCCCCTCGTACCTGAACATTATTATCTTTCCAAAACGAAGGATCTTCATGGAACTCAAAGCTCCTAGACGGAACAATTTTCGAGTCCTCCTCATCCTCATCTAGATCATTATCATTAAATCTCCTCACAGAAAGAGCGCCTGCGTCTTTTGCAGCTGATTTGAAGTTCAGATCCGGCGTGCTCTTCACATTGGGCAAAAAATCCGACAACGAAGAGGAAGAAGAAGTGCGTTTATGGTATCCAAATCTGCTTTTGATCGCACTAGCGGTTTCTGTAAAGAAGGACATCAGGGTTTTTTTGGTGGTTTGAATTTGGGGGAAAGAATTGCAGAAAATTTTGAGAGATTTTGAGAAGAAAGTGAAAATGAAAGAGAGTGATGTTGGGAGGGGTGGGATTTGTATGAGGGGGAAAGATTGATCGGACGGTGGAGAGTTAAGGGAATAGACGGCTGGGATTGCGAGATGGCATTTCAAATTTGGTGGACCGTTTTCGAGGGGCAGTTTTGGGATACAAAAATGATTTTGAATTGAGGCAGAGCGGAGGGAAGAATCTTTTGGGCTTAAGGTGTTTCATAATTATTTTTTTTTACTTAACAAATCATATTTTAATTAGTAAATAAAATGACATTTATTTTTTCACTCAAAGATTTTATCAGTACATCAGGCAGAATAGGTTTCTAGCTGATTTGAAGTCAGGAATCGAGTTTCAAAATGTTGAACGTCAGAATCGATTTTCGATTTATAATTTTTTTTTTTAAAAATTGATTCAGTGTGGTGTACTGGTAGAATTGTTAAATGAAAATAGAGTAATGTTACGGATACAACCATTCAGTGACCGAGTGGTACGACATGTGCTTGCACCATTGATCATGATGTATATCTATCATAATCAAAGGTATAAACACATATTACTAGGGCTGAGCAGAAAACCCAATGAACTCAATACAACCCAAAACTCAAACCGAACCAACCCAAAAACTCAAACCAATTGAAACCCAAAATTTTTGGGTTGGGTTTTGACCCGAACAAAAAACATTTTGGGTTGGTTTGGTTTTTTTTTATTTTTTTTCCGGGTTGACCCAACCCAACCCGATATATATATATATATATATATATATATATATATATATATATATATATATATATATATATATATATATATATATGTATGTATGAATGCATTGCGTCCAAAGTAAAATGATGTTATCATATTCCTGATATCACTTCATTTTCACTTTCGGTCTACAATTCTTTGACCTTTCTTCAGAAAAAAGAATCCGTGTTTTATGTATGACTATTGGTCCTAATTATTATCTTTATATGTTATTGGTTTTTTATATGTTGTTGGACTCTAAATTATCAAATTTTAACGTTTTCTTTTCTAAAAAGTGGTTTCTTGAACGATTATTGTTATGAACATATGACACGGAACTCGAATTTGGATATATACATGTGTGCGGATTTTATCGCATAAAAGTTTTATTCTAAATGCATGTTTTATGGATGAAAACCCGAAACCCAAACCAAACCAACCCGAAACCAACCCATTGGGTTTTATAGTCATTTGGTTTGGTTTGGTTTGGGTTAGTTTTTTCTTGAACCAACCCGACTTATACTATGTAAAAATCCAACCCAAGTCGACCCAACCCAACCCAAGCTCAGCCCTACATATTACGACACTAATTGTGGTTAAACTGTTGTATCTCGATCATTATTTGTGAAATAAAAGCTCCCAAATAGAACCACACCTTTGTACATACTTTAAAAAATCTAAGTTATAGAAAGTGATGAAGTTAATATAAATATCACAATAATAGTAAGTAATTTGATAAATCACGTTTTTACACCGTAGGTCACAACGATGATTAATACTATATCCGTCCCAAAACGTAAATCAGTTTAGCTTTTTGAATAGTATAAGTTCAATTAAATAACAATAAATCATTTATTAAATTTTTCTTCCTATACCCCTAATTTATTATACCTTCACTTGTTTTAAACTATCATAATGAGAGTCAAAGGGTATTCTAGACCTTTACAATAATTATTAATGACCCTAAACCACTTTCTTAATCGTTGTGAAAAGATATAGATGAATTTACATTTTGGGACGGAGGTAGTATAAAAATATCTTATGTCACCTGTGACAACTTAACTTCCTTTTTATGTCGGAACGTATTGGGAAAGACGGAGGAAAGCGACAAAAAGACAATGATTTGAGATAATACTTTCGATTATTAAAGTACACGGTTCTAAATCCCACAATCGGGATTTAATAATTGCTCGAAATTTGAAAGTAAGACTTATCAAAAACAGAAAACGACAAAATAAATACATAAATCAATAAGTGTGGGAATCGAGACGTGAAATAAAGATTCTTTCCTCAATAAATCGATCCGAAAATCGAAGCTTTATTTAGTGTGGAATTCAAATTCCAAAAATACAAGAAAAGCAAAATGTGCTTAAATCTTCAAAGCTCGAAACGAGAAGATAAGACGCTTGGTTTTTGTGTCGGAACCTACCCAAACTTGCCTACAACGTTGGCGTCACAGAGAGTGTTTCAAATTGAAGTACCAACCAATAAATGGATAACCAATTACAAGTAATATCGAGTTTGACAATTCTGCATCAGATTTACATAAACTAGACACGATTATCTGCAATAAAACGCTTGATATTTTCCATCAATTCCTTTGAAGCTTCTGAATTAGGATCAATAGTGAAAAAACCATGTTGTTTTCCTTCAAATTCCAAGTATTCAACTTTTTTACCCCAAATTTTCAATTTTATTGCATACTCTTCAGCTCTATCTTTCAGTAGATCCGACCCACCAACCACCACGAGAACCGGGTCGAGCACCATTTCTTTCATGCTCGGAGTTATCGGCCCAAATGGATTTATCAATGGATGATCAGTTGTCTCTCCAATTGGTATTGATAATCTCCAGAACCTAATTTCAATCAAAGAAACAAATCAAGTCAAATTATTTTCTTTACTAAACAAACAACGTCGTTTTAGGTATTAAACAATGCAAAAATATACTATTATAATAATAGCGTATGATAAAACTCATGAACATTTCGAGTCAAGCTTAAAGTGTTCGATTTCAAGATTCGTTAACGTTGATGAACATGTAGAGTTGCTAAATCATTTATAAGTAAATATTTTACAAACCAAACATCGATCTATTCGTGAATGACTCAAATCTTCTACACTCAGAGCAAGCGTAGTGAGGCAATTTTGGCCATATTCTTTGTTCACTTTTGTCAGAATAAGAGAACCATCTGCATAAATGTAAAATAATGGTATTAAACTAGACAATTTTTTTTTGAGTGAATCGCAGATTTAGTCCCTTATCTTTTCCAAAAAGGAGGGACTTAGCCTTCATATTTGATTTTGGTTTGACTGGTCCCTTATCTTTTAAAACTTTTGCAACTTTGGTCCATTTAACAACCAATCAACACAAAAATTAACGGAAAACATGTGAGTATCCTTCACGCGCGGTTAGAATTTTAAAATATTATTATTTTACTCAATTTCCAAAAAAAAATGTTGTACAAAATTAAATAAATTATCTCATTAATGTTATTGTCATATAGCGTGTAAAACAAAACATTTTTTCACCATTCTTCTTCCCATCGTTTTTCGTTCATCTTTCTCATCCTTAATGTAGCTCGAATTTAGGGGTTTATCCCCAATTTCATTTTCTTTAAATCATATCTTTAATATATATTGCAAATCACCAAATCGTTTTCCAAGATGAACGATTAGAGGAATGATTTAAAGAAGATGAAATTGGGGATAAACCCCTAAATTCGAGCTATATTATGGTTGAGAACGATGAAAGGCTGAGAAAGATCAACGAAAAACGCGGGAGGAAGAATGGTGAAAAAGGGTTTTGTTTTACACCTTATACGGTAATAACATTAATGAGATAATTTATTGATTTTTTTTAAAAATTGTTTTTGGGAAATTGATTAAAATAATAATATTTTTAAATTCTAAGAGTGTGTGAAGGATACGCACAGGTTGTCCGTCAATTTTTTGCAAAAGATTTAAAAATTAAGGGACCGGTCAAACCAAAATCAAAGATGAGGGCTAAGTCCCTCCTTTTTAGGAAAGATAGGGGACTAAAGTTGCTATTTACTCTCTTTTTTTGTGTCTATCTACTCTCTTCAGGGCCGGTCCTGCAAAATTTTGGGCCTTCGGCGAAGTCGCCGAATTAGGCCTACGAAGTTGTTTTTTTTTTTTTTTTGAAAAAATATACTTACAAAATATTACTTCAATATCGCACTTTTAACATCCATAGATACAAAATTCAATTCATTGATAGCCTCAAAATAACATCCGTAGATACAAAATTCAATTCATTGATAGCGTCAAAATATACCTACAAAGTAGTAAAATTGAACATATCTTTTCTAGCATAATTAGGTTTTAAAGGAGTCAATAAATTTATTGAAATAATAGAAATAACATTTCAGAAAATGCCCAAAATATGTTTTAAAAGAAAAGGTCCAAAAGACAAAGTAGTAAAATTCAACATATCTTTTCTAGCATAATTAGGTTTTAAAGGAGTCAATAAATTTATTGAAATAATAGAAATAACATTTCAGAAAATGCCCAAAATATGTTTTAAAAGAAAAGGTCCAAAAGACAAAGTAGTAAAATTCAACATATCTTTTCTAGCATAATTAGGTTTTAAAGGAGTCAATAAATTTATTGAAATAATAGAAATAACATTTCAGAAAAGGCCCAAAATATGTTTTGAAAGAAAAGGTCCAAAAGAGTTTTTAAAGGAGTTGATAAATTGGCTAAAATAATAGGAAAAAAAAGCAGCTCCCAAGACTCGAACCCAGTTCTATTGGATTTTAGTTGAATACCCTAACCAGCCCGACTACAACAAGTCGTGTCTAAATGTCTGAATACAAAATAATTATTGAAAGCACTTTTTGCAAAACATGTAATTTCAGGCCTTCAGGACGGTTGGGCCTTAAGCCAATGCTTCCTCCGCCTACACATTGGGCCGGCCCTGACTCTCTTGTCTATTTTGAGAGAGCCAACTAGAGAATGCTCTCTCTAAAAAAAAACGCCAAGCCCCCTTTTTTATTATATTTATTAAGATTATATGTTTACCGGGAGTAAAAGTAGTTTCAATTATTAAGAAAATTTAATTCAACTAAAAAATAAATTTAAAAAAATAGTTAAAACTAGGATTTTTTTTTCCCTGCTACTTAAGCCAATGCTTCCTCCGCCTACACATTGGGCCGGCCCTGACTCTCTTGTCTGTTTGAGAGAGTCAACTAGAGAATGCTCTCTCTCAAAAAAACGCCAAGCCCCCTTTTTTATTATATTTATTAAGATTATATGTTTACCGAGAGTAAAAGTAGTTTCAATTATTAAGAAAATTTAATTCAACTAAAAAATAAATTAAAAAAAATAGTTAAAACTAGGATTTTTATTTTTTTTTCTGCTACGAAAGGAGGGAAATGGGGGAATCGAACCCTGGTCCTCCCACTGAGGCCAGGGTAAAACCCAGGTGACTAACCACCTGGGATGAGCCTTATGCTCGTTAAAACTAGGATTAAAAAAATCATGCCATTAATATTTAATATTATTTTAATCAAAAGATTCGAAATGTTTATCAGCATTCTAACATCTAATCGCACACAATTAATCTCTACAATCCTTCTATTATCACCATTACAACATCACATCACACACAAATTATCCCTACAACCCTTCTATATTTATCATCCACTTATCTTTCTCAATATCACCAAAACATCAACAATCAAAGGGCTTCTCTCCCGATCACCACTAGGGTTGCTCTCAGTAAGGAGATCAAGCCTGTCAATCAGCTCCCAATTCAAAGACGCATCAAGGTGATCGAGTTCGGCTCATTAAACAATACAAACTAGTTTATATTTTAAAATATTATAATAATATTCAATAAAACTCGTGAACATTTCGATTCATATTTAAAATGCTCAATTTCGATTCGTTAACTTTGATAAACTACTTAGACTTTGTCTCGAATTCGATTAAATCATAATGAGTAAACATTTTACGAGATTGATACGAGTCGATCTGTTCGTGAGTGACTCAAATCGTTTACACTTAGAAGGGAAATCAAACCTGTCAATTAGCTCCCAATTGAGAAACGCATCTTTTGGTCCCTCAGCTTCAGATTTAGTCAAAACAGTCCCACCAAAAAATGGCGCCAACAGAACATAGCCCCTAACCTTCGCCGGAGCTAGCTCCGGCGAGCCAGCACCAAGCTTCACAGCCAAATTATGAGCTATATTTCCACCCGCAGAATCACCGGAAATAAAAACATTACCGAAATCAGCCACATCCGTCAGCCAATTGTCCGGTTCCTCAGCCACCGCTTGTGTTTGCAGCCATTTCACCGCTGCGTATCCGTCCTCAATCGCTGCGGGAAGCCGATTCTCCGGAGCTAATCGATAATCAGGGGAAACTATCACAGCTTGAAGATCTAATGCGAGTTTGAAACAGTAGTTTTGGCAATTCGGCCAGGTTCTAGACCCGATGCAAAAACCTCCGCCGTGGATGTAATAGAAGATTGGGAGTTTATATGATGAAATTGGTGAAGCCGGCTTATAAAGCCGAAGTTGAAGGTTGTGGATAGAATCGAAAACGACGTCTTTCCAGAGAACTGAGCCGTCATCGATGACAGGGACGTCGAAGCTTGGATTATTGGACCGGACAATTGAACCGTCGCTGTAAACTCGAAGAACGCCTCTGCATTCGTCCACCTCGTACGGCGGCGGTGCAGAATCTGCGGCAGCTTCCGCCGTGTTTGCTCCGGTCATATTTTTGCTGTTGAGAGAGTGATAAAGGAGAAAATAATTGTGAAAAGTTACGTATGAAAAGCGGTTACGACCAAAAGCTGATATTTATATATATTTATTATTGTAGGGAAGGTGATGATGCAGCGTAATAAATAAAGGAAAATGTTAGTAGGGTAAATGATCTGAGCCGCTAATGAGTAGCCCGCATTCGTGAAATGGTCGTTCATGTATGATTTTGTTGAATTTGAGTCGAACTTAAACAGTCTATCAAAGTTAATAACTCGAACTCAAGTATTTTAAAATATAACTCGAATTGTTCACGAATTTTATCGAACTTGAATGAGTGTCACGAACTTCATACATTTTATCGAATTTTATCGAACTTCATACACGTGACACTCAATGGCTACTTGAGCTGAGCCGAGCCTACCCGATTACAAACGAGCTCAAACTTGAACATCAACTGCTCGGCTCGTTAACAGCACTAGCTACTTCGGATCATTTCATCGGTTGGGCCATAGAAGCTCGACCCAGTTCGGGGCCTTACAATCCATATAACTTCAATAAAGATGATCTCAGTCCCATATGAGATGCACACACACCTCGGCCCTGAACTCAGCTCGAGGTATATCATCATCATCAACCTCATGTTTCTGAAATGGGTGGTTAAGTTATTTAGCATACAATACGCCACGATAGTAACTGTCACAATAATGACTTCACGATTCTCGCTCCATTATGGTACGAACCGTAAACCGCCCCATGATCTCCGTCATGTCCCTAAAGATAGGCTCCAAAGCATCTTCTATGAAAATGAGATAATATTAAAAGGATTCACTCTACCCAAAATTATAACTACGTTAATAGTTTGGTCCTAAAATATCTGGGTAAGTAGCAATCAATCCGCATTGACTCAACTATAATTCACCTCAAAATCCACCAGGCAAGTAATTGAGCTATTCGTACAAAACCCAATTACGAATTATATTCCGATTTCATTAGTGATGATTTCTGACATCGTCACGTATCAAACAACGAATCATAATTTTTTTTTTATGAAGGTAATAAATAATAAATCATGATCAATAATATAAAGAGTGTTTTAGGAATAGGTCATAATGCATCCAAATATTTCCTCATCATTGGGATAGAGACTCACAACCACTGCATAGTAAAGACGAGAGTCTTTGAACTATTGTCCGGCTGAAATCATAAGTTGTGGTGTCACATAGTGAATAATTTTTTCAGAATTTTAAATTCATATGCAAATTGAATTTAAAAAAATTAAAATATCAATGATTTTTTAAGGCCTTTTAAATTGCGAAAATAATATTCACAATAGTTAAAGGTTGTGGATGACTGTTTTTAATCTAAAATGAAAAAAAGGACAAGAAAAAAAAATAGTGGTTGAGAAGGACAAAAACGCGCACGTATTCTTACGTGTTACTACGTAAACGTACGCGCGTTTTTTTCATTCTCAACCACTATCTTTTTTTCTTGTTCTTTTTTCCCCATTTTGTATCTTATTTTGTCCTTCTAGCCCGCGAACCCAAAAATTCACAATTACAACAATACAATAATCATGCACCGAACACTCTTCCTGACACATGCTTTAGGAGAAATTATATTGCGCTGACCACCCAGAATAAGACGAGAAATTCTATTGCGGAGAGTACCCATAATAAGACGATACGTGGTATGATTTTAGTGTTTACTTCCTTAATTGGCTTGTTTGTGGTAGGGCGGACCCAAGTGGAGTAAGGTGGCGGCCAGTGCTCCTGCTAAGATTCGAAAAACGATATAGTTTTGTTGATAAAAAATGTAAAACACTACTAATGACCCACTCGATCTTCGAATTTGTTTCGGTGCCCCAAATGAGGAATTTTTTAGGTCCACCACTGATCAGTAGCATGTTTGATATTTTGCATATTCATTAAATAGACCAATTATTTAATTAATTCATGAGGTTCCAAGATACGAGAATTCACTCGCGTGTTAGGAGCCAACCCGGGGACCATGAACCTATTAGCAGTACCTCTAATAAATTGAATAAAATATTCATCGAATTGAACATTCTCTTCAACTTATTAATTCCGGAATTACGCCACCATAAATCCGAAACTGAACTCTATCGATTATAGATATAACTTATTCTCAAAGTGTCGAGTCAATAAGTGTCCATTGATATAATCATTACATACAGATTAACCCTCCATAGACTATCCGTAATGAAGTGGGAATGTTTCCGTAAACCTTCTTCATTACATTTATCATTATCTACCATTAACCCACTAGTGATCAGTTAGTTCATAACCAATATGAACTCCGCGGATTGATCAGTTTCTAGAATTAACAAATAAGAGGATTGTCTTTCTACTTCCCGCAGAGAGGAATGAATTACGTATCTGTGAGACACATTCTCAGCTACTCATTCCCAATAGTACCGTGAAAGTGATTCAGACCACGCCTCTTAGCGATCCTTAACGAACACATCAAACCCTATCTTGAAACAAGCAGGAGCCTGCAATCACTTCAGGATTAAGGTATAATCCATATATGATCATCTTGTGATTTAATAAGATTTCTCAATCACAGAATTATATGAGAAATACAGATTAAATCGGTCCATTCCTATACGACTACATCATATATAAATGCCCCACTTAGATAACCAATATCGACTGTCCGGATAAGACGGTCACACCATAAAGTATTATGGGCGCATTAATGGTGGTTTAATCAATAGACCACATACTTTGAGTAAGTTCACCATGGACTAACAATTCAAGTTTATCACCATAATCCTCACGTGTGACACACTGTGATGACCCTGATCCGGATACCGAGTCCTTAACTAGAAAAGGATGTCTGACACGTATATAATTAAAATAAATCAATTATATATGTAAGCCTAACATCATCAATAACAGAGAACGGGCGGAAAACGAAAACAAGGACTCGGGAAAAACTTAAAAGATCACTGCAACGATCGACAAGTAACATAGGGCTGCAACTAAAACAAAATCCCAAGAAATAATACACAAGGTTGAATATCCATTCAACTATTACAAAACCTTTCTTTACAAACCAAAAGAACAACTGTCTTAAATTAATACAAAAGAAAATGAAGATTTTATACCATTATTACAACAGAAAAGAAAGATAGACTTCAACAGCTGAAACTCTGGAAACCACTCTTAAGCGATCTCGAACTCAACCTACAATAAAACTACCTTCTCGGGGTAGGGACAACAACATGCTAAAGGGTAAGTACAAACGTACTTAGTAAAGAGTAGAAGTACCGAATCTACACATGTTATGTCACAAGAATCATCATTAATAATAATAATAATAATAATAATAATAATAATAATAATAATAATAATAATACTATCACAAGACAAGTCAAACAAACATAATAACACATATGTTTCACTCGCTCACAACACTCTACTAGTCTTACTAGTAGACACAACCAAGTAAGACATTTGTTACATACTAATCCAAGGACACTTTGCATGGTGAAGACTGCACCACGACACATTCAGCACCACGACACATTCAGCACCTCATATGGCACGAGTATCTTAAACGTATGGAATATTACACGAGTCCGGCACAAGTATCTAAATAGTGCGGAGGTGTAATAGTTCCATGCTGCGTTACAAAAATATGTCTCACCAAGAACTAACATGTTTTAGCTTTTCATCAAGTACGTATTTAAGCGATTCTAACCATCTAAGTTCATTACACATAAAAGGCTTCTTAGGGACCACTAGACTCTAGACCAACTCTACATTACACTACTTAACACATTGCACTGAAATATTGGAATCTAATCCAATACCCACAAGGCTAAGAAATAAGGCTTCTGGTGACCCCGAGTATCTCCCCGCAAAGAGGTCTCCACAAGGTGCTGAGCCGAATACACCAGAAACCGCACCCTTAACTTCGTCATGTTACAAATAAGACATTGATCTCAAGTCAACATCACATAAAGCCAAATGTAGAGTGTTCCAATGCTCCCGTGAGACACGGTGCGGAGCCAAAGTCACTAGAACACGTACACTTGACTTTACAACATTCCACATAACTCTTCCATTTTTGCCTAGAAAATCAGCCATCACTATGGGATCAAATTCCATGTTTTCTTCACCATTTCAAACACCAAATCTACTCCAAATCCATACCAAAAATAATACAATAATTATTTTACAACTTGCTTGTAAAATTATACTATATCTAAACACCAATATAAATATTATACTAGATCTAATCACCAATATAACATGAAATTCAAGCCAAAGTGATATGAAACTACTCTAAACATTGAAGTGAAAAGCTACAAACTTTGAATCCAAACTTCTAACAAATTATAAAAATCAAATTTAACATTTCCACAAGTCATGGGCAAGATTTAAAGGCTACTAACAAATAAAGATTCGGTTGAACACCCCTTTACCTTTGATTTCACAAAAAAACCTCCAAGAACACTGCAAGAAGATCTAGTTCCACAAGCAAGGCTCCAAGTATCTAAGAAACCACTTCAAAACTAACACCAAAATGGATTTCTAAGATTACTACAACCATTAAAACATCAAAAAGCTAAGAAAACACCCAAGAACACTTATAGATCTAGAAAATGGGTTTTTGAAACTCTTACCTGATCGTAGTAAAACTTGTATCAAAACGAAGCTCTCATCAAGAGGAGCATTTTGGTGTAAATTTCCGACGGTTGGATTGACCGGAAAGTGGAAAATTTTCTCTTCCTCTCTTCTCTTTTACTCTTTCTCTCTTTTTTCTTTTTCCCTCTCTTTCTCTCATTGCTGCTGTTAAGGGTGATTTTATACGTTTTATAAGGATATATTTTATGTCAATATTCCCCATATTCTTAGGATTTTCATAGAAATCGAGCTTATAATCGATTAATTGAGTAAATGGTGTTTCTAATAGGTTTTGCAAAACGTAGCGATTTATGTGTTTAAATCATGATTTTATATTATTTTAGGATTATGTTACGCTTTGGTATGTTTTTCCTACATTGTAGATACACATTGTTGATGGAAAGGATGATTTTAAAGAGATGAATTCGAGTGGAAAATCCCGAAATATACTCGTAATACGACGGGCTAATCAAAAAGGCGTTTTCTGAAGAAGAGTCCTTAATGAAAGTTGTAGAGTTTTCCGAGAGCTTTTTTATGACATTCGGATCATAATTTTTGGAGGTCTACAACTCAAGATATGAATTTTAGAAGTTTTATTCCAATAAATATTCCATGCAGAGCAAATTCGATTCAGTCTTCGGGGAAGGCATTGCACGGGCGTTCAAGGTGGTAGACTGGCGTCCAGGGAGCAGAAGCAATACAGAGAGTTCAGCTTGGCCGCAAACGCACGTTCCAGCTCCGTCCAAGCACTTCGAACGAGCGTCCAGGCTTTCAGACTAGCGTCCAAGGCCGTATTCAGCAAAACCGACTTAGGTTACTGTAGCAGCCGACTTAGTTTTATTATAAATAGCAGCAGCCCCAAACCCTAATGACACACAATATTCATGCGGCAAAAACACAGTAGCAGCAGCCCTTCTTGAGGAGTTCAAGGCCGGTCACCCGAGCCTTGTGCTCGGGTGATCCGGGTTAGATTAGGATGTAGTTTTTCGTTTTCTTTTCGTTCAATTAATTCATGGATTCATCCATTATCCAAACGATGTGAGTTTCTCTTTGAATTTATTCAATTCCTTTGTTTATTTTCATGAGCCTTAATTTATGTTGTATCTTTCTATTCGATTCATGATGCTATTATGTGAACCATATCGAAAGATTGTTTACTAATTGATATGTTTACAACATACGGAAGTTGCGTAAACTAGATCACCATAGAAAGATAGGATTTTTAATCATTAATGATGACAAGTTAATCGGTTAATTATCTAGGTTGTTAGATTCTAAAATACGAGAGTTAACCTGAATCTACACCTTCGTTTTGTATGGAAATTGGTCTCAACATTCGGGAGAGGAGAGATCGATAATTGAATTCACTAAGGAATTAGGAGTTCATAGCTTGAGAAATAGATTCACTAAGAGATTAGGAATTTGTATCTCGTGTAAAGGTGAAACCACAATTTGAATTAAAATCATGAGATGAACTAGGATTGAAATCACTTGGTTTGTATTTTGTTTGATCCCATGTATCTTTAGTTTAGGTCGTTTTTATTGTTTGTTATAGGTTAGATTTATTTTAGTTGTTCTATCTTCGTTTATATGTTTTTCTTTCGTTTATTTGTTTTCATGAGTAGCAATTGAAGGAATTAACAAGATTAGACTCAACATCCCAATTCCCCGTGGATCGACCCGTACTTATCTCTACTATGCTATCAACAACCCGGTATTCGGCCGGTTAGGAGTTAGTTTTGCATATAGGTTAGGGTTTATAAATTTTCTTTTTGTTTAGTGATGCAAAATCCTCCGAACAAAAGTGGCGCCGTTGCCGGGGAATCGGTGCTTTGTTGAATCTAATTAAATTAATTTTTCTATTTTGTTACGTTTCAATTACCTTTATTTTAATAAAAGTAGCGTTAAGTGCATTGAGAGTTTTTATTTTTGCCGTGTTTCGATGACCGTTAGGTTAAGAATGTGCAAAAAGTTTTTTACTCAATGTATGAAACGTGAATTACATGTTTATGTGTTTTCTGATCTAACCCTCTGTGCTTAAATTTGTCCGTGGCTGCTTTGATGAGGTTGTGTATGAAAAGTATGCGAGAATATTTAGGGTGTCTTTGTGTTGTTCCCGCGTTCCTGTGCGTATTTCGATGACTGAACGAGCGTTCAAGTAAGTGAACGCCCGTCCAGTCCCTAACAATGCAGGTAACCGAGCGTTTGAGGGGTGGAACGGCCGTCCGGTGCAAAAAGTTCAACTCTGATATGATGACAAGAACCAGACGGGCGTCTGACTTGTTGAACGCCCGTCCGGCCTGCATAAGTGTGGAACACCCGTTTGAAATTTTAAACGCGCGTCCAGGTTCTGAATTTTTCTTGCTTTGAATTTTTAATGCTTTATTTAATATGGATTTCTTTCATACGAGCTTCTGTGGCTAATTTCTTTTACGTAGATGTTCTGAGCTTGCATATTCATATCTTTCCATCTACGAATCCATGTTAAATAACTGCTTAACTTTTATATACATGATTCATCTAGGCATGTTATAGTTACTGTCGGTTCTCGTATGCTATAACTGTTCTTATCATTGTTAGTGGCTAATGTCGGTTTCCGTATGCTACATATCGTTATGATGAATCTTTTAAGCTTTGAGACTTATGTGCTTCCTTGTTATTTTTATAACTCATTTGGGTAGTAACTGTCGGTTTTCCGTTGCTACGATGGAAACCTTATGCGTTATATCTGTTTAGTATAGCTAACTGTTGGTTTCCATAATGCTATCACCTTTTGATGAGTCTTAAGGCGCGTCTACACTGCATGTAATGAACAGCACTGTCGTTTATCGTAACCTGTCATTATTTGGTAGACGTTTATTATATACATGTCATGTTGCAAATGAGTGGGCTAGTTTTCTTTCTTTTATTTTCTTTTATTTTTGCATATCATTTAGATGCATATCATTTAGTTGCATGTCATCTAGTTGCATTGTTTTTCTATTTTTCTTTTATTTTTCTTGAGCGTAGTTAACTGTCGGTTTCCGTAATACTACCTCGTTTTCTTTATTTTTAGTTTCTGCATAGGCCGTAGTCACTGTAGGGTTGTCCTCCAAACTCGCTCAGCCTGAGCCTGTCAGAATTTATTTTTATTTATTTTATTTTTAGGATTGCATATCATGTAGGTTTGCATTGTAGTATATTTTCATGTAGTTGCACCTAGCCCTAGCCTATTGTTGTGTAATGTTCCATCTATATGTATTCCATCTTTATATGAGCTTAAATTTGAAATATCTCTATATCTCTTTTTCCATGTGCTTTATATATGTAATCTTTTCTTTTTCCCCGTAGACTCTTTTTGCACCGATCAAGTCTGCGGGATATTTTTGATAGCTATTGTGCACTTTCACGATGAATTCGGTTTACTGTGATGCTCCACGATCTCTACCGAGCTATGCAGCAATTTTGGTTTTTACCGATTTTTCCGGAATTGCCAGCATCCAATCAGCTAAGTTCTCTAATTTATTATTTCTGCACAACTTGAGGACAAGTTGCAATCTAAGTGTGGGGGAGAGGATGGTTTATATGTATCTATGAGTCGTTTGCTCAATTTCTATAATATTTCTATGAAAAGTGCTAAATTTTAAAGTTTTTGTTTGTTTTGTCCCAAGTGAGCAAAGGCATATCTTTATTTGAGTTTTTATATCATTGGTGCATTATTTTGCATATTTAGTAAATTTAGATGTCTCACCCAACACTATTTTTCACATGCCATAGTAAATGACGAGCTATATTTTGAAGCTATGCCCATTTGATTAGAGATTTTTTGATGATTATCGCATGATTCTTTGCTTACATACGAATTTTGAAAATTTTAATAGGTTGTGTTTGGAATTAAAGTATGACATACTTGTGAATATCCGAAGGTTTGAATGTGATAGGAGGGATATAATTTAAGGTTTGTATACCAATCTAAGATGAATAATATGAATAAGATATATATATATATATATATATATATATATATATATATATATATATATATATATATATATATATATATATATATATATATATATATAAGTGTCGGAAGTGTCGGAAGTAGGCGCCGATGATTTGAGTGCGGTAGGGCATTATCACGAAATGTCATATACCACTATGAGGTTCAATAGCTCCCGACTGCCTGATGATAGTAGTCCAGCTAGGGTGTTATCACGAAACATCCTATTGCTGGGAATGAGGGCATATGCTATACGTGTGTAATTAAGAGAATTTTAAGAAAATTAGCAAATGGCAATGTGAAAAGATGGTTGAAAACCGTAGTTATCTTCTAACTATCCCCAGTATAAACTGAAGATATGTTGTAGGGATTATCCTCTAAGTATGTCGGAAATATTTTAAATGCTCCCTATTATGTTTTTCGGGGTTTGTATGCTTTGTGAGGTGCATGTTATAATCATTTTTATATGTCTAATTTAAATGGGATGTTGGCTAGTTTTGCTTGAATTAATTTCAAGTGTGGATTTAGTGGAAATTTATTATGGCTATGCACACACTCACTTGGGTGAACCTCTAAACTACTTGAATATGTTTTATATTTGCATAAGTGTTTATTTGTCTCGAGTGATGATTATGTTTTGTCTTGCTCGGGACGAGCAAGGTTTAAGTGTGGGGGAGTTGTTAAGGGTGATTTTATACGTTTTATAAGGATATATTTTATGTCAATATTCCCCATATTCTTAGGATTTTCATAGAAATCGAGCTTATAATCGATTAATTGAGTAAATGGTGTTTCTAATAGGTTAAATTGCAAAACGTAGCGATTTATGTGTTTAAATCATGATTTTATATTATTTTAGGATTATGTTACGCTTTGGTATGTTTTTCCTACATTGTAGATACACATTGTTGATGGAAAGGATGATTTTAAAGAGATGAATTCGAGTGGAAAATCCCGAAATATACTCGTAATACGACGGGCTAATCAAAAAGGCGTTTTCTGAAGAAGAGTCCTTAATGAAAGTTGTAGAGTTTTCCGAGAGCTTTTTTATGACATTCGGATCATAATTTTTGGAGGTCTACAACTCAAGATATGAATTTTAGAAGTTTTATTCAAATAAATATTCCATGCAGAACAAATTCGATTCAGTCTTCAGGAAGCTGTTGCACGGGCGTTCAAGGTGGTAGACTGGCGTCCGGGGAGCGAAGCAATACGAGAGAGTTCGACTTGGCCGCAAACGCACGTTCCGGCTCCGTCCAAGCACTTCGAACGAGCGTCCGGGCTTTCGGACTAGCGTCCAAGGCCGTATTCGGCAAAACCGACTTAGGTTACCGTAGCGACCGACTTAGTTTTATTATAAATAGCGAGCAGCCCCAAACCCTAATGACACACAATATTCCCGCGGCAAAAACACGGTAGCGACGCCCTTCTTCTTGAGGAGTTCAAGGCCGGTCACCCGAGCCTTGTGCTCGGGTGATCCGGGTTAGATTAGGATGTAGTTTTTCGTTTTCTTTTCGTTCGTTTAATTCATGGATTCATCCATTATCCAAACGATGTGAGTTTCTCTTTGAATTTATTCAATTCCTTTGTTTATTTTCATGAGCCTTAATTTATGTTGTATCTTTCTATTCGATTCATGATGCTATTATGTGAACCATATCGAAAGATTGTTTACTAATTGATATGTTTACAACATACGGAAGTTGCGTAAACTAGATCACCATAGAAAGATAGGATTTTTAATCATTAATGATGACAAGTTAATCGGTTAATTATCTAGGTTGTTAGATTCTAAAATACGAGAGTTAACTCCGAATCTACACCTTCGTTTTGTAGAAATTGGTCTCAACATTCGGGAGAGGAGAGATCGATAATTGAATTCACTAAGGAATTAGGAGTTCATAGCTTGAGAAATAGATTCACTAAGAGATTAGGAATTTGTATCTCGTGTAAAGGTGAAACTACAATTTGAATTAAAATCATGAGATGAACTAGGATTGAAATCACTTGGTTTGTATTTTGTTTGATCCCATGTATCTTTAGTTTAGGTCGTTTTTATTGTTTGTTATAGGTTAGATTTATTTTAGTTGTTCTATCTTCGTTTATATGTTTTTCTTTCATTTATTTGTTTTCATGAGTAGCAATTGAAGGAATTAACAAGATTAGACTCAACATCCCAATTCCCTGTGGATCGACCCCTTACTTATCTCGCTCTACTATCAACAACCCGGTATTCGGCCGGTTAGGAGTTAGTTTTGCATATAGGTTAGGGTTTATAAATTTTCTTTTTGTTTAGTGATGCAAAATCCTCCGAACAGCTGCGGCTTAAAACTTTGGGGAGATATGAATAGGCTTTTGGGTTAAAAGGGGTTTATATAGAGGGTGGTACAATTTCCGTTTTGTCCTTACTAAAAGTAACACTTTTAAAATACTGTAAATAACATTTAACAAATATCGTGACTCTATTTATTTTATTAAAACATACCCATTAAAAATTATCGAGACACACAAAATTGTAAAAAGACTTTTATACCCTTTACGGAGATACGGGGTATCACATTCTTCCCCCCTTATATGAGTTTCGTCCTCGAAACTCGCCAGAACTTGCCCGCCTTAACCGAGGCTCAAACCAACAAGCATTCAATTCTTAAGTTTCCAACTTCTGAACTACTCACAGTCCACCTCTAAGGTCCCACTGACACCCAAACTTAGATACAACTCGACCGTACCAGAAAACATTTCAAGCTTAGAGATGCACCCTTTTTGTCTTCAAAAGATTCTAAGATCCAGATTAAACTCTTCTTCATCAAACACCCTTTCTTACCTCGAGATATCTCCATAAGCCAACATGACAGTTCAACTTAACTTGCACTTATCCCTTACAAAACACTTACGGTTTAGTCTTTCAGCACTCACATCTTATTCTATCCTCCTTAAAAGGACAACTCCAAAGAAAAACAACACACAAGAAGGATCGGATTTTGAGCCTACTAGGGTTTTCCTCAACCTAGTCCATGAACAAGAAATTTCCATACATAAGACCAAAACATCATAGTCTTACACAATTCACCTTACATTACAAGAGATACTTCCCGAAACAAGACACTTGTCCACAATAAACTTGACAAACTCGTCAAAAACTCATTATATCATCAAACCACATCCCAGTTCAAACCTCTGATGACACCATTCATCCTTCAATCTAATATTAACGCTTAAGCAGGTCTTCCGGGAACTATTCCAACAACCGATTACTTCCTACCACCGTTACTCGTCTAACCAGGGGAAACAACACTTACAAACGAACTTAAAAGGTATCCTCTGAAACTAAGGGCAACGTCAGGTAGCAAGTCCGAACTCCAAGGGAAGAACAAAACACTTTCGTATCAAAGCTAAAGCATCAAGTTTTTAAAAGGTATTCTTGAATAAAACTTGAAATCAAACGTAGATATGAAAACACTCAAAAATCTAAAAACAACTTTTGATTCCTTCAACTATAACATGGAACTTTAAAAGAAATAACTTCAAAAGTACAAAAGACAAGGTAAGGTGCTTTATGAAAAATCTTTTACTGGTTTGAAAGGAAGAAACAACATCCACACACTGTTTGAAGTAGAAACTGCAAAAGATAACATATTTACCGAGCTTGAAAGGTTTCATATCAAAAGAAAGAAATGACAATTGATTTTGAACAAGAGGTAACACGAAACAAACTTTTGATGAACCAAGTTTTTATATAACCAATTCTGAAAAGATTGACAACAAGGGTTGTTTGGCCACAAGAATTAAAAGATGAAAAGTTGTGCACTAGTGAAGTAACACAACTAGGTAAGGTAAAAAGATAGTGTAAAACTCTTACAACAAATAATATGTCTGAGTTGAAACCATGAAAAGATAAACTTAGGGTAAGGCGCATGACGCCACTGAACGCCGAACAGATGGTTCCCCGATTGGGTAAAGTTTTCTTACTCTGAAACGATCAGGTGATTGATTGACACATCAACAAGAACTTGTTCAATTAGCACTCGGGAAGAGAAGCATTTCAAAGTTGATTCAAAATTAAAAGATGGGGCATTGAATCGAAAATGCTAAATGATAAGTATCAAAATTTGGGAAACACCTTGAAGATGAGATTCTTTTAAAAGAAGAGGCATATTGTAGAACAATATGGTTAGAGAAGAACTCTTGTTGGCTTGAAAAGAAAAAGACATTTACAAGAGTGTCAGGGGTTAAAACGAAAACAGAATGTGTCAAGCACCAGACTTAAGAACATCCAAAGCAGAGAAAAGAACGTTTGGACTTAAAATGATTAGTTTGAAACTTTAGCTATAATTTATATTGTCACGAGAGTTTCAATCCACAAGAATCCTGAAAAAGATTGCTTAACAACAATGATTGGAAAAGCAAGGTTGAGCATCCAAAAATGTAGAACAACTTGAGGGAAACAAAAGGGAAGGATATAAGTATTTACTATGAAAATGCTCTTTCGATTAAAATCAAGAATACAATTAGTCTTGAAGTGATGCAAAAGAAATTACTGAAAACCTTCATGTGGATACAAATTGCCAAGAACTTGAGAGTGCCAACATAATAGAAGTTGAGATTAACGGAAACTATATAGAAAGCAACTCGGTAAACAACTATCTTCTCATGATTCGGGAAACTACAAGTTCACACCGGACAATCTGTGGATAAGCCCAAAAGAGATTATTATAAAAAGGATTAGAGGTTTGACCAAACACAGAGATACACACTTAAAAGAATGCATTATTGAGAACAAAAGGATAAACCACATCAAAACATCTTTTAAAGAAAGTAGTGAAGGGTAAACGCTAGTAAACAAAAAGGTTTGTTAGTCTTGATGTAAGAAAAGTTGAAAAGTTAACACAACAATTACAAAATTATATGAACACTTGGTTCTCAGATACAAAATGGCAAAACAATTAGAACATCTTTATAAAAGAAAGCATAAGGTAAAATACTTTTAGGACAAAACAAAGCAAAAGACATAAAATGATTAACTGATGTGCATTTTTTTTCCGAAAGGAAACTTGGTTGGTGAAGGTCAAAAGAAAGCAAGAATGCATGTGGGATGATGGGAGGTATTTGCTTGATTACTCACGATCGGAAAGCGTTAAAACGACAATCCACACAAACTCCCTACCAGACTTCTAAGCCTAGGAAGAACTTAACCTTAAAGAAACACTTCTCAAAACTATATTTGTGCAAATGAATTTATCAAATTCTTTTTCGAAGTCAGTAAACACTAACTTAGGTTTTAAATTGTGATCAAATCTAAAATGAATTGTACTCGGGTCAAAAGGGAGAATGTTGGTGATAGCATATCCAATGACCGTATCATTTGAATACGTATGAATTATTAAGAAAACGGATTAAGAAAAAATGATCAACACTATTTCTTTTCAAACATAAATTCTAGATGTTGTTTTGAAATTCAAAATTGTAACCCTTTTTGAAAAGTTCGGTAGATGTAAAAGAAGAACTGATAGAAAAAGAAACATTTCTTGATGAGTAGAACTTCCAATTTTTTATGAGGTAAGGAAAACGGTTGTGACCGTGATATTTAGAGTAAAGTTACAAAAGATTATGAAATTGTATGCTAGATGCAAAAGCATCTATCATTGAACATTTGAATTAAGAGGTCGCATTTTGAATGAAAAAAAAAAAACTTGAAAGGCTCAAGTGCAAATGACACTGCACCAACATGATCAAAATAAATGTTTGAATGAAAATTAATAAGTCGGAATCCTTGAAAAACGATGAATCAAATAAAATAAAACATTGATGAAAAGAAGGATCCGTAAAGTTTAAAGAAAACTGAGAGGTTTCATTAGAGATATTTTAACGAAGCCCAACTTGAGAGTTCACCACCTTAAGACGTAGGCCTGAAACTCCTAACTTAAAAATGTTCATTTAAAAAGACTCACACTTAGCTTAAGGTCATAGTACCCAAGCTCAGGGATTCTAATCTTACGAGCTCTAACACTCAGAAGATCTAACTTAGGAGGTTAACACTTGAAAAGTCTAACCTCAAAATCTACAACTTAAAGGTCTAAACTTGAAAAGTTTACATCTTAAGACATCTAAACTTATGCAGCGGCGTTACTTCATTCTCTGATACCAGCTGTGACGATCCTGATCCGGATACCGAGTCATTGTCACACACACAATAAGTTATATAGCTAATACAACTTGGGGTTTTCATTACTTATGAAAATGAAGCAAATAATAAGACGAGAATAAATACAATACTTCCAACATATATCATATCAATACTTGTCGAATGTGATTTGGTGATGAAAGTCAAGTTGAAATTGAAATGCACCGGTTTGTTTTAGTTTTTAAAAAAAATAGAAGTTTTAATTTGGGTTTATTTTCGAAGATAAGAATCTTTTACATATAGCTTAAAAGTTACATGTGGTTTATCTTAATTTGAAGATAAGAATTTGTTTAACCTTAAGAGATTTCGGGAGATCGTGTTGTTTTTAGTATATTTGAAAAGAAAAAATTTTAGGATATGAGTTACTATTATTTAGATAATGATGGTTAAAGCGGGTCAAAGACCGGTTTTGGAGTATAAATCAGATAATAAACCGATAATAAACAGTCCCAACTTAATTAAAAAGCAAGAACATCATAAGTAAGCAAACTGTTCCCACCAGTTTCTTAGTTCTCTGTTTTCTGTGCTCAGCCTTAATCGTATGTCGTCGTCGTGGCTACCCCCGTTGAATGCTCACGGTTCTTATTACGTGATCGTCGCAGCTATCGAAATCAACAGCGATGATCTCATGATTAATACATCAGAATTAATCTCAATAGATCATTATTCCCAAGAAAATCAAGGGGTCAGATTGTATATCAACACCAACGTTTACTTTTATCCTTCCGAATATACCCTTGACAATATAAGAGGAGCTTTCAAAGGTCTATCATTAAAGAATGAGTATTTTCGGTATTATAGTCATTTAACTTCGTCGGCTTATTCGAAAGAGACGATTGTACCATTGTTACATGACACTCGGAGTTCGATCGATTTTGCGTACGATCGATTTAAACCCATGGAGAAATATTTAGATCGTAATGAGTATTGTGTGCAGGATTCGATTCGAGATTTAGATGATTTGATTGGTCGGTTTTGTGAGTTTGTAAAGTGCGTGAAGGAAAAGCCGTATAACAAGGACAAGGAGGTGCTTTGTATAAAGCTAAGCTTTGTGATGTACGTTTTCATTCCACCGGAAGAATACGAGGCGTGGATGGATTGGTATGACGAAAAGAAACGAGCTGATCGGTCGTTTGAAGAGAGTTACACGGGGGCGATTAGCATGCCGAGAAGTGTTGGAGAGATTATTTACGGGACATCACTGACGTTTCGGCCCGCGTCGAGATCACGGATAGAAAGGGTATTGGAAGATTTCTGGAACGATGATAAAGAGAGAACTTGCTCGGTTTGCTTAGGTGGGATTCTGATTGGTACCAAGTGTTCGAGGTTGCCATGTAAACATGCTTTCCACGGCAAGTGCATTACGAGGTGGCTGTCGCAAAGTCGTGTTTGTCCTATCTGCCGCTTCTCGGTTTAGCCGCCTAGACTCAAAACATATATGTACAACGACGTCGTCCTATTTTTTCTTCTAGCATGGAAGGCCTCCCTACGTCTGCCTTATTTATGATAGAGTAATTTAAAAACAGACGCTGAGTTTATTATAATTCATTAATAATTTCATTCTCTGAATTTGATTCGTTAATGTTAATTTTAGTTAAATTTGCCTTGCTCTAAAATAAAAAAAAATGTTTTTTGTCAAATATACACCGAGAAGAATTTAAAGGTATAGCAAATAAAGTGATAGATTAATTCTCACACTTTCTCACACATAATTGATGTGTAGATGTGACATAAATTAATTACATCCAGACATTTTCTATACCATTAAAATAACTTATATAATAACTCTTATAGTAAACATTACTGTGGTTTAGGAACAAAAACAAAAGCCGTTTTTCGTGTCCGCTAAAAAAAGATCTCGTAAATATGACAACTGATGTGGTAAACGAATGACATAACACACTTTTTAGCGTAAATTACTATCGTAACGATTATGATACACAAATGACATAATATATTATTGATAGGTCTATATCATGATTAATATGTCCTAATCATTTTTTTTAAGGAAATATGTCCTAATCATTATAAAAGTATATGGTATCATTTGTTATGATTATGGTATTAGTTACTATATATAAACAACCTTCAGAAAATTGATTATAAACCATAAAATCGATTTTTAAAAAACAAAATTGTGAATAAATGAATTACTAATTGGATGATCCAAGAACTTTTTGAAAATATTGTTCATAAACGCCTTGAATATCCAGAACCGCTGCACTTCTTGCATAGTATCAAGCCTGCATTTTGAAGTATATTGCGTTTAAATATGTAAATTACTGACCGAACAACTCGAGCTTTCGGGACATACGATAATTCAACAAACGAGGTTTCACACGAGCACACGCACACAAACACGTGCCCTAGAGAAACAAATGAGGTAGGGTAGGTCTATTTCATGGAAATTCTTTTTCGGAAAGTTTTCTTGTGCACCGAACCGTTATATATATATATATATATATATATATATATATATATATATATAATTTGTTTTTTTATTTTATATACACGTATCATACACCCAACGGTTCAGTGATTAGAGAAAGTTTTCATGATTGATGTCGAGGTTAAAAAGGGTAATACCTGCACCTTTGCACACCTTGCAATCAACCAAGCCTTTTTCATTCCTCATTTTACCCTCATTGCAAAACACACATTTAGTTCCACCTGCACATAGAAACAGAATGTGATAATTATGGATAGGTTTCAAGAACAACAACTCCATGGCAATGCATTATGAATGATCAATCATTTCATGCTCTAAACACTCGAAACAGACGAATATATTTGGAAAGATTCGGACTTTATTTCTGCAACACAAAAAGGGTACACAAAAACGTGAAGTGTAACATCTCGATTCTGTTTTCAGATACGTAAGCAATCACGTTAATGGTGCAGCTATTCCATTTACTTCCCCCCATCCCCGGTTTTTACAAACTTGCAGGTAGCTTGAGGCCTCTACACCGCTGTAAAAAGTCTTCAATTCAAGAATCAAGCAAGTAAAATCCGACGTTTTCTTCACATGGTGATTTCATACATTCAAGATCACGAAAATGCATTTAGCTACCTCTTGGAACATGAGTGTAAAGTTCTAAATAAATGTAGTTTACAAAGAATTGGAGTTACACATTTGACATAACTTAAAAGAGAGATTACCATTGCCAGCACACCTTTCACAAGGAACAGGATCCCCCTACAAACACCAAACAATAATAATGACAATCATTAGAGAAAACACAACAAGTATATTACCCAAAAGGACCATTTTGTAAGGCGACCTTAACTTAAGTAAGGTCGCATAACTCGGGCCTAACAATGCTATTTAAGCCATAATGGATCCATGAACTACTAATGCCTCATGTCTTGTCCAAAAATGGTTAACCCCAATTTACCAAATCCATTATGTCACCACCTTTTCAACGTGGGATATGACATTCTCCTCTCTTCTTCTCAAGAAGAGGCGTCCTTGCCAGAGGATTTTAGAGGAGGCCCCTTATTGTCCCCTGAAGAGGCCTCCCTACCAGGACGTACCTGAGGATTTTAGAGGAAACCCCCTGAAGAGGTGTCCTTGCAGGATGCCCCTCATTGTCCCTCACATCACTTAGTTTCGTCTGGTAGTTGGCTCTGATACCATCCGTCTGAACGCCATAAACTTATGCCTAACGGTACTACTTAAGGCATAATGATTCTAATAACTACTTATGTTCATCTTCCATGTCTAACTTAAAACGGTTTTAAGTCAAGTTACCAACATCATTAAAGTAGCAAACCCACCTATAAAAATGGAAATGTTAAACTCAACCATGTCAGATTTTGTATTCATCAGGTACTAAAATGTTAAAATTGATCATTAGACTAAATGTTGTTCTGTTTAACTAACCATGCCCTTAATCATCATACCAAAAAAGGAAGAAGGAAAATCAGCTATTAAATTTAAATTAAGAAGGAAAAAGAACAAAATTTTTACCTTAAGACCAAGAAATAAAGAGAGCCCAATAGCACCTAATACACTGACGATAACAAGAAACGATTGGGTATCCAAAGCAGGTCTATCAATGGCGGTGAATAGCAAAAATGAGTGCTTTGTTGTTGCAATTGTTGATGAAGCAGAAGGGATGAATTGGAGCTGGGAAAAAGAGCAAGAGGCAAATGAGGACAAAATTGGGATTTCAGGATTTGGTGCTGGGATATGAACTGGAAGACAAGAACATGTGGTAGATGCATGGTAAGAAGATGAAGATATTGTGTAGAGTGATTGATGTAGTGGAGAAGCCATTGGAATGGAAAAACTATGTGGGGTGGAGGTTATGAAGTACTTATTTGTGGAGCTCTTAATTTTTTTTTTTTTTTTTTTTTTTGGTGGGGGTTTGGAAAATGAACCGAGCCACTCACGAGCAGCACGACTCGTCAAATATTCGCTTAAATATGGTTTAATCAATATTGAGCAATTTGAAACTCAACATTTTTTCGGGTTTCCAAAGCCAGAGTTTAAGATTGAAAGTGCTCAAAAATTCGTCAAGCATCACCGAGTCAAACTTGAACATGATTAAAATTTAATCGAACCGACCTCGAGTATTTTATCCTCTGCTCGAACGAACTCGAGCCAAGTTCAAACATCACTGATTTAAGGGGTTATTCGTTTACACCCCTACGTTTTTTGTATTCTCATTGGATTTTTTTTTCTTTGTGGTGTCACCATATGCGGGTGTTTTACACTTGTAAATATCCGGATTTCAAAGTGTTTTCACTACTTGCACTTAAAATGCGGGTGTTTATAAGTGTAAATTATGTCTTCATATAGGATGAATACATCATGGAAAAACTTCCTAAAGCGTTTTCATTGCGTCGAACGGCTACGTAAACTATTCTTAATAAAGATTTTCAAAGAGTGTTTTTATTGTGTCGAACGGTTAAATGATGTGATGCAATAAATAAAGGCTTTCCAAAAAAACAAGAATTTAATTGTATCACCTTTACTCTTGATCAGGTAACACGTGTCAAACATGAACTTCATCCGTGATTTTATATCAAGGGTAAGATGATAAAAAATATCCATAAATGATTTTTTTTGTATTGTAAAACGACTTATATAATGAAAAATAATGTTAGATTGATATGCATTTAAGGACATTATAGTGATACCGAAACTACAATAAACTTCAATAAATAAAAATCATACACGTGGACAAATAATTGAAAAGATAAAACAAAACATGTCAGGATTAGAGATGTAAATGATTCAAACCAAGATGATTATAAAAAATTTGTGTTTGTTTAGTAAATGAACGAACTCGAAGTTGTTTGTTTAATAAACGAATTAAATTTTATGTTTAAACTTTGTTCGTTAACGTATTGTTCGAGCTCGAGCCGAGTTTAAACGAAATTTTGTGAGGTAACTTATGTTTGTTCGTTTATAAACAAAAATAATAATAGGTTTAGTTTGATTCTTTTAGCATAGATAACAACCAAACACGAGCACTATATGAGTTGAATCCAAATTTGTTCGCAAATGGTCATGTTTGTTAACGGCCATAAGTGTAATATGAGCCGAACCACTCATGAGCACCTCAATGCTCATCTAATGAATTGCCCGTTCAAAGATGATTTAATCAATCTCGAGCCGAACTCAAGCAGTTGTTCAAGGTTAACGAATAAAACTCGAACATTTGAATGTTTGACTCGCAATATATATTTTTGTTTTGTATTTTTTGACGAGTTGAACTCGACCATTTTGAAATTCAACGTTTTTCGAGCTAGAGTTCAAGTTTGAAAGTGTTCAAAATTCCGTCGAACATAATTGAGTCAAACTCGAAAATGGTTAAAATTTTATCGAGCCGATCTCAAGCACTTTTAAGTTTTAACCATGCTCGAACGAACTCGAGCCTGAGTTCGAGTATCACTTATTTAAAAGGTTGCTTGATTGACTCGATATCTCTAAAATATTTGATTCAATTCAGAGCATTTTCGTAAATGATAGAAGTCCAAAAATCGTGAATCCGCAGGGACTAAATTGTCTTTTACCTTTCCCCTTCTCCTTCCCCTTCCCCTTCCATGAATTTTTTTGTTTTCTTCCTCTCTCCCTCCAATCTGCATGCATCTACTTCCCCAAATCAAAAAATCAAGAACCCTAATTTGTTTCCCTCCTCAAGTTATGCTTCATCCTCTTGCTCAATTAGTCTTGTTACTTCATTTTTCTTGCTAACTTTTTTTTTGTGTTGCCATTTTATCTCATGGGCTCCCGTTAATTATCTTTTTTTCTTAGTTTCTTAGTCTCGAAACCACCGTCTTTTTGTTTATCGAAAAAAAAAATCCTTCCTTTTCTTCATAAGAATCAATTTCTTCTATTTTTTCCCGATTTTTTTGGGTTCAGTTTTGTGTTGCATAAGCTGTTTGATGGCTTTTGAGCACTAGTTGAGTGTTGTGGAAGTCAACATGTCAGATGATATGCTTGTGCATTTTGCTTCAAATTCTTCAAATCAATCCGACAATTCATTGCCCTCTAAAAGAATCGCTTTGCTTGAAGCCCGACTGGTTGGAAAGTCTTCTTCTAATCCGGCTCCGTCACCGGCTCCGGCTCAGGTAGAGTCACAGCAGCAACAATCTACACTGTCTTCTTCCACTATGTTTGCAGGCATTAATAATGGGCTGCAGAATGAGAGTTCGTCTAGCGATTCTGATGATGTAAGTCTTTCATTTACCTTTTGAATTTGTGAAATTAGAGCTCTGTGTGTTTTCGTTTTTGGTGCATTTGAACTCTAGGTTTTTGGTGCATATGAACTCTAAGTAAAGGGTTGTAAGATTTAATGCACACTATGTTACTAGGCGAAAACAATCGAAATTTGAGCGTGTTCTAGTAATCGATGTGGTTTTCGTCTGATGATAGTACTTGTTTAATCTTGCTTTGTTATGAAAGTTATGATCTTCGTATATTAAAGTGGTTTGTGAAAAATGTTAGGCCATAGAAACTTGTGATTGCGATTAAATTGGTGTTCCGTTTCCATGGCATGAATTTGCTTCCAAATATGTTGTGCTAATCAAAACCAGCAAAACTACGATATTAACTGTAAAATCTTGCTTTGTTAGAGTGGTTTGTGATAAAAATTAGGCCATGGAAGCTTGCGATTGCCATTAGACCGGTGTTCCATTTCCATGCCATGGATTTGCTTCTAATTACATTGTGCTAATCGGCCCTGGATTGTCCTGTGCATTAAGATCCATTTCATCAGTAGTCGTATTCGTTCACAGATCCGGAAACTCGCAAGCGTATGATATACTGTCTGTCGGCATTTAGAGCTCCTTTTTTGGAAATGAATTGTTATGCATACTTTTCTTGATTGATTTACGTGCTTTATACCTTGAATATCAAGTATTGTTTGTAAGTCTGTCGCCTAAATTTCTTAAATAAGATGTTTGTGTGGGTTGCAGACTGCTGGTGAGTACCTCATTAAAGCTAATACTCAGAAACGGCGCAAATACGATGAAGAAGGCAGTGACGCTGTTTCCAAACATGCCGAGGTATCAATGGATTTCGTTATTCTGAATTTCGTTTTAATGGTGTCTGCCAGCTACCTTATTAAGATTATACCCTTAAATTGAATGCTAATTCTTGAGGCTTTTTCATCATTCTGTGATTGACACGCCACAGAAGATTGCGGATACTGCAGATGCCACTCGCCCGGTTTCTGAAACTAATCGAAAAAGACAAAGCCGTGGGAGGGGACAGTCATCTTCTGGGAGAGGGCGTGGCTCGCGAGCTAGTGAGCAGTCGAAATCCCAAACTGTTCCTCCTTCAAACGGACAGTTAGAGAACTTCTCTGAGAAGGTGTGTTTCCTCAATTAGGATAGCTGCCAATTTTGTGTTGTATGTATTTAAAGCCGTGTTTCATACTAAAAAGGCTTGTTTCATGCTACAGGAAGCGTGGCCCAAAGAACAGCTTCGGCAGAATAATGTTAGTCAACTTGAGGTGTTATCTTCGTGTTCAACTCTTATTTTTTCATAAATTTGTGCAACTTTACATATATTGTTTCTATCCTTTAATGTTCAAAAGACGGTAGTTATTTATTGTGTGAATTTATTAGGAGGAAAACACCGCATTACGTGAAAAAGTCGCAGCTTTGGAAGAAAGCTTACGAAAATCTCAAAATCTGACCCAACAGTTAGAGAAGGTAGGTTTGGACTTAAGCATATGGAGTCTTTAGTTTTTCGTTGGTGTGGTGTGTTCTAAATACGTTAATCTCGACAGGAACTGAAGGATATTAAGGATGCTGAGCAACAAATGAAGTCTAAGGTATTCCTTTCGTGCCCTTCTATTTATAGTGAAATCGTTATTTGTGGTGTTCGCTTGGGAGGAAAGTTCTATATGTGTGAGAGTTCGATAGGCCTATTTAACTGTTTGAGCAACTTTGTTGGTGCAGAGGATGAAAACTTTATCTGATCTATTGATATCGGTTTCGAAAGCCGAGAGAGAAGAAGCAAGGCGGAAAGTAAGCCAAGATTCTTTGAGACTTGGCAATGTGAAAGTTATCAGGTAAATTTTAGTCACCCTCTCGGCCTTCCTTTTGAAACTAGCTTATTGTATGTTCTTAATGAGTATCCCGAATGGCATCTTATACGGTGCATGAAGGAACACTCGAGAATTCAAGAAATTGGTCTCTAATGATCCACGTACTACGTCATACCCCATAATAACTGCATCAAATGTATCAATTTATGTCTTAACGTTTTGTGCAATATTCCGTATTTTTGTTAAATCATCAACGTACCTTGTCCCCGATGCGTGCTTCTGTATTACGTTTGCTAGTACCCCTGCTGACAACGTATGCAAAGTATCAAGTGGATGCATCATTTTTACTCTCTTTCACATAGTAGTAGTGTGTTTGAGTGAAAGATAGTAGAAAATAACGGATATGATGTATCCACGAGGTACAACCTTCCTACAACTATTGTACACCGTAAAATTTCTCGTATGCTAGTACCTTTGCATGCATAGGAGGACAATGTCACTTTGCTTATATTTATGATTATTGAAATGCAGAGCTGGAACACTTATATCCGAGTCTTGGGAGGATGGACAAGCTCTGAAGGATCTTAATGCTCGGCTTGTATGTTCTGATAATCCTTCATCTCGATATCTTTGATTTAACTTTTTTTTTGGGTACATACCAAAAGATATAGATGAACCGTACAACAACGAGTGTTTGATCTGCTCCTTTGAGTTGACGGTTTTTTTTCGTTTTTCAGAGAAACTTATTAGAGGTGAAGGAAGCCATGGAACGGCAAAAAAAAGCTCTTAAGAAACGTCAGCCAGGTACAAGTACTGTATGTAGTTATAATTCGATTCAGTTTTTGTTTCTTACGAAAAATGTAGCAAACTTATACCTGCTTAATGTTTTTGCCAGACAAATCCGATGGAGCTGATTCAGACACACCAATGCAAGAGGATCTTTTCTATCATGATGAGATGTGGAAATCCCGTTTAGCCGGCATTAAACGTGTATGCATGCCCTTTTCATTTCATATATATATATACACACACACACACATTATGTTAATGTTGCCAGTAATGTGATGGTGCAATGCTTTCAACTACTTTGTAGGAGGAAGAAGCGATTTTGCGTAAAAGAGATCGTTATGAATTGAAGAAGGCGAGGCTTATACGTGAGATGAAACGTATTCGTGATGAGGATGATTCGAGATTCAATAACTTCCAGATTCTCAATCATCGTTACGCCCTCTTGAATCTTCTTGGCAAGGGAGGTTTTAGTGAAGTATACAAGGTAATGTTCTGAAAATAATCACACTTAGAATAGGGGTGTAATCGAGGTGAGTTGATACTCATCGGGGCTCGAGCTCGACTCGATTAAAGAATTGGGTTCGAAACTCGATTGAGTTATAAAAGGCAAGAACTCAACTTGTTTATAACTCGAAATGACTCGACTCGAATTGTGAGCTGGATTATCTTTTTTTAAATTCATTTGATTTTTATGAAATGTGGCAAGCTTGAACTCGACACGACTTATATTTGATGATGATGATTTTTATAAAATACTCAAGCTCACTTAGCTCGTGAGCTACTCGATTACTACTATCTATAGCTCGAGATCGGCTCAAATTATGCGAGTAGCTCAACTTGAGCTCGAACTCAAAAAATACCGAATCGAGTAAAACACTTTTACGAGTCGAGATTGAGTAGTTCATGAGTAGCCTGACTCACTTATAGCCTTAGGATAGATTCACTTGTAGCCTTAGGATAGATTAGGGCTGTAAGTGAACCGGGCTATTCGTGAGCAACTCGTACTCGATTAGCGAAGGAGTTTGACTTGATTCGTTTTTTCCGAGTTCAAGCTTGAGTCGAGCTACTCGTATAATTAAGCGAGCTGATCTCGAGCTTTAAAATATAGTAGTCAAGTAGCTCACGAGTTAATTAGTCGAGTCGTGTTCGATCTTGCTATATTTTATTCTCATCCAATAAATTCGAAAGAAATAATCGAGCTTCCGAGCCGACTTGAGTCATGACAATTCGAGTTCGACCATGCCTTTTATGGCTCAATTGAGCTTGAGCGAGAGTATTTTTAGTCGAGTCGAGCCCTTACGAGTAGTAACTCGACTCGGCTCGATCGGCTCGATTACACTCCTACCTAGACAATTATAAAATGAGAATTTTGTACTAATTTAAGTGAATATTCACAGGCTTTTGACTTGCTGGAGTATAGATATGTTGCATGTAAGCTTCACGGCTTAAACGCGCAATGGAGCGAAGAAAAGAAACAAAGTTACATAAGGCATGCGATTCGGGAGTACAACATTCACAAGACCTTGGTGCATAACAACATCGTTCGTCTTTGGGATATTTTCGAGATAGACAACAACACGTTTTGCACGGTGTTGGAATATTGTAGCGGTACGCATGCTTTCTACACTACTCTTCGTTGTAGTTTTGTTTCAAAATAGCACCGTACGTCCCCTATGTTGCACCAAAAGCTACGACATACCTCTCATCTTAAACTTAGGTATGGGCGGAATTAGCTAGTTAATGGGTGGTTGCTAAGTGTGGATGGAAAAAGCGTGTGTGGGACCTAGTAGCTTGACTCAAATGGTAAATGGTCTGGTCTGAGAATTTTGTGGAGGTCACTCTAAGAGGTCGAATGCGAGACTTTCTTGGTGACGTCAATTGTTTGAGAGCTCGGGGCCAGATCGAAGCAGTGAGTAAGAGTCAAACTCTGTAGGCACTCGAAGATCGACTCCCGATGTAGTTAGGCCGGTTGATAATCAACATATAGGCGCTATTTACATTAATGAGGCTTAATGATTCACTTCCACGTTTCTTTTGTATCCTTTTCAGAGAAAGATCTAGATGCAGTGCTCAAATTAACACCCAACTTGCCCGAGAAAGAAGCTAGAAGTATAATTTCTGAGATTTTCCAAGGCCTTGTTTACTTAAACAAAAGAGCCAAGAAGATTATCCACTATGATCTGAAACCCGGAAACGTTTTGTTCGACGAACTCAAAATCCCGAAGATGACTGATTTCGGACTCAGCAAGATCTTGGAGGATGATGTTGGATCACAAGGCATGGAATTGACATCTCAGGGTGCAGGAACATACTGGTTTGTATTTTGCATTTGCTATATATAGATACTTTTTTTTTTTCACTAGATCATATTAGGACTCGACATCGAAATTCCAACCGATTCGTTGCTCGATTTTCAGGTACCTGCCTCCTGAATGCTTTGAGCTTAACAAGACTCCATTCATATCTTCAAAGGTATGTGCTCTTAGAACACTTGCACGAATATACGGATTTACATTGTTTTACGGTATCTACCGTTAGTGTTCTTAGCGGAAAGCGTTTTTCTTTTCTGTGAAATTGTGGTGACAGGTTGATGTTTGGTCAGCTGGAGTCCTTTACTACCAAATGCTTTTTGGAAGAAGGCCTTTTGGGCATGACCAATCTCAAGAACGTATTTTGCGCGAAGATACTATCATTAATGCTCGTAAAGTTGAGTTCCCTTCTCGACCTCCCGTGTCAAATGAGGCTAAGGCAAGTTTTTTCTTCTCGTTTTCTCTTCATATCTAGTGTTTCTTAATGTCTACTATATCAAGTGTTCGATGAAATGACTCGGCGACAATAACACTACTAAACACATTCTATTGGTTTACATCTAAATGCACTTTCGATACACCACATTAACAATGGTGCCGCCTAGACCGTAAAAGTGGGATTTATCGGGTCATGTCACTGCTATTGACGTTCCTACCCTTAGGGACGTCGTTGATATTGACGTGTTCCTACCTTTACAGAAACATCACCCAAAAAGAAGCAGTTTCACTAACCTCTGCGGTTGTTTTTGGTTGAATTTTTTGTGCAGGAGTTCATTCGTAGATGTCTAACATACAATCAGGCGGATAGGCCCGATGTCTTAACCATTGCTCAAGATCCCTATGTCTCCTTTCCAAAGAAATGACAGCAGGACACGAAGCAACGCGTTATCGCGCTCTAGTTGCAGAGCATATTCTACTTCAACTACCTCTGTTTTTTGAGGTTATGGCATAGACAATATATACACACATATATATATATACATGGAATTGTATAGTTGTAGAGTGTTCTCCATCATAATTTTCTCCATGTATGTTAAAGGCTGTCATAACCCTTGATTTCTTGCATTGTACTTAAAATGGCAGATCCAGAAAAATATCGTTTTTGGATCTCAGTTGAGGCACTACCCCCATCGTACTCCATTTGGGTCCGCCCTTGGTGCTCATGTTTGTTGCTAATGGATCCTGTCTGAAGATGAGAATCGACTTTCATGCGGTCGAGTGTGATAATTGACTGGTGAAAAGCCGGTTTTTAGCTTTTGTGAAAGAGTTAATTGTCATTAAGATGTCAAAACGATCGGATTGGTATGATGCCATTAAAGACGTCCATTTTTTCTTAACTAGAAAAATAATCTAGTAGACAACTTACAAACTACCCTTCTTTTGCTTATTAACTGATGCACTTGTTATTTTTTATTTGATAAAGTATTGTTTTCAAAGCAATATTTATCGTCTTTTTTCTAATTTTGCTTTATATTCCAAAAAAAAAAAAAAAAGATCAATTCCAAACGAATCTATTAAGAATAATTGTGTTTCACGAACTGATTTCAATTGTCTGTCCACGAAAATTCGTGTTTTTTTAGGTGTAAAAATACCTTTTTTTTTTTACAATAAAAACCCCTGATTAATGGTCATTTATTTATTTAAAAGGCGAACCAATTCTTACTTATAATATCCAAATTACCTTACCATCAAATTCCGTCTCATTAAAAGATACGAAGAACGGTTTTTGTTGTCTCTGCATGCATCATTTTGAAAATGGTGCGTTTTACCTATAAAAGGGCACCAAATTGCAAAAGCGAGCATCGTGGCTCGGTTTTCAATGTGAAGGAAGCTGAAGATTACAACCTGAGATTAGTGTTTGGCTTGAGAGAGGATTTTAAACTTGATAGAATCATCATTTGCACCGTTAATTATGATGATTCTAAATTGATCATGACGGACACCCATCATGACCAACAATATAGATGATCATTGTGACACAACAGGTATATGTGCCCGTATCATTCATTACTCATATCGAATAGACGTGTCATGTCTATCTGTTTCTACTTTGAGTAGTGTTAGTTTCACAACAAAGTAACTGCTACCCCGTAATTGTTTTTGACACATTCAAGGACCCTACAACAAATATTTGACCTAGGGCACCTGATTGCACATGGACAACCATGGTTATTATGGAACTGACAAGTAGAGTAGTGCTACTTGCACAACAAACAAACGGTCACAACAAATGATCACAACACATTTTTAAACTAACTGATTCATCCAAGTCCCATCAAGATCAATGTTGTAAAAGCACGTTATGATCAATTTGTTGTGAAACTAGCTAGCTACCACACAAATTTTCATTACTATGTGTGTATACGGCTAACGTTTTCACGTACTTGGGATCCCCCCTAATGATACATGTGACATGTCCAGATATCCTTGCATTTGCTGATAAGAAGCAGAGTTCAATTTCTCCTCTTCCCAAACTAACATCTCATTGTGATGTGAACAAATTAAAGGTCCAAAAGACAACATGAAGATCCAGAGGAAATTACTTGGTGGCCTTTCAAATACACTCATCAAACACCTTAATGATGATGAAGAAGATGATGAATATGAGGAGAAATATTCTTGTTTGGAAGGCACTTGTGCGAGTGGTTGCAGGCATCCATGCATATGCGATTTGACCGTCACCGGAACATGCTACCTCCATAGCTGTTTGGATAATACTTGTAGCCAAGGCTGCACTAAACCCTGTGAATGCGATGACCGGATCACCGGAGTTGCTTCATCCCATTCCATGTGCTCTACACTTAATTAATCACCCGATCAAAGAGTGATTAATGTCGACAATTAGGGACGGCTTCAGGAAGTTGATGAAGAGGAAGTGGCTATGCGCGATGGTGGTCTCTGAGCAATCAAGGTCCGGCCTTGATTCGGAGTAATGTCGAGATGACAGATGAGCTTATCAGCTAGCGGCTTGTACCCGGCTTGGCATCAAGCGGATCGAGGATGGAGCCGGCCTAAATGCTGATGATGTGACCTCCGATCGGATCAGACCCGGGTCCGTGAGACCGTATGCGGGTTCCCCATATCAACTATAAAGCGAAATTTTAGCTGTAGAGAGAGGAGAGCCTCAATCTTTCTAGATTTGAATTAGATTAGGAGATTCCCAAAAAGCCTTTCTCCGCACTTTTTCATTCAATTATCTTAAAAAGTAGAATATTAGGTCTTCAAACTCCAAATTGATTTGTAATTAAGCATGTGATTTACTCTAAAATGGTGAATTCATCATCTCTTTGGTGAATCTCCATGGGCTTGGAGCTAATTTCATGTTTCTTACTTAATAGAGGTATAATTCCGAATTTAGTTTTGATTTTCTATTTCATGGCTTTATTTAGTTTAATTTCATATTTCCTTTGTGTTTTTGTTGAAATTATGAGTAGCTAAATACCTGTGTGGCTTGGGTGATGTGAAATTGGGATATATTGCTTGACATTGCTTGGGTTCTAGTTGGGTTGTCTTGTATGTTCTTAATTTGTTCAAGCTATGGTGATTGATCTTTATGGGTGCGGTTAATTCGCAACTAATTGCATCATCTTAGTGTTAATTCGAGGCATAATTGTAATAATTGACATGGAATCATCTAGAGATAGAATAGATTTCTAGTGTGTGTTGCCTAATCTTGAATTGGGAGGTTCATTGTGTTGGAAAAGTGTATCGTGTGTGGAGTGATTTGCGAAACGATCCTTATAATTAACGGAAGTAAATACGAAAAATAAATAACAAGAAAAGAAAATTCGTTTTATTAACTAGATCTAACAAAATAATTATTACCGTACATTCCTGACTCGAACAATGAAAAATAAAAGTACCGTGCATAAAATAAAGGACTAGAGATCAAACCGATGTGAATAGTTACTCTTTTCTTAAGACAAAGTGCTCCGGTATGGTGCCCACGGTAGTAGCAACTGTCTCCGAAGATATGACGGCTTCACGTCTCGGATTTAGAGGCACTTCAAAAATCCGAGCTCCGGCGAACTTACAGAGTGCTCCGACTTCTTTTTGACTCAAAACTAGATCTATATGAGAGACATTTTGTAGTGGAAAACACAAGAGAAAATTCAACGATCTAATTCACATTCATAGGGATTCTTTATACAGTGGAGAGAATGTGCCAATACTCAATTCTTATTGGCCGGATGACATAAATCGGCCGACTTTTCCCTCAAGAAAAGTCATTATGGCATGTAGACTTGCTTGGCCGACCTAATCATCAACTCTGATTGGTCGAATGACATGTCGTCTGAATTCTGATTGGTCGGATGACTCAATTACACGAATTATTGAATTCTAATTGATCGATTGACACAATCATATGCCAAAATTTATTTTGGTTAATTTCATAAAGAAATTTTGTCCAAAAAATTAATGACAACGCCCGGTCCGGCCTGAGCCGGACAGCGGCAACACACGCATGAAATTTTCTAAGTCCTCCCTCTTGCATAAAAGTGGTTTGCCCTTAGGACACATCCATGAAAGACACACAATCTCTTATTACTTGAGTTCTAAACAGTCGAGTTTCCAATTCGGGAGAATGGAGTGAGGTTCTCCCTTCAACTCCCTTCTTGTGCAACTTTTTCAACCAACTTTAGGCATTAATTTTTCATTCACCCGATATCCATATCGAGTGATTCCAAAGCCAATCATCATCTACTCCGTGAGTAGTATTTTTAAATGTAATAAGCTCTTGGTGAATCACCCCGGAGCATATCCGAAATTTTAAAGTTGACTGTTTCAACACATGTTTCAAGCCCCCATTTCATGGGATTTGGCTTATATCTCTAAAACATTGTCCTTTAGTGCATAACTTTTCATCCTTATCTAGTCCTAGCCGATAAGTTGGTGTAGGGTTATAGTACGTTAATGCGAGAGATCGATTGACGTGATAATAGCGAATTGCTCCTTGAATACGTACTTTGAGAAGTCCTTATTGAACCTTGATTACAAGTGGTTACGAGTGTTTATATCTAGCCCATTAGAACATTACCCGAGTCACCTCGTTCTATATCATTTTACGATTATCCAGTTGTAGCATTTTTAACTCCCTCTGTATTTTGAGGTTATGGAATATATGAGAGAGAAAAGAAAACAATCAATTTTTTTTCTGGAAAGTTTTATACCTGGGAATTTTTGTCTATGCCAAGACTCAAGAGAACAATATGCAAAACAAAAAAAACTACAACATGATATATAAAATGCTGGAATGTTTTCTCAAAGATTAAAAACGATACGTAGATACGTGTGTATATATATATATATATATGTATATATATATATATCCAGGCCCCTAAGATTGAGAGATTAACCTATTAATGTTGTTGTAATTAATAATCCAATGAATTTGAGACAAATTGATTGATTATAAATAACAATGTTTCCATTGAATAATTAGAGCATATGCATAGCTAGAAAATAACATCTGCAAGGTTTAATCTCTATTATTCATCAATATTATATTCTGATTGAGTTTGCAAAATGAAAAAAAAAATCATGGCAATTGTCAAGTTGCTCCTTTGTTTTCTGTTGGTTTGTATTGGGATTTCAATGATTTCTTCTCAGACCGTCGATGAAGATGGTAACGTTTTTATGTATATACTAGCGGACGGGTCCGTGCGATGCACGGTATGGGCCCTCATACTGCGACCTAGGATTGTTATCCTAAATGGATAAAATGAAACCAAGACCTAGGATTGTTGTGTCCACCTGAAAGATAAAGAAAGGGTGCAGAGCATTATCATTTGAAACGTGATCAGTACAACTATCTTATCTTGCTCCACAATCATAAACTTCTATACTTCTTACCTTCATTGCTTTCAATTGCTCCCCTTTGGGTTTCTTTGCAAATTCAATTATTCGTCCTTCTTCATTAATCTTCATTAGACCAAATGCAGTAGCACGCTTTTTATCCATAGGCAATGCAGCAACTGTGATGTCTGCGTCTGTTTCTCTGTGAGCTTGAATGAATCTCTCGTAATCCATCCGATACAAGTGATCACCAGCTCGAATCAAATATTCTAGAACATTGTGCTCTTCGAACAGCCATAAATATTGCCTCACAGCTGATGTACCCTGAAAACAAAATCAATTGCCTTCATCAACTAAACAATCGCCTTGCTCATAGCGCTACTTAGACCAGCACAGGTAGAAACTCATAAAACTGTCCTAGACAAAATTATCATTCAAACGATAAACCTTAGAAAAGACACAGTGAAACTAATCATTGTCAAGAATGTGATTTGAAGATATACCTGAAACCAATTGGGATTCTCTGGACTTTGTTGAGCAGCAAGAACTTCAACAAAGCCTTCGTTCTTATAACCACCCATGTTACTGGCATATGCCCTCGAGAGATGACGATTAAGAGATGCAGAGTTGAATTGTGTAAGAACATAGATCTTGGAGATGTTGCTATTCAAGCAGTTGCTAACAGGGATATCGATCAACCGATAATTTGCTCTGAGGAACAAATTTGGTTTTGCCCGCTTCTTTGTTAATGGATAAAGCCGAGTCCCGGCTCCCCTCCAAGGATGATTCCCAAAACACTCGAAAAATGTTACGAAACGAAATAATCAGCATCATCACACAATTGCAAACTCAGCCTACAATAGATACTCGAGTATGTGCACAATATGAACAAACATCAATTCAAGAGTTATTTTTACTACCGTTTTTTTCCCAAAAAAAAAACAACAAAAGAAAAGATCACCATGTAACGTGTAAACCGCCTATGATGTTAGGCTGACAACATTGAACTCAAAGCAAATACAGAAATTGTTGAGATTCTTGATCTACATTCTACAAGCACAATGTTGAATGCTTAAAAACGAAGTAATCTGATAAATCTACATCTAGCTTTGTCGAGACCATTCTTCTGAACTCACAGTTTCCCTAAACTGACAACATAAGCAATCGACTATATATACTCCACTTAGTATACTTGCAAGTAACAATCATAAAACCACACTTTAACTCAAGTGGACAAGCAAACTTACTGGTTTGAAATAATACAATTACAACTTACAAGATTACTCAAAACAACGAATGCATATAAAAAACTACATAGAACACATATTGGATCAGCAAGAATCTTTCAGTAACATTACGAGCCAATAACACAATCTGATTCAATATGCCTTCCAAAGACCTACCACACTACCTTAGACTATGCAAGAAACTATACGGGGAATAGAAACAATCCAATCAACGAAATACATCAAAGGCATACATACAGCTAATTAAGCGTAAAAAGAAAAAAGAAAAAAGAAAAAACGAGCATAAGTACCGAATCGGTAAATCAATAACACGCTTAATCAATGATGAAGCCAACAACAATCTGCAACCCAAAAACCGAACAAGAACCCAAAGAAATTAACAAACCCAACAATCATATGACAAAATTCGTAAGCTAACGATTCAGTAAAAACATTGAGATAAAAAAGGGTTATACTCACTTTCGCTTCAGAAGGGTCGGGCAAAAGGCTTCAATCGACCTACGAAATCGTATCTCAATGTCTCAGGCTGCATCTCGAATGGCAGAATTTCACATTCAATTAATCTGTAAGGAAATAACTGGAAGTTGTTCAACCCATCCGTCCACCGACCTGCAGAATCGAAAGTAAGCTCATTCACCATGGACGACGGCGACTCAACTTTCCAAAATCGACAAGCAAATGAATCAATTAACCAGCAACCCGTTAAAAAATAAGTTGCACTGAAGATTAACCAAGCAAAATATCTTAAAGCTCAAGCTTTTTGTTGGACCTCAATCTGATTTACTCGAGTTTCAATTCAGTCAACTGAAAAATCGAAAATCGGAATCGATGAACAAACCAGTTTTTTTCAGCCATTGTTTTCAGAACACTCGAGCTAGCTAATATTGCATCGATTAATATCTTTAATTGTAAACATACATAAAATTTACTCAACAATTCGATTCAACACAAACTTCAAATTGAAGAATCTGAAGCAAAATGCAAGAGTATGAAAAAGCTCGAGTATGGAAAAGTACGAACATCCGCCATTGTTATTAGAAGAACACTCGAGCTAGCTAGAATTGCATCAACTCTAATTTTCACCTAAAACAATTTCTAAAAAAATTGAAGGAAAACCCAAAAATCAGCTACACAAAGAATATATAACCAAATCTTGCAAACAGAAGAAGCTCAGAAGAAAATCTTGCAAACAGAAGAAGCCCAGAAGAAGAAGAGAAACAAATCGATGATTACCTGTCGGAGTATCAAACGGTTGAAGACGAAGGACGAACAACGCGATCCAGACGACGGCAGCAGCAGAAACGGTAAATAAATCGCATGTAAACCCGCAACCACATCTTCTACCTTCGGTGTGTGATGGTAATGGAGGCACTGTAGCCTCTGAGTGGAGAGAACGGCAAACAACTGGCGAAGGAAGGCGGTGGTGGAGTTTCAAACCCGTAGTGGAAGTCCACCATTACAGCTACGTGCAAGAAGGACACGTGTAATATTAGTCTCATCAGCTACAATACGGCGTCGTTTCGCATCTCCAGCTAGGAGACAAAATAGACGACCAAAGCACATGGAATCCGTAAATAATAGGTTGCATCCTATATTGAAGATATTTACGGCTTTTATATATATATATATATATATATATATATATATATATATATATATATATATATATATATATATATATAAGGGGAATGAGGGAGAATAACGAAATATTTCATCAATTGAGTAAAATGACAGTCTTTTGAAACTTTTACATAAAGGACAAAACTATTTATTCACTGTCGAAATTCATTAATTTTTAAAATTCATTGTCGAAATTCACTGATTTTCGGGATTCACTGTCAAAATTCACTGATTTCGGGATTCATTGGGGAGATTCACTGTTTGTCCTTCTTGCTATTAAAATTATGCAGTTGTCCTTCTCCCTATACAAAATATGTAGTTGTCATGTTACTTAAAAATATTTCAGATTGTCTCCTTATCCCTAATTTCCCAATATATATATATATATATATATATAAAAATTAATTAAAACACATGCATGCATTTAATTGATTAAGAATTATATATAATGTTTTCCTTGAGGGAGCAAATAAAGGTGCAAAAAACAGCATGATGAAGATGAAGATCCAGAGGAAATTATTGCTAGGAGGTTCTCTATATTTCTTCAAAAAATACACTCAAACACCTTAATGATGATGAAGAAGATGATAGTTTTCTTGATAATCACCCTTGCAAGCTGAACACTTGCGCGGAGGGTTGCGAAACACCTTGCATACAGGGGCGGACCCACCCTATAGGTGGGGTGGTCTCAAGACCACCCCAAAATTTAAAGAAAAAAAAAACAATTTTTTTTTGTTTTTTTTGTTTGTAAAATTGAATTAATGTTATTATTAGTATATGTACTTAATGCTTCCTAAGTTTACACCAATTTGCTGGTGGCCTAGTGGTATATGATCTATACATTTTGCCTTTCTTATCTCATGGTCATGGTTTCAAGACAAGGCACAACATTTTTTTTGGTATCTTATACTATTGAAATACTTATAGCATTTTTTCTTACTTTATGTAAATCTAATATTTTTTCCCTTTACCTTAGACTTTTTACATCAACATTATATAAATCTAATTTTTTTGTCCTTTTATCTGAGACATTTTTTGGTATATTATACCACTGAAATGCTTATAATACTTTTTTCTAATCTTATGCGATCTAAATCTAATATTTTATTCTCTTTACCTTAGACTTTTTAAATCAACATTTTTTCTACCTTATACCATCTAAATCTAATCATGTTCGTAACTGCTTGATGTACGATGAATGTAATTCTTTAGCATTGGAATTTTTTTGGGATATGTATTTTAGTGAAACCCAAGACTACTCCAAGAAAAATTCCTGGTTCCGCCACTGCATATGTGGAAGGACCTCTGGATATTGCTTCGTTCCTCCTTGTCTGAAAAACACTTATTTCGACGGCTGCTTTAAACCATGCGAATGCAATGAAGACACCACCGGATCTTGCTACATCCCCAGGGTTGTGATTTCCGTTTAATACGCAATTCTGATCAAACGTGGATGTATCATTACCCGTTTTCTAGCTTCTTCAGAAGTTTCATATATATATATATATACTAGCGGTGAGTCTGTGCGTTGCACATAGTACTTCTAAACCTCGTGTTTTTTTTTGTAAGTTGTTTTGTTAATTTGCTTTATATTGTGTACGAAGATGATTATTGATAGTAATAACATTCTTGGAATAACATAAAGTACTTGCATATGTACATATATTTTATGATTTGGTACTGTTGATGATTGTCATACATATTACATTTTCATATTTATGATATGTTTTCGGACAGCTCTGCAAAATGGGAAATGTTTTTTGAGGTGATTTGCAAACCACTTCATGTTCATACAAAATTGTTAGGCTTGTTGTTATATGCGGGTTGTTTGGGGACATGCATTGGTTTTGCGAGAATGTGGTTGTCATGTACATTGTTTCTTGTACGTGTTGTTTCTGTAGTTCGTGGGGTGTTCGAGCTTGATTTTCTTCATGGCCGGATTGTTGGTATCTTTGGTATTTTCCTTCTCTCGAGCTTGTGGTTGCTTCTTTGCTTGTTTCAGGTGGAGCTTCTCTTGACCTTTTTACCTCTTGTTTTTCTGCAATGATTTCATATGTATGGGAAGTTAGTGTATTATTGTAGGGATGTTGAACGAGTTAATGTAATCCACTGGATTAGCAGCTGTTTTTGTCTAATGATTTATTGGATTTTATGATAGCTAAGAAAAGACTCATTCCTTGCATTATTTTGTTTGATTTGTTGTTGTGTACCTGGGGTATCTTCCATTTGTTTAGTGCTATGTTTTTCAGCTGAACTTAGGTCACCAGTGATGTCAGATTCTGACCAATTTTGAACATTGTATCTCGGTTTTTTGTCAGTATACTTCTTGGCTGAGGTTCTGATGTTTGCTTGTATTTGTTTTCCAAGCAATTTCTCATTTGCCCTGTGGATCAGTCCTTCAATTTCCTGTGGAATATGATGTCAATGTTTAACAGTTTTCAGAGTGGTTGTTATACGTTGTTTAGTATGTTATATTATGTTTATACAAGGTATAGGGTGTTGTTAATCTATGTGTACCTTAGGTTCCATGCCATGTAGTTGCGTTGCAGTATGTTCCAGCGAGTTTTCGGCACACTTGTCGAACATTGTTGCTGCGATGCTTCTTGTATCATCCTTCAAGTGGACTACTATTTTGCATCTGTTTTTGTTCGGATGATTATTTATTTTTTGATTTATGCTGTATTAGATGTGAATGTTAGATCTGTAAGTGGTGAGTCTTACCTAGGCATTGCAATTTCATCTTCATTGCAAGTGTTGCAACGGAATTCTTCATTTCCTTGTGCCTTGGTTGGTTGATGGCATTTAGGACATGTAGAGTAGTGAATTAGCTGTGAGACGTCTTGGATTGACATTTTCCCTATGATATGGAGGTCCTGCAATTGCGGTGTTTTGTGTTATGTCACAGTTAACAATTTGTACATTGATGTACTATGTATGATAGTTAGTGAATACATCAACATTTATTGCTTCTATTTGATACAAAATATATATAGCAACTACCAATGTATTGTAATACCTATTACCTGGCTATCATCTTGAGTGACTTGTCGCTGTTGTGTGCCGCTTGCTTTGTGAGACTGAGAGGCCATTTGTGTTGTTTTAGTGCCTTGTTGTTTTGCAAGGGATTTGATTGTGGCTGTGTTCTGCTTGACCCTGTTGCCATATTCACTTTTTATTAGATATGTTTGGTTCTATGTGTTATTTGAGGACAGAGTAAGGTTGTAGTTGATCTTTACCATTTTTGCATTTGCTTGACCTGTGGCATATCAGGTTCTATTGTGACATATGAAAATGGAACCGTCGAGAGTGATCCGCCTACATCAATAATAGACAGTAAATAGTTATGTTATTACGTCAGACATTTTTTTGGGGTTATGTATATGATTTTGTACTTGGTTTACCTGAGTATTCTGTAGCTATTAGTCGCCTACATACAATTATAGGCATTGTATGTCTCTTTTCATATATGCTGGATCCCTGATTTGATACAAATTCTGCCCACATTGTTAGTGAATAGGGTTCCATCCTGTTTTGGGAACAAGCACAGTGTTAAATTTATAACAGAAACTGTGTTAGATTATGTACTAATATAAATAAAAAGCAAATAAGGTTATTGCATTGATTCTAGGTAATAAAGATATGTGGGTTTCGATTGGATTTTTTGGTGAAGACATCTGTCTTTTTTTTATTAAATGTATGCAGGTTTTGTGCAGTGTATTTATGTGTGTGCTGTCAAAATGTTCCAGACTTGGTTATTTGGGATGTTTAATGTTATTATAGCAGTGCTTTGGTAGTGTAAATATTGTCCTTATACTACCTACTAAATGACAAACAATGCCACCATGAAATTGTTTGCAGTTTTAGAGATTTTACTATTCAGAGTTGTTTTTTATTAAATGTATGCATATTTGGTGCAGTTTATTTATGTGTGTGCTGTCAAAATGTTCCAGACTTGGTTATTTGGGATGTTTAATGTTATTATAGCAGTGCTTTGGTAGTGTAAATATTGTCCTTATACTACCCACTAAATGACAAACAATGCCACCATGAAATTGATTGCAGTTTTAGAGGTTTTACTATTTATAGTTGGTTGTTAAAGAGTTGTGTTTATGGTATTTTCAGAGTCTACAAGCTGCAAATATTTGAGTCCTTCTTAGGTTTGGAACATACAAAGTATGTCTTTTGAAAGTAACTTCCCTGCAATAATTTATGAGATAGATGAAGGAGTGTATGATGCTTATGCACCACCAATTCCAGCTACAATAGATGGGGTTCTAATTACTGAGGCAGACGTAACGAAGGTGGGTACTTATCCTGACAAGGTTGTCAAGAGCTTGGCAGTGGAACGTGATAGGAAGGCACAGCAACTGTATAACAGCAAGCAGAATGAAGATACTATGTGGAAGAGGATTTACCGCAGTGAGGAAGAGCTGAAGCAACAAAAGGTAACGACAAAGGAGCAGACCAGGTTACAATATTTGTGGAAAGGAAAGTGTGCTTTGATGGAGGATGCACGTGCAGAAAGTAATGCTAACAACAGCAGTGAAGAGGCTGGGGAAGAAGATAATGTTCAGTTGCCAAATGGGAATGTTTACTAAAGGTTTTTTTTTAGTTCATTACAATTCTATGAGAAAAAGAGAAGGCAGATGATGCACATGTAATGATTGTAGGGATGAATGCTATGAATGCACCGAATAAAAGGATATGCCTTATTTTGGTTTTTTCTAATTTATGCTAAGACCACGATGACAATAAGATCAATGCAGCAGCCAAACAATATAAGTAGAAGAATGTATGTATAATAGAATAGGAAACAAAAAAACAACGGATGAATGAAGCTGCAAATGTTATAAAAACTGGAATTAAGCAGCTGAAGAACAGAATAGGTTCCAGTAAAATATATCTACATATGTTGATAAAAATTTGTATAAGTATCCCATTAATTTACAAACATAGGAGCATAAATGTATTAAATATGCATTTTAAGCAGCTTCGTTAGGTACAAGGGAAAGCAGAAAATCAGTAGAGAGGCCACTTTGGTAGTTATTGGTAAGTCATCAACATTTCAGAATTGAAATTGCGTAGGTATTGTTCAAACTTACGAGCTGAAGAGCATAAATGTAATATCTGTGAATAAATGTGTCATACAAAACAAGGTTGTCCAAAGCTTTGTAGTGAAACTAAGTTAAACATGGTATTAAAAAGTTGAATCAGAATTGCAGAAACCCAAAAACAAAGCAGCAAGAACGTAACATATATGAAGCAAGTATATTGTATGCATTTTACTCAGCTTTGTTAGGTACAAGGGAAAGGACAAAATCAGCAGAGAGGTGACATTGCTAGTTATTAGTAAGTCGTTAACATGTCAGAATTGAAATCATGTAAGCAACGTTCAAACTCACAAGCTAAGGGGCATAAATGTAATATCTGTGAATTAAATGGGTGATACAAAACGAGGTTGATCAAATTTTTGCAGTCAAACTAAGTTAAACATGGTATTAAAAAGTTGTATCAGAAATGTAGAAATCCAAAAGCAAAGGTGCAAAAATGTAACATATATAAAGCAAGTATATCCTAAGTAGTCCACATACCTTTCATCGACAATGGTAAACTCTTGCAGTGGTGTGAGTTTTCCTCGCGCAACTAATTCTCTAGGGGCTTTCATGTCGATAACTGCAGCGATAATGTCTTGGGGAACAAATTTGTAGCAGTTAGTAGGATACAAATTTATATATATAACTAATTTTAATAGTGAGAAGGCTGAACCAAATTTGGCAGATGCTGGACATACCTATTGGATGTCTAGTCCCTATGAGAGATGGAATGGCATCAAAAGAAGTTGTTTCTATCTCCGGATAAACAAGTAATTCTTCTGGATTTGTTATTGGACGTATATAAGTTGATGCCATAAACACCCATTCCAACGTCATTCCAGGAGAGAGATGGCGATATGCTTCTTTAATTGGTTGCACTTTTGCTTCTCCAATAATATAGGTTGAAAATGGAGACAAAGTTTTCTCCAAGAGATTTATGGTTTGGTCCCAAAGAATGCCCTCGATACGGTTATCTTGTGTTGTAAACAAGTGCGTATGAGAGTTACGGATAAGGTAATGTTGTTTTCATTGTCCATGAAAGCGGATTTATTTATCTATATACCGATGTTTCTTGCATGAGGATCTTTTGCGTACGGCGACCATCATTACTTGTGTAGATATTGGTCTTATCCAGAATAATGACTTTCACTCTCCATTCCGTAATCGCAGGTGTAACTTCAGTAATTGTTAAGTTTTGTGCTCTTCTAGCCATGCTAAAAAATTATTTAAGTAAAATAGAATCACAATTATATTTATAGAAGGAGTAATGTATTTTGATTAAGATTTTGGAATATTTGTACAAGATAATTTACATATCTGTATGTTTATTATTAGATAGCACTTATGGTTGTAGGTAATTTTGAGCTCTCTGAATTATTTCACGGAAGACAATATTTTGTGTTTTATTTGGTCGTATTTCATCTGCTAAAGTCGGTGGGGCAATGAGTACTCTTAATGCGTCAAACGTTCTTACTCTTGAAAGAGCGACATCTAATTGACCGTGGGAGAAGACAGGCTCACGTAGGTATATTCCAACGCTGTCTAACGTTTGACCTTGAGCTTTGTTAATAGTCATCGCGTAGCAAAGTCTAATTGGAAATTGATATCGTTTGAAGGCAATGCCAAATTTCTCGTTATTTGTAGGTTGTAGTGGAATTCTATGTAATATAGTAGTACGACCTTTATAGGGTCCAGTTCCAATCTCTGTAACTATAGTATGTGTATTAAGTTCTTTGCAAACCATTCGAGTACCATTGCATAATCCCTCAATAGGGCTTAGATTCCTTAAAAGTACTACAGGCGAGTTAATTTTGAGTATTAGTTCATAAGGTGGCAAACTACTTGGATTTAGTGAGTGTAAAAAATCTTCGTAATCTCCTTGGTGTTGAGGATTTAAAGTGACATCGATACCTGTATATATTTTCTTGTCACCTTCAACTCTATTAAGGATTGCATGGTTTATATCATTAACACAACTATTTGTAGCGCCTAGTAATACTCTGTTCATTACAATGTCATAATTGCCGTCAAAAATTTTCATATCTGGATATACAAAATCAATCAATTGTTGCAATGATTTATCTTCATCAACAAATGGTATTGTTATTCTATGAGGCAAAACAATGTTTCTATCGTCATCCTCAGGTTCCGTACCGTTACCAATTCTTAGAAGATATGTTGCAAACTCAGGATCATCAAGGGATCTCATATTCTGTGTCAGACGGATCTTTGTGAGGTAAGGCCATAACGGCGAATGGAATATGCTCGCATTAATTTGTTGTTCCTTACTACCCCTAGTGACTACAGGTAAGACTTGTCTAAAATCACCACCAAATATCACAGTTTTATTTCCAAAGGGTAGATCTACCTCTGTAACATCTCTAAGCATCATTGCAAATGCCTCAATTGATTCGCGATGTGCCATGGGAGCCTCATCCCAGATGATAACTTTTGCTTCCTTAATTAATTGTGCTGTAGCTGATTGTTTACTTACGTTGGCTACTTTTTCCTCATCACTTTGTAAAGGCAAATTGAATCGTGAATGTGCAGTTCTACCACCAGGTAGCATACATGCAGCAACTCCGGAAGTAGCTGTGGCTAGTACAATATATCCTTGTGATCTTAGTGTAGCCATGATTGCTTTGTATAAGTACGTTTTCCCTGTTCCACCAGGGCCATCAATAAAAAAAGATGTTGGTTCTCCAGCCAAGACCTTGGTCATTATTGTTTCATATGCGTAATGTTGTTCATCATTAAGTTGATTAATACCTACAATGTCATCCGTGGAGACATCTATATTCCTTTCACATAGTATCTCTTTTGCAGGGCCCTTTTGGCCTAAGAGAAAATTTGCATCTTCACCAAGCTGGAAATCAAACAAGTTCCGGCCCATGTTATCTAGGAACATGGATATATCTTGTAAAGCCTTTTTCCTTCCTACTAACTGAAGCATTTCATCGTTTCCATTGTTTTTATTATAATCCTCAGATAGTATGTGCTTATATTTGTTCCACAGTAGACGAGGATTTGATGGGGAGCAAAAAGTAAGAATAGATGCGAAAAGATGTCGTAGGCTTGTCTAGGCATTTGGTAAATTACTGCTTCCTCTAAACACTTATCAAGATCGGAATCACTTGAGAGTAGGTTTTGAGCTAGGGCTGATTCTCTAAAAGTAGCATGAAGGTAGTTGTTGAAGATTAGTAGATCGTCGTATGATGTAGGTGCTTTTACATGATTCAATAATTGTCGAAGGTAATATCGCTCACCTTCCATTGGACCAGCAGATACAATGCGTCCAACAACCTTACCTTTTTTCCGTTCAGTCCACAAACGTTTCCCACTGTCCCAAACAAAAAACTTTGGGAAATCACGATATAAAAGCTGTAGGGAGATTGCAGTTTGGTTAGTCTTGTTCATGTAGAAAAATTGTGTAAGCATTGTTTGTGATAAGAAGCTATTAGATACAACACTATTTAGATCTTTTTCAATTGGGAAAGATATATAGTGGTTATTTGGTAAATGCAACTGTAATACAATTACAGAAGGATGCATTTCAAACGGGTCAAAAGAAAAGATACGCCAAGCGACCTGCGGGGGTGCAACCCATCGACCACGTTGGTACTCTTCAATCTCATTATCACAAGCAAGGAGCGACATTTGGAAAGCAATTTTATCTGGTCCTTTGTAGATATATTTGTAAATGTACTTAACTAATTTGATGGAAGAACAAATTTCGACATTAATATGGCAATCATATTTTTCTAATAAATAAGGATTATATGGAACAACATGTCGATTGTCAATCACACAGCGTCGCACCACAGCAGAGAGTCCATTGTTGCGACGCCTGTATTGAGGGTAGCTATATGAACCATGAATAGTGCATTCTTGGTATTGTCTTGGATATCTATTTTTGCATTTCTTGTTTTGCATGCAAGGGCTCCTAGGATTTGATGATCCACAAGGGCCATGGATCATGTGTTTTAAAACTAATTTATGTAGGTTTGGATTAATTTCTGGGTCTGGTAATTCAGCACTGATGAAGCGATCATATGCCTCGCAATTCAAAAGCTTGCTATCTTTCGCCATTATAAGGAGTAGATGTGTATGAGGTAAACCACGTTTTTGGAACTCAATAGAATATACTGATGCAGCTGGCTTTCCAAAAATTTTATCTTGTAGAAGATCCTTTTTTAACAGTTCAAGTTTTGATTTGAAAACTCGAGAAAGTAAATCAGGACGGTTTTGGGGTAATTCATTAGGGAGTAAATGGTCAGAAATTTCTGACCAAGATGGATTGCATGTCATGGTCAGGAAGAAATCAGGTTTTCCAAATTGCTGTACTAAAGCCATTGCATCCATATATCTTTTCTTCATATCTCTGGGACCACCAACGAACGAAGGTGGCAATATCATTCTTTTGCCTACATTAGAAGTGTTTATATTTCCGGCTGCAATACTATCAATCAATCCTGTAAAGATTCTTCGCACTTCTTTTTGTTGTTTGTAAAAGTATTCTAACCGTGAGGTTTCAAGCTTAACAAACATGTCCACAATGTATTGTTGAAATAACCTTCCCGTATGCAGCAGCATGGATTGGTCATCTTCACGCATTTGCATTTTGTAGCAATAATATTGTCTACAAGAGACAATATTACGTTTTCGAATGGCCTTTTCGACAGCTGCAAACAAAGGAGTACATGTCATTGGTAAAAGAGAGGCATGTTCTTTCTTACTAAATGGGATAATAAGAGAAAAACATCTTGCCTTGTTCTTCTTGGTAGATGAGATGTTCTGCAGATGCAATATTTGCATCTAACAGTGGTAGTGACATGTGGCAATGGTACTTTTGTCTAGATAAATTGGGTGGCAACTTCTCAATGCCATAATGCCAACCTATTTGCCCTCCAGGAAATATAAGAGGATACTGCAATGGATCATAGCATCCGTAGTTATGACAAATTTTATATGGTGTAGTATTTTGGGAATATATTTGGATGTGGCATTTGGGATTGAAAGTAGCCTCATCATCTAGGCATATTATTCCAGAAACGTCGCTGCAAGTTGGTTCATTGTATAACCTTTGATCAAGTTTGGGATCATTGATGATATAAAACCTATACCTATCAAGAACATCTAAGTCTTTAAGATGCCGCAAGAAAACGGCATACGGATTCCTAGCCAGGACCTCAGTTAACTTTAGCATAGTATCACGTGAGAACCTATCAGAAATTTTTAGACGCTCTTCAATCTCTAAGTCTGGATCATAGAAATACAGTTGAATTCCAATTGATTGGTCAACTCCAGACTCTAATGGATTCAGAAAATGGTGTATCTTGCCTTGCACTTTGAAAGTGTATACACCAAAGGTATTTTTAAGTAGTTCCTTATCTTTCCGTGCAGAAAAGGTAGTGAATGCCAGGTTGTTATTGTATGTACGTGAGTATTTTTGGAAATCAACATCCTCTGCGTTAGTTCCAGTAAACAGATTCCGTAAGGTTTCTGGCATCGCAGGCATCACAAGGCTTATCTCACCATCAGAACAGCAGAAGCATGGTGGCTCATGGAAAAACCGGAATGCAGAGCAGTGAGGACATTTCGGTGCACTGGGTAAGGCTGAGAGTACGAAAGGTTCAGCAATAGAAGTACTACGATTGGTTACATACTCAGCACGTAACCGATTCCTTAATGTATTTGAAGGATAGAAGTCGGGGTTTATATATGCCTTAGAACATAGTGTACCAACACTGGATGATCTTTCAGCATCAGAGACCATAGGTCGATGCATAGTAGATACACCAGAAGAGCTGCCAATAGAACCAGACACTGACGAAGTACCTAGGTTCAGTTTTCGGGAAGCATACTGTGCGCGCCGACGGGAAAGAAGAGACTGTTTGTCACTTTCATTCATACTTGCGTAAGCTTGTCGCTGTTTTAGGTTTCGCAATTTTCGTTTATCATTGTCCATATTTCCTAGTATTAAGAAATTTCAAGTTCCTCAGTTACGGAGTAAAAATAGTCACTGTAATACAAACGTAACACATATATCACAAGCTTGCGACTAAAGAACTAACATGAACGACCTGAACCTATCCACTACAGGTTTAACTATTTTATACGCTGTAAGTGCTAAATAGACTATAATGCTAATGTGTCCAATGAAACTGGGATTTTCTGTAGATCCCGTAACTACGGGGTTTGCAATAGATCCCCTAACTATTGAGGTTTGCAGTAGCACCTCTAACTACACTTACTTTATGCAAGTTCTTCGTGCGCGAATCAGGTTCAGCAGAATACCTTCTCCCCAAACTGCAAAAAATTCTAGACAGGTAAGTAGGTTTATAAATTTAGAACTTCAATATCAAAGGAAGAAGAGACAAATTAGACAGTGTTACATCAAGTGGCAATTTTGAACTAAAACCCTTATTTTTTTATATAATTCACAGTGTTGTATATCCAGAACAAGTCTTGATTGATGCATTTTTTTTGAATGATGATACAGAGGTTTCGAAAGATTGATTCAGATATATGGGAATTCGGAAACGAAGAGTTTCAGAAAGGGAAGAAGTTTTTGTTGAAGAATATCAAGAGGAGAAAGCAACATTCTCAAATGATTCAAGGACTGCGGCGGGCGGGGTAATTGGCTGGACCCCGCCAAATACGCGAACGAATCCGTAATTCGAAGGCGAAGAATGATCACGATCTCTTAAGAACGAGAGATTTTAAGGCTTAAGCAACGGCAAATGGATACCGAGAATTACATGACTGCAGTTAAAGGGCGTTTGCGTAGCACCGAGAACAGGCAAAGATACATGGCGTTTTTCTTGGCGAATGCGATAAAACACCCTTGTTTCTTCCAAACATTTATTGAAAAACTTAAGCAGAAGAGGGGTCTTAAGGATGGCGATGTTAACAAGAAAAGAAGATTAAATGTCCCAGAATGCGACGAGAATCTAAATCCAGCAGAAGGTGATTATGGGGCATTGAATGCTTTCAAGAACCTTGAACCTCAAGAAGAGCTTTCAATTGATGCAGAAATCCAGACACTGTTCTCATCCAAGGAGGAATCCGGCAGTCCGGTTCATGAAGAAGGGGATAAAACAAATCCGGGTTCGGATATGAACCCGGAGAACTTTGTTCTGTGGGAGAAACTATTGGAAGATGACATGATTTATGATGAGGAAATAGAGGCATCCATGTATCATCAAGCTGAGATGGTTCAAGAATGGGAGGATTTGATCACTAAGCCACCATCATGGGGTTTAAACATGTTGAGCCACTCTGTTGTTGAGGATTACGAGTCGGTAAGTGTGATTTACTAAGACAGAGTGTGTTCATTGGTACTTGTTTTATTGGTCAATAACCAGTGTTGTTTATGCTTTTTTTGCATACAAGCAAACAAAGGTATGAATCAGGATGAAAAGAAAGAATAAACCATGCAAACAAAGGGCACCTAGGAAGGAAAATGGTGTAGGTACAGGCGGAACGGAACGGGATCATCTGTCGAACCCTCCTGTCTAATCTGTCTCTTCTCCAGAAGAAAGACAACACAAATAGGTTTGTAAGACCAAGAGACATCTAAATATGCTCATTCTACCTAGGACAAAAGAACAACAAAGAAGCCAAATGCATCTAACAAATAAGAAAACAGCAACGGCAGAGTGAATATCATCAAGGATACCTTCAAGAAAAGGCATGTACTTAGTTAATCAACTATTCAACAAACATGTAATAACAAAATCGATAAACCATATATATCCAACAATATAGAAAGATCAACAGCATCAAAACAACCAATTATATTGTTAGTAGTTTTACCTTACGATGGATCCAATAAACAAGAATAGGAAGAACACCTTTGATCCAACCAAACCTGCAAACAGTATAAACCTTTGTACATCAGCAAGTGCGATAAACATAAATCACAAATATAATAAGATAGTGTAGTTGCAAGGAACATCATAACAGCAGCCAATAAAGAACAGAAACAGCTTTAGACAAATGTCACAGACGTAATATATGTCACATATATACATACAGGACTCAGATCCAAACAGACAAGTACAAGCATATTTCGATTAACATATAACTATTCAACAAATTAGATCTACAAGGAGATTAGGAGCCAATTAGCTATTTTAATCACTAAAAGGTTATAGCTTTAAAAGCACAAATATATCAAATTTACTCAGATTCTCTTTTAGTTAACCCAAATAAAAGAAATTATATAGATTGAAATAACAAGAGCATGCATTTACAGATTGAGTAAAAGAGAGGGAAAGACTGACATTAAAAGCATACAGATTTTTGGAGATGCTAAAATAGATTGAAATAACAAGAAGCTAAATTCGATTTAATCAAAACACTTGTTGAAAGAATAGACCTTTTAAACAGAGATAAAAGATCTAGTCTTTTTACCAATGAAACATGAGAAGGCACAAAAAATGAAAGATATTACCAGATTCTGGCTTGGTTGATGTTGAAAGAAAAGAAAGAAAAACACAAAATGTACCCCAAACGAAAAAAACCAAGAATAAGGAGAATAATCAATTACAAAACAGCCCAAAGAAGACATGCAATGCAACACATAACCTGATCATAACATAAAACACAATAACAAAAACAGAAAGAAACGAACAATCAAACGCCAATAAAACAACAAAACAACAATAAAATGGGAGCAAAATCGAACACTAAAGAACCAATCATGAAGCAGAGAACAATCTGGAACCCAAATGCTGAAGACGAACACACAGACATTAACAAATACAGCCATTAAATCACTGTGAAACGGGGAAAGAAGTAGAACATGGATCACCTTAGCAAAGTTTTATCTTCTTCCACTCGAAATACACAAACCACCGACTGTACCAAAATCAGCAGAGCAGCACCGACTAAGAAACTTTGAAGAACGGATGAAAATGGCAGGTAAACATTCAAATGCATGTTCATGTTGAACAGCAAATATATATATGAAAAAAGGCGGTCCTGGACTAACGAAGAAGTGGCCATTTTGTAAAAATTCTACTGGTGCAAGAAGGCGGTGGTGGACTAACAATTGGAGATTCAGCAGACGACGTCGTTTTATTGCTGAAAGGGGGAAAAAAAAAGGACGCCGAATAGGACAAAAATGGTCAGCAAACTATTCAGCTTTAATAATAAATACTATGTTAAGATATATATATATATATATATATATATATATATATATATATATATATATATATATATATAATAATAATAATAAGGGGGAATGAGGGAGAAGGACAAAAATATTTCATCAATTGAGTAGAAGGACGTACTTTTGAAACTTTTGCATAAAGGACAAAACTATTTATCCACTATCGAAATTCACTCGTGTTCGAAATTCACTTTTTAAATTCACAAATTTCGAAATTCAACGTCGAAATTTACTAATTTTCAAAATTCATTGTCGGGATTCACGATTTTCGGGATTCACCGTCAAAATTCACCGATTTCGGGATTCACTAGGGAGATTCACCGATTTTCGGGATTCACTGTTTGTCCTTCTCGCTATAAAAATTATGCAGTTGTCCTTCTCCCTATAAAAAATATGTAGTTGTCCTGTTGCTTAATAATATTCCAGATTGTGTCCTTATCCCTAATTTCCCATAATAATAATAATAATAATAATACGAGTGCGTGGATGTATCATTATCTTTTTTACAACTTTAATTATTTATCAGAAGTTTCATATAATAATATTGACCATTGGGTCACACAGACATATCGGGTTGTAAGAGAGACATATTCTGACACAAGGAATATAATTAATGCCGTAATATGATTGTAGCAGTGAGAAAACCACATTGATATGACAGTGAAACTCACGAACGTCGTGAGATGAGGTCCCGCTGCCACGTTATGTTATGGTATGTGATGCAGAGCCGTCCCTGGGGGCAGGCCAACAAGGCCGCGGCCTAGGGTCCCCACCGAAACTTGCAATTTTAGGGCTCACTTTTTTCATGTAATATAAGTGTATTTTAAGTTTATTTTTTATTTTTTACTCAAATTAAAATACGGATAAGACCAAAATTTATAGCCGAATTCAGTGAACGAAAGTCTAGTCAAATTCCATTACCTTTTCTATAAAGCTCATCAACATAGTATACCTAAAAAATAGTTGTGATATATTATTTTTTCACAGAGTCGAAAGTCTTAATTTTTTTTGGCCTAGGGCCTCCGATTACGCAGGGACGGTCGTGATGTTATGGATTGTAATATGTATTTGTTGTTTTAATTTCTTGACTCGATCGATATAATATATATGTTTTTGAATATATATATATATCAGCAGTAAAAAATTAAGTTATAGGTTAATTGACTGGAAATCATTTCTAATTAATCACTTTGGAAATCGGAACTAATTGACTCACAAACTCAAAGTACTGCAACTGCAAGCAGGGCCGGCCCAACACTAAGCGGTCGAGACGGTGATTTTAGGCCCAACGGTGCCCTGAGAGCTAAAAAAAAATTATGTGCAGATCCAATCCAACCTAATATAATGTGTTAAATGTTTTTTTATTTGAATTGATAAAGACCCAATTTTTTTTACTCGAACCGATAATGGCCCAATTTTTTTGTACCTTGCCTAATTCGAATCGATAAATAGGAAATTTTGAACTAAACAGACTAATCGACGACTTGGCCTTAGGCCCAAAAATTCCAGGGCCGGCCCTGACTGCAAGCCCCACAATATGCGTGCTATTATTCCACCTCTTCCTCTACCTTTGAAATTAGGTGGATAGCCACATTTCCTATAACATGGTAAACTAGAATAAGGGTGCCTTTAAAGGCACCATAGTTATTCTACTTTGGACACCACTACACTCTAAAAAATAGATGGTTACCTGATACACCACACATCAAGTTTTTAAATGACAATTCTACCAATAACACCACACCCGTTAAAATTTAATTCGACTATATACAGATTCTTTTTACTATTTCCAACATTTTTTTAATATCACAAAACATCCTTTAACTTATAATAATTTCAATTTTCTCATCATCTTCCCAACTTATTTCTACGCCGCCACCGCCGCCTCCTCCTCCTCCTCTTGCAATCATTTCTGCAATAATAAACCTCCACAAATAGCATGTCAAAATGTTGTAATATTGGAGTTCATTTCATCATCCAAGAATATTGAAAATGCCTCATATTTTCCCATCTCAATATTCTTCTTCTTTTTGTGTGTGTGTGTGTGTGCGGGTTCTTAAAGGTTGCAACCATTTTTTCTTATTCGATCGATCATCTAATGTTGATATTTTCATTCAGCGTTTCGGTTATGTTGTTTCTTGCTGTCATTTGGATATTACTTTTTCCATATAATTTAGTCATGTGAAGAAGATCAAGGATCTTGAAAAAAAAAAAAAAAGAAACACAAACAAACAAACTTCAAGCAGGAACATTTGATATATATATATATATATATATATATATATATATATATATATATATATATATATATATATATATATATATAGACGGTGTTGGAAAAACAAGTAGATACGGTGTGGAAGGGAGAGCGACAATCGAGGGGCAGTGGATGGGGACACCGGGAGAGGGAAGCAGGCAAAAGGGGTGGCGATGAGGTGGGGGAGGTGTCGGCTTTGAAGGCTTAGGGTTTTTTCTAGCAGAAAGAGAAATAAAAAAAGGTGTGGTGTCATGAGTAGGGTTAATTTGTAAGATTTTTGACATTTTACGGACCGTATTGTAGTTTTTTATTTTTAATTTGTTTGGAGTGGAAGAATTTGATAGACGTGGTGCTTCAGGTATAAATGACAATTAAGTAATTTCACTGTGGTGTATTAAGTATATATAAAAATCAGTGTGGTGTTTTAGGTAAATTCACATATGGAGGTGTGGTGCCCTTTAATTTGGGTGCCCAAGTAGAAATACTGTGGTGCATTTAAAGACACCCTAGAATAATTCACCTCACTTTCATGTTGCAAAGTCATGGAAAACATTGTTCTGATATCAGGTACTACCTCCGTTTCAAAATATAAGTCCGTTTAGCTTTTTGGTTTTGTCACATAATATAAGTCAATTTAAATAACTAATAAAGCCTTTATTACTTTTTTCTCATTTTATCCCTCATTTATTATTTACCTGCTAACATTTCACTACTAAGCATAATAACCTTCAAAGGTCATTTTAGACATTTTCATCAAAATTAATGACACATAACCAATTTAACAAACTTTCTAAATCTGTGTGAAAAAACCTAAACGGACTTACATTTTGGGACGGAGGTAGTATATGATTAGACATAAGGACTTGAGACTTCATGTTACCAAAACTGTCATTCAAACCTTTCAGAAAACTAATCACAACATCAGTCTCATTATACTCTCTATATATGCCCCAAGCATCACAAGTACAAGGAGGAACTACCTCAAGATGGTATACTGATCCCAGAAACCTTTCAGTTTTGTGAAGGGAACCTTGTTTAGTGGTGAAAATTCCTTCAATCAGATTGGATAAACGATATGCATTTCCAGTATTTGTAACCGCCTACTCTTAATCCCTATAAATAGCGGCATTCACCTCCGTTTTTGAGGATCGGCAATTTGAATAAACGCAGACAACCTCCACCAATTTGTCGACACCTTGTGTGTAATGGAAGTAGTGTCCGAAAAACAATTTATGTAATTGTTTTTATAATTAATAAAAGACAGATTTATTCTCATCTTATTATGTGCTTCGTGTTCATAAGTAATACACTACTGAAAACCCCAAGTTGTATCATATGTAGCCATATAACTTAGTGTGTGACACACATGAGGATTATGTTTATGGTGATACACTTGAACTGTTAGTCCGTGGTGAACTTAATCAAAGTATGAGGTTTATTGATTAAACCACCATTAATGCGCCCAGAACACTTTATAGTGTGACCGTCTTATCCGGACCGTCGATATTGGTTATCTAAGTAGGGCATTTATATATGATGTAGTCATATAGGACTGAACCGATTTAATATGCATTTCTCATATAATTCCGTGATTGAGAAATCTTATTCAATCACAAGATGATCATTTATGGATTAACCTTAATCCTGAAGTGATTGCAGACTCCTGCTTGTTTCATGATAGGGTTTGATGTGTTCGTTAAGGATTGCTAAGAGGCGCGGTCCGAATCACTTTCACGTTGACACTATCGGGAATGAGTAGCCGGGAATGTGTCTCACAGACACGGAATCCATTCCTTCCCGCGGGAAGTAGAAAGACAATCCCCTTATTTGTTAATACTGGAAACTAATCGATCCGCGGAGTTCATATTGGTTATGAACTAATTGATCACGAGTGGGTTAATGGTAAATAAGGATAAGATGTAATGAAGAAGGTTTACAGAAACATTCCCGCTTCATTACGGATAGTCTGTGGAAGGTTATTCTATATGTAATGATTATATTAAAGGACACTTATTGACTCGACATTTTGAGAATAAGTTATATCTATAATCGATAGAGTTCATTTTCGGATTTATGGCGGCGTAATTCTGGAATTAATAAGTTGAGTAGAAATATTATGTTCGATGAATATTTTATTCAGTTTATTGTAGCTACTGGTTATAGGTCCATGGTCCCCGGGTTGGCTCTTAACACGCGAGTGACTTCTCGTATTATGGAACCTCGGGAATAAATTAAATAGGTTGTTTATTTAATGAATATGCAAATATTATTTATTCGGTAAATAATATGAAATTAGGAAAAGATATTTTCTATTATTCCATGGCATTATTTACGCCACATGTGTAGAAAATTGGGAGAAGAAATTTTCCTGAATTATATCAGATGTGTATTAATTAAGAGATTGATTTTCTAATGATTATCTCATTTATGTTGATTATCTTTTATTTATGAAAAATATCTTTTTCTTTGGCAAAAAGATAATTTGTTTTGTGAAAAGGACAACTCTTAGTTGCTCGGTTATTTTCCTATATAAAGAGAGTTTCTCCCAACACAATTGACACACTAATATCTACGCCATATTGAAGAGGAAAATGGAGAAAAATTGGTTTCTTGCCTTAGCCATTGGAAGAAGAAAAACTGGAGTTTTTCTTGAAGCATATTCTAGGAGGTTCGAATGCGGGATCGACATCCACCAGTCGTCGCTTGGAGATACAACTCGGAAGATCACGGCTTCTCTTCAGTTGGGTAAATCTACAAACTTTCTTGTAGTTTATATTAATTAAATATGCGAATCTTATCGTGGTAAAATCGTAAATGAATTTAATTCGTAGCTTCCGCTGTGCATGATCGAGCGTCTCGATCGGTGCTGTAGATCAGATCTGACGATCCGAAAAAAGGGGAAAAACTGCCTCGGTTTCCCGGGACCTCCTCCCGGGTAACCGAGAGCCGGAATTTTTCCAGATTCGGGTTCCTGTATATCCAGCATGTGGTATCAGAGCGAAGTTAAAACGATTTTGGGATTTGATTTCATAATTAATTAATAAGGAGTGGAATTGAATAAAAATTACATATATTATATGTTTATTATATATATGCCTGGTTGAATGTTCTTGGTTGACGAGATGGATTAGGGCTGGTATTGTTCACCCATTAGATCTGTGATAAACCTAATTTTTCGGGTATAGAAAATTATGTAAATTGTTATAATTTTAATTTCCTAGTAAAATTATGTCTTTTTTCAGCTCTGTTGGTGTTTAATTAAGGGGGAATGGGGGAGAAGGACATAAATATTTCATCAATTGAGTAGAATGACAGTCTTTTGAAACTTTTGCATAAAGGACAAAACTATTTATTCACTGTCGAAATTTACTATTTAAATTCACTGCCGAAATTCACTGTCGAAATTCACTAATTTTCAAAATTCACTGTCGAAATTCACTGATTTCGGAATTCACTGTGGAGATTCACTGTATTTCGGGATTCACTGTTTGTCCTTCTCGCTATAAAAATTATACAGTTGTCTTTCTTCCTATAAAAATATGTAGCTGTTCTGTTACTTAAAAATATTTTAGATTGTGTCATTATTCCTAATTTTCTATTTAATTAAAGACGAAGCTTTTACAAACAATTATATGGCGGTGCAATGGTTGAGACATTGGCTTCTTTAGACCAGGACAACAAGTGTTCAAATCCCATTGGATGCAATTTTATTGAATTTTTTTCGAAGAAAAAAAATTTGGAGGAGCAAGGATTCGAACCCGCGTCCTGCGTGTGCAAGAAGGACGCAATGACCAACTGAACTGTGATGAAGATTGAAGAAAGTTGGATCGGCTTATCTTTATAGACGCAGCTTCTGTTTTCTTTTAATTAGAAATTAGTAAATCAATTAGATTGGGTTTAGGTTTTTTTTTTTCTATTTAATAGATTAGACACGGGGTTACCAATATTCCATATCAGTGGTTTATTTTTCCGTATTTATTTTCTTTGGAGATTATTTATGTGATATAATCATGTCATACCATGCATCATATTCATTAATTCCACTCCTAGCATATGCATACATGTAGATAATTAATTTTGGCATTAATTAGGAATGTACGAAGGTAATTAATTAAATGAATTTAGCAAACGGAATTTTATTTGTATATAAAATTCACATGATAAAAATAAAATGTACTCGATGAATTTGTTTTTGGGATCTAAAATCCTTCGGGGATTTAATTATGTAGTGGCTACATAAATGAATTTTAATAATTGAAAAATTGGAAAATCGTGAAAAGTTGGACACCGATAAATTGGTGATTACTTTTCGTGATTTATTGTTTTCGGATTATTGGAAAAATTCTAAAATCCCAATTTTTTATCATGACAAGATTAGGACTTTAAAATTATTTGGTGAATTTTAGTTGTGCAGTGTCTACACAAGAAATTTCTAAATATTCAAAAAATTGGAAAATCATGAATATAGTGTCACTAGTTAGACGGTATTTAGAACCGATAAACTAGTGGGAGTTTTAAATTTTGTGATTTATAGTTTTTCAATTTTGTGGAAAATTCATAAGTCCAAATATATTAGGATTATAAATTTCTTGGTGAATTTTAAATGTGTAGTGTCTACACAAGGAATTTTTGTAAATCCATAAAATTGGAAAATCATGAATATAGTGACAATAGTTAGACGGTATTTGGAACCGATGAACTAGTGGGAGGATTAATTTAAATATTCATGATTTATTGTTTTCGGATTATGAAGAAATTCTAAAAATCCTAATGAAACTACATAATTTTCAAAATAACGAGTGGGAGCGGGGAGACAACTGACCCCACGGCCTCTACTCTTGACACAAACACCGTGAGAGAATGGTGACGCCTCGTGCCGCTTTGATTTAGGCCCCCTTCGGATGGCCTTCACCACTATCAAAATTCAAGGCTTGGTCTCTGAATGGATTGGATTTTGAGTACTCGTCGGGTCACTGACCTACCCTTCGGCGGCATACTCGGGGTCTACTTAAAAATCTGAAACGGTAGGTCACACTCACAAGGATACTTTTGGAAATATCTTGGCTGAAAAATGAAGGTAATCAACAATTAAATGGAGATGTCTGATTCTCAATGGTTTAATTGTTGAGAGAGATTGTCTCAATTTAATCATCACCTCTTTGACCTACCCGTCGGCGGCACTAAGGTGTGAGATTAAATCCTTGGAATGGTAGGATAAACTGCATGTATGACATCACGTTTATAATTCCTAAAATTTCTTATTTATTGTGGTGTACGATTTCATTTATAATTTTGTCATAATTTATTTTACAACTGCATACCATCTGAAGTTGACTAGACTGCTTAAATGATTAAAATTGACTAATGATGACTTCGTGTAAGTGGAAAGTAACGAGAACGGTGAACTCATTAACCGAATGCAATTAATTTTCGGTAGAGGATTCTCTTCTTGAGCCTTCAAACTTAAGTGACATTGATGAGTATGTCACTGCTGTCACTCGTATTGAATGAGAGACAACCGAAATTAGTTCACTGATGACAAGAATGATTTGGTATCTCACTAGACATCCCACAGTTCACGAGTAGTGTCTACTCAAATGAACTGCTAGTTCACGGCCATTTCCTTTAAAGAAAGCCGAGAATGGGAAGGTAAATGTCTACAAGTGTAAGTCATCTAACTAAATAAGTTAAAGGCTAAACCGAAATATTAATAAATGAAAGTATAGGATAAGGAAAGTGAATTCGGATCACTGACCTGTGAATCCTTAGAGACTTTCTTAACCGGGAAATTTGACCCGGAAGCTAAGTTCTTTTAAGAAGAACAAGGTAGCTAGGCATTCATGATTTAAGAGTAGACAACGGACAGTTATTTCAGCTGAGATAGTGGGAGTGATATAAGGAAAGAAATTTCGGATTTTAATCCTTGAATATCGTAGAACTTTAATTTCTGTTTTTAGATTCGTTGAAACAAATTGATTCACTTTCACATCGATAATATAGTTGCCTTAAAGAAAGTGAATATGACATTTGTATACGATTCTGAGACTCAGAATTTTGTCTGATAAAGTCAGAACCACTAAGTAATGCTGAAAGATATGTGTAACACATCATAAGCTATTAAGACAAATGGTTTCCATATTAAGATAAATGATTCTTTGGCATCTATTAGTTAGTGCATATATCCTAAAAGATAAGATCTAAAGACTGGATAAGGGTATCTCCCAGTCTAAGAACACTATCTCAAAGGAAAAATGACTAAGTAACCTTTCAATTGGGAAAGGATAATAGAGCTGAAGAAGTATGACAGCTTGTTTATATTGACCTTCGGGGTCTTATGAAGGATACAAGCTAGTGGGAGGTTCTGAGTGGTCGACAATTTTTCTAATGACTACTCAAAACGCCGATTAGTTTATCTAAATATTTGGAGGAATCTCTGATATTACTAGTAAATAGAGTATTCCATGCTCAGATATAGGCTATAACACAGTTTTGGCACTGATGCTCGGCCTACCTCCGAGTGAAACGATTTCACTGAAAAGATGAACCATGGATTGCCCTATATAGTTATTGATATACTACGATACACTGCTTAGCTCAACTAAGATATTGATTTCAAAATAACGGCTTACATTATTGTGTAACACTGAGAAGTCCACCTAGAAGAAGCCTATGAATTTGTGGATAAGGAGTGAATTACATTTACCCACTTCCGCAAGTAGAGGCATTTAGCACTTATGCTTGAAGGTAGGACTGGAGATTTTGCATACATGTTCAGATGGTGTCTGTTCATGAAATATCTTAATGGAATGAGTAAAGGTTGGTTATAAGATTCTTAAGATCGGATAGTGACAGTTGTACTGTCACATCATTTCTAATATAATGTTTGAATAACAACCTTGGACCTTGAAGTAAAATTACCCAAGGAGTTACTATCTGATTCATTCACACCACATCCAACATTGGTTGTTGGGGAAAACATTGATAAATACTACTATACCAGATCAGAATATCAATCCACCCAACTATAGTGGGAGTGTGGTTTAACCATTGACCCGTTGTGATTATGCAGAATTTACAGTTTGTTGGGGGTGACTGATAACCTATTGTCTTCTTTGGAGGGCTGTATAGGATTCTGAAAAACAAGAGGTTAGGATAAAGCCATAAAACTATAGATGGAGTTTTGGTACTCCAGTTCTGTTCACACTCTTGTAGAACCACCTGAGTGTCTCAGGCCCAGTGGGATCAATTGGATCTGCATGAAAAGGAGTCGAATGAATGAGAAAGTTTAACTTTCAAGGCAAAGCCAAGTGGTCTAAGGGTAATTCCTTGAGAAGTAGAGAGTTAACCAAGGGTGATGCCCTGAAACTCTCTCATCATTCAGCCTTGCTTGACTCCCTGGAAAGCAGAAATATTTGCAGGGGTGATGCCCTGAAACTTTCTTGCCATACAACAGAGCTTGAATTCATTCATAACGGAAGGTTTTTAGCTTAAAACCAATGGCATATTGACTGTCTATGCTTATATCCATTGGTGGATTAAAGCAAACCTCTAGGTCATTAAAAGTCACATGTTTGAAATGTGTGGGCTTGACCAGAATATTGATGAGTCTTTTGTAGACTAGAGAATCAATATTGGTAAGGCAGTAAACGTTAGTGTTAATGCAAGGGATACTGCAACTGTTGAGAACAACATGGGTGTGTTATCTGAAGTCAGGAACTGACGTGCCAAAGCTTCTCCGAGTTAGAGAAGTGGATTGTATTCTTAGAAATCGATTCGGTCGAATTCATGAGAACAAGTTGTTGGCAATATTTCATCCATCTTATTGTTTAAGATGATAATGCATTTCCGTATGCAACATTCAACGAGAGGTTTCCTACCAACCCTCTCACAGAATAATTCTCTCAATCATCGGATGTAGAGAAAATAGGATAAATTCTCTGGTTGATAGAGAATGTCAGATCATTAAAAGTCAATTGAAGTCGAATATTGGATTTGAGAATTGGTTAGAAGTATAGTGCATCCTCAAGTACCTTCAGAGAATGAGGAGTAATATGAGTCTATATTCAGGTGCAAACTTGAGTATTGTTGACAATGCTGATTCTGACTTACAGTCAGATTAAGGAGATCGAAAGTCGATCTCGAGCTTAGTGTTTACTCATTGTGATGGAGCTATAATATAGAGAAATCCAGCACTGCCGATTTGACTTTGTAGGTCGAATACATAGCAGCTTTTGGAGCAGCTAGAGAGGCAGTTTGGCTTAAAAAGGTCCTTGCTGTTGTGGAAGTGATTGCAGGTCTCGATGAGCCGATACCAATTTACTGTGAAAATAGTTTAAAGGCAGCTCAAGCAAAGGATCTTCGAAGTCACAAGAGATCAAAAGCATATTGAGAGAGAGTACCACCTGGTCAGACAGATCGTGTAGAGAGGCGACGTTTCGGTCCTAAAGATCGCCTCGAGCCGATAACCTAGCTGATCAGTTTACCAAGTCGCGTGGCATCTAATGTCACTGATAAGCGCATGGCAGGTATGAAATTGAGAGATATGTCTCATCTGCTTTGGAGCAAGTGGGAGAATGTTGTGAATAGAATAAGGGTGTGGTGTGCTCTAAAAAATTGTTTCTTGTCTTTACGGGCAAATGGGAGATTGTTGGACTGTACGTGGACGTATATTAGAGAATGCGTACGTTAGACTGACCCACTTACACTGTTAAGTGTCACACTATGTGACGGTTGTGTAATTATCCTTAGGACCGGAGTCTACATGGCATCACGGTGTGGATTGTCATGCTTTGACACTATTGAGGTTTCTCTTAGCCATGGGGCGATCAGTAGTGATCGGGTATGATACTGAAGCATGCAGAGTATACATGTTTGGTCGTCCGGAAATCGCGTACTCTAATAGTAGGGGTGAATATCCGAAAAGGCATTCTTATGAAGAATGTCTTACTCCCGTGAATCTTTGCAAAGTGAAAGTAAATGAGGTACTTCGAGAGAGCATGATATCCAGATTGTAAGATACGGTCGTTAATGTTTTACACTTGACGTACGATCGTACGGATATTATTACAGCGATAGGATTCTATTTACACGCTAACCGAGTACATGAACGGTGGTAGTCATTACGTATTGACTCTTCCGATGATTGGGGGTCATGGACGTCTTTCTAGAAGCCATCCGTGATCGTTAGATGTGAAGGGCATTTTCGTAATTGCGCCTTATGTCTACGGCCAACATATTCGAAAGCCTATCGGTCACACACATATGAACATCAAGTCGGATTAAAATGTGGTTATAGTTGATAACCAAATAATGAAAGAATTTATCTCATACTATAAAGGTTATAGTGGTATTTATTTATTATGAATAAATATAATACAAGATATTAATTATGTTGATTAATTAAAGGGGGAATGAGGGAGAATGATAGAAATATTTCATCAATTGAGTAGAATGACAGTCTTTTGAAACTTTTACATAAAGGACAAAACTATATATTCTCTGTCGAAATTCACTGTCGAAATTTACTGTCGAAATTCACTAATTTTCACAATTCATTGTCGAAATTCACTGATTTTCGGGATTCACTGTCAAAATTCACTGTTGAAATTCACTGATTTCGGGATTCAATGGGGAGATTAACTGATTTTCGGGATTTACCGTTTGTCTTTCTCGCTATAAACATTATGCAGTTGTCCTTCTCCCTATAATAAATATGTAGCTGTCCTGTTACTTAAAAATATTCCAGATTGTGTCCTTAACCCTAATTTCCCATTAATTGAATATGTATATACAGTAAACTCTCGATAAATGCATACCTTTGGACCGACCAAAATTATTACTTTAACGAGCTTATTTGTTTATCGATAATGAATAATTTATTCATTTATCGACAAATTAATATTTATTACTTTACAAAGAAATAATTAATATTATACATTTCTCGTTTAGGCTATAGAAATGTTATGGAGGTAGAACATCTTTTGAACTATCCTAGTGAGAATGATGCTGTGATGGAATCACCTGACGATGAAATTATTCAAGCTGTGATGAATACTCTAATGATGATGAGAATGATCCTGAACCGGACGATAGTTCGGCTTTACCCAAAGTTTCATCGAAATAAGCCTTTCAAGCAACTATCACCTTACAGAACTACTTGCTACAACATGAACAAAATATTCCTGAAGTTGTGTATGCTCAACAAAAAGTTAAAGATGTGATCGAATTTGGTTTAGCCACCAAGAAGAAACAAGTTACTCTAGATGCATATTTTCAGAAAATATGAAGTAAAATGTGAAATTTCGAAAATATGTAAGTTTAATATATAAATTTCTAACTGGAATGATGCATTTATTATTTTATATTTTTATTAGGCTTTACTGTATTCAATTTCTTTTTATTACTTAATGCATTTAGCGAAATTATTACTTTAGTACACATGCCCAAGTCGGGACCGGAAGAAATTATTATCTTAGTGAGGATATTACTTTATCGGATATTCATTTATCGAGAGTTTACTGTAGATACATATATTTTGAAATATATATGTATATATGATATACATGTATTTTGTGAATTAATTAATCATAGTATTATATTAATTATCAAAAATCTCAATTCCCAAATTAGTCGGGGAGGGGGCGCCATATTCAAAGTGTATTGGATACATTTGGATTGTGCAATTTAATTAATGATATTACCATATATTAATGTTCATTATTAATTGATTTTTGAAAAAATAGAATTATGGTAATAAGATAAAGATATTCAATATAAGATATTTGCAATATCATATATTTATTTAATATAAGATATTAAATAAAAGAGATAAATCAATCAAATGGATTTTCCTTATTTTATTAGGAAAATGTTTTCTTTCTAATCAATCTACTAGAAGTTTCTCCCAATCAGATTGGGATCATCTTGGGTGCCATATATGCCTATATAAATGGAGGCATGGCTAGCTCTTTTGTACATTATAATTTCAAGAGCTAATTGTTCTTGTGAAAAATAAAAGAGCTTCTTACAAAGAGAATATAGAGAGAGAAAAGATCGACATAGCAGTTGAGTTTTTTTCTAGTAGCAATCCTTGACGGGATTCCGACGAGGTGCTCGTGTGGATTACTGGTAGAGAGGACGGACACGTGGATGACTCGCACACATCTACTCCTACCGGATGGTCAAAGCGTCGATCTTTTAGATCAACCAAGGTATTATTACCGTCCCCTCTCTTATATGTTTATAGTTTAAACGAAGTCGATCCTGGATTGGGGAATCAAATTTTGAAATTCTACTGCGTTACTTGATTGATTTCCTAACAAGTGCGCCCAGAACACTTGATGGCGTGACCGTCTTATCCGGACCGTCGATATTGGTTATCTAAGTGATGCATTTATATATGATGTAGTCATATAGGACTGGACCGATTTAATATGCATTTCTCATATAATTTCGTGATTGAGAAATCTTATTAAATCACAAGATGATCATATATGGATTAACCTTAATCCTGAAGTGATTGAAGACTCCTGCTTGTTTCAAGATAGGGTTTGATGTGTTCGTTAAGGATTGCTAGGAGGCGCGGTCCGAATCACTTTTGACGTTGGCACTATCGGGAATGAGTAGCTGGGAATGTGTCTCACAGATACGAAATCCATTCCTTTTTGCGGGAAGTAGAAAGACAATCCCCTTATTTGTTAATCCTAGAAACAGATCGATCCGCGGAGTTCATATTGGTTATGAACTAATTGATCACTAGCGGGTTAATGGTAAATAAAGATAATATGTAATGAAGAAGGTTTACAGAAACATTCCCGCTTCATTACGGATAGTCTGTGGAGGGTTATTCTATATGTAATGATTATATCAATGGACTTATTGACTCGACATTTTGAGAATAAGTTATATCTATAATCGATAGAGTTCAGTTTTGGATTTATGGTGGCGTAGTTCCGGAATTAATAGGTTGAGTAGAAATATTATGTTCGATGAATATTTTATTCATTTTATTATAGCTACTAGTTATAGGTCCATGGTCCCCGGGTTGGCTCCTAACACGCGAGTGAATTCTCGTATTATGGAACCTCGAGAATAAATAAAATAGTTGGTCTATTTAATGAATATGTGAATATTATTTATTCGGTAAATAATATAAAAATAGAAAATACATTTTCTATTATTCCATAGCATTATTCGCGCCACATGTGTAGAAAATTATGAGAAGAAATTTTCCTGAATTATATCACATTTGTAATTAATTAATTATTTATTAAATAATTAATGGATAAATTAAGAGATTGAATTTCAAACGATTATCTCATTTATGGTGATTATCTCTTATTTATGGAAAATATCTTTTTATTTGGGAAAAAGATAATTGTTTTGTGAAAAGAATAACTCTTAGTTGCTCGGATATTTTTCTATATAAAGAGAGTTCCTCCCAACACAATTGACACACTAATATCCACGCCATATTGAAGAGGAAAATGGAGAAAAATTGGTTTTTGCCTTAACCATTGGAAGAAGAAAAACTGCAGTTCTTCTTGGAGCATATTCGAGGAGGTTCGAATGCGGGATCGACGTCCACCAGTCGTCGCTTGGAGATACAATTCGGAAGATCACGACTTCTCTTATGTTGGGTAAATCTACAAAATTTCTTGTAGTTTCTATTAATTAAATATGCGAATGTTATCATTGTAAAATCGTAAATGAATTTAATTTGTAGCTTCCGCTGTGTATGATCGAGCGTCTCGATCGGTGCTGTGAATCAGATCTGACAATCCGAAAAAGGGGGAAAACTGCCTCGGTTTACCGGGACCACTCCCGGGTTACCGAGAGCCGGAATTTTTCCAGATCCGGTTTTTCCTGCGTTTCGGATCCTAATTCGGGTTCCTGTATATCCAGTAGTGTGTTATTTACTTCAACATATTTTCTTCATATTGTTCTTTCAAAAATATCACACACTTTAATCCCAATATCCTCCGCTAAAAGTAATCAAACGTGTTTGTGATAACCCGGCGTTATCATATATATATAGACACACAGATGATTTTAGCACAATTGATTCTAGCTATAGATTTTGTGGAGGATTAGGGATAATGACAGCTTTTGGAATATTTTTGAGTTACAGGACAACCACACATTTTTTATAAGGAGAAAGACAACTTTTATATTTTCTATAGCCTGAAAGACAAAACCCAAAAAAAAAAAAATTAAAAAAAAATCCGACGCGTCTACCTGCTCTAGTTTTTTTCTCTCTCTCCTCCTCCATTTTCAAACGCTCATATCTTTTGATCTAGAGATCCAAAAGCAATAATAATTTCACTGAATTTTTATTTTTTGATGCTCTTCGTTTTGAGACTTGGTTCGATATGATTACATCGTTTTTCGCGAGATTCACTTTTGAAATTCAATCAGTGAATCTCCCCACTGAATCCTGAAAATCAGTGAATATCGACAGTGAATTTCGAACAATAGTAAATTTCGACAACGGATTTTCTGAAACCACATCAGAATATATATGTTGAATGTGGTCTCAAAATAAAGAGCATGAAAAAATAAAAATTTGGTGAAAGTTTCAAATTTGGAGTTGTAGATTGAAAGATATGAGTGTTTAAAAAAAGATGGATAAGAGATAAAGTGTGTTGGTTTTTTTTTTTTGGGGGAGGGAAAATGGCACCAGAAAAATAATAAAATAAAAGAAAAATAGTTTTGTCGTTTATGCAAAATTTTCTAAAACCTGTCATTCTCCTTAATTGATGAAATATTGGTGTGCTTATCTCTCATTACCCCTAAATTTTATAATATAATGAGAAAAATGATGTTGAAGTTTATAAAATAGAGTTTCAACAAATGCCAAATAAAATTTTTTTTTTGTCTATAGTACCACGTGTCGGTCTAGCATTTTAGGGTTTTCGAAAATTTCCATTTTTTTTGAACAACAAAATAGTATTTATTAAGAATATCTAGCAAGGTGCCATTGAATTTGAGACAAATTGATTGATTATAAATAACAATGTGCCATTGAATAATTAGAGCATACGCATAGAAAATAACATCTACAAGGTTTTTTCTACCTTTTTTCTACTAATCATCAATATATTTTGATTGAAATTTCAAGTTTTGAGTTTGAAATATATTCATGGCAGTTGTCAAGGTGGTACTTTGTTTTCTGTTGGTTTGTGCTGGGATTTCAATGATTTGTCCTTAGGCTGTTGACCAAGATGGTAAAGTCTTTCGTTTTCTGAAAATTTATGCTGCAATCATTATAATAAGATTATACTAAAAAAAGAACCGTGTGTTTATATTTTTACTCATTTTCACGTAAAATGTATGCATAAAAGAGAACATAATAAAAAAGAGTGAGTAAAGAAAATAACGAGCATAATACATCCACTTTGTGAAGTATTTCTGGAAAATTTTCATTTCGTGAGAAATTTAATTTAAATTATCAAATTCATTTTATTTTTCTCAACCTTGTATACGCAAATGTTTCTTCAAAACCTTATACTATTACATTTTGCCCCTTTCATGGGAAGGATGTCTCTCCAGGACTCTACTTGAGGGTTTTAGAAGTGCTCTCAACCCTCTCTCATGACAGGAGACTTCGTTTAGTCTGGTAGTCGACTCTGAAGTCACTTGTAACATCTCGTAAATTGGATCGGGTTTCTTTTAAGGAAATGATGCCTTCGTCAGGACCTTACCAGAGGATTATAGTGGTGCCTTCACTGTCTTTCACGATGTGAGGCTTCATTCCGTCAAATAGTTGGCTCCGATCCTGTGTCACATGTAATGCCCCAGATCTTGTGTCTCTTTCAAGGAAAGGGCTAGAGCCCATATGTGACCCTCACCATCTCTTACGACATGAGGCCTAGCTCGATCTGTCTGGTAGTACGTCTGCTCAATATTGTGGTAGTACGTCTGCTCAATATTGTTTCCACCTGTAACACCTCAAAACTTGAATCTAGCTAGCGGTGGTCCCTATATGAACCATAGTAGATTCAACAACTACTTAAACATATCGTTCTCACTTAATTGGCTTAAAATGATTGAATAATCAAAATTATAATTTCCATTATGTCTCAACCTTGTTAATTTTTCGCCTACTTTTCCAATTTCTTTGCTTATGGGCTCTTCTCTTTTCCTTTAGTTGAAGATGCCAACAAAGTTTCAAAGTTAAATATGAAGATCCTGAGGAAATTATTGCTAGGAGGCCCCCATATTTCTTCAAAAAATACACTCAAACACCTTAATTCTGATTACGATATGACGACTACGAAGACAACGAGGATGAATTTTTTTTTTAATAACCATCCTTGCAGTAAAAACACTTGTGCTCAAGGCTGTTCGAAGCCTTGCATTGGCATGGCCGGCCCAATAAGGAAGCAAAGAAAGCGTGGGCTTAAGGCCCAACCATCCCGGGGACCCGAAAATACGTGTTTTGCAAAAAAACGATAATTAACAATAATAAATAATATATGTTCAAATATTTATCAGTTATCTACAATAATCCAATTGGTTAAAACATTTGGCATTTCTTTGAAAAACTTGAGTTCAAGCCCCGGCAATGGCAGGCTTTTTTATTTTTATTTTTAACTCATTTAAAACGCTTTGGGTCTTTTTTTGACTCATTTAAAACGTTTTGCGCCTTTTTTTGTCAGGTTTTTTTTGACTCATTTAAAACACTTTTTTTTTACTCATTTAAAACGCTTTGGGTCTTTTTTTTCCCAGGCAACAACAGATTTTTTTTTTGACTTCTTTAAATTACTTTAGGCCTTTTTTTTGTCTCGGCAATTCCAATTAATTTACTGATTCCCTTAAACAACTTTGATCCTTTTGAACCCTGGTATATTAGCACCCTCCAATATATATATATATATATATATATATATATATATATATATATATATATATATATATCCCTTAAACAACTTTGATCCTTTTGAACCCTGATATATTAGCACCCTCCAATATATATATATATATACTTCGAACTAAAAGACTTAAAAATTCTACAAAAGAGATGATTAATTTATCTAATTTATAGGTATGTTTTGAGTCTATCAACGAATTGAATTTTGTATCTACGGATGTTAACAACGCGATATTGAAGTAATACTTTGTAATATTTAAAAAAAAAAAACCTTCGAACTAAAAGTCCTAATTCGACGATTCACAGAAGGCCAAAAAATTTCCAGGACCGGCCCTGTGCATTGGTGATAGGCTCATTACTGGTATGCGATTCATCCTTCCTTGTATGAAAGGTACTTGTTATACTGGCTGCTTTGAACCATGCGGATGCAACGACTCTACCGTTTCTTGCTTCATCCCAGATGAATATACATCCACTTAATCCCGCAATTCTGTTGACGTGGCGTGGCATCGGGGTCCAACTGACAGGCAAAATTAAAAAAATAGTCCTCTAAGTTGGCCTACTATGGATTTTAGTCCTGCTCATGCTACGGTGAGGAAAATGGTCCTCTAAGTTGTATCATTTTTAAAAAAATGGTCCTATCCGCCGGCTATTGCTGATTGGGCGCCGGAATCTTTTAAAATTGCTGACGTGGCTGCGACTAGGCTGCCACGTGGGATCCTACGTGGCTTGTGGGTCCTATTTCTCCTCCATTTACTAAAAATTAAAGTTAATTCAAGAAGGATTCGAACCGGCGATCTAGTGGTAAAATATCAAGCACTTTGCCATCCAATCTACAACTTCAATGTTCATAATATGACAAGATTTATTACTTATGCATAATCACTTTGCCATAAGTAATACAACTTCTGTTCTATGTACAATAGTCGACTATTCTATTAGGCCCAAACCATCGTATCTTTACTGTAGTTCCCTTGTCGGGCGTGGTGTGATCTTCTCAGGTTTTGGTCAAACGGTTTGCATGAAAATAAGGGCTAACCCTCAAATTTTTAGGCCCTTCGCTGACTTTGTTGAATGTGGTCTTTTAGTTCGAAGTGTATTTAATTACTTTTTGGAAAACATTCTTACAAAACATAATTTCGAAATCGCGTTTCTAACCTCTGTAGATACAAAATTCAAATTTATTGATAGCGAGAAAACATACCTCCAAAATAGTAATTCAACAAAAACATTATATGGACCTTGGATTTTATTTTATTTTTTTGGTCATTGAGCCTCTAATTAATACACATTACAGGGCCGAGATTTTATTTCATTTTTTGGTCATTCGGTATTTGTCAATTCGGTAATTTATTTTGTAAACACATTATATTGGGTTGGTTGAGATTAAACCTATACAATTTTCTTAAGCAAAATATGTAACTGGGGAATGTGGGCCTTCGACAGCCGCCTGGCCCGCCTAGTAAATTACAATTTTGGACGTCTAACTAGACACGTTTTTCGATTTTGATCATGGTTTTTCTCCGGCGACAATTTAGTCCTGTAAGTGGTCTTTTTTTTGCAAAAATAGTCCTGAACACCGGAAAGACCACTTACAGGACTAAAATTGTCGCCGGAAAAGACAAATGTTAGTCCTGTAAGTGGTCTTTCCGGCGTTCAGGACTATTTTTGCAAAAAAAAGACCACTTACAGGACTAAAATTGTCGCCGGAGAAAAACCAGGACCAAAATCGAAAAGCGTGTCTAGTTAGAGGACCAAAATTGTAATTCAGCCGATTTTCTCATCTTTTGCCATCTTCTTCTTGTTCCCTGCCATTATCTAATCACTTCTCCTGCAACTAATATTGATAAATTCAAAATGGAAAATTACAATATATTCCTATCAAGTTATTTCATTTATCTGTTTCTAATTTTAAGATGGAATTTTGTTTAGAAATACACATGGAAGATCACCTTAATTAACTTTTTCTTACCAGTAATGGAGGAAAATAAATATCACCGCCATTACTGGGGAAGTACAGATGAGAAGAATACTACAGCCTTCAGGGAATCAAATCCACTAAGTCTTTCTACACTTCACTGAGTGGCCTCAAGGTCCATGGACATGGAAATGACATCAGCCGAACGTTTCAGGCCACCGGTCACCGGAATATTCCTTGCCCAAAATCTGTTCACTTGTTTTGCCCTTGTCCCTTGACCCAGAAGACCATGGCCAATCTCAAGGCCTCAAGGCTTATATCCTCAATATCGATTTTCATGTCGATGGCTTATCATTTTTCCGTAAGAGTTCTTCCGAAAATCACCATTTTCAAAGGCTCCCTACATTCTTGTATGATGAACATTAAGAAACAAATAAATTCTAGGAAAAAAAACGTATCAAGATGGCCGCTGAATTCTAAGTGATTTTGGTCAATTTGGATTTATTTTCAATGATACAGAAGGTCATTTTGGAGAAGAAGGCTAGAAAGGTCATTTTAGTCGATTAGAATTTAGTAATGAGATCTTGCCCTGTGAATAATTTTTTGACCTTACCATACTGCTTGACTTATGAAAATGGTTGTTCTTCTAAAACAAAAGCAATTATAAATGTATATGTAACCCCGCAGACCCCGGGGCATGGTAGTGCTAAATGAGTTATAAATGGTCCGGTCAACTACTTAGACCACCGTCCTCACTTAGTCTAAAAGGGGTAACCCGAGTAGACAAGACATTTATGCCTCACACTTATCTGGGGGTGAGCATTCAGTCATTCTCCCCCCTTATAAGGAACTGACGTTCTCTCCAGGACGGCCAAGACTGTTCCCGGATCGTCCCTACCAGAGGTAACTATAGGCCATCCTTAGAACGCCAGGACGGCCAAGACTGTTCCCGGATCGTCCCAACCAGAGGTAACTAGAGGCCACCCTTTCACCGTCTTCTTGTACGGTGCAGCGCATGGTTCCGTCTAATAGTTAGTTGGCTCTGAATACCATTCTGTAACGCCCCCAGACCTCGGACCTGTTAGCGCTAAATGAGTCATAAATGGTCCGGTCAACTGCTTAGACCGCCGTCCTCACTTGGTCTAAAAGGGCTAACTCGAGTTGACAATACCTTTATTGTTGGAAGTAGCGCATGAAAGACAATTTATGTAATTGTTTTTAGAATTAATAAATGACAGATTTATTCTCATCTTATTACTTGTTTCGTGCTTGTGAGTAATACACTACTGAAAACCCTAAGTCGTATCATATGTAGCCATATAACTTAGTGTGTGTCGCACGCGAGGATTAAGTTTATGGTGATACACTTGAACTAATAGTCCGTGGTGAAATTAATCAAAGTATGGGGTCTATTGATTAAACCACCATTAATGCGCCCAGAACACTTTATGGTGTGACCGTCTTATCCGGACCGTCGATATTGGTTGTCTAAGTGGGGCATTTATATATGATGAGAGTCATATAGGACTGAACCGATTTAATCTGCGTTTCTCATATAATTCCGTGATTGAGAAATCTCATTAAATCACAAGATGATCATATATGGATTAACCTTAATCCTGAAGTGATTGCGCACTCCTACTGGTTTCAGGATAGGGTTTGATGTGTTCGTTAAGGATCGCTAAGAGGCGCGGTCCGAATAACTTTCACGTTGACACTATTCTGGAATGAGTGAGAAGTGTGTGTCTCACAAATATGGAATTCATTCCTTCCTGCGGGAAATAGAAAGACAATCCCCTTATTTGTTAATCCTAGAAACTGATCGATCCACGGAGTTCGTATTGGTTATGAACTAATTGATCACTAGTGGGTTAATGGTAAATAAGGATAAGAGGTATTGAAGAAGGTTTACGGAAATAATCCTGCTTCATTATGGATAGTCTATGGAGGGTTAGTTTATATGTAATGATTATATCAATGGATACTTATCGACTCGACTCGACGTTTTGAGAATAAGTTATATCTATAATCGATAGAGTTCAGTTTCGGATTTATGGTGGCGTAATTATGGAATTAAAGATTTAGTTGAAATATTCAGTTCGATGAATATTTTATTCACTTTATTGTAGCTACTGGTTATAGATCCATGGTCCCCGGGTTGGCTCCTAACACGCGAGTGTTTTCTTGTTTTATGGAACCTCGAAAATAAATTAAATAGTTGGTGTATTTAATGAATATGCCATTATTATTTATTTGGTAAATAATATGTAAAATAGAAAAGTCATTTTCTATTTTTTTAATGGCATAATTGGCGCCACATGTTGAGGAAATTAGGAGAAGTAATTTTCCTAGATTATGTCACATGTTTAATTAATTATTTAGTTGTTAAATAATTAATGGATAAATTAAGAGATTGATTTTATAATCATTTTCTCATTTATGGAGATTATCTATTATTTTATGGCAAATATCTTTTCCTTATGGAAATAGGTAATTGTATTGTGAAAATGATAACTCTCTCTTTACTAGTTATTTTTCTATATAAAGAGAGTTCCTCCCAACACAAAGATACAACACAATTTGCGCCACACTTGATAAAAATGAGAGAAAAATTAGTTTCTTGTTCGTTATTAAGAGAAGAAAAACCTAGGGTTTTTCATGTGTATATTCGAGGAGGTTCTACGGCGAGGATCGACGTCCACCAGTCGTCGCTAGGAGATACAATCCGGAAGACTGCGGCTTCTCCCTCTTCGTCGATTTCTGATCTCTCCCTGGTTTGGGTAAATCTACTAACCTTTTTGTAGTTATTAATTAATCATGTGAATCGAATAATGGTAAAATTCGCACGTGAATTTATTCGTAGCTTCCGCTGTGCATGATCGAGTGTCTCGATCGGTGCTGTGAATCAGATTTGACGATCCAATTAGGGATCGGATCCAGATTCGGGTTTCTGTATATACAACATGTGGTATCGGAGCAAGGTTAAAGCGATTTTGCGATCTTCGTTGCATAATTAATTAATAAGGATTGGAATAGAATAAAATTGCATCTTTTAATTTTTTTTATGCGATTGAATGTTTTGGTTGACGACATGGATTGGGGTTGGTACTTGTTTCCGTGAACCTTCTTCAATACATCTTATCCTTATTTACCAATAACCCACTAGTATCACTTTCACGTTGGCACTATTCTGGAATGAGTGAGGAGTGTGTGTCTCACAGATATGGAATCCATTCCTTCTTGCATGAAGTAGAAAGACAATCCCCTTATTTGTTAATCCTAGAAACTGAACGATCCCGGGAGTTCGTAGTGGTTATGAACTAATTGATCACTAGTGGGTTGATGGTAAATAAGGATAAGATGTATTGAAGAAGGTTTACGGAAATATTCCTGCTTCGTTACGGATAGTCTATGGAGGGTTAGTCTGTATGTAATGATTATATCAATGGGCACTTATCGACTCGACATTTTGAGAATAAGTTATATCTATAATCGATAGAGAAAAATAAAGGAGAGAAAAATTAGTTTCTTGTTCTAGTCATTAAGAGAAGAAAAACCTAGGGTTTTTCTTGTGCATATTCGAGGAGGTTCTACGGCGAGGTTCGACGTCCACCAGTCGTCGCTAGGAGATACAATCCGGAAGACTGCGGCTTCTCCCTTTTTTTTTTTTTCGTAGTGTTCCTCCTAACACAATACACACTCATTAATGGCGCCAACATCAAATTAAAAAGGAAGAGAAATTAGTTTCTTGCCTAAGTCATTTAGAGAAGAAAAACCTATGGTTTTTCTTGGGCATATTCGAGGAGGTTCTACGGCGAGGATCGACATCCACCAGTCGTCGCAAGGAGATACAATCCGGAAGACTACGGCTTCTCCCTTTTGTCGATTTATCGTCTCTCTCCGGTTTGGGTAAATCTACTAACCTTCTTATAGTTATTAATTATTTGTAGCTACTGGTTATAGGTCTATGGTCCCCGGGTTGGCTCCTAACACGCGAGTGTTTTCTCGATTTATGTCACATGTGTAATTAATTAATTATCTATTTGTTGGATAATTAATGGAAAAATAAGGGATTGATTTTTTTGGGAATTATCTCTAATCTTTTGGCAAATATCTTTTCCTTCTGGGAATAGGTAATTGTGGTGTGAAAAGGATAACTCTCTTGGCTAGTTATTTTCCTATAATCGACAGAGTTCAGTTTTGGACTTATGGTGGCGTAATTCCGGAATTAATAAGTTGAGTAGAATTCTGTTCGATTAATATTTTATTTAATTTATTGTATCTATTCCAATCTACCACATACATGTTATCTTCTCTTCTTCCTGCAAGTACAACTGTGTTGGTTTGGCTGTGGATCACTTTGCATCCTTCTTTGTTGAAATGCACATTGTAGCCTTTGTCACAGAATTGACTGGTACTCAGAAGATTGAAGTTTAGTCCTTTAACAAAAGCCACATTTTGAATTTTCAAACTGTTTTTGAGCATTATGCCTTCCCCCTTGATTTTGCCTGGGTTTTCTTTGCCTTCAAATGTTACTTTGGGTCCATCAAAAGCTTTAAAATTAGTCAGCCATCCTTTATTTCCTGTCATGGGTCTGGAACATCTATGTACCAGACATCCTACAAAACAAATTAAGTATGTTTAGGTACCCAACAATGTTTGGGTCCATACGTGTTAGCAGTCATGCCTCCTACTCCAAGTGTATATCCAAAGGATTTTTGATGTGATTCCGGTTGGAATCAGATCCGATGTTTTGCCCAGGAAGTAACTAAGGGGAACAATGATGAGCTATTGATCCTAGACCTAGTAATCCAACTAAATCGTAGGAAGAGAACGCCCAACAAATGCTCACAATGCTGGTAAATCCTCAAAGGGTTGAACTTTCTACGACAAAGAAAATTCTCACTCGCAAGTGATATTCAAGCCTTATGACTTGGTTGAGTAAAACTCAATAATTTGGTTTTTCATAAAATAATTGTGTAAAGAATGAATAGCTAGTGTTTGCCTTATATAGGCTTACAATCAAAAGAAAAAGAAACATCTAAGCAATGTGGGATAATTCCCACCCTAGGAATTATGTAACCTGCGCCCAAAGGTGGGCTTACCTAGCCTACTTGGCCCAATGACCTTTATTAGATAATAATTAAACAAAAGATGAATAATCAAAATAAAATAAGTCCAATCACATAATCAATTTTGAATACCATCTTCTTGGCATCCAACAACACTAAGGAGTATCACTATTGGCGCCTCAGTCTTCTCCACGGCCTCTCCGAACTCCGAATAAGTCTCTATCACCAGGTTGTTCATAGCTTCTCTTAATCTCTTCCTTTGGAGCCATGTTATTGGCCCATCTCGAACTACCAGATGATCCATGGGCTGCATAGGTGCCAATGGGTCGGGAATGTCATCATGGATCACATCATTCCTTCCCGGTTGCGAAGGATCTGTCCTCAGATCGTAAGGGTTGTCAAAAGGCATCAAATCAGAGACGTTGATGGTGCCAGAGACGCCCCACTCAGGTGGAATAGCAACCTTATAAGCATTGTCATTGACGCGCTCTAGCACTTCAAAAGGGCCATCACCACGAGGATGTAACTTAGATTTCCGGTGCTTGGGAAACCTATCTTTGCGAAAGTGCAGCCACACCCAATCCCCGGGTGCGAAGATAACTTCCTTGCGGCCCTTGTTTGCCTGCTTCACATATCGAGCCGTTGCATTCTCCACATGCCGCCGAGCGTCCGCATGCAACTCCTTGACCAAGGCCGCTTTCTGCTCACCATCCAAGCTAGCATGCATACCTGCGGGCAAAGGAGCCAAAGAAAAAAGGTGTTTCTGGGTTGAACCCATAGACGACCTCAAAGGGGGTAAAACGAGTAGCAGAATGTTTACAACGATTATAAGCAAACTCAACATATGGCAAACAATTTTCCCAATTTTTCAAATTTTTCTGGACCACTACACGAAGTAATTGACCCAAAACTCGATTTACCACCTCAGTTTGACCATCTGTTTGGGGATGATAAGCAGTAGAAAATAACAATTGAGTACCCAAACGTTGCCCCAAAAATGACTTATAAATTTCACATCACGATCACTCACAATAGTACGTGGTACCCCATGCAAACGAACAATTTCTTTAAAGAACAAATCAGCAATATTAGATGCATCATTCGTTTTATTACATGCAATGAAGTGAGCCATCTTAGAAAAACGATCCACCACAACAAATACCGCATCCTTACCACTCGCTGAACGAGGCAAACCCAACACGAAGTCCATAGATAAATCAGTCCAAGGGGACGTGGGAATAGGGAGTGGTGTGTACAAACCGTGGGGGGCGGACTTAGACTTAGCCGATTTGCACACAAGACAAGCATCACATATACGTGTAACATCAACTCTCATTTTAGGCCAAAAGAAATGTGACTTGAGCATGTCTAATGTTTTAGTAACACCGAAGTGACCCATAAGGCCGCCACCATGTGCCTCCCTAACCAGCAATTCACGCAAGGAACATTGGGGAATGCAGATAACATTATCACGAAATAAAAATCCCTCGTTCCTATAAAAATGGCCGTCGGCCGCATGCTCAGTTTTTGCAAATGTCTCACCAAAATCAGGATCTAAAGCATACAATTCCTTAATAAATTCAAAACCAAGAAATTTAGTTTGCATGGTAGTAATCAAAGTATATCTACGAGATAATGCATCAGCTACCACGTTATCCTGGCCCTTTTTGTATTTAATCACATAAGGAAAAGATTCAATGAATTCCATCCAACGAACATGTCGCTTACTCAACTTACCCTGACCTTTAAGATACTTAAGGGACTCGTGATCAGTGTGAATAACAAACTCCCTAGGTCGAAGATAATGTTGCCAAGTTTGAAGACATCTAACCAAAGCATACAACTCCTTATCATAGGTAGCATAATTCAAATGAGCACCTTTCAATTTCTCACTAAAATATGCAATTGGTCTAGACTCTTGAATCAAAACACCACCAATACCCACACCCGATGCATCACATTCAAGTTCAAAAGGTTTATCAAAATCAGGCAAAGCAAGAATGGGGGCAGAAATTAAACGAGCTTTAAGAGATTCGAAAGCTTCTCTTTGCTTCGGGTCCCACTTCCAAGGAACATTCTTCTTCACCAACTCATTTAGGGGTGCGGCCAAGGTGCTGAAATCCTTGACAAATCGCCTATAAAACCCCGCAAGGCCATGAAAACTACGAACCTCTGCACAATTTGTCGGTTCAGGCCATTCTTACACCGCTTTGATCTTCTCTCTATTGACCTCAACACCCTAGGAACTCACAACAAAGCCAAGAAACACAACTCTATCCAAGCAAAATGAACACTTCTTAAGGTTAGCATACAACTTTACTTCCCTAAGAGTTTCCAAAACAGCCCGTAAGTGGCTCATATGTTGTTCCATATCTTGGCTGTAAATCAGGATGTCATCAAAATAAACGACCACAAACTTACCAATAAACTCTCTAAGCACCTCGTTCATTAACCTCATAAAAGTACTAGGTGCATTAGTTAAACCAAAAGGCATGACAAGCCACTAATATAAACCAAATTTAGTTTTGAATGCAGTTTTCCACTCGTCACCCTCACGAATCCTCACTTGATGATAGCCACTTTTCAAATCGATTTTAGTAAAAATTTTAGCACCACACAATTCATCCAACATATCATCTAAACGAGGAATGGGATAGCGATACCTGACAGTGATTTGATTGATTGCACGACAGTCGGTGCACATCCTCCATTCACCTCCTTTCTTGGGGACTATGATTACCGGAACCGCGCAAGGACTCATAGATTCTTGGATTTTCCCTTTCTCCAACAGCTCCGTCACTTGCCTTTGGATTTCTTTAGTTTCCTCCGGATTAGCACGATAGGCTGGTCGGTTAGGAAACACTGCTCCGGGAATAAAGTCTATGTGATGCTCCACGCCACGTAATGGTGGCAATCCGCTGGGTTCCTCCTCGGGAAAGACATCAGTAAATTCCTGCAAAAGAGACACAACAACACTAGGAAGGGAATCCGTGAGTTCTGAAATGGTTAGAAAACATGGGGAAGGGATGGAGGGACATGGCCTCTTTGTAAATAAAAAGGTGAGGTACGTGGCCAGCCTCAATGGCATTGAAAACCTCATTAGTCCTCGCATAGAAACTACCTCTCACTTTGGCCTCATTTTTCTTTTCAACTTTAGAAGCTCCCTCACTACTAATGGCGCCCTCCCTTGCGTTTAACTTTTCGACTTTATTTTTCCCCTCGTATGGTATAAGAGCTCCCTCCCTCACATTTTTATTTTCAACTTTTCTTTTACCCTCCTCTCGAATCACACTACCCTCTTGGTTTTTCTCTCCCCTCGCTTTTGCTTTACTTTTCAACTATATAACTCCCTCATTTTTTTCGTTTTGCTCACGGTTTGCAGCAATGCGGAGTTGACCCTTGTGTGCTTCCTCGGAGGACAAAGCTACGAATGTAAAATTCTTCCCCTTAAACTTTAAGCTGTATCTGTTTAAGTAACCATCATATGTGACACATCGATCAAACTGCCATGGGCGTCCCAATAATAGATGACTCACGTACATAGGGACAACATCACATAAAACATCATCTTCAAGCTTGCCAAGGCTAAAAGAAATAAGTGCTTGACGGTGTACTCGAACATCTCCCGCATCATTAAGCCACTGCAAATTATATGGGCGGGGATGTGGGGTAGTAGGAATGGATAATCGCGACACTAAATCAGCACTCACCACGTTTGCACAACTACCCGGGTCTATGATCATCGAGAAAAGTTTGCCACCTATCAAACACCGCGTGTGGAATATATTTTCCCGTTGATCATTATTCTCCATCTTCACCACACTACTCAAAGCTCTTTTTAGAATATACACCTCGCCACTAGGTGCGTGCACCAATTCTTCTCCTTCTTCCTCCTCCCATTCAGCTTCATCCTCCTCCTCGGAAGCCGACTCATACTCATTCGCAACCGACTCACCAACCAACAAAATTCGACGTTTAGAAGGGCATTGGGACTGTATATGCCCCATTCCACGACACTTGTGGCATTGAATTTCATGGGTAGGCTTTGGTGGCAACGGTGCAATTTTTTCCTTATCATCTACCCTCGGTTTGTAAGTTGCTTTTGGTAAAATAGTGGGCTGTTTTTGGGCATTCTATGCGTAAGTAGGGGCTGTTTGAGGGTATTTAGAGCTGTCCCCTCTATATGGAAAAGTGCGCAAAGTAGAAGTGTTACCTCCCGAAAATTTAGCTTGAGTTGCTCGCTGTCGTTTTAGTTGACTTTCAATGGTCAAGGCCGCATGTAACATCTCTTCCAACGTTGCACAACCCTTGACTTCAACCGGATTTGCAATATCCAATCGTAGCCCCGTTAAGAAACGTTGCATAGTAACATCCTCTCGTTCGTCGAGGTCTGACTTTGCAAGTAATGTAACCAAATCGTGATAGTAAGCATCGACGGAGCGATCGCCTTGTGTAATAGTTTGTAAGCGGCGATATAAATCACGAAAGTATGAAGCAGGGACAAACCGTTTCCGCATCTCTACTTTCAAATCTTCCCATGTACTAACCTGCCGAAGGTGCTTTGAAGTCTCCGTGAATTAGTCATCTGTGTCAACCAAACCATCGCATAACCGGTAAATTCAAGCTTAGCAAGGCTGCATTTCTTCGCCTCAGAGTAGTTATTCCAAGCAAATATTTGTTCGAGTTTGTTCTCCCACTCAATATACGCATCAGGATCACTTGCACCATTGAACGATGGCAATTTCATCTTAACCTGCCGCATGTTGTTATCAACCGCATCATCCTCTATGGCTGCATAGTCAGCGTCCGCATGAGCCACATACTCCTCATACGCCTGAGCTCGTCCACATCTACCTCCTCTATCTCCTCTACCGCCTCTACCTCCTCTATCACCTCTACCACCTCTACCCCCTCCGTCATCACCTCGGTTTACCGCAGCCAACAAAGTAGCAAGTGTCTCACGAATCTCACGTATGTCATCACGTAAAGGTGTCACTGCCGCCTGTATGGCCTCATCTACCTCCTGTCTCACTGCATCGAACTTCTCTTTTAATTGTGCCTCCACAATTTCATTTACCTCTTCAACAACTAAACCACGACCAACCATGTTGCCTCACTATCACTCGTGTTTACACTCCCCTCTTTCGATGTCGTAAAAGTACCCTTGTCAAATGAACCAGAAAAGCTAGCAAAAGTAAACAACACGCAAAACCGACTCTCTAGAAGGGACACTAGGTGTTCAGATCGAGAAAAGGTATAGAAATGAGTGGGATGGTGTGTGAAGAGTTGCTAATGTGAGTAAGAAAGGTGAGAAGCAAAAGACACGGAAGAAGTAATAAAATTAGGTGACTGTAATATTTCACGGGTGTGATATTTTCGTCAATTGCAGGCCTTTGTTTTTTTTTTTTTTTTTTTTTTTTTGAAACTACAAAAATGTCACAGGTGTGAAATTTGACACACCGGGGTGTGAAGCTCACGTCCAAAATGCGGCACTTTTCTTCTTTTTTTTCTTTTTTTTTAAATTGGCCGAACTTTTTGCTGGAAATAAATAAAAATAAAACAATCAAAGGACAAATTAGGTCAAAACTCTTCCTGTGTTTTACACGGCAAGAACAAAATATGGGCTGGGCAATTAATTAATATATAAGAGAGATCAATCAAGAAGGATCAAGTATAGGTCCAACGTGAAGCAAGAATATAGCCGATCTTTTTTTTTTTTTTTTGAAAGAATAAAATCCCAGAATTGATAATGATAAAGGACGATACAAGGGAGAAAAAAAAAGATTTTTTTTTTTAAGCAAGAAGGAGAGCAACGCAGCAAATTTTTTTTTTGATGAACAGTAATGAATCAAGAACAATTTGGAGATTTTACGGAAAAGGAAAACATAAATTAAAAGGGATATTTGCTCACCGAAGTCGCTGAGCTCTGATACCAACTGATGTGATTCCGGTTGGAATCAGATCCGATGTTTTGCCCATGAAGTAACTAAGGGGAACAATGACGAGCTATTGATCCTAGACCTAGTAATCCAACTAAATCGTAGGAAGAGAACGCCCAACAAATGCTCACAATGCTGGTAAATCCTCAAAGGGTTGAACTTTCTACGACAAAGAAAATTCTCACTCGCAAGTGATATTCAAGCCTTATGACTTGGTTGAGTAAAACTCAATAATTTGGTTTTTCATAAAATAATTGTGTAAAGAATGAATAGCTAGTGTTTGCCTTATATAGGCTTACAATCAAAAGAAAAAGAAACATCTAAGCAATGTGGGATAATTCCCACCCTAGGAATTATGTAACCTGCGCCCAAAGGTGGGCTTACCTAGCCTACTTGGCCCAATGACCTTTATTAGATAATAATTAAACAAAAGATGAATAATCAAAATAAAATAAGTCCGATCACATAATGATGTGATCCATGATGACATTCCCGACCCATTGGCACCTATGTAGCCCGTGGATCATCTGGTAGTTCGAGATGGGCCAATAACAAGGCTCCAAAGGAAGCGATTAAGAGAAGCTATGAACAACCTGGTGATAGAGACTTATTCGGAGTTCGGAGAGGCCGTGGAGAAGACTGAGGTGCCAATAGTGATACTCCTTAGTGCTGTTGGACGCCAAGAAGATGGTATTCAAAATTGATTATGTGATCGGACTTATTTTATTTTGATTATTCATCTTTTGTTTAATTATTATCTAATAAAGGTCATTGGGCCAAGTAGGCTAGGTAAGCCAACCTTTGGGTGCAGGTTACATAATTCCTAGGGTGGGAATTATCCCACATTGCTTAGATGTTTCTTTTTCTTTTGATTGTAAGCCTATATAAGGCAAACACTAGCTATTCATTCTTTACACAATTATTTTATGAAAAACCAAATTATTGAGTTTTACTCAACCAAGTCATAAGGCTTGAATATCACTTGCGAGTGAGAATTTTATTTGTCGCAGAAAGTTCAACCCTTTGAAGATTTACCAGCATTGTGAGCATTTGTTGGGCGTTCTCTTCCTACGATTTAGTTGGATTACTAGGTCTAGGATCAATAGCTCGTCATTGTTCCCCTTAGTTACTTCCTGGGCAAAACATCGGATCTGATTCCAACCGGAATCACATCAGTGGGGATGAGTGGAATAATGGGTGAAAAGTTGCTAAATGCGATTATTAAAGACAAGAAAGGAAAGGACTCAAAAGACGGAATGAATTCGGATGACTGCAAAATTTGACGGGTGTGAAAATTTTCACGCCCAGGTGTGGAACTCACGTATTTAATGACCAAAATAATACGAATCTGGAAACAATTAAAAGACAGACTTTGTAGAAAAGATATTTTTCTAAAGGATCTCAAAATTCCAGATTTTTTTGAGTTATAGAAGTCCCTCAAACAATCGTTTTTCAGAAACTAGCGCAATCTGTCAGAATTCTCCAGATTGATAGCAGTGTCTAACGGTGCCAATTGAGATTAAACTGCAGCGCATTTGGGAAAACTCGAAAGATAAAATTTGTAGATCGTAGAATTTCCTATAAGGTCACAAAATTTCAGGCAATTTCGAGTTGTTTGACCCACTGAAAATGAATTCGAACCATCATTTACTCCTACAGTTTTTCTGGACAGATTATTTGGAGTAATCGGCGGTTTTAGGCAAGATTTATGCTGAATCTGGATTTGGTGTAAAGACAAAAATTGTAGAACACGATGTGCTGGGGCTGTGGTAAAATTTTCGGAATTTTTGGAGTGGTTTTGGGTATGAAACGAACTGATATAAAAACGGGTCTGGAAAACAAATTAGGGTTCTTGGAATGAAGGTTTAAAGATTTGAAAATCTTCAAGTTTTCCGGGTAGGATTATGAATATTTGAAGATTTATGGGTGTTCTTGGGATGAAGGTTTGAAGATTGCTTGTGTTTTTTTTTTTTTTTTTTTTTAACGAAAAAAAAAACAAGAAGAACGATTTTTTTTTTGTTTTGAATATTCGGAATAAAAGAAAACAAAAATAAAAGGGATATTTGCTCACCGAAGTTGTTGAGCTCTGCTACCAACTGATGTGATTCCGGTTGGAATCAGATCCGATGTTTTGCCCAGGAAGTAACTAAGGGGAACAATGACGAGCTATTGATCCTAGACCTAGTAATCCAACTAAATCTTAGGAAGAGAACGCCCAACAAATGCTCACAATGCTGGTAAATCCTCAAACGGTTGAACTTTCTACGACAAAGAAAATTCTCACTCGCAAGTGATATTCAAGCCTTATGACTTGGTTGAGTAAAACTCAATAATTTGGTTTTTCATAAAATAATTGTGTAAAGAATGAATAGCTAGTGTTTGCCTTATATAGGCTTACAATCAAAAGAAAAAGAAACATCTAAGCAATGTGGGATAATTCCCACCCTAGGAATTATGTAACCTGCGCCCAAAGGTGGGCTTACCTAGCCTACTTGGCCCAATGACCTTTATTAGATAATAATTAAACAAAAGATGAATAATCAAAATAAAATAAGTCCGATCACATAATCAATTTTGAATACCATCTTCTTGGCGTCCAACAGCACTAAGGAGTATCACTATTGGCGCCTCAGTCTTCTCCACGGCCTCTCCGAACTCCGAATAAGTCTCTATCACCAGGTTGTTCATAGCTTCTCTTAATCGCTTCCTTTGGAGCCTTGTTATTGGCCCATCTCGAACTACCAGATGATCCACGGGCTGCATAGGTGCCAATGGGTCGGGAATGTCATCATGGATCACATCAATTTTCTTTTTGGTAAGTTGAAGTCCTCAACTTCATATGTATAAGGCATGGCATAATAACTTATAATATTTCTACTAAAGATATTATGATACTTTTCTCTACTTTTTGGTGCATTTGCATCCTTTTTCACTCTCCAATATGCTGGAGGAAACTTACTTCTATATTGCTTCTTGTGTCCAGGAACATGCCTAGGTTGGCTTTTCCTAAACACATGTTGCATACCATGAGATGGTTTCTTCTTGAATTTTGGAGGTGTAACATTCCAATCATCTTCTGAAGGGTAAATCCTTCCCTTACCTTTCAGTAAACCTTTGCCTTTAACTGGCTGGTTTGATGATTTACTCGGCTGTTTCACTACACTGGATTTTGACTTTGCTGATCCAGGGTGAGTAGAAGAAACTATGGTGTGTCCTTTTCTAAATTTAGGTCCAGTTTTGGTCCTTGATTCAGAATTGTGTTGTCCATTGTTTATGGTGGTGTAATTCCGGAATTAATAAGTTGAGTAAATATTCTGTTTGATGAATATTTTATTCAATTTATTGTAGCTACTGGTTATAGGTCCATGGTCCCTGGGTTGGCTTTTAACACGCGAGTGTTTTCTCGTTTTATGGAACCTCGAGAATAAATTAAATAGTTGGTTTATTTAATAAATATGCAACATTATTTATTTGGTAAATAATATGTAAATTAGAAAAGACATTTTCTATTAAATTTAATGACTAAATGGCGCCACACTTAGTGGATAAATTAGGAGAAGAAATTTTCCTAGATTATCTTATATGTGTAAATAATTAATTGTCTATTTGTTGGATAATTAATGGAAAATAGATAAAGAGATTTGTTTTTTGGGAATTATCTTTTATCTTTTGGCAAATATATTTTTCTTGTGGGAATAGGTAATTGTGGTGTGAAAAGACACATTGGTAAAGACACATGTTCAATTGTGTGCAGACCCGAGTTCGAATCCCCTTGGCTGTATAAAATTCTGAATTTTTTTTTTTGTATTTTTTTTTATTTTCTGTTCGTAAATTAAAAAAAAAACGAAAACGAAAAGAAAAAAAAGAGAGAAGCCGCAGGCTTCCGGATTGTATTTCCTAGCGACGACTGGTGGACGTCGAACCTTGCCGTAGAACCTCATCGAATATGCACAAGAAAAGCCCTAGGTTTTCTTCTTTTACTGACTAGAACAAGAAACTAATTTTTCTCTCCTTTATTTGATAAGTGGCGCAATTATGTGTGTGAAATTGTGTTGGGAGGAACTTTCTTTATATAGGAAAATAACTAGTCAAGAGAGAGTTATCCTTTTCACACCACAATTACCTATTCCCACAAGGAAAAGATATTTGCCAAAAGATAAGAAATTCCCAAAAAATCTCTTCTCTTTATCTCTTTTCCATTAATTATCCAACAAATAGATAATTAATTATTTACACATATGAGATAATCTAGGAAAATTTCTTCTTCTAATTTATCCACTAAGTGTGGCGCCATTTAGTCATTAAATTTAATAGAAAATATCTTTTCTATTTTACATATTATTTACCAAATAAATAATATTGCATATTCATTAAATAGACCAACTATTTAATTTATTCTCGAGGTTCCATAAAACGAGAAAACACTCGCGTGTTAGGAGCCAACCCGGGGACCATGGACCTATAACCAGTAGCTACAATAAATTGAATAAAATATTCATCGAACAGAATATTTCTACTCAACTTATTAATTCCAGAATTACACCACCATAAATCCGAAACTAAAATCTATCGATTATAGATATAACTTATTCTCAAAAAGACGAGTCGATAAGTGTCCATTGATATAATCATTACATACAGACTAACCCTCCATAGACTATCCATAATGAAGCGGGATTATTTCCGTAAACCTTCTTCAATACATCTTATCCTTATTTACCATTAACCCACCAGTGATCAATTAGTTCATAACCAATACGAACTCCGCGGATCGATCAGTTTCTAGGTTTAACAAATAAGGGGATTGTAATTCTACTTCCCGCAGAAAGGAATGGATTCCATATCTGTGAGACACATACTTCTCACTCATGCCAGAATAGTGCCAATGTGAAAGTGATTCGGACCGTGCCTCTTAGCGATCCTTAATGAACACATCAAACCCTATCCTGAAATCCGTAGGAGTCTTTAATCACTTTAGGATTAAGGTTAATCCATCTATGATCATCTTGTGACTTAATAAGATTTCTCAATCACGGAATTATATGAGAAACTCAGATTAAATCGGTCCAGTCCTATATGATTCTCATCATATATAAATGCCCCACTTAGACAACCAATGTTGACGGTCCGGATAAGACGGTCACACCATAAGGCATAAAGTGTTCTGGTCGCATTAATGGTGGTTTAATCAATAGACCCTATATTTTGATTAACTTCACCACGGAGTAATATTTCAAGTGTATCACCATAAACTTAATCCTCATGTGTGACACACACTAAGTTATATGGCTACATATGATACGACTTGGGGTTTTCAGCTGTGTATAATATATAAGCACCAAGCAAATAATAAGATGAGAATAAATCTGTCATTTATTAATTCAAAAAACAATTACATAAATTGTCTTTCGGGCGCTACTTTCAACAATCTCCCACTTGCCCGTATAGACAAGCAACAATTGTCTTTTGGGCACTCTATATCTAACAATCTCTCACTTGCCCGTAAACACAAGCAACAATTGTTTTTAGAGCACCACATCCTTATTCTTTCTATCCACAACATTCTCCCACTTGCTCTAAAGCAGATGAGACATATCTCCAAATTTTGTACCCGCCAAACGCTTGTCAGTGACAATAGATGCCACGCGACTTGGTAAACTGATCAGCTAGGTTGTCGGCTTGAGGCGATCTTTAGGACCAAAACGTCGCCTCTCTGCACGATCTCTCTGACCATGTGGTACTTACTTTTAATATGCTTTTGACCTCTTGTGACTGCGAAGATGTTTTGCATGAGCTAACTCTCAACTGTTTTCACAGTAAAATGGTATCGGCTCATCGAGGCCTGGAATCACTTCCCGATCCAACAAAGAACTTCTCAAGCCATATTGCCTCTTTAGCTACTCAAAAGCTGCTATGTATTTGACTAACAGAGTCAAATTGGCAGTGCTGGATTGCTCCTGACTGTGGCTCCATCACAATGAGTAAACACTGAGCCTGAGATCGATTCATGATCATTCTTAATCCGATTAATAATCAGAATCAGTGTAGTCAACAATACTCAGGTTTGCACCCGAATACACAAGCATATGATTCCTCCTTCTCTAAAGATACTTGAGGATGTACTATACTGCTATCTATTGCTCGAATCCAAGACTCAAATTTAATTGACTTTTAGTGATTTGACTTTCTCTATCCAAAAGAGAATCTGTCCCATTCTCTCTTTATCCGAAGATCTAGAGAATTATTCCATGAGAGGTAAGGTAGGAAACCTCTCGTTGAATCTAGCATGCAAAGAAATGCATCATAATATTAACCAATAAGATGGATGGGATACTGCCACAACTTGTTCTTAAGAATTCGACCGAATCGATTTCTAAGAATACAGTCCATTTCTCTGATTTAGAGAAGCTTTGGCTCGTCAGTTCTTGACTTTAGATAACACACTCATGTTGCTTACAACTGTCGCAATGTTATCATTTATAAACACTAACGTATACTACTTTACCAATGTTGATTATCCAGTCTACAAAAGACTCATCAATATTCTGGTCAAGCCCACACATTTCAAATATGTGACTTTTAATGACCTAGAGGTTTGCTTTAATCCACCAATGGATATAAGCATAGGCAGTCAACTGCCATTGGATTTAAGCTAAAACCCCTTTGTTCTGAATGAATTCAAGCTCCATTGTACGGCAAGAAAGTTTCAAGGCATCACCACTGTTAATCTTTCTGCTTTCCATGGAGTCAAGTAAGGCTGAGTGGTGAGAAAGTTTCAGGGCATCACCCCTATTAAACTATCTACTTCTCAGGGAATTACCCCTGGACCACTTGGCTTTGCCTTGAAAAATAAACTTTCCCATTCATTCAACTCTTCATCACGTACATCCAATTACTCCCACTAGGCCTGAGACACTCAGGTGGTTCTACAAGATTGTGAACAGAACTGGAGCACCAAAACTCCATTTACAGGTTTATGGCTTTAAACCAACCTCCTATTGTCAGAATCCTATACAGTCCTTCCAGAAGGACCATATGTGATCAATCACCCCAAGCAGACTGTAAAGATTGCATAATCACTGCGAGTTAATGGTCAGACCATACTCCCACTGTATTTGGGTGGATTGATATTCTGATCTGGTTCAATAGTATTAATCAATGTAATCCCTAACAACCAATGTTGGATGTGGTCTGATTAAATCAGATAGTAACTCCTTGAGTAACTGTACTTCAAGGCCTAAGGTTGTTATTTAAACATTCTTTTAAAAAAAGTTGTAATAGTGTAACTATCACCATCCGATCTTAAGAATCTTATAACCAACCTTCACACATTGTATTAAGATATTTCACGATCAGTCACCATCTGAACGTGTATGCAAAATTTCGAGTCCTACCTTCAAGCATAAATGCTAAATACCTCTATTTGTGGAAGTGGAATAAATTTACCTCACTCTTTATCCACAAATTCATAAGCATCTTCAAGGTAGACTTCTCGGTATTGCATAACAATGTAAACCGTTATTTTGCAATCAATATCTTAATTGAGTTAAGCAGTGTAATGTAGCATATCAATAACTATACAAGACAATACATGGTTTATCCTTTCAGTGAAATCGTTTCATTCGGAGGTAGGCCGAGCATCAGTTCCAAATACTATACTATGGCCTATATCTGATCATGGAATACTCTTCTATGGTAATATCAGAGATTCCTCCAAATATTTAGATGAACTATTCGGCGTTTCGAGTAGTCTTTAGACAAAATGTCTATTACTCAAAAACTCCCACTAGTTTGTATCCTTCATAAGACCCCGAAGGTCAATATGAACAAGCTATGATACTTTTTTTAGCTCTATTACCCTTTCCTAATTGAAAGGTTACTTAGTCATTTTTCCTTTGAGATAGTGTTCTTAGACTGGGAGATAGGAATCACCCTTAGCCAGTCTTCAGATCTTATCTTTAAGATATATGCACTAATTAATAGATGCTGAAGAATCGTTTACCTAAATACGGAAACCATTTGTCTTAATAGTTTATGATGTGTTACATATACCTTTTCAGTATTATTTAGTGGTTTTGACTTTATCAGACAGAAGTCCGAGTCTCAGAATCGTATACAAATGTCATATTCACTTTCTTTAAGGCAACTATATTATCGATGTGAAAGTGAATCCATTTGTTCCAGCGAATCTAAAAATAGAAATTATATTTCTTTGATATTCAAGGATTAAAATCCGAAATTTATTTCCTTATATCACTACCACTATCTTAGCTGAAATAACTGCCCGTTGTCTACTCTTTATCATGAATGCCCAGCTACCTTGTTCTATCAAAATAACTTTAGCTTCTGTGTCAAATTACTCGGATAAGAAAGTCTATAAGGATTCATAGGTTACTGATCCGAAATCACTTTCCTTATCCTTTACTTTCTTTGATTAATATTTTGGTTTAGCCTTTAACTTATTTAGTTTAGACGACTTATACTTGTAGACATTTTCCTTCCCATTCTTGGCTTTCTTTAAAGGAAATGGCCGTGAACTAGAAGTTCATTTGAGTAGGCACTACTCGTGAACTGTGGGATGCCTAATGAGATTGATACCAAATCATTCTCGTCATCTTTGAACTAATTTTGTTTTGTCTCTCGCTTATCACGAGTGACAGCATTGACATACTTATCACTTAAGTTTGAAGGCTCAAGAGGAACTTTTCCACTTTTACGAAGTCGTTATTAGTCAATACAATATGTTTAGCAGTTTAGATACCTTGAGATGATGTGTAGTTGCAAAAAATAAATTATGACAGAAATATAAATCAAATCATACACCACAACATATAATAATTTTAGGAATAATAAACGTGATGTCATGCATGCATTTTATCCTACCATTCTAAGGATTTAATCTCACACCTACAGTGCCGCCGAAAGGTTGGTCAAAGAGGTGACGATTAAATTGAGACAATCTCTCTCAACAATTAAACCATTGAGAATCGAACATCTCATATTTAATTGTCGATTACCTTCTTTTTTCAGCCAAGATATTTCCAAAAAATATCCTTGTGAGTGTGACCTACTGTTTCAGATTTTTAAGTACGCCCCGAGTATGCCGCCGTAGGGTAGGTCAGTGACCCGACGAGTACTCAAATTCCTATCCTTTCGGAAACCAAGCCTTGACTTTTGATAGCGGTGAAGGCCATCTGTAGGGGGCCGAAATCAAAGCGGCACGAGGCGTCACCATTCTCTCACGTTCTTGTGTCAACAGTAGAGGCCGTGGGGTCGGTTGTCACCTTCCCCGCTCCCACCCGTTATTTTGAAAAATAGGTAGTCTTATTAGGATTTTCAGAATTTATTTACAATCCGAAAAACAATAAATCATGAATATTTAAATTTATCCTCCCACTAGTTCATCGGTTCCAAATACCGTCTAACTAGTGTCACTTATTCACGACTTTCCAATTTCTCGGATTTATAAATTCTTTGTGTAGACACTACACAATTAAAATTCACTAAGAATTTTATAATCCTAATATATTAGGACTTATGAATTTCTCAATAATTTGAAAACAATAAATCACAAAATTTAAAGCTCCCAATAGTATATCGGTTCCAAATACCGTCTAACTAGCGACACTTTGGTTTTCCAATTTATCGATTATTTAGAAATTTGTGTAGACACTACACAATTAAAATTCATAAAAAGAATTTTATAGTCCTAATATCGTCATGATAAAATTTTAGAATCGTAGAATTTTATCTCAATAATTTGAAAACAATAAATTTTAAAAAGCAAACACCAACTTATCGGTATTAAACCCTGGCTGAGCTTTAACCGAGTTCACCGAACGGTGTCGGGATTAGCTAAGACGACCCGTCCTCTTCGTTGGTTCATATATGACTGCTGGTTGAATCAGGCTAAGGCTGCCCCATTGAGCCAAAACTCGCCGGATAGCTTGACCTTGCCGGACCCCCAACGCTAATGTCGCACGTGTGCGGGTGCTGGGTTGAAAATCGGGCTAAGGTTGCCTCATTGAGCCTCAGCTCGCCGAATATCTTGACCTTGCCGGACCCCCGTGGCTAACCCCGCACTTGGACGGACAAGTGAAGTCGAGCCGAAGCCCTGTTGACCGCCCGAACCAATTTTCGAACCTTTTGCTCAGTTGGTGTCCTACTTTTCCGGATTTTCCAATTTTTCAATTATTAAAATTCTTTTATGTAATCACTACATAATTAAAATCAACAAATGATTTTTAGGTCCCAAAATTAAATTTACCGAGTAAATTTTATTTTATCATGTGAATTTTATATCCCGATAAAATTCTGTTTGTTTTAATTAATTTAACGAATTCCCAAAATTAATCTAAATTAATTACGTCTCATACATGCTAATTAATATTACGATTAATTATCTACATGTATGCATATGCTAGGAGTGGAATTCATGAATATGATGCATGTCATGGCATGGTTATCTCACATAAATTATCAAACATGAAAATAAATGCGTAAAAGTAAACCACTGAGATGGACCGTTGGTACCCCCGTATCTAATCTATAAGTAAACAAATAAACCCTAAATTATTGTGCAGCCGTCGACGGGTATAAGAATTTTCTGCTCCAGATCTTCAATAAACACTCTTCTAGCTGAATTGGTTGAAGCTCCTTCAGTTTCGGATTTATGGTGGCGTAATTCCAGAATTAATAAGTTGAGTAGAAATATTCTGTTCGATGAATATTATTCAATTTATTGTAGCTACTGGTTATAGGTCCATGGTCCCCAGGTTGGCTCCTAACTTGCGAGTGTTTTCTCGTTTTGTTGAACCTCGAGAATAAATTAAATAGTTGGTCTATTTAATGAATATGCAATATTATTTATTTTGGTAAATAACATGTAAAATAGAAAATACATTTTCTATTAAAAATGCAAATTAATTTTTCGGAAGAGGATGTTCCTCTTAAGCCTTCAAACTTAAGTGACATTGATAAGAGTGTCACTGCTGTCACTTGTGTTGAACGAGAGACAAAGCAAAATTAGTTCAAAGATGACGAGAATGATTTGGTATCAGTCTCACTAGACATCCCACAGTTGACGAGTAGTGTCTACTCAAATGAACTGTTAGTTCACGGAAATTTCCTTTAAAGAAAGCCGAGAATGGGAAGGTAAATGTCTACTAGGGTAAGTCATCTAAACTAAATAAGTTAAAGGCTAAACCGAAATATTAATAAAATAAAATAAAGGACAAGGAAAGTGATTTCGGATCACTAACCTATGAATCCTTAAAGATTTTCTTAACCGGGATTATGACCCGGAAGCTAAGTTCTCTTGTAAGAACAAGGTAGCTAGGCATTAATGATTAAAGAGTAGACAACGGGCAGTAATCTCAGCTGAGATAGTGGGAGTGATATAAGGAAAGAAATTTCGGATTTTAATCCTTGAATATCGCAAAAATTTAATTTTTGTTTTCAGATTCATTGGAACAAATGGATTCACTTTCAAACTGATAATATTGCCTTAAAGAAAGTGAATATGACATTTGTATACGATTCTGAGACTCGGACTCTTGTCTGGTAAACTCAGATCCACTAAGTAATGCTGAAAAGGTATATGTAACACAACATAAACTATTAAGACAAATGATTTCCGTATTTAGATAAACGATTCTTCAGCATCTATTAATTAGTGCATGTATCCTAAAGATAAGATCTGAAGACTGGCTAAGGGTGATTCCTATCTCCCAGTCTAAGAACACTATCTCAAAGTAAAAATGACTAAGTAACCTTTCAATTAGGAAAGGGTAATAGAGCTAAAGAAGAAACACAACTTGTTCATATTGACCTTTGGGGTCTTATGAGGGATACAAGCTAGTGGGAGCTTTTGAGTAATAGACATTTTGTCTAATGACTACTCGAAACGCCGATTAGTTTATCTAAAAGTTTGGAGGAATCTCTGATATTACCAGAGAAACGAGTATTCCATGCTTAGAAATAGGCTATAACATAGTTTTGGCACTGATGCTTGGCCTACCTCCACGTGAAACGATTTAACTGAAAGGATAAACCATGTATTGTCTTGTATAGTTATTGATATGCTACATTACACTGCTTAACTCAATTAAGATTTTGATTGCAAAATAAAGGTTCACATTATTATGTAATACCGAGAAGTATACCTAGAAGATGCCTATGAATTTGTGGATAAGGAGTGAATTACATTTACCCCACTTCCGCAAATAGAGGCATTTAGCACTAGTGCTTGAAGGTAGGACTGGAGATTTTGCATACACGTCCAGATGGTTACTATTCATGAAATATCTTAATGCAATGAGTAAAGGTTGGTTATAAGATTCCTAAGATTGGATAATGACGGTTGAACTGTCACAGCCTTTCTAAAAGAATGTTTAAATAACAACTTTGGACCTTGAAGAAAAGTTACTCAAGGAGTTACTATCTGATTTAATCGGACCACACCCAACATTGGTTGTTGGGGATTACACATATAAATACTACTAAACCAGATCAGAATATCAAACCACCCAAATGCAGTGGGATTATGGTTTATCCATTGACTCACTGTGATTATGCAGACTTCACAGTCTGATGTGGGTGATTGATAACCTATGGTCTTTTGGAAGGACTGTATAGGATTCTGATAAAAAGAAGGTTGGTTTAAAGCCATAAACTTGTAAATGGAGTTTTGGTACTTCAGTTCTGTTTCTAGTCTTGTAAAACCACCTGAGTGTCTCAGGCATAGTGGGAGAAATTGGATCTACATGAAAAGAGTCGAATGAATGAGAAAGTTTAACTTTCAAGGCAAAGCCAAGTGGTCTAGGGGTAATTCCCTGAGAAGTAGAGAGTTAACCAGGGGTGATGCCCTAAAAATCTCTCACCATTCCGCCTTGCTTGACTCCCTGAAAAGCAGAAAGACTAACATGGGTGATGCCCTGAAACTTTCTTGCCGTACAAAGGAGCTTGAATTCATTCGGAATAGAAGGGTTTTAGCTTAAGGCCAATGGTAGATTGACTGCCTATGCTTAAATCTATTGATGGATTAAAGTAAACCTTCAGGTCATTGAAATTCACATGTTTTGAAATGTGTGGGCTTGACCAGAATATTGATGAGTCTTTTGTAGACCAGAGAATCAATATTTATAAAGTAGTAGACGTTAGTGTTTATAAAGGATAACACTGCAACAGTTGAGGACAACATGAGTGTGTTATCTGAAGTCAGGAACTGACGAGCCAAGCTTCTCTGAATCAGAGAAGTGGACTATATTCTTAGAATTTGATTCGGTCGAATTCATGTGAACAAGTTGTGGCAGTTTCCCATCCATCTTATTGTTTAAGATGATAATGCATTTTCGTATGCAATATTCAACGAGAGGTTTCCTACCCAACCCCTCACGGAATAATTCTCTCAATCTTCGGATATAGAGAAAATGAATAGATTCTCTTTTGGATAGAGAAAGTTAGATTATTAAAAGTCAATTAAAGTCGAGTCTTGGATTCGAGCAATGGAAAGCAGTATAGTACATCCTCAAGTATCTTTAGAGAACGAGGAATCATATGCTTGTGTATTCGGGTGCAAACCTGAGTGTTGTTGACTACACTGATTCTAATTATTAGTCGGATTAAGGATGATCGTGAATCGATCTTAGGCTCAGTGTTTACTCATTGTGATTGAGCTACAGTCTACAGCAATCCAAACTGCCAATTTGACATTGTTAGTCGAATACATAGCAGATTTCGAGCAGCTAAAGAGGCAGTGTGGCTTGAGAAGGTCTTTGTTGGATCGGTAAGTGATTCCAGGTCTCGATGAGCCGATACCATTTTACTGTGAAAACAGTTGAGAGGTAGCTCATGCAAAAGATCTTCGCAATCACAAGAGGTCAAAAGCATATTGATAGTAAGTACCACCTGGTCAGACATATCGTGCAGAGAGGCGACATTTCGGTGCTAAAGATCGCCTCGAGCCGACAACCTAGATGAGCAGTTTACCAAGTCGCGTGGCATCTATTGTCACTAATAAGTGCTTGGTGGGTATAAAATTGGGAGATATGTCTCATATGCTTTAGAGCAAGTGGGAGAATGTTGTGGATAGAAAGAATAAGGGTGTGGTGCTCTAAAAATAATCATTGCTTGTCTTTACGGGCAAGTGGGAGATTGTTAGATATATTATGCCCGAAAGACAATTGTTGTTTGTCCTTACGGGCAAGTGGGAGATTTTTGGAAATAGCGCATGAAAGACAATTTATGTAATTGTTTTTAGAATTAATATATGACAAATATATTCTCATCTTATTACTTGCTTCGTGCTTGTGAGTAATACACTACTGAAAACCCTAAGTCGTATCATATGTAGCCATATAACTTAGTGTGTGTCGCACGCGAGGATTAAGTTTATGGTGATGCATTTGAACTAATAGTCCATGGTGAACTTAATCAAAGTATGGGGTCTATTGATTAAACCACCATTAATGCGCCCATAACACTTTATGGTGTGACCGTCTTCTCCGGAGAGTCAACATTGGTTGTCTACGTGGGGCATTTATATATGATGAGAGTCATATAGGACTGGACCGATTTAATCTACGTTTCTCATATAATTCCGTGATTGAGAAATCTCATTAAATCACAAGATGATCATATATGGATTAACCTTAATCCTGAAGTGATTGCGTACTCCTACTGGTTTCAGGATATGGTTTGATGTGTTCGTTAAGGATCGCTAAAAGGCGTGGTCCGAATCACTTTCACGTTGGCACTATTCTGGAATGAGTGAGAAGTGTGTGTCTCATAGATATGGAATTCATTCATTCTTGCAGGAAGTAGAAAGACGTACAATCCCCTTATTTGTTAATCCTAGAAACTGATCGATCCGCGGAGTTCGTATTGGTTTTGAACTAATTGATCATTAGTGGGTTAATGGTAAATAAGGATAAGAGGTATTGAAGAAGGTTTACGGAAATAATCCTGCTTCATTACGGATAGTCTATGAAGGGTTAGTTTATATGTAATGATTATATCAATGGACACTTATCGACTCGACTCGACGTTTTGAGAATAAGTTATATCTATAATCGATAGAGTTCAGTTTCGGATTTATGGTGGCGTAATTCCGGAATTAATAAATTGAGTGGAAATATTTTGTTCGATTAATATTTTATTCACTTTATTGTAGCTACTGGTTATAGGTCCATGGTCCCTGATGACCAAAAGTGTAACAACCAACCTTAACCGGCAGAGTACCGGGTCGGAAGTACTATAGAGGTGAGCAAGGTCGTATCCCACGAGGAATCAATCGAGTACCAAAGTCATAATCGAACTTAGTTTAAGTCAATCAAATGTTGTTCTCGTTTTCAATTTTGCTAAAAAGATATGCAAACTAAAGATAATAAGAGATATGAAGAGACATAGCCAAATCACGATCCAATTGAATACTTTCGCCCCTCTAATCGATTATTTGGGAATGCAGACTACCAACCAACCATCCTAATGCTTATATCGACTCGTTCATGGGTGCAAACTCCTAAGATAGTACTAGACGCCATGCAACAACCTAGTACCCTTTGCCCGGTTCAACAGTCCGCCTTTAAGGATTTAATAGACCGGAACAAGATAAACGCTATAGAGCCGCTCGATTTACACCGACAAACCTCGTTACCCAATCGATCTAAACAACTCAGTCAATTGTAAATAACGATCTTAAAACCCCTTTTCCCACACCCCTTCGCAATATACATTTATAAAAGTGGTGTGTGTGTTCATGAACTAGGTGTACAGTCTAATTCACGCATTAAGAATAAGTTTTAAGACATGAATTCATCGATATATATATAACAACAATTAAACACTACCCAATCCCAATTAATCAAATAGAGGGTGATTTCTTCAACTATCACATGATTCGACTATGGTACGGTTTAGCTACACATTATTAAACAAGAAAGAGCAATTAAGGAAAGAATTAAAGCCATAAAACAAGAAAAGAATGCTATTAATTACCAAAATCGCCGTAGAAGTCGGATTACATCAAATTTCTTCAACACCCATGTCCAAGGATGAAGATGAAGACCCAAGATGATCCAATCCAAGAGTAGAGAAGAAATCTATGCTAGAAACTAAACTAATTTAAGTCTAATCTAGGGAAATGAGGGTTAGGGAGGATTTAAGGGAGTAAAAGGGAAGAAAAGGGGAAGGGGAGAAGAAGGGAATGAGTAGTTTTTGTAAAAATTCTATCCAAATTGGGTTTATATGACTGAAAATTGCTATCTGTAGCACTTGGCGTGCGCCACTAAAGGTCTAGCGTGCGCCACTAAAAATGCTGAAACTCTCTGAATAGCTACAGTGACGTTCGGCGCGCGCCACGATAAGTTGGCGTGCGCCAATTTCACAGCAGCTCAGCAAAATCGCCATAACTTGAGTTGTAGACCTCTGATTGATGTGATTCAAGTTGTGTTGGAAAGCTCATTCAATTGTTTACAACTTTCATTAAGACCACAAGTCTAGAATGCTTGTATTTTGGATCAAATTGCTGATGAAGTGAATGTACGGTGAAAGCAACAACTATTTTTGATCAATTTCCATTCCCGGGCTTCGGTTTCGTCTTTCTAAGCCTCGTGCCTTAACTTCCGGGTTCACGAGTCACCTATTTCCTGTATCACAACATTCAAACACATACCGAGCATAATTCCACAAGATAAATAGGTCTCGAAAAGGGTCAAAAACATCGTAAAATGCCGAGGTTTTCCATCAATGTGACGGTTCACCTCAAAGTGAGTGCTCAATGTGTTTTGCCCTATAAATGGTCTAAAACTACCCAATACAAGCCAAAAGTGTCATAAATGAGGGTTAAAACATGCACCGAAATATAGTAAAGTTGACACTCATCAACCACCCCCCACTTAGCGTTTGGTCGTCCTCGAGCAAAATAAGCGTTTTAAAAGAAACCAAAGAGTCAACGTTATACACGTAGGTCAAGCCAATCACATATCAATGATAACCGACAAGTAAATGAGTAAATGCATGCAACTTAACCATACCTTATCAAGTAAATAGGATGTGTGTGTGTGAATAGCTTCTCCTACTTTACCACGGTTGGATGCTAGGTCATTGCGACTACACCATAGGCTCATACTTCATAAGCATCTCCACTAATCGAGGCCAAACCGAGGCTAAGCAAGGTCGAGTAGGACTTGAAAGGTTGTAACGTTAGGCTAGGGACGGGGCTAACCGAAGGTAGGCTAGGGACGGGGCTAACCAAAGGGAATTTCTGAGGAATAAACAACAAAGAGATAAACACGAGCAAGCTCAATCATGGGGTGTAACGATACAAAACATAGCTACCTCTACCCTTCTCTAGCTCAAAATGAAACTAGAAACATGATCCAAGAAATAAAATGCCATATCGCACTATGTCTCAAGTGTAACGAGGCAAAAATGTATAAGAATCATGTTTCTACACTTCACCCCAACACCAACATCATATACAAATCAATACAAGAGTCCTAAGCTACTTGGATTTCTTTTCTTTGACTCAACCTTTTATTCATTTTCCTAAATTTTTGTTTTTTTTTTTTTTTTTTTTGAGCTTTATTTCAATTTGGTTTGAGTCAAAGGCCATCACACAAACATAATATGAATCGAGTCCAAATCATGAAATAGCTTATAAAAACACCAACTCCTCTCAACATACACACCACTGTGATAAAAAGAAAAGATTAAGCTCAACTCGTAGGGTGTTCAAGGGAATGTAGACCATAAATAAGGCTCAAGGGTCGGGTAATTACGGGCTAAATAACGAAGGCTAAGTGTCGGATGGAGGTCTAACCATCCTATCAAGGCTTAGAGGGGTTACTGTGGAATATGTCATGGGATGGCTATTTGGCTCTGGTCGGGTCAAAGAAACGCCATGACTGTCATCCCAAACTTTACCAAGGTCGGCCTTTCTATTTCGTCTCGAAGTTAATGATATGAGTTCTAGGTAGCCAAGTTGTGCCTAAGTCTACCATAACCGGTCACTTGTTACCTTGGCTCATGAAATCGAAGCTATACGTGCATGAAAATCTCATTTTCAAGATAAGGTAGTAAGCCAAGTAACATGCATTCAAACATTCACTAAACCATTTATCCTGTCAACGTGAAGGCTCAACATACGAATGCAACATCAATACCATGGAAAATTATAAAAAATAGCTCAATTTTGCTAAAGAAGTGACCAAACACTAAGCATACAACACAATGGCTCAAGTCTCAATCAAGCACAAATCAAAGCTAAGCCTACCACTCCGCCACTTTAAATGCAACACTGTCCTCAGTGTGTGAAAGATAAAGAGAAAGAAGGCTTAGCTTAACCAGGCAGAAAGGCACAAACCATGTACGTGACATATCCATAAAAGTTCCACTCGAATACCTGAAGCCATGAGACAAAAACACCAAGAAAACGCATGCACGGGGAACAACCACCGTGCCAAAAGCAAGCAACAAATATCGAGATATAATAAAAGAGCGCAAAGTCACATACACGATCATATGAAACCAAAAAGGGGAACCGACTCGGGGCGCATGCGATGCAAAAACAATCAAACAAGTAAAACAACATCCATGCAAAAAGATACGAGCCAACAACGGATCGAAGAAGAACCACTCAAAAACGGTACCCATACCCCCAAAGTATCACCCTAGACCACTCCTAGCACAAAAAAAACTAAAGCAAAAATAGAGAAACGGTGGGTTGCCTCCCACAAGCTCCTTTGTTTTACGTCATTGGCTTGACTTATTAAGAAACTAAAGGAAAAGCAACAAAGCACGAGTGGAGTGAAAGAAAAAAAATTGCTCATCTTTTGCTCAATAGCATCAAGAACATGGCAATTAAAAAAAAACTTTCATCCACTTTTATTTTTTAACAAAAATAAAAACATCTATCTAAAACATTCTAAGTTTAAAGTCCTTAGTTCGACTTTTTACCCCCAACAATACTAAGGATAGTTATACCAAAGGAGTGCAAACCGTTGCGTCTCCCTACACACATCATAAGAATTGAACACACCTTTAAAATAGAGCAAGAAAAACAAGGGGCTCAATCCCCACCACCAAGATTGGTTCAAGAAATTCATCGTGTAACACAACGAATTCAATTTCCCCGAATGAGAGCATATGCCAAGTAACAAAGATTCAAACACCAAGCAATAACATTTCGGATCAACCACAACATCAACATATTCAATGTGATCCACCACCACAACTTTTTCAATAAGGTTCAAAGAAGGAATAATTGATTCGCTAGTAGCATGATTCGTACCTTCTTCATAACACTCATGATGGGTGATTGTCCCAAGGGTCGACGGTGGAGAAAATAAAATTTCATCATTTTTAGCACTCATCTCAACCTTCCTCTTCTCAATCAATTGCTCTACCGGTTCTCCAAATTATTTAATGCCGACTGAAGAGTAGTAGCATTCGTTTTAATATCCATCAACTCCCGGCCTTGCTCTTGCAAAGTCTCATTGATTTGCTCTAAGAGGATGTCGGTTGATCTCTTTTGCGGTGAAAAAGCTATTTGTGGATGTTGAGCATATTGCAAATATGCATTGGGGTGTTGAAACTGAGAACTTGGAGGACTCTCCCACTCATTATTGTATGGTGTTGTGTATGGGTTGAACTGATAATATGGTTGGAATCCAAAATCCATACCACCAAAATTAAAGCCTTCAAATGAATAAGCAGGAGAGCCCTCATGGCCAATACGGATCCATTTACTGAGATTCAAGGGAGCAACAAGAACACAATCACGGTATCTAGTCACCACCACTACCGTAGTAGGTGGTGTGACCCTTCAACAAAAATCCAACATCAAGAAAGAAAAAAAAAAGAAAGCAAAAAAGAAAAAAAAACAACAACCTAAGCCTAAGTCTTCAAAAGACGTATGTGATATCGATTAATTCCCCGGCAACGGCGCCAGAAAACTTGATGACCAAAATAGTAACGACCAACCTTAACCGACAGAGTACCGGGTCGGAAATACTATAGAGGTGAGCAAGGTCGTATCCCACGAGGAATCAATCGAGTACCAAAGTCAAAATCGAACTTAGTTTAGGTCAATCAAATGTTATTCTCGTTTTCAATTATGCTAAAATGATATGCAAACTAAAGATAATAAGAGATATAAAGAGACATAGCCAAATCACGATCCAATTGAATACTTTCGCCCCTCTAATCGATTATTTGGGAATGCAGACTACAAACCAACCATCCTAATGCTTATATCGACTCGTTCATGGGTGCAAACTCCTAAGATAGTACTAGACGCCATGCAACAACCTAGTACCCTTTGCGTGGTTCAACAGTCCGCCTTTAAGGATTTAACTGACCGGAACAAGATAAACGCTCTAGAGCCGCTCGACTTACACCGACAAATCTTGTTACCCAATCGATCTAAACAACTCAGTCAATTGTAAATAACGATCTTAAAACCCCTTTTCCCACACCCCTTCGCAACATACATTTATAAAAGTTGTGTGTGTGTTCATGAACTAGGTGTACAGTCTAATTAACACATTAAGAATAAGTTTTAAGACATGAATTCATCGATATAACAACAATTAAACACTACCCAATCCCAATTAATCAACTAGAGGGTGATTTCTTCCACTATCACATGATTCGACTATGGTACGGTTTAGCTACACATTATTAAACAAGAAAGAGCAATTAAGGAAAGAATTAAAGCCATAAAGCAAGAAGAGGAATGCTATTAATTACCAAAATCGCCGTAGAAGATGAAGATGAAGACCCAAGATGATCCAATCCAAGAGTACAGAAGAAATCTATGCTAGAAACTAAACAAATTTAAGTCTAATCTAAGGGAAATGAGGGTTAGGGAGGATTTAAGGGAGTAAAAAGGAAGAAAAGGGGAAGGGGAGAAGAAGGGAATGGGTAGTTTTTGCAAAAATTCGATCCAAATTGGGTTTATATGACTGAAAATTGCTATCTGCAGCACTTGGCGTGCGCCACTAAAAAGGCTGAAACTCTCTGAATAGCTACAGTGACGTTCGTCCCGCGCCACGATAAGTTGGCGTGCGCCAATTTCACAGCAGCTCAGCAAAATCACCATAACTTGAGTTGTAGACCTCTGATTGATGTGATTCAAGTTGCCTTGGAAAGATCATTCAATTGTTTACAACTTTCATTAAGACCAAAAGTCCATAAAAGGCTTGTATCTTGGATCAAATGGCTGATGAAGTGAATGTATGGTGAAAGCAACAACTATTATTGATCAATTTCCAATCCCGGGCTTCGGTTTCGTCTTTCTAAGCCTCGTGCCTTAACTTCTGGGTACGAGTCACCTATTTCCTATATCACAACATTCAAACACATACTGAGCATAATTCCACAAGATAAATAGGTCTCGAAAAGGGTCAAAAACATCGTAAAATGCCGAGGTTTTCCATCAATATGACGGTTCACCTCAAAGTGAGTGCTCAATGTGTTTTGCCCTATAAATGGTCTAAAACTACCCAATACAAGCCAAAAGTGTCATAAATGGGGGTTAAAACATGCACCAAAACATAGTAAAGTCGACACTCATCAGTTCCCGGGTTGGCTCCTAACACGCGAGTGTTTTCTCGTTTTATAGAACCTCGAAAATAAATTAAATAGTTGTTCTATTTAATGAATATGCGAATATTATTTATTTGGTAAATAATATGTAAAATAGAAAAGACATTTTCTATTATTTTTAATGGCATGATTGGCGCCACATGTTGAGGAAATTAGGATAAGTAATTTTCCTAGATTATGTCACATGTGTAATTAATTATTTATTCGTTAAATAATTAATGGATAAATTAAGAGATTGATTTTATAATCATTATCTCATTTATGGAGATTATCTCTTATTTTATGACAAATATCTTTTTCTTATGGAAATAGGTAATTGTATTGTGAAAATGATAAATCTCTCTTTACTAGTTATTTTTCTATATAAAGAGAGTTCCTCCGAACACAAAGATATAACACAATTTGCGCCACACTTGATAAAAAGGAGAGAAAAATTAGTTTCTTGTTCTAGTCATTAAGAGAATAAAAACCTAGGTTTTTTCTTGTGCATATTCGAGGAGGTTCTACGGCGAGGATCGATGTCCACCAGTCATCGCTAGGAGATACAATCCGGAAGACTGCGGCTTCTCCCTCTTCGTCGATTTCTGATCTCTCTCTGGTTTGGGTAAATCTACTAACCTTCTTGTAGTTATTAATTAATCATGTGAATCGAATCATGGTAAAATTCGCACGCAAAATTATTCGTAGCTTCCGCTGTGCATGATCGAGTGTCTCGATCGGTGCTGTGAATCAGATCTGACGATCCAATTAGGGATCAGATCTGGATTCAGGTTTTTGTATATCCAGCATTTATGTCTCCCACTTATATGGTGGTGATGTACTTCCCCCGTTTCCAATGTGGGATATCACATTCTTCCCCCTTATAAGGGACTGGCGTTCTCGCCAGGACGGCCAAGACTTGTCCCTGTGAACTTGTCCCAGTTTGTCTCCATCGAAGGACTCTAGAGATGGCTTGTGGCACTTAAGCTTGTCTAGAGGTGGCCTGTGGAACTTTGATCCGTATGATAGTCGGCTCTGACACCTTTCTGTAACACGCCGTGACCCCAGGGCCTGGAAGTGCTAAATGAGTCATAAATGATTCGGTCAACTGCTTAGACCACCGTGATCGCTTGGTCTTAAAGGGCTAACCCGAGTTGACAAGACCTTTATGCCTCACACTTATATGGGGGTGAGAATTCAGTCATTCTCCTCCCTTATAAGGGCTGGCGTCCTCGCCAGGACGGGCAAGACTGTTCTCGGATCGTCCTTACCAGAGGTAACTAGAGGCCATCCTTACACCGTCTTCTTATACGGTGCATTGCATGGTTCCGTCTGATAGTTGGCTCTAAATACCATACTATAATGCCCCCAGACCCCGGGCCTGATCAAGTTGAATTTCTCATTGAATACAAAACAGAACTAATACAAAGAAGAAAGTAGGAAGAAAATGTGAAAGAGGAACTAGAGAGAATCGAATGCTAGGTATTATTGATACTCAAAGTCTGAGTCTAATTGATGTTGTACACTTGCTTTATATAACAACAAGTGGCATTTACAAGAGGATGGTAGTTAACTTAACTAACCCTATAACTAACTAACTAACTTAAGTAAACTTCAGCTTGCAATTGAGGTCTGTAACACCCCCTCTCAAGATGAATTTTACTTGATTTTGTAGATATTACAGATAGGATAACAAGAAAGCAAACTCTGGAAGGTGTTTTTGTCCAAAGCTTTTGTAAAGAGATCTGCCAGTTGCAAGCGTGTAGAGATGGGCAATGGTTTCAGCAAGCCATACTGATATTTGTCTCTTATCACGTGGCAATCTATCTCTATATGCTTTGTTCTCTCATGGAATATAGGATTTTCTATAATGTACAAGACACTTTTGCTATCACAGAACATAGGTATAGGTTTTTCTTGCTTTATGCCCAATTCTGTTGTAGCTATGTTAGCCAGTGCTATTCACATGAAGCTATGGCCATGGCTCTATACTCAGATTCGGCAGAACTTCTTGAAGTAGTGGTTTGCTTCTTTGCTCACCAACTTATCAAGAAATGTCCTAGGAAAACTGAGAAATCTCTAATGGAACTTCTAGTGTCATCCCAACCAGTCCAGTCAGCATCTACATAAGCTTTAATTTCCAGTGAACCTTGAGAAGAAAATAAAATCCCCTGTCCAGGTGCATTCTTTAAGTATTTTAAGGCCATATGTGCTGCTTTTAACTGAAGTTCAGTAGGTGCATCAAGAAACTAACTCAATTGTTGAGTAGCCAAAGTGATATCAGGTCTGGTTATTCCAAGATACAAAAGTTTACCTACTAAGCTTCTATAATAGCTGTTTGTTTCCAGTTTTAGGGAATCCTTGCTGTGTAATTTTTGTGAAGTGTCCGTAGGTGTTTGTACAGGCTTGCAATCTGTGTAGCCACGGTCTTTTAGCAATTCCAGACAGTATTTCCTTTGAGATAAGACTATGCCCTCCTTTGATTTTGCAACTTCCAATCCTAATAAATACTTAAGGTCTCCAAGATCCTTGATGCCAAACCTTGAGTTTAAAAAATCTTCCAACTCTTTTATCTTGTTCATATTTGGACTAGTGACAAGAACATCATCAACATACAGTAGCAGTGCAATGTAGTCATCATCTTTGCCTTTAACAAACAAGTTGTAGTCTTGTTTTGACTGTCTAAACCCACTCTCAAGTAGAGCTTGGGTTAACTTAATATTCTATTGCCTGCTAGCCTGCTTTAAACCATACAAAGACTTCTGTAATTTACAGACATGGCCAGGTTCAGTGTTGTATCCTTGTGGAATTGTCATGTACACCTCTTCTGTTAGGTCTTCATGGAAAAATGCATTGTTTACATCCAACTGTTGCAGCTTCCAACCTTTAGCAACAGCAATGGCAAGTAATGTCCTAAGAGAAGTTAATTTTGCTACTAGGAGAAGGTATCAAGATAATCCAACCCTAGTTGTTGAGTGTAACCCTTGGCTACTAATCTTGCCTTAAATCTTTCCATGGAGCCATCAACATGTCTTTTGATTCTATACACCTATTTACAACCTATGGGAGTCTTGCCTTTTGGTAAAATAATAATTTTCCATGTTCCTATTTTTTGCAAAGCATCAATCTCATCTTGCATTTCTTTTCTCCATGCCTCATCCTTCACTGCCTCATCATAAGACTTTGGTTCAGTAAGTACCTGAGCACTAAGCACATAGTTTTTGTAAGGTTTTGACAAATGAGTTAATGAATCAACATTATGAATACTATGAGGTGTAGTCCTAATATTTGAATGATGACAGACATAATCATTCAAGTAGGTAGGAACACCTCTAGATCTTGTTGATTTCCTTTGTTCTGGGACATGATTTGTGACTACTGGTTGCTCTTGCTTATGAGGGTCAGCAATATAACTTGCCCTTGTTCATGAGAAGTGTTTGGACCAGTGCATCATCATGTCATGGTGATTCTAAGGCAGATGGAACATCATCATGCCCCTGTGTTTCAAAAATATCAGACTGTTGTTCTTCCATAAAAGGTAAAGGAAGAGAGAAAGTATCAATATTACCTGATGATTGATGGTAAGGGAACACAAGCTCATGAAATGTAACATCCTTACTAACTAAAATTTTTCTTGTGTGCAAATTTAGTATGCAATAACCATTAACATTTAAAGCATGTCCCAAGTAAACAGATTTGATACTTCTTTTTTCAAATTTATTACCATCAATATGAAGATTACAAGCATATATTAAATATCCAAACAATTTAATGTTTCTATAAGAAGGCATATAACCAAATAACAATTCATGAGGAGATTTCTCATTCAGAATAGGTGTAGGCAAAACATTTATCAAATTAATAGCATGTATAACACAATAAGTCCAATATAAAACAGGTATGCCAGATTGAAACCTCAGACTTCTGGCCATATTCAGAATATGCTGGTGCTTCCTCTCCACAACTCCATTCTGTTGTGGAGTATGTACCAGAGAAGTCTGATGCACAACATATTTAAGGGCATACAATTCAGAAAGATTTAACTCAAGACCATTATCAGACCTTAAAATCTTGATTCTTTTATTAAACTGTGTTTCAATCATCATATAAAATGTTGGAATCAAAATTCTAACTTCAGACTTGGATTTTAACAGATAAACCCAAGTGTACCTACTAAAATCATCTACTATGGTAAGAAAATATCTGTGTCCATGTACACCTGGGACCCTGTAGGGACCCCAGATGTCCATGTCAACAAGATCAAAACATTGCACAGAAGAAGACTGACTTAAGGGGAAACTAAGCCTCTTTTGTTTTGCAAGAGGACAAATGTGACAAACAGCTTCTGTATCTACTTTAATATCTTTGCAATGATGAGTCAAGACCTGCAATCTCTTATGAGAAGCATGGCCTAACCTATAATGCCAAATCAATGGAGACTGATTGGAAGACACAGAAGCTTCACGGAGAGCACAAATAGAAACATCATTAGAACAACAATCTTTATCAGCTTTAAGAATGTATAGTCCTTTGATTAGTTTAGCCGAACCAATCCTATTCAAACTTAATATGTCCTATATTACACAAGAATCTGGATACAACTTAACATTATAAGCTCTAGTTCTTATCAATTGGCTAATAGACATGAGATTAAAACTATACTCAGGCACACATAGGACATTATCAAGGACAATGTATTTATTTATTCTTACCTGACCTATATGAGAGATTCTGGAATTCCTTCCATTTGGTAAACTAACAGACATGTCTACCACAGATTTGCAGGAATTAAAAAAAGACTTATCAAATATGATATGATCAGTTGCACCAGAATCTACTATCCAACAAAAGAGTTTATATGTACCTGACCCTTCTGATGGATTAAAGTTGGTAGTCAAGGCCACAACATTAACATTGGAACCTCCAAATTTTTTATGAGCCTTTATCAAGATTAAGATTTGTTGATACTATTCTTGAATTGTGCTGATTTGAGGATTACCTTGAGTATCTTCAGAGTCACTTTGAACCCAAGAATCAGTAGTATTTACACAATTTGCAGAGGATCTACCCCTACCCCCGCCTCTAAAGTTTGGAGGAAACACATGTTTCTTGTAACAACTGTCCATAGTATGGCCTAACATGCCATAATGTGAACATTGTGGTTTCTTAATTCCATTACTAAAGTTCTTTTTGTAGTTTTGATTCTGAGATTGTGCTGCTAAAGCAGCCTTTTGATCTGTTTCATGGGAACCAAAAACTGCAGCAGACTTAACTATCTTAACTCTAGATGTATCACTATAATGCTGTTGTTTTTCTTGTTTAACATCCATAGAAAAAACAGCTTTGATTGAGGGCAATGGGTCTAACATTAATACTTGAGACTTAATAGCAGAATATTCTTCATTTAAACCCTTCAAGAAACGGATCACATACTGTTTTTCTGTACAACCTTGAAACCATTTCTTTCCACAATCACATTTTGGTGGTGTGGTAAGGGTAGTCAACTGATCCCATAACACTTTCAGTTTAGTAAAATATTGAGAAACAGTAAGATTACCTTGTTTGGTATTCTGAATTTTTTCCATTATGTCTGATAGAGTATAGGTATTTCCCCTTCCAAACCTGTCTTCTAGATCATCCCACATATCTTTTGCAGTCTTGTAAGAAGCTATACTTTGGGCAATATCTCTTGAAACCGAATTCACCAACCAAGCTTTCACCATACTATTGCATTGCCTCCGAGAAGAGTAATGAGTATCAGTGGGAGCAAGAACATGAATGGAACCATCTACAAACCCCCTTGTTCTTGGAAGATAGAGCCGTAGTCATGGAAATCTTCCAGCTGTGATAATTGTTGTCATCAAGAAGCGGTTGAACTAAAATCAAAGTTGGATTCTCATTTGGATGAACTACCAAATCAGTGGGAACAATGGTTATTTGATTCTCCATCTTGCTGAGTGAAGAACTTTGTTGGAAATAAAATTTATGTTTTGATGATAATTCATCATATTTACTCATAATATTATCTTAACCTCATTGATGAAGTGCTGAAGCTAGCTGTTATAGTGAAAAGCTAAAAGATGTCTAGAATTGAATATATAGGTTTTACTAGAGTCTGACATTTGTATAGGTTACATCAGACAAGCACTGTAATAGTTAGTGTGTCGTGAAACTGCAAACTGGAAGTCATTTAGAAAACTGGAAATCGTTTAGACAAACAAACTGACTCAGAATACACCAATATGAAACTGAAGATGATAAGTTCACTAAGGGACACAAACTCAGTTGGCTTATCTAGAAGATTGAAGAACTGAGGGTCACAGACTCAGTTATAGAAGATTGAAGAACTGAGGGTTCAAACTCAGTTATGAAGATTACAAGTCGAGACTATAAAGTTAGACTTCAGGCAAGTTTGTGGTGACCTGAACTGGCTTTATGGATCTTGTATGAAGACCTAAGAATCATAAGGACAATGAATTCTTAGAAGATAATTGTTTATGGTGTACTCTGATTAAGTCAATTATAATCAGATATAAACTGGAGTACTGATATTTGAAGAAGAGTAAAATCTCAGTCAATGCTCCAAGTCAGTCAAGAAACTGACAACTGATGAACACAATATAAAACTGATCAGGAAACTCAGTTTTATATGTCAGCCATCCAACAAACTGATAGTACAATCGAACGTTTTAAATGAAGCAATTTTATTGGATGAAATACTGACACATCAGAACGGTCAGAAAATATAGCCGTTACAAGATAGACGTTGGTTCAATTCGAATTCATACAAGATGAACGTTGGACCTCAAACTATAAATAGAGGACTTTGCACCAAGGATCAAATACGAAGATTTAACAGAATTATTAATATCAACAAGCATCTTGTGCACTAGTCTTAGTTATTCGAATTGCTATCATCTCTGTGCTATAACAAGATCATATCAAGAATTTCTTCAAGTGTTCAAGCTACACAGAATTTATCCAGATTCAGACACTTTGAAGAACCACAAACAAGAATCAATTTATTGATTCTTAGCCCAACTTTGATTCTACATCAAAGGTTTAGCCTGTGAAGCAAACCGGGAAGGTCTTGCCAAGGACAGTTGTTACAAGCAGTCGGGTAGACTGTGTTTGTGGTGGTAGCTGGTGAAGAGGCATACGTAACCCTTCAAGGACCAGTGTTCAAGCAATTGAAGAGCAGCAATTCTACCTATTCTACAAGTGTTTAGATAGTGAAGCTAGGGATTAGCCAAGGACTATTGTTTAGGAATTTTTGTAACAGCTCACCTCAAGAAGTTCTAGTGGAATTTTCCTCCTACACCATAGGGGAAGAGAGGACTGACATGATTACACCACCTGGAACCTCTATAATATTTGCCTCATTTACTTTACGCATTTATTTATTTAATTAGCATTAATCTATAGCATTCTGAGAATTGATTGTTATACAACTTACAGCTCACAGACTGACATTCACCAGAATTCCGTTTAACACACTCTGTTTTCACTTAGAATAACAAGATCAAGAAAAAATGCTAGAATTATATCCGCCTCCGGTTGACTCAGTTTTTGGTTAAGTCAGTTTGACTTAAACTCAGCTCAGTCAGCTTAACTCCGCACAAGTTTTAACTGAACCATAATTTGTTTTAAATCAAGTTTTTGGTGACAGTTTATTCACCCCCCTCTAAACTTGTGTTAGCCTTTCCAAGGGACCAATCTGAATCTGAACCTAAGGAAATAGAATAAGCTTTGAAAGATCCAGACTGGATATTAGCTATGCAAGAAGAATTGAATGAATTTGAAAGAAATCAAGTATGGGAATTGGTAGAAAGACCAGTTCATGTGAATATCATTGGAACCAAATGGGTTTTCAGAAACAAACTTGATGAAGATGCGAATATCATCAGAAACAAAGCTAGGCTTGTAGCTAAAGGATATTCTCAAGCAGAAGGCATAGACTTTGATGAAACTTATGCACCAGTTGCAAGATTGGAGGCAATCAGGCTATTTTTCGCCTTTGCAGCTCACAAAAAGTTCAAAGTATACCAGATGGACGTTAAAAGTGCGTTTTTGAATGTAATTCTTGAAGAAGAAGTGTTTGTTCAACAACCACCTGGATTCGAGATCAAAGATCAAGCTGATAAATTTTTCAGACTAGGAGAGCTCTTTATGGACTTAAACAAGCACCAAGAGCTTGGTATGAAACTCTATCTCAGTTTCTAGTGGATAATGGATTTATCAAAGGAACTATCGACAAAACATTATTCAGAATGAAAAATGAAGAGAACACTCTACTTGTTCAGATCTATGTTGATGACATCATTTTTGGATCAGAAAATGAATAGTTATGTGAGAAATTTACAAGTTTAATGAAGAGCAAATTTCAGATGAGTATGATGGGAGAATTGAATTATTTTCTTGGATTACAAGTTAAACAATTAGATGATGGAATTTTCATTCACCAAACCAAGTATACAAGAGAACTTATCAAAAAGTTTGGTATGGAGAAATCAACTGGAATTTCTACACCAATGGGGACCAACATCAGGCTAGATGATGACAAAGAAGGAAAAGATGTTGATCAAACACTTTACAGAAGAATGATTGGAAGCTTACTCTTTCTCACAGCAAGTAGGCTAGATATATCTTTTACTGTTGGTGTATGTGCAAGATTTCAGTCAAAACGAAAGGAAAGCCATCTCACAGTTGTAAAAAGGACCTTGAAGTATCTGAAAGATACAGATGGAGTTGGAATTTGGTATTCAAGAGAAGGAGAATTCAAGCTGATATCTTACTCAGACTCAGATTATGCAGGATGCAAAGTGGACAGAAAGAGCACCTCAGGCACATGTCAGCTACTAGGAAATAGACTTGTGTCTTGGTTTAGCAAAAAGAAAAACTCTATCTCAACTTCAACAGCTGAAGCAGAATATATAGCAGCTGGAAGTTTTTGTGCTCAAGTTTTATGGATTAGACAGCAATTAAGAGATTATGGGATAGAAGAAGGAATGATTCCCATAATGTGTGATAACACAAGCACAATTGCAATAACTGACAATCCAGTTTTACACTCAATGACGAAACATATTGATGTGCGTCACCACTTTATAAGAGATCATGCAGAGAAAAAGGATATTACAGTTCTTTATGTACCTACTGAAGATCAGTTGGCTGATATCTTTACAAAGCCATTGGACAAAGAAAGATTTGCCAAACTAAGAACTGAATTATGGATAATTAAAGTTAGTTAAGTCAGTTAAGCCAGAGATTCGTCAAGGGGATTAATCTTTGTTATGCTGGGTGCGTTCACTTAACAGATTAGTCATTGACATCAACAATCTCAAACTGATTAACTAAAACTGAAAGACTTAATGGAACTGAAAAACTGAACCCAGAAACAGTTTTACTCCAGTCAACTTAAGTCAAAGGTTGATAAGACCGACAACGGTTATATAGCATTTAATTAACGCAGTTCTTTTGTCAGAATATATTGCGTGTACACCCCATTACTGTCAGAACAATACATGTCTTGGTTACACAAACCATCATGGAATTTGAAAAGTTGTACTAATCAACCGCCAGTACATCATCCCTATATATCCAACCCTCGTTCGCACTCTCCTAAATCAGACGTTTCAAAATTCTTTTAAACTCAATCTTTTTCTTGAAAACAAAAATTCAGATTTTTCATAACCCTTTCATCTCAAAACTTGATTTTTGTGTTCACACTCAACTCATAAATGACCACCTTAAAGAAATCACAAGAAGAAAGATTGATCACAGTGTTAGATGTGTATACATTTGAAATTTATGAAACTATGTGCAACAACACTCTGTTAGCGAGTTATATCTGCGAGAAGATTCAGAAACAACCAGGATTAAGAAATATCCTGGAGGTCACCTTCAATGAAAAACGTGATGTGGAAGGAATTTTGCAGTTTTGGGAGAATATGCGTTTGGTAAGAGACTCTTTATTCACTACAGTTCGTGGAGATCGCATTATTATCAATGAAAGAGTCATGAGGTCACTATTTGGTTTCACAAATTCATCTGTGACATTAATAGATTTGACTTCTCTACCACTGAAAAGGGACGCCTTTCTTAGGCAGATTACATTATTTAAAGAACCAGTAGAAATTGGTATTCATGTTGATAAACTCAAGCCAGAGTTTGGATTTCTCAGCCGATGGCTCAGGAAACATGTAATTGGAAAATCCAAAGGAATTAGTACACTATCAAATGACAATGTTTATCTGATGAACATAAGAAGGAAGGGAAGAAAGCAAGACAAACTGCAGCTACAGAGGAAATCGCAGCAGTAAGAACAACTTCCCAACCTGAAGCTAGACAGAAAACTGTGTCTCAGCAGGAAGCTGAACACAAAGGAATCAAGCAGAAGGCTGATTCAGCAAAAGAAAGATCAGTTGTAAAATGTTTGTACCCAGGAACTTCAAGTAAGAAAGCACCAACTGAGGGGGAACAACAAGAACTGACAACTAAAGTTACAAAGGAAAATATCACCGCTGATTACACTTCTCAATCAGATCGGCAATCAGTCTCAGTTTTTTAAGCTGACAGAATTATCAAGCTAATGAAGATAAAACTCAAACCAGAAGATTCTCGTGATGCTATCTTACAATCTGAAGAAAAGTTACTCTTGAAGGAATTGGAAATTAGAGATCTATATACTCTGTTTCCCATGTCAGAGTTTCTTGCAAATTGCTTCAATAGATTCACTGAACTAGCTCAACGAAGATCGGCCACATCATCTATTCCCGAAGATATGTCAAAGAAGAAATATGATGATGAAGATGACAATTCAAGAAAAGAAGTTGATATGACTGTAGTTTTGCAGAAAGACACTCAACCTCAACCTCTAGCTACGCAAACTGTAAATCAGCAAGAAAATTTGCCAGTTGGAAATCAGACAACTGACAATCAGCAAGCAGCTGATGGAATTAATATTCAACAACTTATGATCATTGAAGATATCACTCAGTCTAAATATCAAACAGAAGCAACATATGATCCTTCTGATATCCTAACAAATGATGAATTGGGCAAAGTTCATGAGAACTTGAAGATTGTGCTCAGTCAAAGGGATGCACACAATGGGCTTCTATCAAATATCTCTGGATATCTAGATTATAGAACTAAAACAGATATCTCAGTTCATGCAAGACTAGAGATGATCCATAAGTCAAGTTCCAGTTCTGCCTCAGAAATTTTGCAACTTAAACAGAAACTTGAAGACTCAAATGCAGTAGATAGGGAAACACATGCTCAGGCTCACTGGCATATGAATCAGCACATCTACGGGTTAGAGAATCCGCTCAAAGAAGTACTTGCTTCTCAGCAACGTATATCAGCTTATCAAAAGGCAACCCATGCTTTGGTAAATATATTGTATGATGCCAAAAAGGGGGAAGCTGAAGGAGAAAAGCTAAAATTACTCAAAGAAAAGAAGCAACTTGAAGACGAATTAGAAAGATATAAATCAGATCCAAAGTTCTTAAAGAAAGAATTAACTGACGAGCAGCTCATTGAGAAATATAGTCAACCTGAAGATCGGAGAGCAACTCTTACAAAGGATCTGTGGTTAAAGTTTGTCAAAGATCATAATCCTATCAAAGCCAAGTACAAGGATAAGACAATTGAAGAATCCTTGAATTACTTATTATCTGATGAACTCTACAATCAGAAAATGGCGCAATATAAGAAGATCAAGAAGATTGAAGACAAACTGAAGATTAAAGACAAAGTTTGAACAAATGAAAGCCGATGTAGAAGAATTTGAAAAATACTACTTGAATGAATCAGCTTTACCAAAGTTAATTTTATGGAGAAAATGGAAAGAAGGAAGTCAAGTAGACTATAACAAGACCTTTTCTAAGGAAGACTCAAAACTAGAACATGATTATCGTCTACATGACAAAGAGATGAAGTATATCTCAGTTAAACAAAAAGCACAGAAAGAAGTTTAATCTTTAGTCAAATTTATTTGAACAAAATGTAACTATTCCAGTTTTTGCGTAATCTAATAAAATCCAGTTTTTCAGTTTTACATTGTTTTGATCTTTAAGCTTTTCTTTTAGGGAGAGTTTTGGCATCATCAAAAAGGGGGAAATTGTTGGAAATAAAATTTATGTTTTGATGATAACTCATCATATTTACTCAGAATATTATCTTAACCTCATTGATGAAGTGATGAAGCTAGCTGTTATAGTGAAAAGCTAAAAGATGTCTAGAATTGAATGTATAGGTTTTACTAGAGTCTGACATTTGTATAGGTTACATTAGAAAAGCACTGTAATAGTTAGTGTGTCGTGAAACTGAAAACTGGAAGTCATTTAGAAAACTGGAAATCGTTTAGACAAACAAACTGACTCAGAATACACCAATATGAAACGGAAGAAGTTAAGTTCGCTAAGGGACACAGACTCAGTTGGCTTATCTAGAAGATTGAAGAACTGAGGGTCACAGACTCAGTTATAGAAGATTGAAGAACTGAGGGTTCAAACTCAGTTATGAAAATTACAAGTCGAGACTATAAAGTTAGACTTCAGGCAAGTTTGTGGTGACCTGAACTGGCTTTATGGATCTTGTATGAAGACCTAAGAATCATAAAGACAATGAATTCTTAGAAGATAATTGTTTATGGTGTACTCTGATTAAGTCAATTATAATCAGATGTAAACTGGAGTACTGATATTTGAAGAAGAGTAAAATCTCAGTCAATGCTCCAAGTCAGTCAAGAAACTGACAACTGATGAACACAGTATAAAACTGATCAGGAAACTCAGTTTTTTATGTCAGCCATCCAACAAACTGATAGTATAGTCAAACGTTTTAAAGGAAGCAATTTTATTGGATGAAATACTGACACATCAGAACGGTCAGAAAATATAGCCGTTACAAGATAGACGTTGATTCAATTCGAATTCATACAAGATGAACGTTGGACCTCACACTATAAATAGAGGACTTTGCACCAAGGATCAAATACGAAGATTTAACAGAATTATTAAGATCAACAAGCATCTTGTGCACTAGTCTTAGTTATTCGAATTGCTATTATCTCTGCGCTATAACAAGATCATATCAAGAATTTTTTCAAGTGTTCAAGCTACACAGAATTTATCCAGATTCAGACACTTTGAAGAACCACAAACAAGAATCAATTAATTGATTCTCAGCCCAACTTTGATTCTACATCAAAGGTTTAGACTGTGAAGCAAACCAGGAAGGTCTTGCCAAGGACAGTTTTTACAAGCAGTCGGGTAGACTGTGTTTGTGGTGGTAGCTGGTGAAGAGGCATACGTAACCCTTCAAGGACCAGTGTTCAAGCAATTGAAGAGCAGCAATTCTACCTGTTCTACAAGTGTTTAGATAGTGAAGCTAGGGATTAGCCAATGACTATTGTTTAGGACTTTTTGTAACAGCTCACATCAAGAAGTTCTAGTGGAATTTTCCTCCTACACCATAGAGGAAGAGAGGACTGACAAGATTACACCACCTGGAACCTCTATAATATTTGCCTCATTTACTTTACGCATTTATTTATTTACTTAGCATTTATCTACAACGTTCTGAGAATTGATTGTTATACAACTTACAGCTCACAGACTGACATTCACCAGAATTCAGTTTAACACACTCTGCTTTCACTCAGAATAACAAGATCAAGAAAAAGGCTAGAATTATATCCGCTGGCGGTTGACTCAGTTTTTGGTTAAGTCAGTTTGACTTAAACTGAGCTCAGTCAACTTAACTCCGCACAAGTTTTAATTGAACCGTAATTTGTTTTAAATCAAGTTTTTGGTGACAAGTTTATTCACCCCCCTAAACTTGTGTTAGCCTTTCCAAGGGACCAACAAACTTCAAGATTTGCAGAGAATGTGAATAAACGAACACGAGCAGAAGCTATTGATTAAGCTCCGATACCATGATCAAGTTGAATTTCTCATTGAATACAAAACAGAACTAATACAGAGAAGAAAGTAGGAAGAAGATGTGAAAGATGAACTAGAGAGAATCGAAGAAAATGTATTATTGATACTCAAAGTCTGAGTCTAATTGATGATGTACACTTGCTTTATATAACAACAAGTGGCAGTTACAAGAGGATGGTAATTAACTTAACTAACCCTATAACTAACTAACTTAAGTAAACTTCAGCTTGCAATAGAGGTCTGTGACAGGGTTTGATAGCGCTAAATGAGTCATAAATGGTCCGGTCAACTGTTAAGACCGCCGTCCTCGCTTGGTCTAAAATGGCTAACCCGAATTTACAAAACATTTATGTCTCTCAATTATATGGTAGTGATGCACTTCCCCACTTTCAACGTGGGATATCACAGTATACATGGCTAGAAACTACAAATTAATATATGTTGACAAATGAATGACCTTTTCTATCACTTTCATTTTATAACACTAGAAGAAACTGAAAAATCTTCTAATTAACATTTGATTCTTAACTTATATAAAGAACGAAAAATTGAATTTTTGGAATTTAAAATGAACATTGACTTGCTAATTGTTTCATTATAAACTCGTATAGGACGTAAAAGTATAAATTAAGGGTTATTATTTACACACTATCAATTTTATCGGTGCACTACACAAAAAACACAAGATCAATCCTCAGACTTTCGATTTTTGAATTAACAATCATCTTTCCCAAGATCGATTTCGGAAAGTCAATAATTGAGCCAAAAATCGACTTGAAAATCGTTTTTGTATGGTGCAAATGTACTAATATTGATAATGTCACATAAGAAAACAAAACAAAAAGGTACAATATATATCAGTAATTTTCTTTTCTTCCTCATCGATCTTTCTTATAATAAAATATATTATTGAAAATGTCGTGCTTTGATGTTTACATCGATTCATTTAAAAAAGTGTTTTGAACAATCTGTATGAACACCCAATGATATTATATTGTAAATTATGCGTATTTTTCCTGAACACCAAATGATATGAACTTACAATTTTCGTAAAACAAAACGCCATTGATTCGGAAATCGGTAGGGTATCTGTATAAGATTTTGGATCGCGAAGATTACAGCTAGAATATGTGCCGGCAACACTATAAATTTGAGCTTTAATTTATAGAAAGAAGAAAAAAAAAATTTCACATAAACTTATACTTATCAGTTTTCTTGTAGAAGAAGTAATGGCTAAGTTGGCTTTGATCGTACTTGGGATGCTGATTGTTGCACAGGTAAAGACATATATTATGGGACCAAGAAGTAATATATGTATACATGGTGAGACTTTAACGATTTTTAAATTTTATTTGTTGAAGGTTATGGAAGCGAAGAAAGGAGAAGATGATGATACAACCATAGTAGGAAGGAAATTACTTGGAAGCCAAGCTTTCCGGCCAATAAGAATAATGCCGGATTTGGAGGACCCGTGTCTAGAAGAAATCTGTGACGGTGGTGGCAATTGTACGAAGCCATGCAAATGCGCTAGATACAGCACTAATTCTTGCTACATCCGGCCCGATCCGTCAGAGCCTGATGATGAGGAACATTGATTGCGATTGATTACATATATGCTTGAGGCGGAATGTGAATGCACTTGAGCCGGTTTCCAACAGACACTGATGCCATAATCCTTTGTTTTCTCTCAATTTCATGTGTGTTTTTTAGGTACGTACATACTTAATAAAGAGCCGATATCATATTCCACAGGCATGCAGGCATTCTGCATGCATGCCAGAGCTCTATCGTCATGTTTTACTTACATCGTTGTATGTGTTTTGTTTGATCAAATCAGTACCTTTCGATGTTTCTAATAATAAAGGAAATGATCCATGCTCGGACATAATTTTCTGTCGGTAAAACTTTTTAATTTTATTTTCTTTCTATTATATTAATTATTTATGGTTTTCTTCGATATCTTATTGAAAATCACTAGAAACTAATGAACTCAACAAAACCAATCAACTCGAACCAGATCGAAAACCGAAAAGAAATCCTAGAAAACCAAACCCAATGAAAACCAAAGTTTTTAGTTTTGTTTTAAACCTAATACTCTATTGGTTTGGAACCACAACAAGTGATACAACCATTGATAATAATGTATCTAAATTGAGCAGATGTAAATCTAATATGATCAACGGTGTAGATCACCGTTGTGTCACTCGTTGTGACACAACTGTCACTACAAGAAACCTGGTTTAAAGGACGACATTTTGTCGTCCCTTTAAAGCCATTGTCGTCTCTTCAAATGTTTAAAGGGACGACAAGTCGTCTCTATAAAGACATCCCTTCTGCTTTGTCCCTTTAAACAACGGACTCCTTTGAAGGGACGACAAAATCGTCCCTTTAAATGTATGCTGACGTGGCACGTACTTTTCTAAGAAATTTCAACGTCCTGACATGACAAACTTTTAAGGGACGACATTATCGTCCCTATAAACATAATTCATTTTATTTTATTAAAAAAATTATTATGAGGAAAAATTTTAATTTTTTTATAAGAATATTTGAAGGGACGACATTGTCGTCCCTTAAAAGGATTTATATTTAGTTTCAATAATAAAATACAATACGAAAAAACAAATTTTTTTATCAAAAAACATTTAAAGGGACGACATTGTCGTCCCTTAAAAGCATTTATATTTAGTTTTAATAATAAAATTCAATACGAAAAAACAATATTTTTTATCGAAAAACATTTAAAGGGACGACATTGTCGTCCCTTAAAAGCATTTATATTTAGTTTTAATAATAAAATTCAATACGAAAAAATAATATTTTTTATAGAAAAACATTGAAAGGGACGACATTTGTCGTCCCTTAAAATATATTTGGGAAAATAATAATAATTTAGGAAAACATTTAAAGGGACGACACATATTTGTTGGGATGATATGTCGTCCCTATATACGGAAATTTTTTCCATAAATTCATTTAAAGGGACGACATGTCGTCCCTTTAAATATATATTTTTAAATAATTTTTTTGTTTTCGCATGCCCTCCCATGCTATTTACATCAAACCAATCCTGTTTTTTCTAAAATCAATAACAAATTATAAGAGGGAATTCATAACAAAACACTCGGTAAATATGTAAGAAAGGGAACAATTAACTCGAGGGAAGAATATAACAAAATAAAATTTATGAGATTTAGAAACACGTGAGCAAGAAAATGTGAAGAAAGACCAGGTAATTAATACCATTACAAACTCAACAAAAGCTATAATGGTAGAATGATGGTAGTCGCCAAGTAATCTCAAGCGCTGAACCTGTGAAAAAAAAGGCATAATAACACAATTCATTACCAATCGTACAAGCGACGCGCGCTAATCTTTTTTCATAGAACTAGCTAACAACCTCTCCACACATGGTTTCAAAGAAGATCTTGATCTCTGCAGGGGTAACTTGTACATACAAGGTAATATTCCTAAGTACGACTCAATAAGACCATTTTTGACAAACAAATTAGGATGATTTTGTATTGTATTTGTATTGCCTTTACAAAAAAAAAATGATTTGACTCATACCAGAAGCAAGAACAGCTTGGGTGGCAAGAGCACAATCCCACACTTGACTTTCAAAACTCTGCAAAAGAAAGAAGCTATGTAAGCTATGTCAACTTTATTTCATTCATTGTCATATATATTCCAATGAATCCAAACCTGCATTTTCATTCCATCTTCAGCAAGCCACAAGTAATCTGGCACTCTAGCTAGATGATACTTGAATTCATCGCAATTAGGATCATGCGCCCACCAGCACATCATCTGCAAACTCTGCAATATTGTAAACAAGAAGATTTGCATACATTATTTTCATGATCGTCGCTAACCACTCAATTGCATACATGATTTGCATAAATGACTTCACTTGCCTTTTCTACACATCCAATGGTGATATATCTACTCTCTTCTGCTCCATATCTCATGTACTGAATATTAAACTTTCACGCTCGTTTCATTCACCTCGTTTAACTAGAATAACATTCAATTCATTCAAAAAATGGCACAACACACAAAATTTTCATTCATTAGAAAATGGCACAACTCAATCCAAGTCCAAATCCAAATCCAAACTACACCATACTCATACACTACTAGCATCAACTCTATACAAAAATGTCGCAACACATGTGTTTACATAAAAATTGCACAACACAACTATCTTCAACTTCTCAAAGATCCAAATCCATACACTACTATCATCAAATTATTAAGATCATTTATGTACCATCTAATCATAGACTAGCTTATTTTCCACACAAAAATGCACAACACTTAATCTACAAAAATGGCACAACTCAATCCAAGTCCAAATCCAAATCCAAATCCAAATCCAAACTACACCATACTCATACACTACTAGCATCAACTCTATACAAAAATGTCACAACACATGTTTTTACATAAAAATGGCACAACACAACTATCTTCAACTTCTCAAAGATCCAAATCCATACACTACTATCATCAACTTATTAAAGATAATTTATGTACCATATAATCATAGACTAGCTTATTTTCCACACAAAAATGCAAACACTTAATCTACGAAAATGGCACAACACAATCTCGGTTTGAACTTGTAACTTGTTACTACTGTCATCTAACCGAATCGAACCCTCCCATAAACCGAACCCAACCATGTACACAAATGGCACACATCCTCACTATAGTTTTAACTACAATTGCATTTATACACACACACACACACACACACACACACACACACCAATTTTAACTACTAACTCAAACGAAAATCGAAAATATAAACCAAAATAAACAAATCAATAACTCATTACTAATCATACTACAACTATCAAACCTAATTGTCGAACCCTCCCATATAACCGAATCGAACCCTACCATTATAACACCGAACCGAACCCTCCAATAAACCGAATCGAACCCTACCATTATAACCAAAAAGCAAAAATGGCAAATTTGAAACCAAATTGAAACTTCCTATAAACCGAATCGAACCCATTGGGTTGAACCGAATCGAGCCCACTTGAAACTTTAACCCACAACATGATAACTTCAAACTTTAACACAATAATTGCATTTACACACACACAAGCATGTTGTATTGCAAAAAAATGGAAGAAATTGACAAAAATAATAAGAAAAGATGATTCACCTTTGATTGGGATGAAAATAGACATGTTTTTCGTTGAAAATGGTGAAGAAATCGCCGGAAATCACCCCAAATTTGCCCAAATCGCCGGAGCTATGCCAAGGAAGAAGAAAGAGACTGAATGAGAGGAAATATTTGATGAAAATAAGATGAAAATAAGATGAAAATTGGTTTACCTAAGTTTATGGATGAGAATAGAGGTGATTGGTTGTTGAAAATCGTAAACAATCGCCGGAAATTTGGTGGAATCGACGGAAATATTGGAGGAAAAACGGAGGAGAAGAAAAAATAGAAGAAAGAGGGAAAAAATGAGGCTGCCCGATTATATTATCAGTGTCTTGTTTAAAGGGACGACATACTCTTTAAAGGGAAGACCCTCCCTTTAAACCCAAAAAAAGTTTTGGCGGTCAAATTTTCCCCTCCAAAATTTCATACAAATTTTGACTTTTTGTTTAAAGGGACGACAATTTCGTCTAAAGGGACGACAAAGTCGTCGCTTTAAACCGAAAAAAGTTTTGGCAAATTTTCCCTCCAAAATTTCATAAAAATCTTGACTTTTTGTTTAAAGGGACGACATTGTCGTCCCTTTAAATAAACTTTTATAAAAAAATATTTTTATGAATTCTAATATTACATTTTTATGATTAAATACCTTAAAATTATATTTTCGTTCATAATATATATATAACACTATTTTCTTCGATAACGATAACGATCTAACTCATTCGCTCGATAACGAACCCTTAGATTCAAATCGATCGCTCGATAACAAACCCCGAAATTCAAATCGATCGTTCAATAACGAACCCCGACACTTAACTCATTCGATCGATCAAGCCATAGTAGATACAACTATCACAATGATCGATAATGATCTAACTCATTCGCTCGATATCGAATCCCCAGATTCAAATCGATCGCTCGATAACGATCGATCGAGCCATAGTAGATAGTACTATCACAATGATCGATAACGATCTAACTCATTCGCACGATAACGATCCCTAAGATTCAAATCGATCTCTTAATAATGATCCCCGACTCTTAACTCCTTCACTCGATAACGATCGATCGAGACATAGTAGATAGTACTATCACAATGATCGATAATGATCTAACTCATTCGCTCGATATCGAATCCCGAAATTCAAATCGATCGCTCGATTACGAACCACGACTGTTAACTCATTCGCTCTATAACGATCCATCAAGACATAGTAGATAGTACTATCACAATGATCGATAACGATGTAACTCATTCGCTCAATAACGAACCCTGAGATTCAAATCGATCTCTTAATAACGATCCCGACTCTTAACTCCTTCGCTCGATAATGATCCATCGAGACATAGTATATAGTACTATCACAATGATCGATAACGATCTAACTCATTCGCTCGATAACGAACCCCGAGATTCAAATCGATCTCTTAATAATGATCCCCGACTCTTAACTCCTTCGCTCGATAATGATCCATCGAGACATAGTAGATAGTACTATCACAATGATCGATAACGATCTAACTCATTCGCTCGATATCGAATCCTGAGATTCAAATCGATCGCTCGATAACGAACCACGACTGTTAACTCATTTGCTCGATAACGATCGATCGAGCCATAGTAGATAGTACTATAACAATGATCGATAACGATTTAACTCATTCGCTCGATAACGAACCCCGAGATTCAAATCGATCTCTTAATAACGATCCCCGATTCTTAACTCATTCGCTCGATAACGATCCATCGAGACAATGATCGATAACGATCTAACTCATTCGCTCGATAACGAACCCTAAGATTCAAATCGATCACTTAAAAACGATCCCCGACTCTTAACTCCTTCGCTCGATAATGATACATCGAGACATAGTAGATAGTACTATCACAATGATCGATAATGATCTAACTCATTCGCTCGATAACGAACCCCGGGATTCAAATCGATCGCTCGATAATGAACCACGACTGTTAACTCATTCGCTCGATAACGATCGATCGAGCCATAGTAGATAGTACTATCACAATGCTCGATAACGATCTAAATCATTTGCTCGATAACGAACCCCGAGATTCAAATCGATTTCTTAATAACGATCCCTGACTCTTAACTCCTTCGCTTGATAACGATCAATCGGGACATAATAGATAGTACTATCACAATGATCGATAATGATCTAACTCATTCGCTCAATATCGAATCCCGAACTTCAAATCGATCGCTCGATAACGAACCACGACTGTTAACTCATTCGCTCAATATCGAATCCCGAACTTCAAATCGATTGCTCGATAACGAACCACGACTGTTAACTCATTCGCTCGATAACGATCCATCGAGACATAGTAGATAGTACTATCACAATGATCGATAACGATCTAACTCATTCGCTCGATAACGAACCCTGAGATTCAAATCGATCTCTTAATAACGATCCCTGACTCTTAACTCCTTCGCTCGATAACGATCCATCGAGACATAGTAGATAGTACTATCACAATGATCGATAACGATATAACTTATTCGCTCGATATCGAATCCCGAGATTCTAATCGATTGCTCGATAACGAACCATGACTGTTAACTCATTCGCTCGATAACGATCGATCGAGCCATAGTAGATAGTACTATCACAATGATCGATAACGATTTAACTTATTCGCTCGATAACGAACCCCGAGATTCAAATCGATCTCTTAATAACGATCCCCGATTCTTAACTCATTCGCTCGATAACGATCCATCGAGACAATGATCGATAACGATCTAACTCATTCGCTCGATAACGAACCCCAAGATTCAAATCAATCTCTTATAAACGATCCCCGATTCTTAACTCCTTCGCTCGATAACGATACATCGAGACATAGTAGATAGTACTATCACAATGATCGATAATGATCTAACTCATTCGCTCGATAACGAACCCCGGGATTCAAATCGATCGCTCGATAATGAACCACGACTATTAACTCATTCGCTCGATAAAGATCGATTGAGCCATAGTAGATAGTACTATCACAATGCTCGATAACGATCTAACTCATTCGCTCGATAACGAACCCCGAGATTCAAATCGATCTCTTAATAATGATCCCTGACTCTTAACTCCTTCGCTCGATAACGATCCATCGAGACATAGTAGATAGTACTATCACAATGATCGATAATGATCTAACTCATTCACTCAATATCGAATCCCGAACTTCAAATCGATCGCTCGATAACGAACCACGACTGTTAACTCATTCGCTCAATATCGAATCCCGAACTTCAAATCGATTGCTCGATAACGAACCACGACTGTTGACTCATTCGCTCGATAACGATCCATCGAGACATAGTAGATAGTACTATCACAATGATCGATAACGATCTAACTCATTCGCTCGATAACGAACCCTGAGATTCAAATCGATCTCTTAATAACGATCCCCGACTCTTAACTTCTTCGCTCGATAATGATCTATCGAGACATAGTAGATAGTACTATCACAATGATCGATAACGATATAACTCATTCGCTTGATAACGAACCCCGAGATTCAAATCGATCTCTTAATAACAATCCCTGACTCTTAACTCCTTCGCTCGATAACGATCCATCGAGACATAGTAGATAGTACTATCACAATGATCGATAACGATATAACTTATTCGCTCGATATCGAATCCCGAATTCAAATCGATTGCTCGATAACGAACCACGACTGTTAACTCATTCGCTCGATAACGATCGATCGAGCCATAGTAGATAGTACTATCACAATGATCGATAACGATTTAACTCATTCGCTCGATAACGAACCCCGAGATTCAAATCGATCTCTTAATAACGATCCCCGACTCTTAACTCATTCGCTCGATAACGATCCATCGATACAATGATCGATAACGATCTAACTCATTCGCTCGATAACGAACCCCGAGATTCAAATCGATCCCCGACTCTTAACTCCTTCGCTCGATAACGATACATCGAGACATAGTAGATAGTACTATCACATTGATCGATAACGATCTAACTCATTCGCTCGATAACGAACCCCGGGATTCAAATCGATCGCTCGATAACGAACCACGACTGTTAACTCATTCGCTCGATAATGATGTCGGATCTCAGGATTGAGATCAATCTCTTATTAACGAACCCCGAGATTCAAATCAATCCCTCGATAACGATCTGACAATCTATTGTATAGAGTATTATCAGAATCGCCTGTATTATCGTTCGATAAAGGAATTTTTATAAAAAATAATGAATTTTATATTTTAACGCAATGTTTATTAGAATATGTATATTATAATTTTATAATAAACTGAATATTATTTATCAACTCAAAGTTTTATATTAAAAAAAATTAACACAACCCAAATTTTATAATTTATTGTACATAACATATTATTTTTTGAAAAATGTTTAATGAGACGACATTGTCGTCCCTTTAGACGTGCATTTTATAATAAACTAAATATTATTTATTAACTCAAAGTTTTATATTTAAAAAAAAATTAATTGCCTTTAAAGGGACGACAATTGTCGTCTCTAAAAACCCAAAATTTATAATTTCTTGTACATAACATATTATTTTCTGAAAAATGTTTAATGGGACGACATTGCCGTCCCTTTAGACGTGCATTTTATAATAAACTGAATATTATTTATTAACTCAAAGTTTTATGTTAAATAAAAATTAATTGCCTTTAAAGAGACGACAATTGTCGTCCCTAAAAACCCAAAATTTATAATTTCTTGTACATAACATATTATTTTCTGAAAATGTTTAATGGGACGACATTGTCGTCCCTTTAAATAGTCTTGTCCACGTGGAAATCCAAGCTGCCACGGTGGGGTTAATATTTTATTTTTTGGGACGACATTGTCGTCCCTTTAAAGTTTCCCTCCGAAAAATGCGCCCAAAACTTTGACTATGTTTGAATTCATTTAAAGGGACGACTTTGTCGTCCCAAAAAAGATATTTAAAGGGACGACTTTGTCGTCGCTTTAAAGTTTGTCCCTTTAAACCAGTTTTCTTGTAGTGTGTTGTGCCCGTATCATTACCCATCAAACTAAACCAAAACCAAACTAACTCAAACACACACATGAATATGAAGATATATGGAGAAAAGAGGAAAATGAGTTTGGTGATATGATGAAGATGAAAATAGAGAAGATGAAGATCAAGAAGACGATGAACATGGGGATTTTTTTTTTTTTTTTTTTTATAATTTTAAAAGATTGGGGGAAAGTGTAATAAAAAAATATAAAATAGATTTTTTTTTGAACAGCAATAAGAATTTTTATTAGGTCTAGTAAGGCACTAGACTCCAACAAAGTCCAAAAATAATACAACTTAAGAATAAAATCACCGAACCTAATCGAACTACATAGTGTGATAATTAAAAGGATTACTCTTCCAACCGGCCCACTCAATGTACAAATTTCTTTTCCTACCAGTTACCTATTCAAAACTTTTGACTTGACATTCTTCAAACACCTCTTTGGTTTTACAAGATTTGGAGTTAAAGACTAGCGAATTGCGTCTAGTCCAAAGTTTCCAAAGTGCCACTTTAACAATAGCATCCCATAACCACCAATTCTCCTTTTGATCCTTAGAAAACGAATGAAAATGCAAGAGATCGTCAAAAGAACTAGGCACCGGAGTTGAGATATTACACCACAACCAAAAGAGAAATTTCCAAATCTGCAAGGCAAAGGGACATTGAAAAAATATACGAATCTCATCTTCCTCGCTTGCTTTACACCATGGACAACTCACATCTTGGACAACAACACCCCTTTTAGCAATATTAGTTAGCGTAGGTAGCCTTCCGTGAAGAGCCCTCCAACAAAAGACGTTAATTTTTGAAGATATAGCATTATTCCAAACCGTTCACAATCTTGAGCTTCGAGACTCCTCCTCGGTCCATGAGAGAATCCGATTTAGATAAGCAACCGAGAATCTACCATTGGCGTGAAGACTCCAATATGGTTTATCTTTGATTCATCAATTAGAATGAAAGTAGAGACAATGTGAAGTAAATCAATATATTCCTCACATTCCCTACCCCTTAAATCCCTTCTCCAATCCCACACCCACCCTCCAATGCCCCTCCTTTCTCTAACAACACAATTTTTTGCACAAGCAAGGGAATACAATCTAGGATAACACTCCTCTAAAGATTTCTCTCCTATCCAAACATCCTTCCAAAATTTTATAGTACCACCATCACCTAAATTCCACCTCAAAGAATCTAAAAGCTTCACCCCCTTTTGCTCAATTCTAAAACTATTCTTAATGATACCCCTCCACGTTTTCCCTCTTGCCCTCCTAACCTCATTACTACAAAACCCTCCTTTCTCACCATACACTGCAACAATGACACGTTTCCATAAATAATTACTCTCCACTTCAAATCTCCACCACCACTTTCCGAGCAAAGCTTCATTTTGAACCCTTATCCCCCCAACCCGAAGACCCCCTTGTTTTTTGCGTTTAATGATAGTATTCCAAGATATCCATGAAATTTTTCTCTCACTTTGTCCCCCACCCCAAAAAAAAAACTAGCTCTCAATTGTTTTAGCATGCGTATCACGGCATCAGGAGCATGGAAAAGAAAGAAATAGTGCAACGGAAGACTACCAAGAACCACTTTTATCAAAGTCAACCTGCCTCCAAAGGATAATAACCGATATTTCCACCCCGCAAGTTTATTCTTAACACGATTGATAACCGGTTGCCAAGCAGAAACGCGATTCATATTTTCTCCCACAGGCAATCCAAGGTAGATGAAAGGCAAGGAACCCGTATTGAAACCAATAGAAGTAGCCCCAAACAATAACTCATTTTCATGCACATTAATCCCAAAAAGCTTACTTTTCCCCATATTGATGTTCAACCCAGAAGTTAAGGCAAATTTTTTTATGATTCTACTCAAATTTTCAAGATTATCCTTATCCCAAACACCAAAAAAGATGGAATCATCCGCAAATTGTAAATGCGTCAAACTCACTTCCGAATCATTAATATCAATACCTTTGAGTAACTTTTTTTCCACAGCTGTTTCGATCATAGCATTTAGAGATTCAGCAATAATAAAAAACAGAAAGGGGGAAAGAGGGTCACCTTGCCTTATGCCCCTTTCCATTCCAAATTCCTTTATTGGGCTACCATTAATAAGAACTGAAACTGTGGCTGAGGATTGGGTAGTAGTAACAAGGAAAGGTGGGTAAGAAACTTGATCAGTAAAGAGAAGATCGATTTGATTGCACTGCAAGAGACGAAGTTGTGGAATCTGAGTAAGCATAAATCATGCTTTTTGTGGGGTTCGTTGGATGCAGACTTTCACTTTGTCGGTTCCAATGGAGCTTCCGGTGGCATGGTTTGTATCTGGAACAAAAATGTGTTCAACAAGGAGAATACGATGGAAGGTGATGGATTCATGGGTGTTTCTGGAAAATGGTCAGGTATAGAAAAACCTATCCTCTATATTAATGTCTATGCACCGTAATGTCACACTCGGAAAGAAAATATGTGGAGTAACATCCTTGCTATCATTGTAAAAAAAATTGGTCGGGTATTGCTTGTGTTATGGGTGATTTCAATTCTGTGTGTTTCCAACATGAGAGAAAAGGATCTGTGTTTGTTCAAAGAGAAGCTGACTTGTTATTGAATTTTATTTCTGATGTTGGTCTCATCGATCTTAAATTGGATGGCAGGAAATATACATGGGTTAACAAACATGGAACCAAACTAAGTAGGCTTGATAGAGTGCTTATATCTCCGGACCTCCTTGATGTTTGGCCAAATTCTTCATTAATTGCCTTGCAAAGAGGATTATCTGATCATTGCCCACTTATTGTTAAACAGAATTGGCTGGATTTTGGTCCTTCTCCTTTTAAATTTTTTAATTACTGGATGCAGCATGAGGAGTTTAATGCGGTGGTGGCAAAGGCTTGGAATGATGGCAATGTGTTTGGTAAACATGGTTGGGTGATAAAGGAAAAGTTGAAGAAAGTTAAGTATCATCTTAAAGATTGGACTAAAAAGGTGTTCGGGAATTTAAAAGAGAATGTTGAGAAGGCAAAAGCTGATGTGGAAAGATTCGATCTCTTAGTTGAAAGAAAAGATCTATCTGATGTTCAAATTGAAGACAGAGTCAAAGCTTTGAAAAGATTGGCTGACAATGATAGGTTGTTGGATAACATGTTGAAACAAAAATCTAGGGTTAAATGGATAAAGGAAGAAGATGACAATTCTAAATTTTTCCATAGTTGTGTTAGAGGCAGACAAAGTAGGAATAAGATCTCTGGTATGTTGATTAATGGCAAGTGGGTGGAAGATCCTATGATTATCAAAGAGGAAGCTGTGAGATATTTTAAAAGTCTCTTTAATGAAAATGTGTGTTCCAGACCTACCTTTCGGTCTCCAAAATTCAGGAAAATTTCTGACTCGATGAAGATGTGGCCTGAAAAACCATTTTCAGAGGAAGAGGTTAAAAGGGCGGTGTGGAATTGCGGGAGTGACAAAGCTCCGGGGCCTGATGGTTTCTTCAAATCACAATGGAATCTTGTTAAGCATGATGTGATGAATTTCATCCAAGATTTTGCTAGGACCGGACGCTTTGAACGAGGATGCAATTCTTCATTCATAACGCTATTCCCAAGAGGTCTAATCCTACTTCTTTCAGAGAGTACCGTCCCATTAGTCTTATTGGTTCCTTATATAAGATTGTTTAAAAAATGTTGGTAGAACGGCTTAAAAGAGTTTTGGGTGGCTTAATTGGTGATTCTCAATCAGCTTATATTTCAAATCGATAGATTCTAGATGGAGTTTTAGTTGCCAACGAGGTTGTGGACCTTTTGAATATAAATGAGATTGAATTGCTTCGATTGATAATACATGAATACAATATTTATAGACTAATTTAGGATATAGATCTATTCAAATAAAACTCTATTTAAACCAAATAATCTATCCTAAGAACTCTATCACAATCAAAGACGTAGCCATGTGTTATTGTAGGGTGGTCAAGCCCACCCGAACAAAAAAAAAAATTACACTAAAAAATATTTGTAGTTCCGGTTCAATCCACCAAATTATTTTAATAGCCCACCCGATAATTTGAATATTGTCCATTAGCCCACCCGTAATTGAATTTCTGGCCCTGATAATTCATATTGAAACAATATATTTTTTTTTTTTGAACAGCCAAGGATTCTCATAAATCAGCAAGATGCTAAAAAAGGTTACACACTTTGTGTTCATATCATGATTATCATCACCGATCCAAAGCAAAAAATAAAAATAAATGAAGAAAACTACATCCAGTCACAAGCATAACAGGCTGCATTTTCACACCAAAGAGAGTCATTTTCCAAAAGCATTTCAATCGGCAACAGACACCAATCCAACGTCCATAATTATGTTGCTGCAATCATCGGATTTGCCTTCCATACTTCCCATTCCAGCTTCCGGAGACACTTAGAATTTGATAGCCATGAAAAGGATAATCTCTGTACTTCTCTAAAAATCAGTTCTGGATTTAAAACGTGACAATGGAAAATGACCTTGTTTCTATGAATCCAAATTACCCAAGCCGTAACACCAACTATAGCCGACCATAAGCATGAGGCCAAATACGATGCATTTCCAGCTTTCATATTGCAAAAGTCGCTAAACGAGAAAGCATTTAGCCCAACAATATTGCACCAACTTAGAATATAAGACCAAATCAATAACGACACATCACACGCAAACAGAAGATGGTTAACTGTTTCTTCAAATTTGTAACAAAGCGGGCAAAAAGAGTCTTGAATTGAGACTCCACGACGAATAAGATTCGGCTTTGTGGGAATTCTATTGAGACTTGCTTTCCACATAAAAAGATTCACTTTAGAGGGTAATAACTTATTCCACTTGGCAATCTGTTCATTCGCTGAAAAAGCATAATTGAAAACATCCAACTCGATCTTTTTTCGCAATTGAGCCACCGAGAAAAGTCCATTTGAGCTAAGACTCCATTTCAATTTATCCTTTAAGCCTGCATTTCCACAAACAGAGTTAATTAAATCCTCTAACTCACCTACTTCCTCCTCCTCAAAGCCCCTCAACCTCCTCCTCCAAGCCCAAAGAAAAGAACGCCTACCTTCTACCCACTTAACCACACATCCAACTTCTACTCCTTTGAGTAAAGATAGCCTAAAAAGTCTAGAAAAAACCAATTTCAGAGGACCATTGCCCACCCATCTGTCCTCCCAAAATTTTACCCTACTCCCATCTCCCACCACCCAACATTCCGACCCCAACAAATCAACACCATTCCTCTCGACATTTTTAACAGTACTAACAATACCCTTCCAAACTCCCCCACCTCCCAACCGAGCACCATCCACCTCCCAAGCACCCTCAATACCGTATATTGACACAATCACTTTCCTCCACAAAGCATTTTCTTCAGAGAGAAATCTCCACCACCATTTACCAAGTAACGACATATTCTGCACCTTAAGACTACCCACCCCGATGCCCCCTAAAGATTTTGGAGCTTGAATTTTTTTCCAAACAACCCAAGCAATTTTTTTTTGTGACCCATCCCCGCCCCAAAAAAAAGAAGACCTCACACTTTCCATAAAAGACAACACACATTCAGGAGGCTTGTAGACAGAGAAGAAGAACAACGGAAGAGCGCTTAGAACCGCTTTAATGAGAACCAATCTACCACCCTCTGACAAAGAAGACCACTTCCAAGCACAAAGTTTCGCCTTGAATTTTTGAATAATGCCTTCCCAAGCTTTTATCATCTTCATGTTTTGCCCCACCCAAAGCCCCAAGTATTTAAAAGGCAAAGAACCTCTCTTACACTTGAGAAAATCCGCCGCCATAATAACTTCCACTTCCGGGACCTTTATCCCCGCCAACGAGCTTTTCCCCAAATTTATTTTCAAACCCGAGATCTTCTCAAAACAAGACAAAATCCTTTTAAGATGCCTAAGATTTTCCATGCACCATTTCCCCATGAATACCGTATCATCAGCATATTGAAGATGTGTTATCAGAATTTGCTCATTTCCAATATGAACCCCAATGTATTTATTTTTTGCAATTGCTTCCTTCATAAGCACGTTTAACCCTTCTGCCGCGATGAGAAAAAGAAAGGGAGATAAAGGGTCTCCCTGTCTTAAACCTCGTTCCAAATTGAACTCCTTAGACGGACTACCCCCCACCAAAACCGAAGCTCTAGCCGAAGATACACATCCTTAAATCCACCTTCTCCATTTAAGACCAAAACCCATATTCTTCAACGTGTTATCAAGAAATGACCAATTTACACAATCAAAAGCTCTTTCAAAATCAACTTTAAAGATAAAACTTTCCTTACCTTTCTTTTTTAAGTAATCCACAGCTTCATTTAAAATAAGAACACCATCTAGAATTTGCCGTCCCTTAACAAAACCAGACTGACAATCACCAATCACCGAAGAAATTACAACCTTCATCCTTTCTGCTAGAATTTTTGCAACAATCTTATAGAAACACCCAAGCAAACTAATAGGCCTGTAATCTTTAATCACAACTGGATTAGAAGATTTAGGCAACAAAGCTATAAACGACGAAGTACACCCATTGTGAAACTTAGCGATTCCTCAAACTCAAAGATTGCTTCACAAAAATCATTTTTCATGATTCCCCAAAATTTTTTAATAAAGTTGAAGTTAAATCCATCTGGCCCGGGGGCCTTAGACCCCTCGCACAACCACACCGCAGCTTTAATTTCATCATCAGTGATTTTTCTTTCTAGCCAAACACATTGGTCTTGAGATAAATTCGCAAAAAGATTGCTATTAAAGAAACAATATTATTTAAACAAATTCCTAACTCAATCTTGTCATTATTTATAACACGCCCCTGCAATCCTATGGTAATGCAATAAACATGGAGATTGACTCGCAATGAATCGATCTTGTTTCCTTCACATGGTGCCCGCAACAAACTTTTCCATAACAATCAGCATCAACTTCTTCACAATCTGATATTGCTTGAATCTGCAATGGATGACTCCAAAAGTTTGGAAGAGCCATAGAATAAGTGATTGAGAGGAGGAAATATTTGGAGGGAATACCATACCCTAAGAATGAAATAGAAGAAAGAAGAATTTATAGATTGGATAGAGCAAATCAAGTGAATGAAATTATAACTGCCGACGAAAGTGGTAAATTGAGAGACATAATTTTTTTTGACTACCAAAAAGAAATAAGAAAATAAGTGTAGAGTGTTTGAAAACCGGAGAAAATAATTCATTCATAGCAGAAGAAAGAGAGAAAAAGAAATAGTTTGAGGGACTATCACCGCAAATGAAATAATACGTATAACAACAACATTTTTTTTTCTAATGCACTTTCCCGCAACTTTTTTCTTGTGTTTCTTAATAGACCACAGCTTTACACCTTCAAAGAAGGAAAAAAGAATTCTGCGGCAGCTGAAAGCCAAAAGGATTTATATTTAATATTTTTGTGAGTTTTCCATATACCTGCTTGATTTCTTCAACCTATTCTCCATTTTTTGAAAAAGGAATCTCCAATTTTTTTAATCACCTGGAATTCATTTCAATAGTTCAAATGACAAGTTTTGGGGGCTTTTAATCGCACCACATCAAACATATCTAAAAAGTAAAACCTACCTGTGCACCATATTCATATTCGAACATTTTTAATTCTTTATTTACACTACATTATCTACCTTTATACCACACTTTTAAACTATTTCCACACCAAATTTTTTTAATTGCAATTTAGTCCATCAATTTCGTCTACTTTAATTTATATCCCACACCCCTACACACCCCATTATTTCCCTCCAAGAAAACATCTTCTTCATCATAAAACCTTTAAACCCCACACCATCATCATAATTCTATCATCTTCATCATCATAAAACCTTCAAACCCCACACCATCTTCATAATCCTCGTCAATTTTTTTTTATCATAATTATCTCTACACTAAATGCACCCAAACCATTTGAAAAAAAAAACATGTTTTGGAGGTTGTATACCAAGCAAGATTCAATGGATGAAGGCAGGAGCGGCTGCAGGAATTCTTGGACACGGGTCGGGATCGAGAACGGCACATCGTATTACAAATGTATAAGCATTATTTTAAAAATTCAAGTATGATTATGCATCAAGGGTCAATATTTAAAAAAATTAGCGGATCGGTTAGTACATATTAATCTATAATTTTTTTTTAAAGTTTTGGGGGGTCAAGTGACCCATTTCATAGGCTTTGGAGCCACCCCTGGATGAAGGAGTGGAATCAAAAACCCAATTGAAGAAATTGGGGTTTCAAGCAAAATCAATGATAATGTACTTTTGAAATCAATCTACTATTCTGTGTTGTTTTCATGAAATCGACATGTAGAAATGCTAAAATGTAAATGAAATTAGTGTATTGAAGAATTATTTTGGGTTTGGTGATTCAATGTGACAAAAGTTGATGCCTTTTTATTCGCCTAGATGAAAACAACCTTCGCAGAGTCGTTGTTAGGCTGAACGACTTTGCTGTGTTTGATTGTTCGACATTCAACCCTGGGGGGGTCGATTCACAGACATTCGAACCTGGGGGGTCGATTCTCAGACATTCGACCTTGGGGGGGTCGATTATCAGACATTCGACCTTGGGGGGGTCGAATCTTGAACAATGTTTCAACTAGGACATAATCGAATGTATGTGCACCCGTGCATTGCGTTTTATATGTGTGACAATCGTTTTTTTGTGATGAATATCCATATATTTAACTTCTAACTTGGTGTTTTTGATGCACTAGATCGGTGGATGTATTATTTAAACAAATCAACAAGATGCAAACGTCTGAGAATCACCACATGTCGATGTTATTAGACGCGACACAAAATATGAAGGCCGTGTAGGTTTTTGAATAGTTGTTTGGACAACTCTACAATAATAAGAACATATTTCAATTGTTTTGTGTGTTTCATATTGCCTTAGGTTGTTGGTGAAGACTCTCGAACAATGCAACAAATTGTTTAGAATGGTTGGATTGGGCGAGCAACTTTTAAAGGAAATCAATTTTAAAGGGAAACGAGGATACTCCTCTAAGTTTTGGATGAGGACGGCGCCAATGAACTGGGTTATAGCTGAAAAGTACAATGCTATTGTGACTTTGTATTGTCTGGATTCTAAAGGCGACACTGTAACGTGCTTTCCGACAAAAAAGAAGCAAGAAACCTCTCATCCTCTGCATAAATTACTCGTTGAACTCGTAATAAATTAGTTATAGCTGCCGACAATCGCCAAGCAACCAATTTTCCTAATTTCGATAAGCAGGACAATCGCCACTACTTATACCCTAACAGTGTAGCACACCTCTCAATAATCGCTAGAGGTTTGGTGAGAACAATTGCATAACGATTGGAAAAACATAATTATAGGTATTAACGCACATCGGGTTAACTTAAACCTAGATTACTTATTTTCACAACAGGGAATCCTACAGGCTACGAACCAGTCGGCAATTTGTTGTTCACCACTAAAAATCAATCTTTGGACAATCATCTCGATTAGATTTTTGGTATTCGATTAAACAATTAAACTAAAAACCCTCCGGTAGTAATTAGTTCATTTTTTAATATTGATTCATAAAAGAACATGCAACAAGTAAATACTACAAATTTAAAGAGGATAGAAACTGATTTGATCTCACACTTGCATGATTATTGGATTAATAATGGTTTACCTAGAAAAGAATAACTAAAAAAAAAACTAGAAAAGAAGAATTTAGCTACTCATCCACATAATAAAAAGCATGGGAAAGAATTCAAAATACCTTATTAAATTGCAGAAAATATAAAAGATTTGAGTTGTTGGTGAAAGAGAACCCTAGAGCCAGTAAAAATATGGTAGTCGACAATTCCTATGGAAACATGGATTGAATTCTGAAAGCGAATGTTTTCGTAGAAAGTTACGTTGCTTGTGTTCTCCACGTTCTGAATAATTATTTTTGGGGTTTGGGATTATTTTAAAAAATAAAAAGGTCCAATAATAAAATAAAAAGCCTAATAAAGAAAATAATCCATCTAGAAATAAAAAAGCCCATGAAAACTAGGAGATTTACATCCATGAAATCTAGCTCGTAAGTAGAGTCTTGTGACTTGGGCCTTGGCAGCCTTTTTGTCTTCTCACGGTAGTCGGGATCCTGTCATCATCAGAAAGTGAAAATCGTCAAACTTTAATTCTTGAATTCTTCACTTCTTCAAAATTCGTCTCTTGCAGCCAATAAATTCATCATTTCTTCAATTTCTTCTTCCAAGCCCCTTAAACCTGAAAATCAACAAAAACATACCAAAAAAGACGTATCTCTCGAAAATTAGGTATAAACTACACACCAAAACATAATTAATTATTGACTTATCACCCAACTTGGTGGGTGGAGTAAGATTTTATGGCTGTTGTTCAAGCTATCAATTCCAGAAGCAACTTGGCGGCTAGTCAGGCTATCATTGAGGACATCTAGAGGATGATGAAGGCTGATTGGGAAGTGCAAATCACCTCTAAGCACAGAGAAGCTAATATGGTGGCTGACTATTTTGGAAGACAAGGGCACAACATGGCTATGAGTGTTATTACCCTTAGAGACCCTCCTAATACTAGTTTCTGGCTGAAGATCTTAGGGAAGTTCATCTCCCAACGGACTAGTCTTTCCCCCCTTAATAAAAAAAGTACTTGATCCCGTATGTCTTCTATATTTCATGAATATCAAAATCAAGAAACATTAATACTGTTCTCACTTCGATTTAATTGATGTTATCTTCCTCTTCATAGCAGACACTTTTCAAAGGAGAAATTTTAAGTGATCAACCATTCAACCTTCCCATTCTGGTTGTCAATAGATCCAACATATTGGATACGCAATATCCATAAAGTTATTACATGAGTGTCAGTACTTTAACAAGTGCATCTTATAATCTGAAAGTTAGTTTATTTCGAAGTAGCACTTGCTTCCAGTTTACAAGACTTTCGAGAATACAACATTCCTTATAAGAAAAACCCTTTCGAATATTCAAGTTTATCATTAGGAGGCACAAATTCTATAGACAACATAAATGTTACGCGTGTTTCGTATCATATTTAATCATTAACGCATGATCTCTTTCATGATAATTCAAACGGTTCATTACCGCATGATCTCTTTCATGAGAAAACCTTTATAATGTCGATACATGTCAAACACATGACAATTCACACCCACAATATTATGAAGAAATTGGACTAGGAATTATTACACAACTGCCATTGATATGTGATGCTTATAAAGTAAGAATGCCGTCTAAAGAACCACAAACATGACACTAGAATACAAATCAAATACTAAATAAATATTATTACAAATCAAATTCAATTATAGCAGCTCTAGGTTATTCAATATTTATTTATTTTTTTATAAACTTTCTTGGTTTTTGCAAATTGACAGGAAAATCAAAAGAGCTGAGGTTAATTGCTCCAATGCACAGCAGTATTTTTGGTCAAAATTGTACAATATTAATTAATACTAGTGGGGCCACCGTGCGATGTACGGTGTGCCCTCATTTTTTTTATGCATCGATTATAGTTTTTATGTCTGCAATAAATTTACTTTAGTAAAAATAAAGAAGATATCAACATACTTCAATGCTTAGAAAAACATTTAAACCATCCTCTAGAGGTGACAATAGTCCTGCGTGTTGCAGCAAGAAAGGTTACATGTGGGGAAAAAATCCTGAAGATCAAATGCACATTCGTGCAAAAAAAAGTCAAACCAGAGTTTCTGTGAACCAATAAAAACTACATAATAACAAAATTAAAATTTCCCAAACTCGAATAAATGAATTGTTAATCGTAGAATATTATTCATGTCAGACTTAACCCTAACTAATACTAATAAAAAAAATTAAAAAAGAAAAGGTTCGGAAGATTTTCATTTTCTTATCTTTTATCGAAGTAAATTAACCGAAGGATAAGTAAGATAAATGGGAGTTGGATCTCGTTTTTTATTTTTATGTATCTTTTATGTATCATAGATCGAATAAACATTCTCATTCCTTATCTAATTTTTACAATATTTTATTTTCTAGTAGTTTTTGTGGCACCGTACCAAATCATACGACTTTGTTTTACTTAACCAAAAAATTCTGAAGATCGAAATACACATTCGTGCACAAAAAGTCAAACCAGAGTTTCAGTGTACCAATAGAAGCTACATAATAACACAATTAAAATTTCCGAAACTCGAATCAGAGAATTGAATGCTTCAAATAAAAACCCTAGTAATAAACACGTTGATGTGATAACACCGTACCAAATCATACGACTTCGTTTTACCTAACAAAAAAAAAGGGGAAAAGACAAAAATTTTGGTATAGCGACGAGCAAAACGTCGCTAAAGCCGGACGACCAAAGCGTCGCAAAAAGCCGGACGACCAAACATGCAAATTTAATATAGTACTAGTGGGGGCCACCGTGCGATGCACGGTGTGCCCTCACTTTTTTTATGCACCGATTATAGTTTTTATGTCTGCAATAAATTTACTTTAGCAAAAATAAAGAAGATATCAACCTACTTCAATGCTTAGAAAAACATTTAAACCATCCTCTAGAGTTGACAATATGCCTGCGTGTTGCAGCAAGAAAGGTTACATGTGGGGAAAAAATCCTGAAGATCAAAATGCACATTCGTGCAAAAAAAGTCAAACCAGAGTTTCTGCGAACCAATAAAAACTACATAATAACAAAATTAAAATTTCCCAAACTCGAATAAATGAATTGTTAGTCGTAGAATATTATTCATGTCAGACTTAACCCTAACTAATACTTATAAAAAAAATTAAAAAAGAAAAGGTTCGGAAGATTTTCATTTTCTTATCTTTTATCGAAGTAAATTAACCGAAGGATAAGTAAGGTAATGGGAGTTGGATCTCGTTTTTTATTTTTATGTATCTTTTATGTATCATAGATCGAATGAACATTCTCATTCCTTATCTAATTTTACAATATTTTATTTTCTAGTAGTTTTTGTGGTACCGTACCAAATCATACGACTTTGTTTTACTTAACCAAAAAATTCTGAAGATCGAAATGCACCTTCGTGCACAAAAATTCAAACCAGAGTTTCAGTGTATCAATAGAAACTACATAATAACACAATTAAAATTTCCGAAACTCGAATCAGAGAATTGAATGCTTCAAATAAAAACCCTAGTGATAAACACGTTGATGTGATAACACCGTACCAAATCATACGACTTCGTTTTACCTAACCAAAAAAAAAAAAAAAAAAAAAAACGGGAAAAGACAAAATTTTTGGTATAGCGACGACCAAAACGTCGCTAAAGCCGGACGACCGCGTCGCAAAAAGCCGGACGACCAAACATGCAAATTTAATAGTATACTAGTGCCACCGTGCAATGCGACTTTTTTTATGCAATTATAGCGTCGCAAAAATTTACTTTAGGACGACCAAACATGCAAATTTAATAGTATACTATCAAATAAAAACCCTAGTGATAAACACGTTGATGTGATAACACCGTACCAAATCATACGACTTCGTTTTACCTTACCAAAAAAAAAAAGGGAAAAAGGCAAAAATTTTGGTATAGCGACGACCAAAACGTTGCTAAAGCCGGACGACCAAAGCGTCGCAAAAAGCGTACTACCAAAGATGCAACTTTAATATAGTACTAGAGGGACGCACCGGCGATGCCCGGTGTGGCCCTCATTTTCGATGAAAGATAGTGTGCACGCAAGGTATTTTACCGAGGAATCGACAAACCTTGGATGAAAGTACACGACATTATTTCCGAAAAGCCCATATCCATTGGTTTCTGGGGAGCTGGTTCTAAGCAGCCACGATGTATATACACTTGTCAGACAATTGATCGATTCCTTGTCATGTTGATCGTCAAGAGGGAAAGGCAAAATAAAATTCAAATAGAGTAGTAAATTTCTTGCACAAGGCAAACCGGGAAGATAACAACTATGTACATTTCTGTCTTCACCAATTTCTCAAGATGCTAAGGATATACCCAGAGAAACATGGATAAAAAATAAAGTTGAATTGTCATTCATACCGGAAAACCAAGAAGATAAAATTAAAATAAATAGAGTAACCAAAACGATATCTTCCATCTTCACTCCATGACAAGGAGCTAATTTGTTCATGTTCATAATTTGTCCAAGACACTTGAACTCGCTTCAACCCATTTCTTATCCGAAATATTTGGCTTATAAGTCCAATGAATACAGCAAATCGTCAAATTTCATCATCACCAGCACAATTAACGGTACTACCTAGTATGACACCTAGTATGAGAACCATATTCCCTTAGCAATTTCAGAAATGAGTTAGGCTCAGACGTGCTGTGAAAAGAGTCAAAAGGAGAAACAAAATCTGCCATGGCAGCACAAATAACCCATTTGCCGTGAAAGGCCATCACAGTTACCAAGCCAAGACACAGGTCCATGGCTCGATTCAAACTCAAACCCAGAACAGTCATCTTGGCCTGTCATAGTGAAAAAGTAGGGGAAGTAATGGTCGTGAAGGGGCAAAAAGGGCAGAGGGATAGTCATGGTAAACACAAAATAAAAAACAGCAAAAGCATGAGTCGTTGAATCATCCTTATGCATGTCAGATTGCAGCAGTTGTATTTCATTATAAAGCTATGTAATGGGAAAAAAACATGCTATGTAGCTCAAAAACGCAGCAGGAAGAATATATTACGAAAAAATGTACCTCAGGTGCCATCCAATATGGACATCCGTTTAAAGAACGTTGGCTGCCTGACCATTCAGCTTTATTAAAAGACCTTCAACCTTGTCTGAAATCCAAAGAGGATAAAATTTGCGAACCGAGTTAATGTTATTTTCCCCCTTTTAATTAACTTTAGGCTCACCTTTTTTTACTATACATATTTAGTATCTTGAAGATAGGGAGAGAGAACATAAATGCTGGCTTACATGTTTGGCCATCCCAAAGTTAGCAAGCTTCACGACACCGTAAGCATCCACAAGAAGATTTGCATCTTTTATTTCCCTGTAAGAAGTTTAACAACATGACACATTTCAAGGTCAAAATTTCTACTCCAATTGAATAGGAATCCGTACAAGTAAGCTACACAGCATGTGCGTTTAAAACCATTTACCATGTACCATCAGACTAATAAAAAGAACAGACTCTTACATAAGTGAAGGAAAAAACAGAAGAAGATCAAAACCCTAATTGAAAAGGAAAAAAGTTAATAACACCTCCAATCTAAAATTGCATCGCTAAAATAAGAAATAAAAACATACCGTTATACCAATAATCAGAAGAGCCCTAACCTCTCATTCTTATAATCAAGATAATCAAGATGAACAGAAACCTGGCGCACAAACGAAGAACAAATGGTGAACTTCTGGAAGTCGGTCGAAAATGGGGGAAGAAAGCAATAGTGTCCGGCATCTTCATCATTTTATACATCGCAGAACGGTGGACTCGATACTACAGATCTCAAACAACTACACGTGGGAAAAGCCGGTGGTGGAGAGGAAAACGCCACCCACACCCACGATTGAATTAAGCAGCCCCGTATACACATGAGATATGATATGTATTATGTGTGAAATGACGGCGCTTTACATGTCACAACCGGACAAAAAAAAATGGTCGTACCGGGAGATGCGACTTTAATAGGTAACTCTATTGTATGATTAGGATGCTCAGATAAGTGATAAGGCAGGCAAAGAGGAGAAAACCACCGCCTCGCAATGGCTGCAAATCCAGCGGTTGCTCATGAAACATGGGATGTAACAACACAAATCTCCCTTGTCACAAGCCATCCAGCATTGCCCTGCCAAGATACGCGTCGGGTTTTCTCAAATGCCCGGGATCAATCAGCTCGTAAAGAATCCCAAGATATATCATCATAGCCTCTTTCATTGTCAGTTTCATTGCCTCGAGGCACATTTAGATCAAGACTTCTTCATGACATCCATTCTTCATTGAACAGTGGCCACATCTAGTGGATAACATCCTTCCAAAATCCAACTTACCTGCAACAAAGCACAAAATACGAATCCAGCTAATAGAGGCCTACTCGATGCATATAAGAAATATAAGAGAAACGGAAAATTGGCAGGATGAAGGGAGGCTCCCATTTCTTTATTCTCTATGATGTGGCAGAAGTGTATATTATATAAATAGGCAAAATTTATGTATAACTTCCCCTTATTTCTGTTTCCGATTAAAATATCTGTTCGGAATGTACCTGATAAGGTTAACAAGACTCTTTCTATCATTGATAGTGGCATTGGCATGACCAAAGCAAGTATTAATCATTTGACTCATCCAACATTCTTTTTTTGGGGGGGGGGGGGGGGGGGGGGGGGGGGGTTGAACACCAACGTACGTTACATGTCACAAACCCAAGAACATCAAAACAGAACATGAGGCAATTAAATTGAAATAAAACATAGTAAGCATCTCAACACAAATCCAATTAGTAACATATACCAACACAAACAACGGAAGCTCCACAACATCTACAATATTCTCTAAATCTTATATCCACTCAAATCCAAAGAGATTTATAATTCATCGAAAGTGAAAATCCAACCAAAAACATGCCATCCCATGTCAAAGGTAGCAAATAGCAGACGCTTATCCAATAAATAATTATAGGTCCTAAGAGAAATCTACTATTTCGATAACGTAAAGTGCATACACGGATCCTCTGGTCATCCATATAAATTTACTTAAAAAAACTACGTTGCCCGAGAAACTCTTTTTTGAGAGGAAGAGCATTTCTCCCATTCCATTTTGCCCTCTAGTCTTAAACACAACCCGGAGATGAGAGGCATGCTCTTCTAAAGATCGAGTACCGCATAACTATTATAGAACTCCTAAAAGTAGAATGCTCTAAACACATGAGGTGGAAGTTATACAAACCCGAAGCATAATCGTAGCATTAGTTATATAGCTTCACATCCTTGGCTTGTGATACGAATGAGACTTCTCTTTTGGCTTTTCCACCTTTCTGTGCCTATCCATGTCCTGCTCAAAACCAACCAACCGTTCAAAAAAATTTAACCAATAAATCTTCACGTTAACATAACAAAAGACAAATCCTAAAACAAAAAAACACGACGAAAGCAAATGAGACTATAACGTCAAGACCTAAAGTTTCGGTGATAAATCACCCATAACGTAACAGAAGTATTAGTAGGAGAGAGCGAATCAACATGAAGACGATTATCGGCTTATTCCACCTACTGTTTGCATAAGTTCTTCTTAATGATACTTCTGCAAAATGATCAAAAATACATATTAGCCAAGTAAGAATCCATATGCTTTGAATTCGGAAGCATCTTTATTATTTGACTATCATTACATAACATGTAGATCCGAAGCTATATGTTTTGTAGAGATCCTCCTTACAACTTGTTTTGCCCGCCGAAAACTCATGAGAACATGATTGAACAACACCGATCTTGCAAACAAAGTAAACACGGAAACCAGATTATAGGAAAAAAAAAAAAAAAACCACAAAAGGACAGACTTTAGCGACGACGAAAACGCCGCTAAAGGCGGACGACCAAAAAGGTCGCAAAAAGCCGTATGCAAATTTAATATGTATACTACTATGTATGATAATACTAACTAGTATGATACTAACTATATGATAAATACAAAAGAAAAACTTATGAATATCCGTTTCAACACTAATACAAGGGTGATTCATTATAAATAGCAATGTTCCATTGAATAAATATAATGTTGGAGATATAAGCCGAATCCCGAGAAATGGGGGCTCGAAACATGTGTTGAACAATCAACTTTAACGCGAATTTCGGATAAGCTTCGGTGTGATTCACCGGGGGATTATTAATTACATCTAAAAATACTACTCACGGAGTAGATGATGTTTGGCTTTGGAATCACTCAATTTGGATATCGGGTGAATGAGAAATTAATGCGTAAAGTTGGTGTAAAACATGTATGGGAGAGGAGTTGAAGGTGTGATCAACTCAACTCTCCCACATTGGAAAGATGGGAGACTTGAGCTCAATATTTAAATGCTAGTGAGACAATTATGGATGTGCTTCAAGGGGCAAAGCACTTTTGTGCAGGAGGGAGGACTTAGATAATTCCACACGTGCGCGCGCCACCGCCGTCCGTCCTGGCTTTGGTTCGGTTCGGGTGTTGCTATTAATTTTTTGGACAAAATTTCTTTATTAAATTTACCATAAATTAATTTTGGAATGCGATTGTGTCATTTGGCCAATCAAAATTGAAGAATTCATATGATTGAGTCATCCGAACAATCAGAATTCAGACGACACGTCATCCGACCAATCAGAATGTGGAATAAAGTCGGCTGTGAGCTTAATTTCGAAATTAAGCAATTTCGGCCCTAATAACTTTTCCAAGGGGAAAAGTCAGCCGACTTAATGATGTCGTTCGGCCAATCAGATTCGAGTATTGACTCCTCCTCTCCACTATATAAAGAACCTTATGGATGAAGGTTTGATTATCGAATTTTCTCTTGTGTCTTCCACCACAAAGAGTCTATCATATAGATCTAGTTTCGAGTCGAAGAGAAGTCGGAGCACTCTGTAAGTTCGTCGGAGCTCGGATTTTTGAAATGCCTCTAAATCCGAGACGTAAGTCATTGTATCTTGGGAGACAGTTGCTACTACCGTGGACAACATACCGGAGCAATTTGTCTTAAGGAAAGAGAAACTACTTGCCTCGGTTTGATTTCTAGTCCTTTATTTGATGCATCGTAATTTTCTCATCCATTGTTCGAGTTAGATCTGCACGTAATATTTGTATTGTTAGATCTGTTAGATAATAAGAATTTTCTTTCGCGTTATTTGTTTTATAGTTTAACTAGTATGAAACCCGTGCGATGCACGGAGAATGTTATATTTGAAAAATTGATAGATACTGTAGTAATTTAAGAACTATTTTAGTGAAACCAAAATAAAATAAAATGACATGATTGAAATATTTACAATGATATACGTGTATGTAGAAATTTATAGATATTGTAGTAATTGAAGAGCTATGTAAGTGAAAAAGAATAGTAAAGAAGAGTGACAAAAAGTAATGAAAATGATGTGTTTGAACTTAAGGTTAAAGTGAAGTAATATATGAAATATGTACGGTATGTATGCGGAACATCATTCAATTGATCTGCGAACATATGAATAATATATTGTATTGAGCCTTATAACTACCAAGTAGATTTAGCTAAACCGACCGACAACCTTATCAAATGATTCGTTCATATTCAAACGAAGCACTTTTGGACCGAATTCCCCATCAAAACAACATTGCAAATCAAGTCGTTCTTCACAACATTTTGCTTCCTTTTTCATATTCCCGCAAGAATGAAGATACACAGGTAATGCAAAATAAATCCAATAGTAAAATTTTCCAATATGATATAATTTTGTGGAAAAATCTAACAAGTATTCGCAAATCACATTACTTATCCAATATAACCTATTGGGTAGGATCCCTCATGGCTTCAAGAAGAACAATTCCGGTATGTGATCCGTAAACAACTCTTATCTTCACCTTTACCTCGTTTAAATAATAAAAGAAAAGGGCTTTCAATAAATTATTATCAATATTATGAAGATACAATTTTTTTATTGTAGAGTTTAGTTCTTACTTTATCCGGATCATAAAGCCGATGAAGGCCAAGCATCATTTGAGTGCATGAATCGGTAATATATTCCTTTTGATCAAGAATTGTACCCGTGAGAGCCGAACCTCGACCCGCTTTACATTCATCGTGGAACCTTGAAAATCCCCATAATTTCCCGTCCGGAAATTTTAAGACCAGAGAGTTTACAATTAACATGAATGAAATTTCGGTTTTGGAATACAACCTGATAGAAGAAAGGCTTCTAAAAGAAGAAAAAAATGCAAAACAATCATTCTGAGACTTGGAAAATGGGACACCACGGTGTTTTTAGAATTACATAACACCGGAAACTATCAACCAGCAAAAAGTTGATTCTAGAACTGAGGTCGATTGTCAGCAGTAGTTGAAAATCGACTTTCACCCAATCGATTGCGATAATTGACCAATGAAAAGTCGATTATCAACTCTAGAATCAACTCGATTCTCAATTCCATAACCGATGGGGAAAAAACCAATTTCAACTGTGATGCCACAACAGTGGATTGTTGTGGTGCCGCTAATGACACCTCATAAAAAAAACATCACCAAAATAATGTTGAGTTGTATGGAGGGATGACCACCAGGAGCTTAACATAATCATCTGTCTGAACCACATGATTTAAAGCCCAAATCAAAGCTGCACTTGAAATTTCAGTTGAATATTTAACAGCAACTACCACTAATCTCCCATGAACATTAATAAAGCTTCCTTTTTGCTCATGTGTCATCCTTTATTGATCGTATGAGTATAGACGCACCTTTACTTGTAAAATTACAGAAACACGGTGTCGGATCTTTGCAGTCGTCACTATGACACGTTGTACAGCGATCGTCATCTAACAGTTTGTGATTATTCAAGTTGTTGTTGAAATATTGCAACGGTTCATCTTTTGTCCAATTTCAGTGACGTCACCATTTGCAATCGTCGTCGTCATCATGTCCCGTATTCTCTGCCGTGGCCACAGTGTTTTCTGAAAGACAGTAAACTATGTTCATCATGTGAGTAACAAAACACAAAAAAACTAAATAGGTAAAATAGATAAAACGAAAAAAACTGGAAGAAAGCAATGACGAAAATGATAATAATACTGGACGTAAATTAGTCCTGAAAAGAAAACAAAAGAAGCAGCAGCAGCACCGAAGCACCCCGAGCTCTTAGTAGATTATACTGCGTTACTAAATCAAAAAAGCCGTTGATCCATTTGAATGAGATAATTTGAATGAATAGTTGTGTCTTGATTTAGCTCTTTTTCGGTTTTTCCCATTAACGTAATCAGGCTAACATTTGTTTAGACAGCTCTCCGGTTCATCAAATAGGTCTTCATAAGTTTTCATACATTCCCGGCAATGATAAACGCAATTTGAAGAAAGAAAAAAACAAAATGAGCATAATCACCGGCCCTCGCTCAAAAGAAATTGAAATATGAACATATATAGTTACCGGGTTACGAAGTAGAGAATCGAAAAAAGAGAGCCAGAAGAACAACGTATTTCAACTAAATGTCTAACTACCATAAAAGTTGTCGGAATAGAAACAGTAAAAAATAAAATGAAGCAGTAAAAATGAAATGAAAAATACCTCGAATGGGGATCCAATGCAAAACTCTGTAAAACACAGCTACCCAAGGCCCTATGCTCAGTAAACCCTCAACATTCTTCCAAGAGTCATAATTTTGTTCTTCTTGCAATGAACACCCTTCAATGTACAGCTCCAAGAGAACAAAAGAACTTATGTTCTCTAATAATCAGACGCAAAAATTATAAATATAGAACTTATGTTCTCTAATAATAAGTGATTGATCTCCCACTATGGCCTCTACCAACAAATCCCACACATGTTTTGAACTCGGAGTGTTCACAATCAAATTTTTGAAACACAATAAAAAAACAAAAAAAGGGAAACAACTCGATATTTTTATTTAAATACCGTATACAGTGAAAATATTCAAGGGAAAAAATGTATGGGTGAAAACTAAGACATTCTTGCTCAGAGAAACTCGGAAAGTCTAGCTTAATAGATTAACTGCCCAGCTTATTCCATAACACCAAGACAATGTTGCTAAGGAAAACCTATCCCCCCCCCAACACTAAGACAACTTTCTTGCGCACAGAAACTAAAAACAATCCAGTCATGAACACACATACAGAAGCTGGCAAAAGCTGGCAAAAGCAGGCAAACAATCAATAATAAACATGAAGAGTAATTAGATAACCAATCTCTCTAAGTCAACGGTCTTCATTAAAGGAGAAATGCAAGAACCAAAATGTAGCTTACAAATATTAAAGGACACAAAATAACATACGTTTAACAGGTAATAACACTCGAGATCATCCATAAGGATAAACATACTCAATAACTGGAGAACACAAAATCCATGAAGTTCAGCAAAAATACTCCAATCCAATAGACTTAAAAAGGTAGTCAAAATCTCAAGCGAGATCCAAATTTGCTAATTTCTTCCTTCGGCGCACTTGAGTACCTAAAATCATTGCAATACAAAACTATTACAAACATATCTCTCAAAATTACACTACAAAATTGAGCGAAAGAAAGCAATCAACATTTTCACACACCTTCCCCGAATTTGGTCTTAAACCTGCGAGGGACATTGCGCAAATACCGATAGTCTTCTCACTCCAATTATGTACAAAAAATCATGAAAAAACCTAACATATCTTCACATTTGTTTTTTCCAAAAAAAAAAAAAAAAAATTTATGTTTATTACAAAATAAACTTAACTTACAATTACTTACGCGAGCAGCAGGATAAACGCAAGCAGAACAACGGCTTTTCTGAAGATGAAAGCTTCGACGACCGCATCTCACACACAGCGTGTGAGTCTTGTTTCTCCTTTACCGAAACTCCCTGTTCCTTTCTCCTTTTACCGAAACTCCCTGTTTGATAATCATCCTTCACAAAAACGCATAAGGCACAAAATCAGCAGAGGATCTATGTGAAATCAGAAAATAAACGATAAGGAACCATATTAACACGGAAAGATATCACCTTGCGAATTGAATGCACCGAATCAAGCCTTCGTGTTAATGAACACGTTGCAGAAACGAAATCTGCATCAAATCGACATTAAAGCAGGCAGCTTTGAACTTCGAATTTCCTAAAATCATTGCAATACAAAACTATTAGAAACATATCTCTCAAAATTACACTACAAAATTTAGCAGCAGCAATCAACATTTTCACACACCTTTCCTGAATTTGGTCTTAAACCTGCGAGGGACATTGCGCAAAAACCTAATCCGTCCAGTTCCAGTAGTCTTCTCACTCCAATTATCTACAAAAAATCATGAAAAAACCTAACTAATCGATCTCCATAGACAACCTAGCTATTCAATACAATAAAAGATTTCGGTAGTTGAGATGTGGACATTTGAGAAGTTCTACGGATTATCTTTGAAATACGGAGAGTGTTTATTTTAGAGGAGTTATGAAGATGAAAAAAAAATGTATAGGAGTTATGCTCAGTAGTGGGGAAGCTGCAGACCGGTTTGGAAGGTGAGGGGAACGTGGGGAAAAAACGGAGGGTCTTTATTTCTTTTTTTTCGGTTTTTTTTTTCCTTTCGTGTGTATGGAAAAACCGGGTATGGAGCGGGTCAATTGACCAAAACGGGTCGATTGACGGTTTTTCGATTGAAAATATAATATAAGATAATCCGTAATTATGTCCGTTAATTACGGATCTGTTCCGTAAATCACTCCACACATGATACACTTATCCAACAAGCTTAAGACAAATTTTCGTGTGTTATAGAATGGTTTTAAACATGTTATATTAGAGATTTAGTCGAATTATTGAATAGCTGAATACCAATCTTGTATGTAACTATGGGTGGTCCGATTACGATAAATGAAATATACGCCCATTGCATATGTAATTTGAATAACAAAATAATTGGATTTGGACCTTATGATCGCTGTATCTTAATTTAATATATATTTAGTTTAGTAGAGTGCTATAGATGAGAAAATTAATCGGTTGATGTCTGGACTTATTGAAATTCCTATGCGACTTAGGAAGCTTTATATGAATAAATATCCTTATTTCTATAAAAGCAACCGAGTTTTGCAACTAAGCAGTACACGTCGCCTGTTCTCATGAATTAATTCCCGTTTGGGCTTTGCCATTATTACTATAATAAAATAAAAAAGGTCCAGGCCCCAATTTTTATTTTTTTTTTTATGGAAAAAGTACTCTCCCATTTTCTTTCGGTATATGTTGGATAAATATATGTTGGACAAATGAAAACTTCTAGGGTACGATGGATTGTTTGAATGGAATGGAATGAAATGTTTTTTTTTTCATTTCATTTCATCATTTTAACGTGTTTGGTTGCGAGAGAATGGAATGAGATTTCATTCAATTGAAATGATTTTTTTCCATTTTCATTCCATGAAAAAAAGATAGAATGGACGGAATGGTTTGATGGATGAAATGTAAACATAACCTAATGATAAAAAATCAACCATCACTGCCCCCCGCCCACCCGCCCGTCTGCAACCTCCCGTGGCACCTGCCCACCCCACCGCAATCCAAAACCACAACCCTCCACCACACCACCACCCTCCACCACCGCCGCCTACCTTGTCACTACCCTCATCACAACTCGTCACCATCCCCCATCTTAACCCAACCCACAACCATCACAACCCACCACCGCCGTTGCCATAACAACCAATGGTATCGCACACCGCAACCACCACCATCACCACCACCACATCCACCACACACCACGACCACCACCATCACCACAACCACCACTATCGCACACCACAACCACCACCATCACCACAACCACCACCATCGCACAACACAACCACCACCATCACCACAACCACCACTATCGCACACCACAACCCCCACCATCACCATCACCACCACCACAACCACTACTATCACACACCTCACATCATCCGCCGCCACCCACCACCGCTTGCTACCCTCGTTATCATGCACGCTTATCACCCATCGTGTTACTTGTCACATTTAATACAATTTTGCATATTTCATTCCATTGCATGCCAAACATATGAATGAAATCGGTTTCATTGCATTCCATTCCATCAGTTTCATTCCATTCCGTTACATTCCAGCAATCCAAACGCACCCCTAGGTTAGTTCACAAATACTTCGAATGCTATCGGCGGCGGCGGCGGCGAATTTTTCGTTCACCCCTCTCCCTTACGCCTCCTGGTCGATTGACGTTTACCGCCGGCGTCGGCCATTTCAAATGGGCTATCTACACCTTCGTACACCTCTACACGTGTGGGATGGGTTTGATTTGACAGAAAGACACCGGCTTTCTCTCTAGGGGGAGGTGGTGGGTTCTTCCCGGTGGCTACAATTTCTTCGATCTTCTCCACACATCTAGATGGGTTTGACGTGTTGGTTGTAGCGTTGTACATCTCCAGACATTTCTGATGCTTTCGATTTGACAAAATACGTTTGTGCTCGACCCAGTATCGATCTGTGAACGCTTCCCAGCTAAATTTCACTCCGGTGGTTAGTGTTCTTGAAATTGGAAAAAATAATTGAGATCAATTTCTTTAAGTCGAAAATTACTCCCTGAATCAATAGAAGCTATTTTGGTATTCGATTTTTGTGTGTCTTTCTTTCTTCCATTTGGTAATCATGTCATGTTCGATCTATGCTATTTTTGTGAATTTTGTGTTTTGGAGTTTTTATTGATGCATGCAGGATCAATTCAGGGGTCACTTTTTTCAAAGTTACTTTCCTTTTACCTTTATTATTTATTCTTGTTTGTTTGTTTGTATTTAACTAGGAAAGGTACTTGTTATTTTTACCGGTAATATTTGAAAGCGTTTCATCTCTTGTTTGAATGACCTTGTCTATTTTCTGCTTGATTTTATTTTGCTGTTTTTTTGGCTCCTTAGTTTCATGTCTTATTAACTCAAGAATCTTACTTTCCCATTTCATTTTCATCATCTTTGTAATTTTTAATGCTAAATTTTCCGCTGGTTAGCTTCAATTTAATCCCAGTTTCTTAATTGATTTCTACTTGAAAAACGAAGTCTAGGAGGTACTTGTAAAGCAGTAGTACATTTTTTTTTCAAATTAGCTTGCTTGATGTCAATTGTAAGGCAGTAGTACATTTTTTGGGAAACTCAAAAAATACCCTGTTTGTGTAAATATAATTTTTGTCTACACCCTTTTTTTTCAAAATTTTATTCCTACCTTCCGCCTTAAGCATCTACGGTACCGCTGAAAAGTTAGACGGTACCGCTTTCATCTTGGACGGCACCGCTTTCATCTTGGACGGTACCGTTGAAAAGTTGGACGGTACCGCTTTCATCTTGAAAAATGAAAAATATCACAGGTTGGCGGAATCTTCCATTGATCAGTGGTAAGGAGGGCGGTACCGTCGAAAATTAGAGCGGTACCGTCGATGATTTCAACGGTAAGGAAGGCGGATAGAGCGGTACCGTCGAATTTTAGGGCGATGGGTATGAAATTTTTTTTGAAAAACAGGGATGTATAGGGAAAAATGTTTTATGCAAATAGGGTATTTTTTGAGTTTCCCCTACATTTTTCCCCCGCAAAATTAGCTTGCTTGATGTAAAATTATCTCTTGGAGTCAACTTCTTGGGTTGTCATCAAGTTGGAGTCACTTGGATATGCTTTTGTGGAGGTGATTTTTTTTTCTTTCTTGTTTCTTGAAATAAGTTCTTTAATTTCACCATATGGCTTCGGATAGAAGGTTATAGTAATTTTTTTCCTCCTTATCCATTCACAATTCGTTCATTGTGCATATTTCAGTTTGAAGATCCTCGTGATGCTGATGATGCCATTTGTGGACGAGACGGCTATAATTTGGATGGGAATCGATTACGTGTTCGTTTATTTCTCCTGATTCAGTATTTAGATTTAAGCATTTAATACCGAATAATGTGTTGCGTTGCATTACTTGGGGTCATATGTTTAAGAATCTGTTTTTCTTTCTACTGTTTACATGGTGGGATGTGAATTTTCATGCAAGACAAGCTGTAAACCTAAAGGCATGCCCTCTTGCAGATGCCTCGATGACTATAACAATCCTCGACCTCGTCCAACAAGCTGCCAATTACAAACAACTCGAAAAAGACGCTAACGAAGGTTTCTCATTTATTTCTTCTGCCCCATTCACAAACTCAAAAAAAAAAAAGGATTTTTATTGAGAAAAAGATTAATGTCAATTTAAGTTTATATTTGTTCAGTTTAATTAATAACTTTGGCTCGTTGATTTTCAGCAACAACGACTCTAAACAGTGGAATATCTGATTTCGTGGTTTTAGCCATTCGAGATCCTTCTCCATCTTCCGCTTCTTGGTGAAGATAAGGTATACCCTGCTCATGTATTTTGGTTTTAAAAGCCTCTCTGCTTATGTAGATGTGATGATTCAATAAAATAGAATGACTACATGAATATTTCATAATAGAGATATGGCTGAATAGTTGAAATTTAGACCGCTGCAACACAAGGTTGTTTATTTGCTTCAATTGGTATTATAGACCCCTTTCACGTTGTCATCTGAACTTGAATAATGAGAGCTTCTGCGATGTTATTATGTAGTACTTGAAAAGATAACCTCCAACAGTCTGAAGTAGCTCAAAATGATAAAAAGGAGATTATTATAATGGTGATGAGAATAATAATTCCAATTTGTTTGATTTAATCAATAATATTGAACAACAGCAAGAAGTTTGTGATGATGCTGAAGATCTCAGACGTTTTGTTGATTTTTGGCTTCTTTATTGTGCCCAGTTCTTGGGATCTGGATTACAACTTCTTCACAAGGGTTGATACATATAGATGAAGTTATACTAATGTTTGCATTGCCAGAAGTTACTTGCATATAGCTTCTTTTTCTATTTATTTTCTTTTCTACGTCGTTGTGTTGATACCGTAATATTTCAGATGATGAGTATATAGAGCATGAGGAGACATGTGAAAAGTTACTAGAGGATGCATATTTCTTTTCTGGTATTTTGATACTTTTGGTGATTTTGTAGTTGGATTGTGGAATGTTATGGATATGTTTCTGGTAACTTTGGAGTGAGTAGTTAGTCCGGAAAGATTATTTCTAACGTTGATTCTTATCTTTAAAAGATTACATTATTACGAGGCACGAGCCATACCCCAGAATGCAACATTTTGTTGTTTTGTAACAATACACTATTCGACTTCCTTGACCCTTTTATTTATGTAATCTGCTAAAAACTGATGCTTTTCGATTGTATTCCATAAGCCATTCTACCTTTTGTAGGTGTTGTTTGATGCATAACTTTGATTTATTTGTAATGATCTATTTCATCAACCCAAATTCAAGACTATCATCCCGGGGCTGTTATTCGCCGTGCATTGCACGGCAAGCTCCCCTAGTTATATTGAGCGTTGTAGCTTCCATTGGATTGTTGGTAGGAATTAATACAACTCTTACTACTACTTGGGAAGATTGGTTAAATAAACCATTTTAGTTGGTGTTGCAATAATACTTGGAGTATCACTTTAATGTTTGGGCCCGTAAGATGCTAACACTTTTGAATCTAGACTTGGTGTAATGGCTGACTTCCAAGATGTTGGGGTCATTTGGTTGGTTTTGTAATGCATGCTTGACTTACATCAAAATATTAATATCCTGCATTGACCACGTTGGGTTGTATTTCATATTAAGCATACGTATTGTCAATGCTTCAGCTTGCTAGTTGGATGTTTTGTTCCAGGTATTTGTATATCATTAAGATCTTAACATATGCGATTTTGTAACTTAAATATACTGGTACCAATTTTATATCCGATCTATATGCTTCTGTTAATAATATGTTGGATGCAGGTGCAATCTAGTTTGGTACTTTTGTTTTGTTATGAAGTATAGGAACTATGCTATGCTTGTTTGGACACTTTATTTAATGTTTTAAGCTGTCCATTTTTCTTTTACCGGTATGAGTAAAATAAATGAAGTTTGGTGTTTTAGGATTTTCCACTACAAGTGTAATATCCCGACTTTTCAAAAAAGGGCAAAAGAGTCTTTTAACAAAAATTCAGATTTTTGTTATATTTAATTAAAGAATTTAAAGTATATATATATATATATATATATATATATATATATATATATATATATATATATATATATATATATATATATATATATATATATATATATATATGTATGTATACACTCAAAATATATATAAAAGGGATTTAATTTTGGGAATTTTATTTGGGATTAATAAAGTTATTAGGAGTTAATGGGAGGTTTTAGTTTTTTTATTTAACTATCCCATTAAGTAAGGGAGTTACCAAAACAGAAATCAGAATTATTTCACGTTCAGTTCTACGTTGAGAGCAAACGAAAAGCAAAGAAGACTTCTTCCAATTTCTCTCTGGTTCTTGGTCGGTTGACAGAATCGTTTGAAGATTCAGAATCAGCGGGAAGAGAGGATCGTTTTGGTAGCAAAAGTTCAGAGTTTTGTAAAGGTATGGTTTTGGCTCTAAATATAGAATCTTGAAGATTAGATCTTCTTTTGGTGTTCTAGTTGATCAATTCGTAGTTTAGATTGTTTAGGAACCTTTGATCACAATTAATTTAGGTTTAATTGTTGATCAATTAGGTTTGAGTTGGAGTTTACAATTGAGGGCTGCAGTCTTTCTTGAAGGTTTGTCTTTGGTGTTGCTTGCTAATAAGGTAAGGGGCTCTTCCTATTGTTTAATTAGGTTTATGATGTTTAAGGTTGAGTGTTTGTGGTGTTTTAAATGCTAAATATCATGTCTACTTGTTGTTAGATGAATATATGATGTTTAGTTGTGTAAAAGATGTACTTTTCTGCTGTTTTGATGAGTATATGGTTGAAGAACATGTTTGGTTTGGGTTGGAAATCGTAAAGTGCAGAAAATTTCAAGTTTTAGGTTTTTCTGGTGCACAAGCGTATGCTTGTTCAAGGCAAGAGCACACCTGCGCTGGCTGATTCAAAACAGAATGTTTACTGAGAGCACAAGCGCACGCTTTCTCAAGGAAAGCGTACACCTGCTCAAGGCAAGCGTACACCTGCTCAAGGCAAGCATACACCTGCACTGGCTGAATGAAAAACAGAATGCTAATAGTTACACAAGCGCACGCTTGACCAGGGCAAGCGCACTCTTGACCCAGTTTCTCATGAAAATATGTGTTTTAATACTATACTTGGTTTAGGAACGTTCTAATGGATCTAATAACGTTAAATGAACTTGAACAAGCCCTGATTAAGCTTTTGATGCGTTTAGTTCCGGCACCGAATGTACTCTTCAAGGGAGTTGAAGTTCGGGACCGTCGGAAGAGTATGATTGGCTTGTGCTTTGATGAATTAGAATTCATCAATGTCTGTGTATGTGCTAGGCCTTGTCCGTGTCTAGTGATCCAGGAAAGAGAGTAGTAGAGGTGATGGAGCTTACTTGAAAATATTTAGGTGGCTAGTTAACAACTAATAATAAACGTACGTGTGTAGTTAAAAGACTAAACATCGTAACATTCTTGATAAGGCACCTAGCTATATCGTGATGTGTGGGCGGTCAGATAAAGTGAATAACTCTGCTGGCCTATAAACGGCTAAATGGCAGGGGGACTTCGCCGAACGTGTACACTATCGGGTCTTAACCCGTGGCTATCGGTGTGATCCACTGATAGGTTGCAAACGATACCTCGTGGTGGGTAGCACCATGCGTTGTGCCTTTGAGTGCCGATGTGACAAAGATAAGTTAAGTTAGAAACGTTTAGTCACGATATGTTGATGAACATGAAGTGAACCCTAGAATTGAGTCGGTCTCATAAAGGCAACTTAATAATAAATAATAAACCTTTCGTTGTAAGACTTGATTACATTAGCTTCTTCCTCTTGCTAAGTACCTTTGTACTTACCTCAATTGCATATGTTGTTTTGTGTGCTTTTGGGGTGAGAAGACGAACAGGTTAGCCTTGAGCTCGTTGAGGAGTTCGATGATGATTTGATGACATTGGTGCTGTTGATGCATTCTATTACTTTTCGATTAAAGGTTGTACTATAGTGTGTTGTAGATTCTTTAGATAACCTGTTGTACTTTTATTCTAAGTTTGTAAGACAAGGGTTGTATCTTTTTTTTGTAAAATCGTACGTTGTAAGATTTATCTCATTGTTTTAAACTTTTCCTTTATACCCCTAGTCGGTTTATATTCTATTCTAGTAGCATTTATGCATGGTTCTGCCCGAGCCTTTTTAGTTTCCGTTGCTTAAATTTTGATACGACGACGTAGAGACTGGCGTAAAATATTGAATTTATTTAATGTTATACGCGCCGAACGTTCTCTTCCGGATAAGGACTCGGTATCCGAGAGCGGGGCGTTACAACAAGTCGCATGTAATGAAAAGAAATAATAATGGAGAACAGAATGTGGACATAGTTTTCCTTACTACTTTCTAAAAGGAAAAAATCGTAATTTTAATTACCTTGATTGGGAGCATTGTTTACGCCTTGTGCACTAGAAACATATTTGGTATTGTTGTTTCTTCAAACTTACTGGGTAAATGCTCTTTGGTTAGAATCCTAGATCTAAAGTAGAGGTGTGACGTAAACTTGGTTATGTGGTAGAATATAGAATTTTGGATTATTAAAATTCTAAGGTTGCACTTGCTCACATCAATATTCTACTTTATGCTGAAGGATTAGATGAGAACAAACTGGGTATGGTAACTTTGTTGATCTTCTGTTCGTTGGACAGAAATGAGAAGATACACCGAGGTGTATGCAAATAAAAATGTGTCTATTATGACACAAGTGTACGTGATGTTGTAGCACTAGACGTAGCACTAGTGACCGGTTAATTTCATCCTTTGGATGGAGAAGTTCGGTGGTGCAACAAACGATGTTTTGAATGATCAAACCGGATTGATCAGTGTGTTGACAGTGAAACTGTCTGTTGAGCACAAAAGTGATGCTCCGTAAAGAGCCAGTGAGGTTGGCTTTAATATATGGTTACATGCTTGAGTAATATTGCTTGTGACACTATGACGATTTGGTACAGATTCAAATTCGTTCGTCCATTGATGATCATGGTGTTGTTACCAAATTTGAAATTTGATCCTAATCACACGTGTCTAGTATGTGATGAAGCCATGTTGGCTAATTCACCGTTTGACCGGTAGAAAGGAACGCAAACCTCTTGATTCATGTAAATTAGAGGTGATAAAAGTATTATGTTACTTTTATTGAGTATAGCACCAAATATTGCGATATTTAAATAAGGCTCGTGATGCCTTAAGGGTTGTTAGAATGAAGGTGGGAATAAACATAGCAAACAGATGAGATGTATCCGTAGTGATTGTGGTTGTGGATATGATGTATTGTTTCATGCGTCTTGCTAAGGGCCCGACATCATTCATCAAACAATTACACCATACACACCTCACCCAAGTGGTTTTACTGAATGCAAGAAACAAACTCTTAAAAAGTTGATGAATGCTATGTTGATAAGTTCGAGTTTACCTCAGAACTTGTGGGGGGGCTTCCCTCTCAGCAAAATTCATTCTGAACAAGATCCCTTCAAAGAAGAAGGATGACACCCCGTATGAGTTGTGGAAAGACCGAGGTCTAGCTACAAATTCTGGAAATGTGGGGGTGTTTGGCTAAGGTAGAAGTACCTAAACCAAAGCAAGTGGAAATATGACCTAAAACGATTGATTGTATATTCATCGGATATACTCTCAAGAGTAGCGCCTATTGGTTTCTGGTGCATAAAACCGACATGATGATGTCATCACCGAGTCTATGAATGTTGTGTTCTTTAAAGATCTTTTTCCATAGAAGGAAATTGATAAGGACAAGCAAGCAAGAGTAAGCGGACATATGACTCTGAAGCTGAAAGTCATCCTCAAGAAATTGAGGAACCACGTCGTTGTAAGAGGGCTAGGACTTGAAAGTCTTTTGGTCCTGATTTTCTGACCTGTATGGTTGAAAACGAGCCCAAGACATAGGCTGAGGCAATGTCAACTACAAAAGCTCCTTTATGGAAAGAAGCTATAAGTAGTAAAATAGAGTCCATCATGTAAAACCACACTTGGGAGTTGGTTGGTCTTCCACCAGGAAATAAACCACTCGGAAGTAAGTGGATCTTTAAGAGGAAGTTAAAGGTTGATGGATTTATTGATAATCGTAAGGCATTGTTGGTAGCCTGAGGGTATCGACAGAAAGAAGGCCTTGACTTCTTACTCATCAGTTACAAGAATCACTCATATAAGGGTTCTCATTGGTATAGTTGGAGTCTATAACCTGGAAATCCATCAAATGATGAGTTAAAAGAAGAGATTTACTTGGAGCAAACAGAGAGGTTCATAGTTCCAAGACAAGAGAGTAAGGTGTGTAGACTTGTTAAGTCGAATATTAGCCAGAGCAATGGCATATCGAGTTTGACAATGTTATGTTGTCAAGTGGGTAGGACATATATATGTCTACATTAAGAACGCACCTTTGTGATAGTATGTCTATGACATTCTGATAATGGGAAGTACTCATGAGAGTATCATGAATAGGAAAAAAGATGCTGACAAGGAACTTCGATATGAAGGACCTAGAGTTGCAGATGTGATGCTAGGGATTAAGATCTCTAGAATATTTGTTTGAAATGGTGTTTTAAACCCAATCGGGTTGTACCGGATCCGACCGGGTCGGGTCATTTACATTCTATTTTGGTTCATGTAATAACTTTATTATGATAAATAAAAAAACTTTTGTTATTATATATCTTGTTTATCTTCATGTTATTGAATATATATATATATATATATATATATATATATATATATATATATATATATATATATATATATATATATATATATAGTAACGTCCTTAGTATTAAACTGTGATAGAGAAACCACGATAGTGATTATGGTTGATGAGATCTCTAATCACTTTAATAAGTTTGATACTTAAATGTCTCTAGTCGTATGTACTGTCAAGCGGGACATTGATAGTATGATTAGACTAGCACGTATTGGATGTCTTCTATCTTATTGAAAGTAGGGATAGATCTTATCTATCGAAGTGCAGAGTCACTTAGACTGTACATGGACGTGTATTAGAGAATGCGTACGTTAGACTGACCCACTTACATTAAGTGTCGCAGTATGTGGCAGTTGTGTAATTATCCTGAGACCGGAGTCTTCATTGCGTCACGGTGTGGAAAGTCATGCTTTGACACTATTGAGTTTTCCCTAGCCACGGGGCGATCATGCGGTAATGGTCGGGTGTGATATTGAAGCATGCGTAGGATACATGTTTGTTCGTCCGGGAATCACGTATCCTATGATTAGGAGTGAATATCCAAAATGGCCTTCTTATAAGGAATGTCTAGCTCTCGTGAATCTTTGAAAAGTGGGAGTAAATGAGTTATTCCGAGAGAGCATGATATCCAGATTATAAGATACGATCGTTAATGTACTGACACTCAAGATACGATTGTATGGATATTATTACAGCGGTAGGATTCTATTTACTCGGTAGAGTCAAGTCAAAATTACCTCCCCATATTATAATGTCGGTGAAGAGCCCTTTTTGGATCCAACTCATTAGCCAAATCAGGGGGTTGACCTACCTCGGGTATATCGTCATTATCGAGATATGATCGTATGAGATCTCATGAATATTGGGGTTATGACTTAAGTAAGAATTCTCTCGGCCACCAGCCAAAGTGGGGTCGTTTGGATTTTAGAGGCAAGGGTTGGACTATTTCATAAGATGAAATTGTCAAAGAGTTGACTAGTCAAACAACATGAGTCGTATAAGATACGATTGACAAAGAGTTGCTACCTATTAGACTATATTCGGTCCACCAGCCAAACCAGGGGGTCGCGGTAGTTTAATGAGATCTTGTCCACTAAAGAAATTAATTTTTCTTGAAAGCCAATTGGGAGTAGTTGGCTAGTGGGAGCAAAGCCTCATAAATTTTTAAGTGCAAATTTTTGGTTTTGAATGCATGAACTTTTACTTATTCTATCTTTATTTACTGTTTTAGAAATGTCAAACAAATTGAACATTCGTTTTATCATCGACAATAAGCTTGACGAAACCAACTTTCTCGACTGGGAAAGAAATCTCAAAATCGTTTTGAGGCATGAGAAGATTGGCAATGTCTTGGACGAACCCATACCTCAAAAGCCCGCAGAGGGCGTGGCTGCAGATGCTGTTGAGAAGTACAACAAGCATTGTTCTGACAGTCCTGATTCTACATGTCTCATGCTTGCTTCCATGACACCTGAACTGCAGAAACAGCATGAGTCTATGGACGCCTACACGATCATTGGTCACCTAAAGGAGCTCTATGCTTCTCAGTCTCGCACGGAGAGGTACGAGGCCTGGAATGCCCTATTTGGTTGTAAGATGGCATCTGGGATGATGTGGGGTCGCACGTGTTAGGAAATCTACGTGGGAACGTAGCGGAATTCAAAAATTTATTTCCTTTAACCAGGATCGACTTCGTTTAAGCAACAAACATAATAAGTTAGTAGACGGTGGTTACCTCGCTTGATCTAAAAGATCGACGCTTTGACCGTCTAAGGAGAGTAGTGGTGCACGGAGCCGCCTAAGCGTTCGGCCTCAACCGCTAGTCCACACGAACAACCCGGCGGAACCCACCATGGATTGCTACCAGAAAAACTCGGTTGCTAGACCGACCTTTTCTCCCTCTCAAATCCCTCTCTAAGAAGCTCTCTATTTTTCACAAGAAACTATTAGTCTCTTGGAATTGTGATGTACAAAAGAGCTAGCCAACCCCTTTCTTATATAGGTGTTGGGCGCCCCTCATGTCTCATAATCTGATTGGGATTAGCTTCCTAGTAGATTGAGGAGAAAGAAAACATTTTTCTAATAAAATAAGAAAATTATATTTGATTGATTTATCTCATTAACATTCAATATCTTATATTAAATATTTTTCCAAGATATATATTGACAATATCGACTATATCTTTATCTTATTACCATAATTCTATATTCCCAAAAATCAATTAATATCCAACATTAATATTATGGTAATCTTATTAATTAAATTGCACAATCCAAGTGTATCATATACACTTTACATCTTGCGCCCCATATTGCCAAAAATTGGCATCCGGAATATTCTTTAGGGGGAATGAGGGAGAAGGACAAAAATATTTCATCAATTGAGTAGAAGGACAGTCTTTTGAAACTTTTGCATAAAGCACAAAACTATTTATTTACTGTCGAAATTCACTTGTGTTCGAAATTCACTGTCGAAATTCACTAATTTTCAAAATTCATTATCGAAATTCACTGATTTTCGGGATTCACTGTCGAAATTCACTTATTTTGGGATTCACTGGGGAAATTCACTGATTTTCGGGATTCACTGTTTGTCCTTCTCGCTATAAAAATTATGCTGTTGTCCTTCTCCCTATAAAAAATATATAGCTGTCATGTTACTTAAAAATATTCCAGATTGTGTCATTATCCCTAATTTCCCATATTCTTTAATTAATATAATACTATGATTAATTAATTTGCAAAATACATGTATATCAAATATACATATATATATTTCAAAATATATGTATCTATATACATATTTAATTAATCAACATAATTAATATCTTATATTATATTTATTCATAATAAATAAATACCACCATATTAATTTACCACTATAACCTTTAGAGTATGAGATAAATTCTTTCATTATTTGGTTATCAACTATAACCATATTTTAATCCGGCAAGATGATCTTATGTGTATGACCCGATAGGCTTCCGGAGGCACAAAGTGCAAATTATGAAAATGCCCTTCATACGTAACTATCACGGAATAGAGTCTAGCAACACACCGTGACCCCCAATCATCGGAAGAGTCAAATGCAATGACTACTACATTTCATGTGAAACAATTACTGTGTAAATAGAATCCTTTCGATGTAATAATATCCATACGGTCGTACGTCGAGTGTCAAACATCAACGACCGTATCTTATAATCTGGATATCCTATTCTCTCGAAGTAACTCATTTAATTTCACTTTGCAAAGATTTACGAGAGTAAGACATTCCTTATAAGAAGGCCCTTTCGGATATTCACTCATACTGATAGGGTACGCGATTCCCGGACGACCAAACATGTATACTCCGCATGCTTCAACACACACCCAAGCACTGCCGCATGATCGCCCCGTGGCTAGGGCAAACGTCAATAATGTCAAAGCATGACAATCCACACCGTGATGCCATGAAGACTCCGGTCTTAGGATAATTACACAACCGTCACATAGTGTGACACTTAACAGTGTACGTGGGTCAGTCTAACGTATGCATTCTCTAATACACGTCCACATACAGTCCAAGTGTCTCTACACTTCGAAAGACGAGATCTATCCATGCCCTTAAAAACAGAAGACATCTAATACGTGCTAGCCTGTTTGTACTATCAATGCCATGTTTAATAGTACATAAGCCTAGAGACATTTAAGTATCAAACTTATTAAAGTGATTAGAGATCTCATCAACCATAATCGCCTATCAGGGTTTCTCTATCACAGTTTAATACTAAGGACGTTATAATATAACAATTCATAATTAGTTCTTTAAAAGAACAACATATGACAACAGAAAAGCCATTTATTATATATGTATAATAATAAACAAATAGTAGAAATGACACGACCCGGTCGGATCCGGTCCAACCCGATTGGGTTTAGGACACTATTCCAACAATCTCCCACTTGGCCTAATGCCAATCACTCGTACACACAAGACCAAGTTGAAACGCAAGAATATCATTCAATACTCACAACCAACCCCAAGGTTGAACGGATCACTCTCCGTGGGGACTCTGACTATCTTCATATCATGCTCCAAATGATCAAGTCAAAGGACCCGCCTCAACACACACATAAATCTATGACGAGACCCTAGTCCTTGCTTCAAGCAATAAATCCACTTACTATATCAGCTATATAAAAATGTGGAAGAACCGTACAAGGTTCAGGAATGAACCTTCTACATCCATGTACTGCTCCCGCTGCACATCCACTGCACTACTGTGTTTTGGCCTAGTTGTAGAATCTCCAGTGATTTCTAACTAAGAACATTTCCTACCCACTGTATCACTCAATCAAAGTGACTTCAAACCCAGACTGTAGCTCCGCTCACCTTCATAAGACTCCGGATATACGTCTGTATATCTATATTTCTCTGATTCCAAGTTTCTATAAACTAGGAAACCATCCTTAACTTTTTTAAGGATATTCTCGACATTCACCAGATTTACTTTCATACTTGCTCATGAATCTTCATGGACTATGAACATCTGGCATTACTTTTATGATGGTTCCTATAGCAATAGCAAATTAAACCCTCCATAAGCATCATCTGATATAAACCGATTCTCGTAGGATCGTTGATTAAAGCACAACAAACGATTCAGCTTTGAAAAATATATTTTTATGGCTTTTTGAATATATATAACGAAAATAACAAAAGGATATGTAAATACTCCATCTCAGAATATTTACTACGGTGATCCCATCTCAGAAACACCAAACAATTACCCCGTCTCAGGATAATCGAAAGAAGTCCAATCTCTGAAAACTTCTTGAAAGAAACCCAATCTCTGAAAGTTTCTTATGATGAAAATTCAATCTCTGAATTTCAACCAAAATAGTTTTTTGATTCAATAATAAGCTACCTATTCAAATACAAGGAAATGTCTTATATAGACTACAGAATCCAAGTCCAATTGCCATTTTAGCAATGTGGGACAAAATAACAATAATTAAAAATAATAATAAATATAAAAGACAATTAACCAATGTGGGATAATAAAAGACTAATTAAAAGACTAAATAAAAGACTCGATCTTCCTCTTGAATTGGGCTACATCATTCCCTCCCGCTTCAAAAGGATTCGTCCTTGAATCAACCCGGATCGAACACGAATATCGTGCTTCCATATGTCCACTCAACCACGGAGAAACTCAGAATCACAACATAGCAAAAACATGGAATGGCGCGAGTGGAGAAATCAGCGACAACAAAATCCAAAGGGTGGCAATGCTGTAAATATGGATCCACATATACATGTGGCGCTTGTAACGCTATCAAATCAGCAACTAAAATTGCCGAGTGCACCTTTGGACCATCGGATTGCACCGGTTCGGTCCCCGGTTGGACCACAATCGATTCAGCAAGTAAGTCCACGGGCATAGTGATTGGGTCAACACCAATATCCACCTTGACGTCGGCAAACTCGTCAGAATGGTCGGGTACCGGGAAAGGAGAATCAATAGTAGCAACTGGAACAACATCATTAGTAAGTGCAATAGGAACCTCAATGAACTCTTCCGTGGCTGAATCAACAATAAGAATGTCTTCCTCCTCGTGTACCACAGCCGTAGGGGGGTTGGGAATAACCTGTTTATTCGATTGAGCACATGAAGGAAAGAATTTGGGCGGTTTGCCAGCCATAGCTTCTTCACGTGTTACACCATACGGGATAAAGAAAAGTTCATCGTCCGTCTTCCACTTTGCGTCTAATTTCCTCCAACGTTCTGCACGTTCTAATTTCCGTTGTTCTGCCTCTAATTTCCGTTGCGCAATACGTTCTAATTCGCGTCGTGGATCGAGGGTGTCATGTAATGCATTTAGGGCAGCCATAATTTCAGCATGTCTTCGATCGGATTCAACTTGATGTCGCTCGAAGTCTGTATGGATGTTGTCGAAAGTTGCATGTAGTTTATCCATTGCAGCAACTTGCAAATAATATTCCAAGAACGCAGCAGATGATTCCTCGTAAGAACAGAATTTCAGGACTAAAAACGCAGCTTTTTATGATGCTAGGGCTGTACACGATCTGCACAAGGGTTTCTTGGATTTCAAGAACAGCTAGGGTTGCGAAAATAGGAGCAAAATTCTATGACGTAAGGAGCTTTTGAGTGCGGCTGCAATTAGGGTTCTTGGTGCTCAAGAACGCAGCATATTTCTTCCAATAAACGCAGCAGCTTTAATCGCCTAATCTCTGAAGGCACTTGTCACGACCAAACAGTAGGGAATTCGGAAAAACACAAAGAACAAAACTTGTAGAGAACAAAATTGTGGTTCAGACTCTTAAGTTTCAGAATTTTTGGACAGGTATAACCCACTCAAATTGAATTCGTAAACAGATCACTCCCGGGTTATGGGTTTTGACAGAAACAGTCAACTAGGTGACGGCGACTATTGTGCAAAACCGGTCGGGACTCTGAAAAAACTCAAAGAATCAAAGTTGTAGAAAACTGAATTTCCTAAGTGCTCACAAAATTGCATTCAATTCCGACCACCACAACTCCCTAAAAACAAAGTCGACTACAAGCTGTTCTAGAAAATCGAGCAGAATATTCCGATCCGAATTTGATCAAGATAAAATCCGAATTTGCAAAAGTACCAAAGAGACAAAATACAGCCAATATAATGTTCTATATACTGGTAAAGTTTGAGAATTTTTTGATATGATTTGATTAGGAAACGAATAGAACGAAATTCGTAAAGATTCAGAAAATATGCAGCTGATTATGAACGCAGCTATTTCGGATGCTTTGATTACCTTGTGATAACGGTCGGCCAAATTAGGGCTTCTTGATGATGATAAAGAAAGGATCTAATGCAGCAGCAAGTGACGAATATAAGGCTGCAGTTAGGGTTTCTCGGATAACAAGAACGCCAGGAACTTTAAGAAAACGCTGCAGATTTCTGTCAAGAACGCATCAGCTGTTGTTGCTTTAATCGCCTGATCTCTGATACCACTTGATATAAACCGATTCTCGTAGGATCGTTGATTAAAGCACATCAAACGATTCAGCTTTGAAAAATATATTTTTATGGCTTTTTGAATATATATATAACGAATATAACAAAAGGATATGTAAATACTCCATCTCAGAATATTTACTATGGTGATCCCATCTCAGGAACACCAACCAATTACCCCGTCTCAGGATAATCGAAAGAAGTCCAATCTCTGAAAACTTCTTGAAAGAAACCCAATCTCTGAAAGTTTCTTATGATGGAAATTCAATCTCTGAATTTCAACCAAAATAGTTTTTTGATTCAATAATAAGCTACTTATTCAAATACAAGGAAATGCCTTATATAGGGGATTGTTCGAGAATCCGCACTTTCAGGTTTGAAGGCAGAATGCGCTCTTGGGATATTTGTGCGGATCCAATATTGTTAGACGTGGCTCCAAAAGGGACACCAGAGCTTGTAGTTGGATCGGAGCTTGTAGTTGGATCACAAAGTTTTTGGAATGCTCCAAATTCGACTTGAGCACCCAAATCCGGATCAATATCGGCAAAAACATCTCTCCAAGCATGAACAAATCATTATCCATGGGGACTGATGTCGGTCAAGTTATAAAAAATAACTCGATACCTAAATAACACACTAGCAAGAGAACTAGGTTCAATCGCAGTATAGTTAGATAGAGTCGAGGTCGATCCCACAGAGACTCGGCTTAAATGAAATACGACTTATTAAACTAAAAAGCAAATGAAAGGCGGTCTACGACCAACAAATAACGCGAAATAAAATTGACACAATAGAAACACAAAACCAACAAAAGACACAACGACACTAAGACACTTGTTTTTATAGGTTTTATAAATAATTGACAAACGGTATTGATAACGCTAGTAGTAATCACTCCCCCATGCTATGTAGATTGACAACGAGACAAAACAAGACATTTAAGATTAATTATTCTGACTACGGGAGTCATCCCCTAAAATAGATCTAGCTCCGGTTAGGCCATCTAAATCATCGTGTCTCCATTACGTGACTTCACATTTTTTAGTCTCCATCTCATATAACTTCTGACACATTTACGAAACTAGGGATGCCGGTATAAACCGTAACCTCATCTAAGCAACATTCCTATGATTAGGCGTACTTCTTAGACACCGATTCAATCTCTGTCCTAAATAACAATCACTTTTTGGGTCTCATGTTAAATTACGATGACAAATAATTAAGTTGATCAAGTTTAATTACTCGTTTGAATTACAAAGCAGAGAACCTGACGTAGTCGAAGCCGTTCACAGACAAATCAAGAACATCACGAGATCTCGCTACCAACGAGACATAAGCTCGCCGCCAACAAGCTCGGATCGAACCGGATTTGCTCGTGAAACGTCTTTTACGTCTCAGATCTACATAAACATGGGTTCGATAATTAACTACATCACGAAATCAATACACAAAAAGACTACTCCATAATGAAATAAATTAGATCTACGAATAAAGATTGCATAATTGAGTAGACATTACCCTCGAAGACGAGCGTGACTCCCACTCTTCGATACGATCTCTAACCGGAGATTCTAACGACTCCGTAATGAACGAACATAAAATAAAATAAAGAAAACAACGAACTATATTGATAAAAGTATTGAAAATATTGTATTTCTCTGGTGTGTCTAAGGCGTGTAGTATGCCTCTTTATTTATAGGTGTTCAAGCTAAATAAGAGATATACTTCAAAATGTCAAATAAATAAGAGATAACTCCCGGCCGATCATTAAAATGATAAGGTGCGCCCCCCCTAAATGGCGTGTTCAAGTTGGCGCCACCTTTTGATTGGTTGCCGGCTTTTGTCATGCTTATCCGATCTTTATCTTCAATGCATCTTGATTTTCTTGGATTTATCTTGTGATTGAATTCTCCTTTTTGTATTTATCCTCCATAATTATCCAAATTCTGCAAAATAATATTTATCCCAAAATAAATCATATTTAAATAATAACGGATAAATATAATAAAAACGGATAAATACCAAATTATATCTTATTAATAGATAAATACCAAGTTATATGGATAAATACCAATTTATATTTTATTAATCACATAACATTAAATAATAACTATAAACGTGTGTTTTATCATAAAATATATATTATTCGTCCCGATTTAAGGTCTACGTTGATGACTTTTACGGGTATAATTTGACCGTCATCAGGGACTCAGAATATATTCATATCATGCTCCAAATGATCAAGTCAAAGGACCCGCCTCAACACACACATGAATCTCCGACGAGACCCTGGTTCTTGCTTCAAGCAATGAATCCACTTACTATATCAGCTATATAGAAAAGGTGGAAGAACCGTACAAAGTTCATGAATGAACCTTCTACACCCATGTACTGCTCCCGCTGCGCCTCCAAGGCACTACCGTGTTTTGGCCTAGTTGTAGAATCTCCAGTGATTTCTAGCTAAGAACATTTCCCGCGCACTGTATCACTCAATCAAAGTGACTGCAAACCCAGACTGTAGCTACCACACGCCTTCATAAGACTCAGCATATACGTCTGTATATCTATATGTCTCCGATTCCAAGTTTCGATAAACTAGGAAACCATCCTTAACTTGTTTAAGGATATTCTCGACATTCACCAGATTTACTTTCATACTTGCTCATGACTCTTCATGGACTTTGAATATCTGGCATTACTTTTATGATGGTTCCTATTGCAGTAGCAAAGGAAACCTTCCATAAGCATCATCTTTCACCTTATCTTTAGGACTAACGCCCTAACATAGATAGGTCTTGAGAACACCGGCTTACAGTATCTTCTGTCACGATCTATGCTAAACTATTTTAGCATCACATCTATATAGGTAAACTATAAAATAACAGCAGTTAAACCTATCACAATAGATTCAAATTTCAAAAATAAGAACTGGTAATCCAATTGCTTTCGTAAAGACCTTGAACTACCAAACATTAATTGACTGTGACATGGGGTGATAATTCCTGAGAGAGATATCAATACCTTACTCAAAAATTGTAACACACTCCCACTATCCCTTTTGCACATTAGGCATATCCCTTCTTTTGACTGAATCAAACTCCTTTGATTAACAAACAAAGAAATTGTCTAGAGAAACTTGTTTGAGTCCATAATTGGATCTCGTGGGCTCACATATCATGTTATCATCTATGAACATCGAGTTGTCTGCCCAACAACTTCAACATTATCATATAACCATGATACGAAGTTTAACAAGCATAGTCTAAATAGAACTGGGCTCAGCTGGCAGCATAAAGATAATTACAAGGTTTACACCCCGTACCCTTCAGCCGTCACTATAGCCTTATGGTAATCATGTTACTATCCATGTCAGCCTTTCAGGGACATTCCCTCTAGGTAAGACAGACTAGGTTCACAACCAGGTTGTCACTGATGGAATCTAATTCAGATATATGGCTCCTGGCCATATCTCTCAATCTTGCCTTCCAAACATTCCTTCATAAGTCGTGAGATATTCATTCTTCAAGATGAACATACCAGCAGCCTTTTCAGGCTTGAGGTTATCCACAGACTTATAGAACATTTGTGTGCACTGAGCAGTGTTCTGCACCTTATCGCTATGTGGCACCTGCTCGTGTTCCAATGGTTGAATATCTCTTTGTGGTTCTCAAAATCTTTTGAGATCTAAATTTACTCCCACTGTTTCATTTGGAATAGACATTTCCTCTAGAAGATGGCATGTTTGGAGAAAAACAGTTTTGGTCCGCGGGTAAGCAAATAACATCTAGCGTACTTGCTTAGATATCCACAAAGTTTCACATGTCATACTGGGTTCCAAGCCTTTCAGACATCGCATGCTTTCTAAAATCATGACAACCCTAAATCATTGGTTAAGATGGATTTGATGTCATCGATTCCATATCTGATATGGAATTTATTCAACCTTTATTCTTTAGAACTCGGTTAAGTATATGTATCGTATAAGGGCACTATCCCGAAACATGTAAGGGATACTTCGCATGGCTTACGTCACACCTTTATCATATAATGTGTTGTTACCATTTTAGAAACACAATTTAACTGTGTATCCCAAAGATGGTATCCTTCAAGGGAGAACTGATTCTATTTCAGACGACTTCTGAAACACCCTTCAGGTATTACTTCCTTCAATCCAATTTTTGATTAATTCCTAAATAGCTCATCAATCTCATATTCGTATTAGCTCAAACTTTTCGGGCTTTCCGAATTTTTGTACTTCACCAAGTACATTCAACTATTCCAAAAATAGTCATAGAGATTAATAAACAATTATTCGTGGCATTAATTGTCATAAGCCAACAAATCGGTATGTTTAGGCTTTAGACAACTTTCTAGATTTTATAACCTTTTCATAAAAGGGTATTTTAGTCATCTTTAGATAAGATACGCATTACCCACATGATTCATAATCACACGGTTCAGACATTATCAGAATGACATTTGATTATACGATTCTCTTCCACAGAGACTATGTCTAGAACATTCACAAAATATCAAGGATAACATCCATATAAACATTTAGTTGATATTTCATGACATATATCACTTTGATAGTCTAAGGAGGGTAGTGGTGCACGGAGCCGCCCAAGCGTTCGGCCTCTACCGCTAGTCCACACAAACAACCCGCCGAAACCCACCATGGATTGCAACCATAAAAACTCGGTTGCTAGACCGACCTTTTCTCTCTCTCAAATCCCTCTCTAAGAAACTCTCTATTTTTCACAAGAAACTATTAGTCTCTTAGAATTGTGATGTACAAAAGAGCCAGCCAACCCCTTTCTTATATAGGTGTTGAGGCGCCCTCATGTCTCCCAATCTGATTAGGATTAGCTTCCTAGTAGATTAAGGAGAAAGAAAACATTTTCCTAATAAAATAAGGAAAATATATTTGATTGATTTATCTCATTAACATTCATTATCTTATATTAATTATTTTTCCAACATATATATCGACAATATCTTATATGTAAAAGTAAAGGTGGGAAAAAACTGTATCTCATTCCATTAGATAATCCCTTTATATAGGGTCACGGTTACAATGTGAACATAGATTACATTGATGGCAATAAATACTGATTGAACGTTACATAATAACCGAAAGATAATCGTCATTGGCTTTGACGAAGGCACATAATAGTATTTTCCTTCAACACTCCCCCTTGTGCCAAGTCAAAGGCTAAATGGTGCATGGATCGTTGCCTCGTTAAAAACCTTGCCAAGTAACAAAACCCAGTGGGACAAAATAAAACTTGGTCAAAGGGAAAAAGAGCACAACGCACCTTTAATCTTTAAGGATAACATGTGTATTAGACTCCCCCTGAGGTCTATATCTCCCCCTGATCCTTACACCGATCAAGGAAGCTTTGAAAGCCTTCGCATTCCTATATTTTTCACATGTTCCTCAAATATTGCTTTAGGCAGTGACTTGGTAAACAAATCTGCCACATTCTCCTCAGACCTTACTTGACTCACTTGAATCTTGAGGAGAGCTTGTTGTTGCTGGTTATAGAAAAACTTTGGTGATATGTGTTTTGTGTTGTCACCCTTGATATAACCAAGCTTCATCTGTTCGATGCAGGCTGCATTATCTTCATAAATGCAAGTAGGCTCTTCGGTGGTGGAACTTAAACCACGGTCCCTCGAATATGTGTAATGATGGACCTTAACCATATACACTCACGGACCGCCTCGTGTAGAGCAATAATCTCGAGTGGTTCGAGGAGGTAGCCACAAGACTTTGCTTGGTTGATCTCCAAGATATCGCCGTGTTCCCAATGGTAAATACATAACCGGTTTGGGAACGACCTTTATGTGGGTCGGATAGATACCCAGCGTCTGCAAACCCAACTAATACATTGTTTGGGGTTTCAGAGTAGGGGGTGGCGATTTCGCTGTCGACGTTTTCTTTAGGAGTTGTATTTTCATTTACGGTCCCTCTTGTCTTTGTGTAGGGAAAAAATAGGCCCAAGTCAATGGTTCCTTTTAGGTATCAAAATATGTTTTTAATACCATTCCAATGACGCTGCGTTGGCGCGGAGCTGAATCTAGCTAACAAGTTCACGAGAATGCAATATCGGTCGAGTACATTGAGCTAAATACAATAATGCGCCTATTGCACTTAAGTAGGGAATTTCGGCTCCCAATAGCTCTTCGTCATCTTCCTTTGGACGAAATGGATCTTTCTTTATGTCCAAACTTCGACCGATCATGGGAGTGCTAACGGGGTGCACTTTGTCCATATTAAATCGCCCGAGCATCTTTTGGACATATGCGGATCGGTGGATAAGTATTCCACAAGCTCGGTGTTCTAGTTCAAGGCCTAGACAAAACCGAGTTTTCCCAAGATCTTTCATCTCAAATTCGGATTTCAAATAGCTCGCGGTTTCTCTTATTTCATTAAGAGTACCTATTATGTTCATATCATCGACATATACTTTGCTACAATTGCAAATCCGGAACTTGTTTTCTTTATGAATACGCGGGGGCATAGTTCATCATTCTTATATCCCTTCCCAATCAAGTAGTCACTTAGGCGGGTATACCACATCCGCCCGGATTGTTTTAATCCGTAAAGTGAGCGTTTCAATCGATTGCAAACGCACTCCGTGGTTTAGAGTCACTTGACTTGGGCAATGAAAGACCATCGAGGCACTTTCATGTATATCTCGAATCAAGATCCCCATAGAGATATGTCGTAACCACATCCATGAGCTGCATTTCCAATCCTTCGGAAACAACTAAACTAACTAGGTAACGGAAAGTTATTACATCCATTACGGAGAGTATGTCTCCTCATAGTCAATTCCGGGCGTTGTGAGAAACCTTGCGCCACAAGGCGAGCCTTGTACCTTAGGACTTCATTCTTCTCATTACGCTTTCGACAAATACCCATTTATGTCCTACGGGCTTTACACTTGGTGGGGTTAGCACTACCGGACCAAATACTGTCTCTTTGTCGAGAGAATCTAGTTCTCGCTGGATTGCTTCTTTCCATTGAGGCCAATCTGCTCTTTGTTGACATTCTGCAACAGAGCGTGGTTCGACATCATCGTGCTCTATGATTTCTTGAGCAACAGTATATGCAAATATATCATCAATGTGCATGGAAGATCTTTCCATCAACTCGTATGCACTCTCATAATCCATTGAGATTTCTTTGTTCTCTGGAATCAATTCAAACATCGGAGCGTCCTCCAGTATTGATTCATGGACATAACTGTAATCAGAGATAATCTCATGAGAGGGATTCTCTACATTGATGATTAATGGGTCGGATTGTGCCTTACTCGCCCTCTTCTTCCTTGGGTGAGTATCAGTCGAACCAAGTGGTCTCCCCTCTTCCTTTGGGCAGCCACGGCCTCATCCACACCTCCACTAAGTGTGGTCGCAATGCCTTTAGCTACGCATTGTGCCCCTTTTTGGGGACTTCTAACCTTGCGAGCACGTTTGCGAAATGGTATATGTGATCTTGTCACTTTAGCAATATCGAGAACGCATCGGGCATCGAATCGCTACGTTCGAAGATTAAGTATTCTTTGCACTTCACTTTCACTTTGTGAGGTACGGGGATCAAAATGAGACCGAGTGGGGACAAACCACGACAATTCTGTCGTTCCCTTAGAAAATCCTTTTTCTTATCTCCCCCTAACGACGGGAAGACAGTCTCATCAAAGTGACAATCCGCAAATCTTGCGGTAAATAGATCGCTTGTCAAAGGTTCCAAATAGCGGATAATAGTTGGGGATTCATATCCAACATAAATACCTAATCGTCTCTCGAGGACCCATTTTAGTGCGCTTGTGGAGGCGCAATAGGCACATATCTTTGCACAACCAAATATGCGTAAGTGTGAAATATCGGGCTCATATCCAAGTAACCAACCGGTACGCGAGAAAAATGGTTGGCTAGCAGTGGGTCTGAAACGAATAAGTAAAGCTGCGTGCAATATTGCATAACCCCAAGCAGATAGAGGCAAGTTGGTGCGCATAACCAATGCCCTGGCCACCATCTGTAGCCTTTTGATGGTGGCTTCTGCGAGACCATTCTGTGTATGCACATGGGGTACATGATGTTCTACATCAATCCCGATAGACATGCAATAATCATCAAATGCTTTTGATGTGAACTCTCCAGCGTTATCAAGCCTTATAGACTTGATAGGGTGATCAGGGTGGTGAGCCCTTAAACGTATAATCTGTGCTAAGAGTTTTGCAAATGCAGCATTCCTTGTGGACAATAATGCGACATGTGACCAGCGTGTCGAGGCATCCACCAGAACCATAAAATACTTGAATGGCCCGCATTCGGATGGATAGGTCCACATATATCACCTTGTATTCTTTGTAAGAATGGAATGTTTTGTTTCATGTCTTTAGCATAGGAAGGTCTCGATCCTGTTTTTGCTAAAGAGCGAGGCTTTGCAAAATGATTGGTGTGCCTTGGAAATGGTCAATGAGGAAGAGGGATATAACTCATCCGGTGCTTCGGACGACAATGGTGCTTTGAAACAACACTACTTTGGACACTTTGCATTGTGTCGGATTTTTGTCCCATTTTGTTTTTTCCTCGAAAGAAGGGATGTCCGTGTGAGTTCTTTAAAATACGGATCATCATATCTCGACCAGGGTGTCCTAGGCGATCATGCCAAAGCCTGTATGAGTCAGTGTCCCAAATTTCATTGTTGGTGACAGCATAGGATTCAATAATCCGAATAGTAGTAATATATAATCCATTAGATTGACTCATAAGCTTTTCTAGTATGCGTTTCCTTCCACATTCATTTGTGGTAATATACAAATATTCAGTTCCATTCTCACAGTGAGTTTCCAAATGATAACCGTTGGCACGAATATCTTTGAAACTTAACAAGGTTCGATTGGCTCTAGGCGCATATAGAGCGTTTGTGACTTTTATCGTTGTGCCGTTAGGCATAAAAAATGTGGCATTTCCTCGCCCTTGTATTACTTGTGATGATCCAATCATCGTAGTCACAGATGAATTACATGGAATTAACTCGACAAATAATTGTCTATTCCTTAAGATAGTGTGTGTGGTTCCACTATCAGCTAAGCACTCTATTTCTCCTCGATTCATTCCTACATTTAAATTAGATGAGATTAAAAGTCGAAGACATAACTCATATTCTTTAGAGTTTTTCGATGGAGATGTATTGCTTTACACCTTAATAGTGCTATTTTCGAACCATGTATATACTGGGTAAATAAAATCGAATAAAATTCAATACTTCGAATAAAATCCGAAATTTATTAATAGGCCAACGAAAATCAAAATAAAAGTCTCGTACATCAAAATCCAATTCAACAAACCATTATTCAAATGAACTTTAAGACCAAAATAGTCTAATTAAAAAATAAGGCATTCCGCCTTCACAATGTTCTTGGAAAAATAAATAAATAAGCAAAGCAGATCAATCAAAGTCTGGAACATCCATTGACTGAGCAGGGTTCTTGTTGCTATTGAAGTCTGCAATTGTGAGGTTGACATCAGTGTCATTGCCCCCATCTTCCGTATAGTGGGCCTCTTGTTCTCTAGATTCCCTATACCTCTTGTAATTGGCTGCTACTTTGTTACTTGCTCGGCAGGTATTATACCAATGCCCAGTAACTCCACACCTATAGCAAGGTTCAGTTCCAACTCTCTCCCTTTTTTCTTGAGGGTTCTTAGGTGCCTTTTGCACCTTAGCCTTAGGATCACCATGGCCACTAGGACCATCACCACCATTTCTGCGCCATACATTAGGGGGACCTCCACGGCCCATACCACGGCCCCTAGGTCCCTTTCCACGTGGTGCATTGTTTCCACGTGGGTAAGGCTCAGCACGTCCAACTCCCTTTTCTTTGGGGTTCTTTCCACCTTTCATCTTGCCATAGTTAACCTCATGGATTTTCTTTGTCCCAGCAGGTCTGGCATTATTATTCATGAGAACTTGATCATGCCGCTCAGCCACTTGCAGCATGTTGATCAATTTGTGAAAGGTCGTAATATTTTTCTTGTCGTACTCCAGCCTATACTGGTTCGCTAGTATAAGTGCTGAAGTAGGAAAAGTGGAAAGAGTCTTCTGGATCATATCATCTTCTCGTGAGTTCCTTTCCACGAGAATTTGAGACGTGCTCTAAGACGCAACATGTCCTTGTTGAATTGGTCTACCCCTTTGTAGTCAAGCAAGCGGATTTCATTCCAGCGAGCGCACGATTCGGGAGTAAAGTGTCATGAATGTTCCCAAAACGTCCTCTAGGGCATCCCACGAGTTCTTTGGGTGTTTTCAATCGAAGGTACTCCCGGCGTAAGCTAGAGTCAATATGTCGCCTCAAGAACATTAGGGCATTTGCTTTTACTTTAGCGGATGGGTCGTCCTTAGGGTCGGTGGGTGTTTTGATAGTGAGAGTGTAGTCCTTTGCAACAAAGGCCATTTCCACATCCGAAACCCGGCGGTGGTACTCAATTCCTTCGAGTCCAAGATTTCAAATTCGGGTCGAGTTGTATCGACCATCTACATAAACAAGAGTGAAGAGCATATTAATTATGTAGTCATAAGACATCCACAATAATTAATTTCCAAGAGTGTGAATTGGATCACGATGCCATGGTACATAGCGGTCACTCATTTTTTCGATGCTTTGTGAAGATACTTTATCATATTGATTGTTTTGTACTTAGTATATAACGCCTATGAAATTTCTTTATCATAGGATGACATATAATCTTATTTATAAGGCAATCAACATATAATTATTATGCTCAATTTGAAATTTCGGGCAAACATAGCACATAACATTTTTCATAGCAACATGCATATACATATCAAATTATAATAATAAAACAAACAAGGAAACGTAATTTGCTACACCACTCAATTAATGCGGCAGCAACGTAATTGCATTATTATTATTATTATTATTTTTTTTTTTTTTTTTTTTTTTTTTGGTGCACAGGAGTAAGCAGGTAAACAAATATCTCATTAAAGCAAAAGCAAAATAATTACAGAAACATGTACAACAATTCTTCATGTAGAAAATTTGCAGGAACATCAAACCAATCGTCATCAAATTGCAAGATCTTAACATACAAATTACACAGAAGCTTGAAGAGAAATCATACCTATATTCTATAATAGAAAATATAAAATAACGAATCGTATCATTTGACTTCTTATGAAACATATACACAACAATTTACGAAACCCATGTTCTGACGAAATAACTGTAGTTTCAAATAGTTTTTGATACAATGAGATCAATCAACCAATAGAACAGAGAAAAAATGTTTAATAAACAAACCAGAGTGCACACCTGCTTGAAATTGCTGCGGGTCTGTCAGCAACAGAAATAGCGATAAATTTCACCTAACTGTTCGCGGCGGGCTGGGCGGCGGCGGCAGCAGGGCTGGGCGGCGGCGGCAGCAGGGCTGGGCGGTGGCGGCGGCTCAATTAGGTTTTTTTTTTTTTTCTGAGCTACGTGCTGATAACGTGTAAAAGTAAAGGTGGGAAAAACTGTATCTCATTCCATTAGATAATCCCTTTATATAGGGTCACGGTTACAATGTGAACATAGATTACATTGATGGCAATAAATACTGATTGAACGTTACATAATAACCGAAAGATAATCGTCATTGGCTTTGACGAAGGCACATAATAGTATTTTCCTTCAACATTATATTGAATATATCTTTATCTTATTACCATAATTCTATTTTCCCAAAAATCAATTAATATCCAATATTAATATTATGGCAATCTTATTAATTAAATTGCATAATCCAAGTGTATCATATACACTTTACAACTTGCGCCCCATATTGCCAAAAATTTGCATCTGGGATATTCTTTAATTAATATAATACTATGACTAATTAATTTGCAAAATACATGTATATCATATATACATATATATATTTCGAAATATATGTATCTATATACATATTAATTAATCAACATAATTAATATCTTGTATTATATTTATTCATAATAAATAAATACCACCATATTAATTTACCACTATAACCTTTAGAGTACGAGATAAATTCTTTCGTTATTTGGTTATCAACTATAACCACATTTTAATCCGGCTAGATGTTCTTATGTGTGTGACCCGATAGGCTTCCGAATATGTAGGCCGTAGGCACAAAATGTAAATTACAAAAATACCCTTCATACCTAACGATCATGGAATAGCGTCTAGCAACACACCGTAACCCCCAAACATTGGAAGAGTCAAATGCAATGACTACTACCTTTCATGTGAAACAATTACCGTGTAAATAGAATCCTTCGCTATAATAATATCCATACGGTCGTACGTCGAGTGTCAAACATCAATGACCGTATCTTTTAATCTGGATATCCTATTCCCTCGAAGTAACTCATTTGTTCCATTTGCAAAGATTTATGAGAGTAAGACTTTCCTTATAAGAAGGCCCTTTCGGATATTCACTCCTACTGATAGGGTACGCGATTCCCGGACGACCAAACATGTATACCCCGCATGCTTCAGTATCACACCCAAGCACTACCGCATGATCACCCCGTGGCTAGGGGAAACCTCAATAGTGTCAAAGCATAACAATCCACACCGTGATGCAATGAAGGCTCCGGTCTCAGGATAATTACACAACCGTCACATAGTGTGACACTTAGCAGTGTAAGTGGGTCAGTCTAACGTACGCATTCTCTAATACACGTCCACGTACACTCCAAGTGTCTCTACACTTCTATAGACGAGATCTATCCATGCCCTTAAAGACAGAAGACATCTAATACGTGGCCTGTTTGTACTATCAATGCCCTGTTTAATAGTACATAAGACCAGAGACATTTAAGTATCAAACTTATTAAAGTGATTAGAGATCTCATCAACCATAATCGCCTATCATGGTTTCTCTATCCTAGTTTAATAATAAGGACTTTATCATATAACAATTCATAATTGGTTCTTTAAAAGAACAAATATATGACAACAGAAAAACCATTTATTATATATGTATAATCATAAAGAAATAATAGAAATGATCTGACCTGGTCGGATCTGGTCCAACCCGATTGGGTTTAGGACATTATTCCAACAGCACGTGCTTAAAATGATCGGGTACATAGAGAGGCTTGAGAAGCTTGGCCACAAGTTGGAACGTGAGTTAAGTATTGACTTGATTCTGCAATCTCTACCTGATTCACACTCGCAGTTTGTGATGAACTATCACATGAACAAGATAGATTGCTCCCTTGCGGAGTTATTGAACATGTGGAAAACTGCTGAGAGCACTGTGGAGAAAAGAAATCAAGTTTTGCTTATCACTTTTAACAAGGGCAAGACAAAGGCCCAAAAGAAGTCCAAGACGGCAAAGACTACCCCTAAGCCAACACCCAGGATATCCAAAGATAAATCCATGGATGCTTGCTTCAATTGCGCTGAGACCGGCCATTGGAGGAGAAACTGCAAGGGGTTCTTGAGTACCAAGAAGAACAAGAATAATGATGCTTCGACTTCAGGTATGTTTATGAATGAGATCAATATTACTTCTTCTAAGTCTAACCACTATTAGATACTGGTTGTGGTTCTCATATTTGTACGCATGTGTAAACGCTAAGAAGAACTAGAGAACTGAGGAAAGAAGAGGTGGACCTACGTGTTGTAAATGGAGCAAGTGTTTCTGCACTAGCCGTAGGAGTTATTTTCTTTCATTGCCCAGTGGGCTAGTACTAGAACTGAATAACTGTTATTTTGTTCTTGCTCTGACGAAGAGCATTGTTTCTATTTATGCATTAGATGTTGAAGGATTTTCTTTTACGTTTAAGAATAAATGTTGTTCTTTTTCACGTGATGGAATATTTTATGGTACTGGCATGCTTAGTAATGGTCTCTGCATATGAATGTTGACGTACTTAATATAAACAACAAGAAAGCCAAAATAAATGACTTGAATGAATCCTACTTATGGCATTGTAGACTTGGCCATATAAATAAGAATCGCATTTCCAAACTCCATAAAGATGGATTATTGGATCATTTCGATTACGAATCGTTTGATACATGTGAAGCATGTTTACTTGGCAGGATGACAAAATCACCATTTAGTGGCAAAGGGATAAGATCCAATGAATTACTTGAGCTTATACAAACTGATGTGTGCGGCCCAATGTCAATTCAAGCCAAAGGAGGATACTCTTATTTTATCACCTTCACTGATGACCATTCACGCTATGGTATAAGTCTGAGGCCTTTGAAAAGTACATAGAAACCGCATCCTATACACTTAAAATAGTTCTATCAAAGACGGTTGATTCTACGCCATTCGAAGTATGGACTAAGAATAAACCGAGTCTGGGTCATCTAAAACCTTGGGGTTGTCCGACTTATGTGAAACGGATGATGCTTGACAAATTAGAACCTAGATCAGACAAATGTTTGTTTGTGGGTTATCCTAAGGAAACCAAGGGGTACCAATTTTACCACCCTGAGAAACAAAAGGTGTTTGTTTCCAGGGCTGACCACTTTCTGGAGAAACAGTTTATTCTAGAAAGGGTCAGTGGGAGTAAGATTGATATTGAAGAAATTCAAGAACCACTTATGGATAACAGTCAGTTGATGGAAGTAGAGGAGACGCCACACATAGATGTGACGCCAACCTCTAACGTAGACACACTAGCACCTTGAAGGTCCACCAGGGAACGTTGTGAACCCGAAAGATACACAGGCGTGTACCTCATGGAAGATGAGGATCCTAAAACGTATGAGCAGGTGTTATTAAGTCATGACAAAGAGAAATGGCTGGAAGCCATGAATTCTGAATGGAATCCATGAAAGAGAACCAAGTTTGGAACTTGGTTGATCCGCCTAAAGGAATAGTTCCTACAGGATGCATGTTGGAAAGGTGTCCTAAACCCAATCGGGTTGGACCGGATCCGAACGGGTCGGGTCATTTACAGTCTATTTAGTTCATGTAATAACTTTATTATGATTAATAAAAGCACTTATGTTATTATATATTGTTTATCTTCATATTATCTGTTGTATATATATAGTAACGTCCCTAGTGTCAATATGTGATAGAGAAACCATGATAGTGATTATGGTTGATGAGATCTCTAATCACTATAACAAGATTGGTACTTAAATGTCTCTAGTCTTATGTATTATCAAATGGGACATTGATAGCATAATCAGACTAGCACGTATTGGATGTCTTCTATCTTTTAGAAGGTAGGGATAGATCTCGTCTATCGAAGTGTAGAGACACTTGGACTATACGTGGACGTGTATTAGAGAATGCGTACGTCAGACTGACCAACTTACATTAAGTGTCACACTATGTGGCGGTTGTGTAGTTATCCTTTTGACCAGAGTCTTCATGGCATCACGGTGTGGATTGTCATGCTTTGACACTATTGAGATTTCTCCTAACCACGGAGCCATCATGCGGTAGTGATTGGGTATGATATTGAAGCATACGGAGTATACAAGATTGGTCGTCCGGGAATCACGTATCCTATGATTGAGATCGAATATCCGAAATGGCCTTCTTATAAGGAATGTCTAGCTCTCGAGAATCATTGCAAAGTGGGAGTAAATGTGTTATTCCGAGAGAGCATGATATCCAGATTATAGGATACGATCGTTAATGTATCGACACTCGAGATACGATCGTGGGGATATTATTACAGCGATAGGATTGTAAGTTACACGGTAACTGCTTCACATGAAAGGTAGAGTCATTGCTTTTGACTCTTCCGATAATTGAGGGTCACGGTGTGTTGCTAGACGCTATCCCGTGATCATTAGGTATGAAGGGCATTTTAGTAAATTGCACTTTGTGTCTACGGCCAACATATTCGGAAGCCTATCGGGTCACACACATATGAACATCGAGTCGGAGTAAAATGCAGTTATAGTTGATAACCAAATAAGGAAAGTTTATATCTACACTATAAAGGTTATAGTGGTAAATTAATATGGTGGTATTTATTTATTATGAATAAATAAAATACAAGATATTAATTATATTAATTAAAGAATATTCCAGAAGCCAATTAATTGGCATATGGGGCGCCACATCTAGGGTATAAGGATACACTTGGATTGTGCACTTTAATTAATAAGATTGCCATAATATTAATATAAGATATTAATTGATTTTGGAAAAATAGATTTATGGTAATAAGATAATTATAATCAATATATGATATTGGCAAAATAAATTATAATTAAAGAGATAAATCAATCTAGTAAATTTTCCTTATTTTATTGGGAAAAGGTTTTCTTCTCCTCCACACAACTTTGGGGCGCCACTTCCTCTATATAAAGGAAGTGGGTGTCAAGCTCTTTAGTACATCACAATTGCAAGAGCTCATAGTTCTTGTGTAAAATAGAGAGCAATCCATAGTGAGTTTGTGAGAGAAGGAAAAGGCCGGTCTAGCAACCGGAGTTTTTCCAGTAGCAATCCAAGGAGGATTCCGGCAAGGGGTTCGTGTGGATTAGCGATAGAGGCCGGACGCGTGGACGGCTTGCGCATTGAACTACTCTCCGTTGACGGTCAAAGCGACGATATTATAGATCATCAAGGTATAACCGTCAAACTACTTAACGTGTTTATTGCATTAAACGAAGAACGATCTAGAAAAGGAAATCAAATTTTAAATTCCGCTGCGTTAAACTAGTGATTTCCTAACAGTGGTATCAGAGACAGACTTCGAGCTTAAGCAATAAGCATAATTTAAATGCGTAGTATTTAATCAATAGATGCAAGATTTAAATCACGAGACGTTGAAACAAAAAAAACAAAAAAAAATTAGGGTTTATGAGGGCTCGGCCGACTGGCGGCGGCACCCCTCCTCTGCGGCGGCGGTGGCCCTATGGCTGCCGTCCGTCGACTGTCTTCTTCCTATGGGGAGATCGACCCTTTTTCGTTTTGTGATATTTATTGTGCATAGATATATCATTTGTTTAGTTGTGTCATATGGCCAACCAATGGTTCAAATAGTTTGGGCCATTGGGAAACCATATGACATGTTGGCCTTTCCGAATTTTGATTTGGAATAGGTCTAGGCCCCTTTTCAAATATTTGATTTGTAAAAGGCCTAGGCCTAGGCCACTTCCAAAATTTTGATTTTGAAAAGTGGCCAGGCCTAAACCAAAATTATTTGGCCTTTCCAAATATTTGATTTGGAATAGGCCTAGGCCCTTTTCAAATATTTGATTTGTAAAAGGCCTAGGCCTAGGCAACTTCCAAAATTTTGATTTTGGAAAGTGGCCAGGCCTAAGCCAAATTTTGTTTTGGAAAGGAAACAAATAGGAGACTTTATAATTTTAATTTATTTTGAAAAGTTCAAATTTAATTGAAATTAAAATCGATTGAAAATTAAATGTTAATTTTAAATTTCGATGATGTCATATAATTAATTAAATGTTATTTAATTATTTGATGTGATAAAATAAAGACGCATGAGTAGTTAAAATTAGAATTCAATCTTTTTATAAGATAAAATTGTATGGATTAGATGTAGATATAATTTGATTATATGGACCCCGATTGATCATGGACTCGACCAATAGGATAGATGGGAATGTTTTCTTTATGTTGGTTTTTGAAAAATTGTCCTAGGCCGTTATGAAGAACGTGACCTAGTTTACTTTTTGCATTTATCCTATTCCCGCTCCCCCCCGTGTGCGGCGGGTGTAATTATTTATTATGTAACAAGAATGGAGCAAGAAGTTGAAGACCGAGGAGAGGTAAAGAACCTATTGGCGTACAGCAATAAAGATCCTATGGCGGTTGTAGATATCCTTAGTTTGTGACCCGCGGTTTCGTCAGTTTGTATTCGAAACCGCACCTAGGAAAAGTCCATGATCATACCGGTTATTTTGTACGCGGAATGTTGTGTATGTTTTACTTTATATGATATAGTAGTAATATGCACATAGTAGATGAGACCATAATTAAACCAAATTAATTTAAAATTATTCCCACGCCAAAAATCGAGCCAATATTGTCTCCCAATATTATAATGACGGTGAAGAGCCTTTGTTCGGATCCAACTGATCGACCACCGTTGGGAGTTGACCTACCACGGGTATATCGTTATTATCGAGATATGATCGTTACGAGATCTCATGAATATTGGGTTACGACTCGACTAAAGTCTTTCGGTGATTGGCCACCGTCAGGGCCGTCTGACTTTAGAGACAAGGGGTTGACTACCACATAGAGATGCGGACTGTCAAAGAGTTGACTAGTCAACCACTAGAAGTCACATGTGATGCGACTGGTAGGAGTACCTACCCTTCGAAATTGCCGAGATTGATCGACCACCGTCGGGGATTAAGGTGACTAGTTTGGATCCCAGCCACTAAAGAATTAATCAAATTCTCGAAAGCCAATTGGGAATAGTTGGCTAGTGCGAGTAAAAACCTTATAAAATTTTTAAGTGCAAATTTAGGTTTTTCTTATACATGAGCTTTTACTTATTCTATTTTTATTTATTGTTGTAGAAAATGTCAAACAAATTGAACCTTCATTTTATCATCGAAAATAAGCTTGACGAAACTAATTTTCTCGATTGGGAAAGAAACCTCAAAATCGTTTTGAGGCACGAGAAGATTGGATATGTCTTGGACGAGGCCCTACCGGAAAAGCCCGCTGAGGGTTCGGCTGCTGATGCTTTGTCGAGAAATACAACAAGCAATGTTCTGACAGTACTGATGCTACATGTATCATGCTTGCTTTTATGACACTTCAACTGTAGAAACAACATGAGTCCATGGACGCCTACTCAATCATGGTCCACCTAAAGGAACACTATGCTTCTCAGTCTCGCACTGAGACGTACGAGGTCTCGAAGGCCCTGTTTGGTTGTAAGATGCCATCTGGGACTGCTGTGGGGTCACACGTGCTTAAGATGATCGGGTACATAGAGAGGCTTGGGAAGCTGGGCCACAAGTTGGAACGAGAGTTTAGTATTGACTTGATTCTGCAATCTCTACCTGATTCATTCTCGCAGTTCGTGATGAACTATCACATGAACAAGATAGATTGCTCTCTTGCGGAGTTATTGAACATGTTGAAGACTGCTGAGGGCACTATAGGGAAGGGAAAGCAAGTGTTGCTGGTCACTTCGAGCAAGGGAAAGGCAAAAGCCCAGAAGAAGTTTAAGAAGGCGAAGGCTGCACCTAAGCCAACGCCTAAGATAGCAAAAGACAAATCCAAGGATGCTTGCTTCCATTGCGATGAGACCGGACATTGGAGGAGAAACTGCAAAGGCTTCTTGAGTACCAAGAAGAAGCATTCTGATGCTTCGACTTCAGGTATATTTATGATTGAGATCAACATTACTTCTTCTAAGTCTAACCACTGGTATTAGATACTGGTTGTGGTTCTCATATTTGTACGAATATGTAGGCACTAAGAAGAACTAGAGATTTGAAGAAAGGAGAGGTGGACCTACGCGTTGGAAATGGAGCAAGTGTTGCTGCACTAGCCGTAGGAGTTTATTTTCTTTCATTTCCCATTGGGCTAGTACTAGAACTCAATAACTGTTATTTTGTTCCTGCTCTTACGAAGAGCATTATTTCTATTTCTGCATTAGATGTTGATGGATTTTCTTTTACGTTTGAGAATAAATGTTGTTCTTTTTCACGTGATGGAATCTTTTATGGTACTGGCATACTTAGAAATGGTCTCTACATATTAGATATGAATGTTGACGTACTTAATATAAATAACAAGAAAGCCAAAACAAATGACTTGAATGAATCCTACTTATGGCATTGTAGACTTGGCCATATAAATAAGAATCGCATTTCCAAACTCCATAAACATGGATTGTTGGATCAATTCGATTACGAATCGTTTGATACATGTGAAGCTTGTTTACTTGGCAAGATGACAAAGTCACCTTTTAGTGGAAAAGGGATAAGATCTAATGAATTGCTTGAGCTCATACATACTGATGTATGTGGCCCAATGTCAATTCAAGCCAAAGGAGGATACTCTTATTTTATCACCCTCACTGATGACCATTCTTGCTATGGTTATATATACTTAATGAAGTATAAGTCTGAAGCCTTTGAAAAGTTCAAGGAATTCAGAAGTGAAGTGGAGAAACAACTGGGTAAAGAAATCAAAACGCTTTGATCCGATCGAGGCGGAGAATACCTAGATGGAGAGTTTCAAAGTTATTTAAAGAAGAATGGGATTCTACCTGAATGGACCCCTCCAGGTACGCCTCAAATGAATGGCATATCTGAGAGGAGGAACCGTACTTTGTTAGACATGGTATGATCCATGATGAGCTACGCAGTTCTTCCAAAATCATTTTGGGGGTATGCTCTAGAAACCGTATCCTATACACTGAACCAAGTTCCATCAAAGACGGTTGAGTCCACTCCCTATGAAGTGTTCAAAGGGAAGAAACCAACACTAGGTTACATGAAACCTTGGGGATGTCCAGTTTATGTGAAACGGACCATGCCTGACAAATTGGAACCTAGATCTGACAAATGTCTGTTTGTGGGTTATCCTAGAGAAACTAAAGGGTACCAATTTTATCACCCTGAGGAACAAAAGGTGTTTGTTGCCAGGACTGGCCACTTTCTGGAGAAAGAGTTTATTCTGGATAGGGTCAGTGGGAGTAAAATTGATCTTGAAGAAATTCGAGAACCACTTACGGATAACAGTCCGTTGATGGAAGTAGAGGAGACACCACATGCAAATGTGGGGGCGCCCTCTACCGTAGACACACTAGCACCTCAAAGATCCACCAGGGAATGCCGTGAACCTAAAAGGTACACTGGCGTGTATCTCATGGAAGATGAGGACCCTAGAACTTATGAGGAAGTGCTATTAAGGCATGACAAAGAGAAATGGCTGGAAGCCATGAATTCTGAAATGGAATCCATGAAAGACAACCAAGTTTGGAACTTAGTTGATCCACCTGAGAGAATAGTTCCCATAGGGTGAAAATGGGTCTTTAAGAGAAAGACCGACATGGACGGTAACGTGACTACCTACAAGGCTAAGTTAATGGCAAAATGATATAAGCAAAGACAAGGAGTTGACTATAATGAAACCTTTTCGCCTGTTTCCGTGTTAAAATCCATTAGAATTTTGCTCGCTATTGCAGCATACCATGATTACGAAATCGCGTATGGATGTGAAAACAGCTTTCCTTAATGGGAACCTGTCTGAGGAAGTGTATATGACACAGCTTGAGGGTTTCACAACCAATGACGCCAGGATGGTGTGTAAACTGCAAAGATCCATTTATGGACTAAAGCAAGCTTCTCGGAGTTGGAATCTTCACTTTGATGAGATAATCAAACAGTTTGATTTCATCAAGAACGAAGATGAGCCCTGTGTTTACAAGAAGGTTAGTGGGAGTGCCATTGTGTTCTTAGTGCTTTATGTAGATGACATATTGCTCATAGGGAATGATGTGCCTATGTTACAATCAGTCAAAGCTTGGTTATCCAAGAACTTCTCAATGAAGGACTTGGGTGATGCAACCTATATTCTAGGAATAAAGATCTATAGAGATAGATCTAAAAGGTTGCTTGGTCTGTCGCAATCCACCTACATAGACAAGATGCTGAAGAGATTCAGCATGGAGCAGCCCAAGAAAGGATTGCTGCCCATGTCACATGGGGTCTACCTGTCAAAGGGAATGAGTCCTAAGACAGAGGAGGAAAAGGTACAAATGAGTAAAGTCCCTTATGCTTCGGCAATCGGGTCTATCATGTATGCCATGTTATGCACAAGACCGGACGTCTCGTACCCTCTTAGTATGACTAGCAGGTACCAGTCCAATCCATGTGAGGGTCACTGGATTGCTGTCAAGAATATTCTTAAGTACATGAGACGTACTAGCGATATGTTCCTGGTTTTCGGGAACGATGATTTAGTATTACGAGGTTACACATATGCCAGTTTTCAAACTGACAAGGACGACTTTAAGTCGCAATCTGGATTTTTTTCACGCTTAATGGCGGAGCAGTGAGCTGGAAGAGTTCCAAGCAGGCCAGGAGACTACTGCAGACTCTACAACGGAAGCCGAATACATAGCAGCCTCGGAGGCGGCAAAGGAAGTTGTTTGGATGAAGAAGTTCATTACTGAACTTGGTGTGGTTCCCTCCATTGAAGGTCCAGTGCCTCTATATTGTGATAATAATTGAGCGATTTCTCTGTCAAAGGAACCAAGGTCTCATCATAAGTCCAAACATGTGCTACGGCGCTATCACTTGATTAGAGAGATAGTAGATAGAGGAGATGTAAAGATAGAAAAAGTCCACACGGATGATAACATAGCTGATCCGTTAAGCAAGGCATTGTCTCTAGCTAAGCATGAGAAACATGTTCACTTGCACGGGCTTAGGCATATGGGTGATTGGCTTTAGGCCAAGTGGGAGATTGTTGGAAAGGTGTCCTAAACCCAATCGGGTTGGACCGGATCCGACCGGGTCGGGTCATTTACAGTCTATTTAGTTCATGTAATAACTTTATTATGATTAATAAAAGCACTTATGTTATTATATATTGTTTATCTTCATATTATTTGTTGTATATATATAGTAACGTCCCTAGTGTCAATCTGTGATAGAGAAACCATGATAGTGATTATGGTTGATGAGATCTCTAATCACTATAACAAGATTGGTAATTAAATGTCTCTAGTCTTATGTATTATCAAATGGGACATTGATAGCATAATCAGACTAGCACGTATTGGATGTCTTCTATCTTTTAGAAGGTAGGGATAGATCTCGTCTATCAAAGTGTAGAGACACTTGGACTGTACGTGGATGTGTATTAGAGAATGCGTACGACAGACTGGCCCACTTACATTAAGTGTCACACTATGTGGCGGTTGTGTAATTATCCTTTTGACCGGAGTCTTAATGGCATCACGGTGTGGATTGTCATGCTTTGACACTATTGAGATTTCTCCTAACCACGGAGCGATCATGCGGTAGTGATTGGGTATGATATTGAAGCATGCAGAGTATACATGATTGGTAGTCCGGGAATCGCGTATCATATGATTGGGATCGAATATCCGAAATGGCCTTCTTATAAGGAATGTCTAGCTCTCGAGAATCTTTTCAAAGTGGGAGTAAATGCATTATTCCGAGAGATCATGATATCCAGATTATAGGATACGATCGTTAATGTATCGACACTCGAGATACGATCGTGGGGATATTATTACAGCGATAGGATTGTAAGTTACACGGTAACTGCTTCACATGAAACGTAGAGTCATTGCTTTTGACTCTTCCGATAATTGGGGGTCACAGTGTGTTGCTAGACGCTATCCCGTGATCGTTAGGTATGAAGGGCATTTTAGTAAATTGCACTTTGTGTCTACGGCTAACATTTTTGGAAGCCTATCGGGTCACACACATATGAACATCGAGTCGGATTAAAATGCGGTTATAGTTGATAACCAAATAAGGAAAGTTTATCTCTACACTATAAAGGTTATAGTGGTAAATTAATATGGTGGTATTTATTTATTATGAATAAATAAAATACAAGATATTAATTATATTAATTAAAGAATATTCCGGAAGCCAATTAATTGGCATATGGGGCGCCACATCCAGGGTATAAAGATACACTTGGATTGTGCACTTTAATTAATAAGATTGCCATAATATTAATATAAAATATTAAATGATTTTGGAAAAATAGATTTATGGTAATAAGATAATTATAATCAATATATGATATTGACAAAATAAATTATAATTAAAGAGATAAATCAATCTAGTTGATTTTCCTTATTTTATTGGGAAAAGGTTTTCTTCTCCTCCACACAACTTTGGAGCGCCACTTCCTCTATATAAAGGAAGTGGGTGTCAAGCTCTTTAGTACATCACAATTGCAAGAGCTCATAGTTCTTATGTAAAATAGAGAGCAATCCATAGTGAGTTTGTGAGAGAAGGAAAAGGCCGGTCTAGCAACCGGAGTTTTTCCAGTAGCAATCCAAGGAGGATTCCGGCAAGGGGTTCGTGTGGATTAGCGATAGAGGCCGGACGCGTGGACGGCTTGCGCACTGAACTACTCTCCATTGACGGTCAAAGCGACGATCTTATAGATCATCAAGGTATATCCGTCAAACTACTTAATGTGTTTATTGCATTAAACGAAGAACGATCTAGAAAAGGAAATCAAATTTTAAATTCCGCTGCATTAAACTAGTGATTTCCTAACAATGCAAATGGGTCTTTAAGAGAAATACCGACGTAGACGGTAACGTAGTCACTTACAAGGCTAGGTTAGTGGCAAAAGGTTATAAGCAAAGACAAGGAGTTGACTATGATGAAACCTTTTTGCCCGTTCCCATGTTAAAATCCATTAGAATTTTGCTCGCTATTGCAGCATACATGATTACAAAATTTGGAAGCTGGATGTGAAAACAACTTTCCTTAACGAGAATCTGCCTGAGGAAGTGTACATGACACAACTTGAGGGTTTCACAACCGATGATGCTAGGATGGTGTGCAAACCACAAAGATTCATTTCTGGATTAAAGCAAGTTTCTTAGAGTTGGAATCTTTGCTTTGATGAGATAATCAAACAGTTTGATTTCATCAAGAATGAATATGAGCCCTGCGTTTACAAGAAGGTTAGTGGGAATGCCATTGTGTTCTTAGTGCTTTATGTAGACGACATATTGCTCATAGGGAATGATGTGCCTATGTTACAGTTAGTCAAAGCTTGGTTATCCAAGAACTTCTCTATGAAGGACTTGGGAGAAGCAGGCTATATTCTGGGGATCAAGATCTATAGAGATAGATCTAGGAGGTTGCTTGGTCTGTCACAATCCATGTATATAAACAAGATGTTGAAGAGATTCAACATGGAGCAGTCCAAGAGAGGATTGCTGCCCATGTCACATGGGGTCTACCTGTCAAAGGAAATGTATCCTAAGACAGAGGAGGATAGGGCACATATGAGTAGGATCCCTTATGCTTCGGCTATTGGGTCCATCATGTATGCCATGATGTGCACCAGACTAGATGTCTCGTACCCTCTTAGTATGACTAGTAGGTACCAAGCAAATCCAGGTGATGGTCACTGGATTGCAGTCAAGAATATTCTCAAGTACATGAGACGTACTAGGGATATGTTCCTGGTGTTCGGGAATGATGATTTAGTACTACGAGGCTCCACAGATGCCAGTTTTCAAACTGACAATGATGACTTGAAGTCACAGTCTGGATTTGTTTTCACACTTAACGGCGGAGCAGTGAACTTGAAGAGTTCCAAGCAGGAGACTACTGTAGATTCTACAACAGAAGCCGAATACATCGCAGCCTTGGAGGTGACAAAGGAAGTAGTTTGGATGAAGAAGTTCATTACTGAACTTGGTGTGGTTCCCACCATTGAAGGTCCAGTCCCACTGTACTGTGATAACAATAGGGCAATTGCTCAGTCAAAGGAACCAAGGTCTTATCAGAAGTCCAAACATGTACTACGGCGCTATCACTTGATTAGAGAGATAGTAGATAGATGAGATGTAAAGATAGAGAAAGTCCACACGGATGATAACATAGCTAATCCATTAACCAAGGCGTTGTCACAAGCAAAGCATGAGAAACATGTTCACATGCATGGGCTTAGGCATATGGGTGATTGTCTTTAGGCCAAGTGGGAGATTGTGGAAATGGTGTCCTAAACCCAATCGGGTTGGACCGGATCCGACCGGGTTGGGTCATTTACAGTCTATTTTGGTTCATGTAATAACTTTATTATGATTAATAAAAGCACTTTTCTTTTTATATATCTTGTTTATCTTCATGTTAATGAATTTATATATATATATATATATATATATATATATATATATATATATATATATATATATATATATATATATATATATATATATATATATATATGGAAGGTCAAGTTAAATTACTAACTCGATGCCTAAATAACCACTAGCAAGTGAACTAGGTTCAATCGCAGTATAGCTAGATAGAGTCGAGGTCGATCCCACAGAGAATCAATTTGTGGATCCTACTTAAATAGTCAACTAATTACTTCGTTGAACACATACGGTCTATGACCAACATAAAGTACGAGGAAAGAAAGACACACTCAAACATATAAACAACATGTAAACACATAACGTAATCAACTGCCCAATCATAACCGTAATTATTTGGATCTAGATAATTTATATGACAACAAAACTCATCTACTATTAATCCGTTCATATCTCTTTATATTGGCTACGGGAGTCATCCTCTACAACTTGATGTAGCACCGGTAGGTCACTATATCACTGTGGTATTGTTACGTGACTTCGCCTTTTGGTGCCTCCATCTCATATAACTCACACGCTTACTACTCTAAGGATGCCGATATTAACCGTACACCTCGTCTGGGCAACATTCCTTTGGTTAGGCGTACTTCCTAGACGATCACTCAAACCCTCGTCCAACTAACACTTACCAAGTTATAGTCTCATGCTAGTTTACGATCTACGTGTAACAAGGTGCGCGCAATTCCCTAATATAAACCTACCTAGATAACGCTGAACGTCCGAAGATCAATTCCTAAGCCTACCTAAGAGTCTTATATTGGTATTTCCTTTTCACACGTTTTAATTAAATTAAGCGAGTGACGTAGCCATAGCCATACCTACGAGATAACGATTCAATTAAGCTAACCTAATCATAAAGACGTGATGATTAACGGATGAAAACAAGTTTGCTAACTCTCGGTCGACCGAATAGGTTCTCTCGGTCGACCGAGTGACACCTCTCGGTCACCCGAGAGTCTAACTCTCCGTATTTACATCCCCGAACATATTTCTCGGCGTTTCATATACGAATCGGATTGTATAGCGATTTATCAGGACATCATATAAACTAATCTAAATACACGTAAATTAAACACACAGATTCATCCGTAGATATTAGGTAGAGGATGTAGGGTTTGGGATCCTTATAGACAAGGTATCACCGCTGCCTTAACGTCATATCCTAGATCTACATCATCTAGATATGAATACCTACTCAAACAATCAAAGCATAATTGGGAAATTGATTACTAAAAAGAAAACGAGAAAATAAACTAGGGCTTACATGTTTGCAACCCTAGCAACCTCCACAAGCCCGATTTTGCTTATATGTTCTTATGAATGAATAGTGGTGAATGCATAATAAAAAATACAAAGGACTTGTGTTTATATAGAGCCTCGGCCGACATAGAAAACCGACTTAAATGCCGACACTACCGAACCCTAACCGCCTCAAATAATGTACCGAACTTCTTCGGACTACGAGCCCACTCGGTCGACCGAATGCATAGGCTCGGTCGACCGAGCCTTACATGCTCCTGGGCTTTCTTCCTCTTCTATGTCTTGGGCTTTCTTAACTCGTCTGTGATCCATCAAAGCTTCTCCGAAGTCCATCCTTGTGCTCCCAAATGAGTTACTACAAATATAACATGAAGTACAGTCTGTAATATCAAATAATATAATAAATTAAAACCTCTTAATACATAATAATGAATCGTAACTCTCGGCATATGCAAATTAAGCGTATTACGACTTATTATTACTCTATTATAGCTCCTTTAAACTAGAATCGGGGATAAAGGTCATAGAATAACGGGCACAAAATGACCGTTATCAACTACCCCCCACTTAGCCTTTGATCGTCCCGATCAAAATATCAATAAGTTATTCCCCATAAACTACTTTCCGGTGGTCACGGTATCGACACAAGAAACTCGAATCAACTCATATCCTCTATGCTCATCAGATATCCATTATCCACTATCCATCATGAATCGATGTGTTGTGTGCATGTGCATTGAGTTTTAAATATTCGTAGCAAGATTAGAGCTTATGCAAACTTCGTAGTCTTAACCTACCAACTTCAGTATTCCCACTTCTTAAGCCTTTTAATTTTTCAAGCACTAGAATAATAAGCAAGAGCGTATCTATAGGGTTTTTGGACTTGGAGACCGAGTACTACTCAAAGCCTCTTCAAGAGTTGAATATTCTTTTCATATCTTCATATTTTTCAGATACTATCAATCTCAAGAAGGAAAACTTTTTAGAGCATCCCTCTATCTTAGATCAAATATTAGCATCGAATATTACCACAAGCGCGAGGCTACTTTGGTAACTTACTACAAGCCCGGTGTTTTAACATTGTCAAACACAGTACGTCTCAAGCTTATTACTCGGCTTTTGTGGCTAGAATTTTTAGGAACACATCGGACGATAAATTTGACACTAGGTAAGCATAATCAATTATCTATGCAATGTACACATTATAATTTTTACCTTTTATAACAAGCGTAGTACAACTCGATTCGGTATTGAATAATTGAATAATAAACAACTACTCGCAACGGACAATATGAATATCATTAAGTTTACTAATCAATAAATCGCGAAGTATAAAGTGATCACGTACTCATGAAATATGGGTTATTCCGATATAGTTATCGGGACTTCACAAAAGTAAATGTGATTCTAAGTTTAAATTTTAAAATTTTTTTTTCATTTTATTTACTATTTGATATCGGGAACATATGGAATTACTCATTTGAGCTAAGTGACTTGTACCCCCCACTTAAACAATGCATTGTCCTCAATGTATATAAAAAAAACGAAAGAACAAACTCAAAAAAGGAACTTAGCTCTGGATAAGCGTGGAAGTTTGAACAAGTCTTAGGAAACCGGCAAAGTTCATCAGGCACAGGAATTGGCTCCATAGCAGGACAGAAGCATAATCGTTGCAGGATTAGTCCAAACAGTAATAATCAGCAAAGGGACCGTAAAAGGGATAACAAATTCCTTAAACATTTTTAAGTCCATTAATTAATGATTACATTTCAATACATTTCAACAAGTCCAAAACATTACATGAGTTCAATTTAGGTAACAGAGAAACTTGCTCTATATAACACGACATACTAGTAGAATGGAATCAAAATAAAAACACGTTAATTATAGGAAATGCAAACACTCAAATTAAAATACTTAATCCCATCCTGGATTGAATGGTGCTAGTTGCAAATTGTTCGGGCCGGCTTCGTTAGCATCATCCTCGGGTTCCCCTTCTTGGTCGTGGCCGTGAACGACAGGCGGTGGGACAGAACTCAAAGATAGGATAGGCATTGGCTCAACATAGGAATCGCCGCCTAACACCGGGCACTCAGCTCCCTCACAGAATGTAGTGATTAGTGAACCAAAAGGTAAGGTATGCCGAGGCTTGAGAGCATCGTCTCGTCATCTCCTTGCGTATCAATGCTCCCACATTCACGGGCCATCCCATGTACAACCAATAGAGCGAGTGGCATGAGTATAGTAAACCGTAGATACATGCTTAGCCGGGAAGATATTGGAACGAATAAGCCGATTAAGGCACTTATCCTCCCATCTCCTAAAGTCCGTTTCCGCAAATGTGCGGGCAACCTCCCCTACTTGTCCATTCTATTCCCAAATAGGCTCCAACTTCCTCCAACCAAGCATCGGACCCATCAAACGTAGCCATATACTCTGGCCCGTCCTCCGAGACATCCACCCCAAAATAAGCATTAATCGTACCCGGAGAAATTACAATTGGTCGGCCACGAATATGTACGATATTGGTGTCGGGGTGTACGCGTAAATAAGCATAAAATTCTCTTACCCAGTTGACGTTGACTCGGCCAGGGGGTGCTACGACATCGTGCCATTGATAGCGTTCCACCAATTCTAGAAGCTCGTCTCCACAATTTTCCAAATCTAGACCTCGAGCTCGATGTACGGGGGCATTAACGAAATGATTAGTAAACGAAGAATATACCTCCCGACTCGCGAATTGTGGTACCCCGTTGATCATTGGAATATCGCCTTCCACACCACAAATTGAGCGGCTCTGCGTCTTCTTGGTGGCATCCTGACAGATAAACAGCGCAGCAGCAGACGAAAGGGGCGGCCCGACTCTCGGTCGACCGAGAGCAATCACTCGGTTGACCGAGTGTGGAGAATCGACAGAAATAGCCTCTGGTTCTCTACCCTTCCCGTGACTGAATCAATTGATCAGAAAAAATTTCGATAGGCTTTTCAAGGTGAGTGAAAATGGTGAAATGGATGAAGATTTTCAGAACATTTCCATTTGATTTCTACAGGGGTTTGAGAAAACAAGGTGGATGGAGATTTTGGGATGAAGGAATTTTGGAATAGGAATGAGGAAAATGAAAGAGAGGATGGTGGGTTAAATAGAAAAATGGAGTTTGAAGAAATGGAATGTGATTGGTGTAGAAAAGTTGTTGGGGATTGATGAGGTGGGAAGGTGGAATTTGAAAATTTGAATTAGGATAATAAAGAGGTTGGGAAGAGAAAAAGGTGAAAGGTTGGGAAGAGGGAAAGGTGAGTGGGGATGTGTAGAAATTAATGGTGTTGACCACTTTAATAAATTTGACACATGCCGTAAAATAACTACAATATATAACAGTGCCAAAATGTATTATTTCACTCTCACCGCAAAAAAATTTCTAACCAATAGGCCGTCTCAAACATAAAAGCAACCTCATTTTTATCATAAATCAAACAATCTGGTCTAAGCATTTGTAAAATAACGCATTATCATTTCCTTAATCAACAATTTTTTACAAAGATTCAATTGCTACACTTCACTTCACATAAAAACGAGTCGAATAAAAAAATTATTTTGCACATCCTTAACTCAACAGTCGTCGGAACATGGCAAAATAGAAAAAAAAAAATTCTTATCGTTTCATGCTACTTTTATTTTTAAAAAAAATAAAAATAACAAAGGATAGAAATAGTTCTACAGTTTAAGTCGGTAGCTCGACTTCCAAAAATATCACTCTAAAACACGCCTTGACTTGCCAGGCTTTCACCCGGCCGGCTTTCACCGAAAAAGTTTGACCGTCCTTTTCTACGAGTGCCCTTCCCTTGGGTTTCAGTCCAATGAAAAGACAGTCGAATTGACCATCCAGACAAGCGCCTACTTTTGGATTTGTCTCTGATTTCGACGGGCTTTTGTTACGAACTCTCTTGTTCGTTTCTTCGCTCTGGTCCTCCTATCCTTAGGTAGGTCTACAGCTTCAATATTGGTCAGGGTTGGTGCAGGCTGAACTGACCTATTCCGACTTAGAATGGTAAGGACTTCCCTCTCATCTTTATCATCGACATTATCATCAGCATCCTTTCCTAGACCTTGAGTGGCATCAAGCTTTTCCGAACCAACTACTTGTAACACATTCACACTTGCCGGTACAGGGAAATTCGGATTTGTTATCCCATAACACTCAGAACCTTTAGCGTCAAACAATACTATCTCATGTCTGGTCATCCGCATGAAGGCTCTAGCGGTGTTGATAAACGATCTACCCAAAATGATTGGGCATTCAGGATGTTCCTCGATTTCCATTACCACTATGTCTATCTTAAACCGTAATTGCCCCACACCAATAATCATGTTGTTCGGTCTCCCAGGTCATGATTGTCCTAGTTCCATCCGCTAATCTAACTTGGAGCGGGGTGTTAGTGGGTGTTAAAATGACATTCCTATCACAAAGGCTTTTAGGAAAGATATTAAGGCTTGAACCGGAATCAATCAAGGCTAAACCTAGATGGGTTTGTTCTAGGGTTACTCCAACCATAAAAGCTCCCGGGTCCGCTAACTTTGGCATCGGTCGAGACTCGTCTTTAATCAATGTTTCATCTCTAGAACGAGATGACAACGGGGCTCTTCATAGGCGTGCGACCCTCGACTCGGATTCTATCTCGGACATGTAATCATCATAATCTAAAGGCGAATCGAATCCGAAGAGATTTCCTCCGGATTCAAAATAGACATACCTTTTTGCCAATAGGCTTCTTTAGCCTCTCTTGATTTCCTCGCCTCTCGGATTTTCACTTTCATCTTTTCTATCCTTTCCATGAGCTTCGGTGTTAGCGGCTTCCTTGGTGTAGTTTTTGTTCGTAAAACCTTGACTTCTTCTTGGTCTTTGGTAAAATCGTTTGATGACGTTTTGCTGATCTTGAGCAGGTTATGTGAGTGATTTCCGTCCAATTATCTGCAATATTTGAAAAACAACAAACGGTCAATAAACTAGCAGTCAGTACGATTACTCGTACTGCTGCTAGGCTTACAACCTACTGACGGGGGAAAAATAGAAACAGAGGGGAAACAGTACTGTCAGATAACTTAGAACAATTAAGGGTTCGGTCGACCGAGTGACATCGTTCGGTCGACCGAACATACAGGACACATATATAACTTTTTCTTTTATTTATTTATTTGTTTAATATTATTATTATATATTTATTTTTTATTTATTTATATATATATATTTTTTTTTTTTTTTTTTATTTTACTGACTTGCAAAAGAAAACAGAAACAAAAACGAAATAATCAAGTAGATTATTTAAGCAACTGGACCATTGATTCCCCGGCAACGGCGCCAAAAACTTGATGGAAGGTCAAGTTAAATTACTAACTCGATGCCTAAATAACCACTAGCAAGTGAACTAGGTTCAATCGCAGTATAGCTAGATAGAGTCGAGGTCGATCCCACGAGAGAATCAATTTGTGGATCCTACTTAAATAGTCAACTAATTACTTCGTTGAACACATACGGTCTATGACCAACATAAAGTACGAGGAAAGAAAGACACACTCAAACATATAAACAACATGTAAACACATAACGTAATCAACTGCCCAATCATAACCGTAATTATTTGGATCTAGATAATTTATATGACAACAAAACTCATCTACTATTAATCCGTTCATATCTCTTTATATTGGCTACGGGAGTCATCCTCTACAACTTGATGTAGCACCGGTAGGTCACTATATCACTGTGGTATTGTTACGTGACTTCGCCTTTTGGTGCCTCCATCTCATATAACTCACACGCTTACTACTCTAAGGATGCCGATATTAACCGTACACCTCGTCTGGGCAACATTCCTTTGGTTAGGCGTACTTCCTAGACGATCACTCAAACCCTCGTCCAACTAACACTTACCAAGTTATAGTCTCATGCTAGTTTACGATCTACGTGTAACAAGGTGCGCGCAATTCCCTAATATAAACCTACCTAGATAACGCCGAACGTCCGAAGATCAATTCCTAAGCCTACCTAAGAGTCTTATATTGGTATTTCCTTTTCACACGTTTTAATTAAATTAAGCGAGTGACGTAGCCATAGCCATACCTACGAGATAACGAGATTCAATTAAGCTAACCTAATCATAAAGACGTGATCGATTAACGGATGAAAACGGGTTTGCTAACTCTCGGTCGACCGAATAGGTTCTCTCGGTCGACCGAGTGACACCTCTCGGTCACCCGAGAGTCTAACTCTCCGCATTTACATCCCCGAACATATTTCTCGCGTTTCATATACGAATCGGATTGTATAGCGATTTATCGGACATCATATAAACTAATCTAAATACACGTAAATTAAACACACGTATTCATCCGTAGATATTAGGTAGAGGACGTAGGGTTTGGGATCCTTATAGACAAGGTATCACCGTCGCCTTAACGTCATATCCTAGATCTACATCATCTAGATATGAATACCTACTCAAACAATCAAAGCATAATTGGGAAATTGATTACTAAAAAGAAAACGAGAAAATAAACTAGGGCTTACATGTTTGCAACCCTGGCAACCTCCACAAGCCTGATTTTGCTTATATGTTCTTATGAATGAATAGTGGTGAATGCATAATAAAAAATACAAAGGACTTGTGTTTATATAGAGCCTCAGCCGACATAGAAAACCGACTTAAATGCCGACACTACGAACCCTAACCGCCTCAAATAATGTACCGAACTTCTTCGGACTACGGGCCCACTCGGTCGACCGAATGCATAGGCTCGGTCGACCGAGCCTTACATGCTCCCGGGCTTTCTTCCTCTTCTATGTCTTGGGCTTTCTTAACTCGTCCGTGATCCATCAAAGCTTCTCCGAAGTCCATCCTTGTGCTCCCAAATGAGTTACTACAAATATAACATGAAGTACAGTCTGTAATATCAAATAATATAATAAAACCTCTTAATACATAATAATGAATCGTAACTCTCGGCATATGCAAATTAAGCGTATTACGACTTATTATTACTCTATTATAGCTCCTTTAAACTAGAATCGGGGATAAAGGTCATAGAATAACGGGCACAAAATGACCGTTATCAATATATATATATATTAATGTCCTTATTACTAAACTATGATAGAGAAACCATGATAGTGATCACGGTTGATGAGATCTGTAATCACTTTAATAAGTTTGATACTTAAATGTCTCTAGTCGTATGTATTGTCAATCGGGACATTGATAGTATGATTAGACTAGCATGTTTTGGATGTCTTCTATCTTATTGAAGGTAGGGATAGATCTTATCTATCGAAGTGCAGAGTCACTTGGACTGTACGTGGACGTGTATTAGAGAATGCGTATGTTAGACTTACCCACTTACATTAAGTGTCGCAGTATGTGGAAGTTGTGTAATTATCTTGAGACCGGAGTCTTCATGGCATCAGGGTGTGGATTGTCATGCTTTGACACTATTGAGGTTTCCTCTAGCCACGAGGCGATCATGCGGTAGTGCTCAGGTGTGATATTGAAGCATGCATATGATACATATTTATTCGTCCAGGAATCGCGTAACCTATGATTAGGAGTGAATATCCAAAATGGCTTTCTTATAAGGAATGTCAAGCTCTCATGAATCTTTGCAAAGTGGGAGTAAATGAGTTATTCTGAGAGAGCATGATATCCAGATTATAAGATACGATCGTCAATGTACTGATACTCAAGATACGATAGTATGGATATTATTACAGTGATAGGATTCTATTTACATGATAACTGGTTCACATGAAAGGTAGTAGTCATTGCTTTTGACTCTTTCGATGATTGGGGGATACGGTGTGTTGCTAGACGCTATCCCGTGATCGTTAGGTACGAATGGCATCAATTCAAAGTGATTTTCCTTATTTTATTAGGAAAAGGTTTTTCTTTCTCATCAATACACTAGAAGCTTCTCCTAATCAGATTATGAGGTATTGGGGCGCCACCTACCACTATATATGCAAGGGGTTGGCTAGCTCTTTTATACATCACAATTCCAAGAGCTAATAGTTCTTGTGAAAAATAGAGAGCTTCTTCTAGAGAGTTTTAGAGAGAGAAGAAGGCCGGTCTAGCAACCGGATTTTTCTAGTAGCAATCCAAGGAGGATTCCAGTGAGGAGTACGTGTGGATATAGATAGAGGCCGGACAAGTGGATGGCTCACGCACACTACTACTCTCCGTTGGCGGTCAAAGCGTCGATCTTTTAGATCAACCAAGGTAATCACCGTCAACTACTTAATCTATTCATTGTATTAAATGAAGTCAATCTTGGGATCGGAAATCAATTTTTAAAATTCCGTTGCGTAGACTAGTTGATTCCCTAACAATTTGATGGACTTGTGTTGCCACAAACTCATTATATTGAGTCTGTTTGAAAAGATTTAATGTCTTTGAGAACTTCACTTGACCTAAGTATGCACTTGGTCAAGAATTGAGGTGAACCTGTGAATCAATTGAGATACTCTCATATGATTGGAAGTTTGATATACATAACCAACTGTACGCGACCAGACTTATCATGTCCAGTGATTAAACTGGGCAGGTTCACGATTAATCCAGACCATAATCATTGAAAAGCCTTAAATAGGTTGTGAGGTATATGAGGTATAGTATGAGTCTGGGATTACGATATACAAAGATATCCAACAGTATTAGAAGGATACTGTGATGAGAACAGGATATCATATATGAAATATTCGAAGTACACCAGTGGATACTTATTCACGATTGGCGGTGTTGCTGTGTCCTGAAAGTCCACAAGACAAACGTGCATAGCTCGTTCCAGAATGAAAGCTGAGTTTATAGCCTTAGATAAGGCTGGAGAAGAAGCTGAATGGCTTAGGAATTTCCCTGAGGATATTCCATGTTGGCCTAAACTAGTGGCTACTATCAGCATACACTTCGATAGTCAGTCAGCTATAGGAAGGGCACATAGTACTGTGTATAATGGTAAGTCTCGACACATACGCCGTAGACACAATACCATTGAATAATTGATCTCTAATGGTGTGATTTCCATCGATTGTGTAAGATCGAAGGAGATTCTTGCGGATCTACTTATAAAAGGTTTAGCTGCAGATCAGATGTCAATATTGACAACCGGAATGGGACTGAAGCCTATTACGCATGTTTCCTTATAGTGGCAACCTAACCATGTTGACCGGAGATCCCAAGATCATGGTTCAAAAGGGACAACTAAGCTATGAGGAACAGTCTAGCACTTACCCATTCTGAGAGAATAAAAGTGTTTTCTGCAGAGGGTGTGAGGTTAAGCTTAGCTTTTAATAATTCCTATATCTTGATATTCAAGTGGGGTAGGGCAGAATACCCTAGATAGGAGGTCACCTATTGATGATGCTTAAAATAGTCTATCCTACGGCATCAAAATTCTATCCATTATGAGCTAAAAATAGTTGTTTCGACCTATAATTATGAACCTTTTGAGTTGAATATCATATGTCAGGTTCGTGAGTCGAGTAATCTGCATTTAACGTTTATTTTCCCTATTTCGATATTATTTCATGCTTTATTTGATTATTTTCAGGATACGAGATATTGGGCTGAGCATGGTGGTCGAATATGGAGTGGACTGAACGAAAGGATTGGGCCTAGGGTATTCCTGTTGGTCCCAGAGAAGGGTAAAAGTATAGTCAGATAGGGGGTGAATGACTATTCTGGAGTTTCAAAAACTTTTCTGGGACCAACAGGAATACCCTAGGCCCAATCCTTTCATTCAGTCCACTCCAGATTCGATGGAGGGGTGAATGACTATTTTGGAGTTTTAAAAACTTTTCTCAATATAAAAGCTTTTGGGCAGCGGATAAATCCCTACCTAAAATTGGTTCAAAGTAGATTAAGCAAACACAGATATAGAACGCAGTAAAATAAAGTCCTGTAAAGAAAATTGCTGAAAGTAAATTGACACAAAGGCTTATAGTGGTTCAGGTGGTGTAATCCCTTAATCCACTCTTCTTCTGTGATGATTGGAGGAATTCATTCTTGTCTTTCACCAATACAATAGTAAGATTGTCCTTGGCTATACAAGCTTCACAATCTACAAGAATATCACTCATTTGCTTCAATAGCTTCAGTGACTCAGTCTTCAACACTACTCCTTGGGAACAAATCCTTCAGCAGCTATCACCAACACAACTCCTTCTCAGATGGCTCTGATTCAGTTGCTTGACCGGTGTGAATTGGATTCACAGATTCTGCTGATCAATCAGTGCTTGATATACAATTTAGCTCTGATTGCTGAGTTGATCTCTAGATATGTCCTTTAAGTTCAGATAGAAAGCTTTTCAAATTGATAGAGTTTCTGCTTGTTCTTATGTAATTCAATCGTTGTTCTTCCTGTCTGTCAATGCCTTCTACTTATAGCCTTTGTTAATCCTTGATTTGAATTTCAGTCCGTTGGCTATTTAATGTGGAATCCTTTATTTAATTCTTGATTCCCCCTTGATTATATTCTCCTTGATTTCAGTGATCCGGATTTTATTCAAACGTCTATCAAAAAATATGTCCTTGATTGATTATGCATTTAATGCTTGATCCTCTGAATCTTCCTTAATTCTTCACGTTTTGAATAAGTTTGAATTGCTTTGATGTTCCTTTGTTTGACTGTTAAGTGTTCCTGTTGAATTAGCTGATTAGATCTTCATTCACTGCTTTTTCTTTACTCAGCCGGTAGACAGTTTACTTTGCCGGTTCACTGTTTTCTTGATTTCTTTGATCTTTCAAGAGTACTTGTACTTCACTGATCCTTGATTTGTGTGAGATCAGTGTACACCAAATTTGAACAATGAGTTTCATCACTTGTAATATAACTTAGACTTATCCAAGGTCATCACAGACTTCCCTGGTTATAAGTCAATCCATATGTCTTCATGCTTCTCTATTGGTACTTGGCTACCTTTACTCTACCAAAATTCTGTTTTACTTAGCCATCCTACCAACTAGTACAATACTTGTCTGACTCAACTTATACAACATGTCAAACTCTAAGTAATACTTATACAGAGATTTCTAACTTATTTCAGGCTTGCTATAATAGCTAGTACGGCCATCATCAAAACATAATAGAATGTTTCTAACAATTCCCGAACCTTCCAAGCTAAGTCGGTAGAGAGAAAATGACAAAAATACCCCTGGTAAATCGGGAGCTGTAGCCGACTTACCGAGAGTCCAAAATCTTGCGAAACGTGTTTTCTTGGACAAGGGGTAGATCTAGGTGTTTCTAAGTCGGTTTATGTAGCTATAAATAAGAGGCATCGCCTCAGAATTCAGTGTGTCCACTTTTTGAGTTCATTGTAACTCAAAACTTACAATTATTATGCAATAAAAGTTCTTTATTTTATTTTATGAGTTCTGTTCAGAGAGACGACGGAGTCGCCGCCTAAGAAGAGATCTAGGGGAGATATACACTCGTATTCGAGGGTATGATTTTTTGTCTTTTCCAAGATGTAGATCTGTCGTTGTTATACTTGACTAGTATGTGCTAATTGCTTACTTAGTTTAATTATGTTGTAGTTAGTTTATTTTACCCCATGTATGTATAGATCTAATTCGTTGGTGAAGAAATCATGAAATAGTGGTTGCGGTCTTTAGATCTGCGATGGTCTATATCGTTAGATCTGAATACCTTAGTAAATTACTAGTTCTTGATAATCGGCGCCATCTACATTGATCGACAGATATAATTTACATGTTAGTAGCCTGAACAACTATTTGCATGTCATCATAAATTAGCATGAAGAACTGTTAGTGAAGTGTTAATTTGGACATAGTCTTGATGGACCCTAGGAACGTGCTAATCAGTGTCGATAGCTACCTAGGCGGGTTAGTGGTATGAGTTAATGCTCAATACCGGAAACTCTAGAACATATTACGTATGGGCTATTACAGACCAATTAAGGAGGGTAGATTGCGTATAGATTATCTACTACCGTGGTCGGAGTAGATAGGGTTATGAGTTGCATCCGTAGCTGACAATGAATTAAAATTTACCAACAGGGAGGACTATTGCATGTGTGGGGGGAATAACTAATCACTCATAATTAGTCTAATACCTTAGAAACTCTTGTTTACTCCGTGTGAACTAGCGTAGTATTGGTAGTTTGTGGCACCAATTTACTTCTGTCTATATTTTAGTTGGTCGTAGACCTTATTTGTGACAAGCTCAATCTCGAGAATTTGAAGTTCTTATGAGTCTCTGTGGGATCGACCTTGACTCGCTAGTACTCTACTACGATAGACCTAGTCCTATTGCTAGTAAGTTCTTTGCATGCGATTAAGATTTTCTGGCACCGTTGCCGGGGACTCGTGTCGAGAATACTTTTTCTTTGAGATTGAGTGTTTGTATATATTAGAGTTTGTTTTATTGAATCTGTTTTATAATCTGTTTATATTGATGTCATACAGATTCAGTTCAGTTAAAATCTGGAAAAAATTGCATCCGGTTTATCGGGGGTATACCGCGGTAAATCGGGGGTCCCAGATTCGGCAGAATCGGTTCTGTCAGTTCAGCATCAAGTCAGTAGTCAGAGTTTGTATTTTTGAGTCTTCCAGGCATGTGCAACAGCCGGCGAGGCTAGTCACTAACTTTTTATTTTCTTTTTGTGTCTTGTAGTACGCTACACGAAGTTCAGCAGCCAAACTTGAGAGATTCATACCCGAGATCGAAAAGTTTGCTAGACAAAAGTGAAATGAAGCTTGAGAGAATACTGTTAGGCTGGCGGACGATGTGAGTTCGCACGAAAGAGATCACAGCGAGAAGGAGGAGGAAATTCCATTTTTGAAGGATACAGAAAACAACATGGCACGGAATGGACAGAACGGTGTCAGCGTAAGAGGAAACGGAGAAGGAGTTTGGTACAAGCAGATAGAAGAACTCTACCGAGTTATGCGATGCCAACAATTGAGGAGTTTGTGCCAGTGATTGTTCAGCCAGAGACTGCGGCTAAGGTCTTTCACCTAAAGCCAAACGTGATACAGATGGTGACTAATTACACTACCTTCCATAGAGTACCAAAAGAAGATCCTAGTGTACACATCATAAACTTCTTGGAGATTGTCAGCACAGTCAAACCAGTAGGAGTGCTTGAAGATAACATTAAGCTAAAGTTGTTTCCATTCACTCTGAAAGACAATGCGAAAATATGGTTATTGTCTCTAGCACCAGGATTGATCCAAACTTGGACTGATCTACAACATAAATTTATGAACAAGTACTGCCCGCCTGGGAAGTCACTACAGAGGAGACAAGACATCATGAATTTCAAGCAAAAACCAACCGAAACTTTCGAAGAAGCTTGGGAAAGATTTAAGGAAGCACAAATGAGATGCCATCACCAAGATATCACTATGCCCGTATGAATGCATAGTTTCTATCATGGATTACAGCCAAGTGAACAAATGAGAGTTGATGCATCGAGCAACAGATGTTTTGCGTTGCTATCACCTGAAGACTTCGAAGACAAATTAGAGCAAATAGCACTAACAACCCAATGGGGAATGCATCAAATTGAGACTGCAAGGGTAGCTGAAGGCGTATTTAGAGAAGATACTTCTCAGAAGATTTTATACCAGCTAATGACGATGAATGATAAAATAGATGGCATGCAAGATCGCATTGCCAAGGTTGAGAAAGTTCAAGAAATCGAAGCAACCAACACCGAGGATGTGAACTATATAGGGAGGCAAGGAAATCCTTATAGGGGCGGTTATCGCCCAGGTTTTCATGACCACCCTGGTTTTCGACTGAGTGACCCTACTGGGGGTTTTCGACAAAGTGACTCTACAGGTGGAGAGAGACCAAGACAAGTTGGTGGATTCATGCCTCGATTTAACAAGTCAGGTGGTTGGGAAGCCGCCATGGATAAAATGAGCTCAACTGTGACCGACACGGTCAATCAACTCACAAAATCCATGACTGAGCTGAATACAAACTTCACCACATATTGTCAGAAGAATGATACAAGACTGACTAATCATGAGGCCTTAGTGCAGAATCTGTCGCACCAAGTGGGGCAGAACGCCGAACAAGTGTCAGCCCGTCCTCCGGGAGGATTACCAAGTAACACTGAGAAGAATCCGAAGGATGTAAATGCAATTATGACTAGAAGAGGCAAGGAACTGCCTGGACCAGTTATACCAACTATCCAGGAAGAATCGAAAGCAGTCAGCAGTAGAACGCAGCAGAATCAGGAGAAAAAGAGGGGCCGGTAAATCGGGACACTGTGCCAATTAACCGGACGTCTAAAAATTTCATAGACGAGCAGACAGAGAAGCAGTAGGCAGCATGTAAGTCTTCACGAACTGTAACTATTAATCCTACTACTTTACCCCATCCCCTAAGAAATATAAACCGAATAATGATGATGCTCGTTATAAAAAGTTCATGGTGATGTTTAAGAAGTTGCAAGTGAATATACCTTTGGTAGAAGCTCTGGCCGGAATACCAGAGTATGCAAAATTCTTGAAAGAAGCAATCTCTACCAAAATGAAATTGTTAGACCTTGAGACTATTTGGCTTAACGAGGAATGCTCAGCAGTTTTGCAACGGAATCTGCCACCTAAGTGTAAAGATCCTGGGAGCTTACTCATACCATGCACAATTGGAGGAGTATATATGCCTAAACAAAGAATTGTGTGATCTTGGAGCCAGTGTCAATTTAATGCCACTCTCCATCTTTCATAAGTTAGGCATGAAAGAGTTAAGCAAAAATCAATAACCTTTCAATTGGCTGATAGGTCTATGAAGCAACCGTGTGGAGTGGTGGGGGATGTTCTGGTGAAAGTTGATAAGCTCGTATTCCCCGTAGACTTTGTAGTGCTAGATATGGAGTAAACCACGATGTTTCATTGATCTTAGGAAGACCTTTCCTAGCCACAAGCAAAATATTGATAGATGTTCATAAGGGTGAGATAATTCTAAGAGTAAATGAGGACAGAGTAGTATTCAATGTGATGAAAACAATGAAGTATGTACAAGATGAGGGAGAATCATGTTACATGCTAGATTCCACAGACGAGCTTGCTTTGGAATTATATAAGCAAGTGGCACTAGACCCTAAAGTAGCAGAGACTTTGTTCCTAAAAGAATATGCATAAAGTAATGAGGAAACCTGGCCTGGGTGTAGCGAAGGTCAAGTGCGAGAAGTAGAGCCTATATCTTATGTGGATTTAGGAGGAACAATTCATAGACCTTCGTGACATAAGTTCTTTGACTTACAATTGACTGGTAAGCTGTTAAAATCATCGTTGGAAGAACCATCAAGGAACTTAACATTGAAACCTTTGCCATCTCACCTGAAGTACGTGTACTTGCAAGACGATACTCTTCCCCTCATAATTTCATCGTTGATGTCACCTTTAGAGGAGGAGAAACTTTTAAGAGTACTGAGAGAGCATAAGGGAGCGTTGGGATGGACGATTGCGGATATTAGAGGAATAAGCCCATCGGTGTGCATGCATAAAATCTCTGTAGACCCCGAGAAGAAAGCGGTAGCACAACCTCAAAGGAGGCAGACGCCACAATTAAAGATGTTGTTAAGGAAGAGATTATAAAGATGTTGGAAATGAGAATCATTTTCTCAATTGCAGACAGTGAATGGTTGAGCCCGATTCATGTGGTGCCCAAGAAAGGAGGATTCACTGTTCAACCTAATGAGTTCGATGAGTTAATCCCTGTGAGGCTAATTACTAGACATCAAGTTTGCATTGATTTCAGGAAACTGAATGATGCAACTTGTAAAGATCATTTTCCCTTACCATTCATTGACCAAATGTTAGGAAGATTAAGCGGTCATGCTTTTTATTGTTTCTTAGAAGGATATTCTGGTTACTATCAGATCCATATTGCCCCCAAGGACCATGAGAAAACAACTTTCACATGTCCCTATGGAACTTTTGCGTACAATCGCATGCCTTTTGGACTATGTAATGCACCAGCAACATTTCAAATGTGCATGATGTCATTATTTGCGGACATGGTGGAGGAATTTCTGGAGATTTTCATGGATGACTTCTCTGTATTTGAAGATAGATTTGATAAATGCTTGGACAACTTGAGTAGAGTGCTAAAAAGATGTGAAGATACCAACCTTGTACTTAACTGGGAAAAATGCCATTTCATGGTGATAGAAGGAGTAGTGTTGGGTCATAAGATTTCAAAGAAGGGAATGGAGGTTGATAAGGCAAAGATAGAGGTAATAGAGAAGTTACCCCCTCCAACAAACTTAAAGACGTTGCGAGCCTTTCTTGGCCATGCAGGATTCTATAGAAGGTTTATTAAGGATTTCTCTAAAGTTTCTAGGCCTTTGACGGAATTACTTGCAAAGGATATGCCTTTTGTATTTGAGAAGAGTGCAAAAAATCATTCAACACATTGAATCAAATACTTATAACCGCTCCAATTCTGGTAGCACTAGATTGGAACAACCCTTTCGAGCTTATGTGTGATGCAAGCGACACGGCAGTTGGAGCAGCCCTGGGACAAAAGGAGTATAAAATCTTAAAACCTATCTATTACGCCAGTCATACCCTTAACAGTGCCCAGAGGAATTATACAACAACAGAGAAGGAACTCTTAGATGTTATATTCGCATTTGACAAGTTTCGACCATATCTGATAGGATCGAAAGACACTGTATTCAATTACCATGCAGCCATGAAATACCTTCTAACCAATCAAGACTCCAAGCCGAGATTGTTGAGATGGATTATACTCTTACAAGAGTTTTATGTCGAGATTAAAGATAAAAAGGGATCTGAGAACCAGGTGGCTGATCACCTGTCAAGATTAACTTTGCTAGAAGAAGAACAACCAACTGAGATCAGGGAAAGCTTTCCTAATGAAAAACTTTATGATGTCTCAGTGGTAGCTCCAATTAAGTCTCAGACCCAACAAAATACATCAAGAGTAGGCCAGGTATACCCTTGTTTTGCTAACATTGTAAATTATCTAGCAGGAAGGTACCTACCACCAGAATTCATAAGTGCGTATAAGAAGAAGTTCTTTACAGATCTGAAGCATTATTATTAGGATGATCCCTACCTATATAAGATGTGCCCTGATACCATTCATAGGAGTTGCATCCATGATTATGAGATTCCAAGTATTTTGAGCCAATGTCATTCTAGAGAAGTTGGAGGTCACTATGGGCCGGACAAGGCAGCAGCAAAGATACTGCAGTGTGGATTCTATTGGCCAACAATTGATAAATCTGTTTACGATTTTACAAGAGCCTGTCATTCCTATCAAATGACCGGTAATATTTCTAAGAGGAATGAGATGCCACTGCAGATTATCTTAGAAGTGGAGTTATTTTCGATGTTTGGGGAATTGATTTTGTGGGGCCTTTCACATCGTCGAAATCAAATCGTTATATGCTGGTAGCAGTTGATTATGTCTCCAAATGGGTGGAGGCAGTGGCCTCATCTACTAATGATGCCAGGGTTGTCTGAGATTTCTTAAGAAAAACATTTTGACGAGGTTCGGAGTGTCCAGAGCCATAATTAGTGACGGAGAGAGTCATTTTTGTAATAGGCTGCTTGAGAAATTGATGTTGAGATACAGGGTATCATCCCCAGACAAGTGGACAAGTGGAGGTCATGAACAGATAGATAAAGAGGATCTTAGAGAAGACTGTGAATCCCACGAGGAATGATTGGTCTTTGAAATTAGATGACGCTCTTTGGGCGTACAGAACCGCTTATAGGACCACAATTAGGATGTCACCGTATATGATAGTGTTTGGAAAAGCGTGTCATTTACCGGTAGAACTCGAGCACCGAGCGCTGTGGGCTACGAGGTTTCTAAACATGGATGGAAATTTAGCCGGTGAGAAGAGATTGTTGGAATTGAATAATTTGGAGGAGTTTAGACTTCAAGCGTATGAGAATGCAAAGATTTAGAAGGAGAGAACGAAGCGCCTGCATGATAAGAAGATTCTCAACCGCACATTTCAAAGTGGAGATAAGGTGTTGGTATATAATTCACGTCTTCATCTTTTTCCTGGGAAGTTGAAGTCTAGATGGTATGGACCACTTGTAGTCACAAAAGTTTTCAATTTAGGTGTGTGTGAAGTTAGAAATGAATACTCCGGGAAGACTTTCATAGTAAACAACCACAGGCTGAAGCATTACCTAGAGCACAAGTATAACCCTGAATTGGAAGTCTTTATGTTGACAGATCCCAAGTATGAATAAATGAGCCCTATTAGTACAGTCGAGCTGACGACTATAAACTCAGAACTATTTCTATAAACCGTTATTTATTGCCTTTATTTAAGTTATTTTGAGTCAATAAAGTAGCATGACAATCGCAAGGTTTTTTTCATCACATATATCTTCGGTCGTCTGGCTAGAGATATATGTGGTTTTTTCTTTCACGATTCTCATGTGATGCCCTCGTAAAAGTTTTCGCGTCTTGCTTAGGCCAATAAAAGAATAAAGTGGCTTAAACTGGTTTTGCGCATTCCTCCGGTATGCACAATTACCGCCACCTTATTTTCTTATTGCCATTCGCATGTTACTCATAGTTTTTGGAAGTATGTTGGAATGCAGGTAAAAACTTGGAAGATGGATGGCCTAGGAGCAAATGATTCTGCTCCAGGATTCACTTTGACTAAGCCAACCAAGTCCAAAGCTAAGTACCTTTTCTTTCTTTTTTTTATTTGTCATTGGGGACAATGCCTATAATAAGTGGGGGGGTAGGCGGTCTTAGCTGGAGATTATCGAGAAAGGGAAATTTTTTGAAATTTTAACACTGCTTTTAGCTTGCTTATTGCACGTTTCCGAGTAAGGAATCGGTAGAAAAGGATCCCAAGAACAATTTGAAGTTAGCTATAGCATATTCAATTTAGTATGAAAGAATGAGCACATATTATGTTGCAGGAAGTAGTAACATATTAATTTTTATTCTATAATTGCACTCAATATTTGAGCACATAATCTGAGTGAGAAGTGTTTAAGATTAGATGATAAGTTATTTTAACCGGGAATCATTATTTGTCTGTCTATATACTTTAACAAATTGTGGTAGGACAAGGGAAGCAACTTGAATGTCACGAAAGGTAACTGGGACAAAACGGACTTGTGAGAGAGAGAGAGAAATAAAAAGTGAGAAATGTGCCAGAAAAAAATGAAAAAATGAGAAGAAAAATATATATATTTAATAAAGGCAGTGAGGGAAGCGAACTCGTAGCAAAAAGGGCACAACCCTCGCATAAAAAAAGAAACAAACGAGGACCAAGAGCAAGACTCGGTCCCCAAGTCCGCTGGTCCGATTAAGGTACCATGTTGTGTAACCAAGTCTGAACGCAAGATGAGCGAGTGTATGCGCAAGTAAATTAAGATTGTGGGGTTAATACAACTTGATTCTCCTCACGAACGCACTATCACGACTGATTCATCACACGACACATTGATGCATGGCAAGTAGTGATTAATGGGGAGCTTATGGATTGTGGCTTGATGTATGTTTTGCCGGAAATCTTTATTGAATATGAGGTAGCTGATGGAGCTTGATCTTGGAGGTACATTCCGCCTTGATTCTGCTCGAGGACGAGCAAAGGGCTAGTGGGGGGTAGTTGATGACGCTTAAAATAGTCTATCCTACGACATCAACATTCTATCCATTATGAGCTAAAAATAGTTGTTTTGACCTATAATTATGAACCATTTGAGTTGAATATCATATGTTGGGTTTGTGAGTCGAGTAATTTGCACTTAACATTTATTTTTCCTATTTCGATATTATTTCGAGCTTTATTTGATTATTTTCAGGATATGAGATATTGGGCTGAGCATGGTGGTCGAATCTGGAGTGGACTGAACGAAAGGATTGGGCCTAGTGTATCCCAGAACCTTCCAAGCTAAGTCGGCAGAGAGAAAATGACAAAAATACCCCCGGTAAATCGGGAGCTGCCGCCTACTTACCGAGAGTCCAGAATCTTCCGAAACGCGTTTTCTTGGACGAGGGGTAGATCTAGGTGTTTCTAAGTCAGTTTATTTAGCTATGAATAAGAGGCATCGCCTCAGAATTCAGTGTGCCCACTTTTTGAGTTCATTGTACCTAAAAACTTACAATTATTATGCAATAAAAGTTCTTTATTTTATTTTATGAGTTCTGGTTGGAAAGACGATGGATTCGTCGCCTAGGAAGAGATCCGAGGGAGATCTACACTCGTCTTCGAGGATATGATTTTCTATCTTTTCCAAGATGTAGATCTGTCATTGTTCTACTTGACTAGTATGTGCTAATTGTTTATTGAGTTTAATTATGTTGTAGTTAGTTTATTTTACCCCATGTATGTATAGATCAAATTCGTTGGTGAAGAAATCATGAAATAGTGGTTGCGTTCTTCAAATCTGCGACGGTCTGTATCGCTAGAACTGAATACCTAGTAAATTACTAGTTCATGATAATCGGTGCCAGCTACGTTGATCTACAGATTCAAATTACATGTTAGGAGCCTGATCAACTATTTGCATGTCATCGTAAATTAGCATGAAGAACTGTTAGTGAATTGTTAATTTGGACATAGTCTTAATAGACCCTATGAACGTGCTCCGTGTCGATAGCTGCCTAGGCGGGTTAGCGGTATGAGTTAACGCTCAATACCGGAAACTCTAGAACTTATTGCGTATGGGCTATTACGGACCAATTAAGAAGGGTAGCTTGCGTATAGATTATCTACTACCATGGTCGGAGTAGAAAGGGTTAGGTGTTGCACCCGTAGCTGACAATGAATTAAAATTTACCAACGGGGAGGACTATTGCATATGTGGGGGGAATAACTAATCACTCATAATTAGGCTAATACCTTAGAAACTCTTGTTTACTCCATGTGAACTAGCGTAGTATTGGTAGTTTGTGGCACCAATTTTACTTATGTCTATATTTTAGTTGGTCGTAGACCTTATTTATGACAAGCTCAATCTTGAGAATTCGAAGTTCTTACGAGTCTTTGTGGGATCAACATTGACTCGCCAGTACTCTACTACAATAGACCTAATCCTATTGCTAGTAAGTGCTTTGCACGCGATCACCTATGTAAGTGCGAAGTAGGGCTGCTTCTATGAGGATTTTGAGGCTTGAATTCTCTAAAGCACTTTCTGAAACCAAGTTTTGTCCAGGGCCGAGATGGACTCAACCATGAGAACCGAAAGGTGCTAGGGGAAATATTGTGTGAGTGATATTATCTTGGTTTACACTAAAGGCTAAACAGTTCAAGACCTAGTTCACGGATTAGCCGAGTAAATTAAATCCGATAGTACTTCACTAAGCCAGGTTCAAGGCCAGAAGCTACCTCTCCTGATGCAATATCTTTCCGCCTGACTTCTCTTCAGAGTCTGCATTTAATTTGCATTAATTTTCATTCATGTGGGGGATTGTTGGAGATATAAACCGAATCCCGAGAAATTGGAGGTTGAAACATGTGTTGAACAGTCAACTTTAGTGCAAATTTTGGATATGCTTCGGTGTGATTCATCGGGGATTATTACATCTAAAAATACAACTCACGGAGTAGATGATGTTTGGCTTTGGAACCACTCGATTCGGATATCGGGTGAATGAGAAATTAATGCATAAAGTTGATGTAAAACATGTGTGGGAGAGGAGTTGAAGGTGTGATCAACTCAACTCTCCCACATTGGAAAGATATGAGACTTGAGCTCCATATTTAAGTGCTAGTGAGACACTTATGGATGTGCCCCAAGGAGCAAAGCACTTTTGTGCAGGAGGGAAGACTTAGATAATTCCACACGCATGCGCGCCACTGCCGTCCGTCCGGCTCAGCTTGTGCTCGAGCTCGGTTCAGGTTGAATCATTTTTAAAAGGATACAACCGGTAGCGAATATCCTTCATTCTCTTATAAATTCCTAGCATAAGAATGAAAAGAGCGCTGCAATTTTTTAATATAAGAAATTTTCTCTTTCAAAGACCGGCTTCTTGTGTTATTCATAGCATCCGGATATACACTTTGCATATATTTTGGACAAAATTTCTTTATGAAATTTACCATAAATTAATTTTGGCATGTGATTGTGTCATTCGACCAATCATAATTGAAGAATTCATATGATTGAGTCATCTCTGACCAATCAGAATTCAGACGACACGTCACCCGACCAATCAGAATATGGAATAAAGTCGGCTGTGAGCTTAATTTCGAAATTAAGCAATTTCGGCCCTAATAACTTTAGTCAGCCGACTTAATGATGTCATTCGGCCAATCAGATTTGAGCATTGGCTTCTCCTCTCCACTATATAAAGAACCTCATGGATGAAGGTTTGATTATCGAATTTTCTCTTGTGTCTTCCACCACAAAGAGTCTATCATATAGATCTAGTTTAGAGTCGAAGAGAAGTCGGAACACTCTGTAAGTTCGCCGGAGCACGGATTTTTGAAGTGCCTCTAAATCCGAGACGTAAGCCGTTGTATCTTGGGAGACTGTTGCTACTACCGTGGGCACCATACCGGAGCAATTTGTATTGAGGAAAGAGTATCTACTCGCCTCGGTTTGATCTCTAGTCTTTTATTTTATGCATCGTAATTTTCGTATTCATTGTTCGAGTTAGATCTGCACGTAATATTGGTTTTGTTAAATCTGTTAGAGAATACGAATTTTCTTTCGCGTTATTTGTTTTATAGTTTAATAATCTATAATCAAGTCCGTTAATTACGGATCTGTTTCGTAAATCACTCCACACACAATACACTTATCCATCATATAACACATTCATAAAAACATCTTACATTAAACTTTTCTTTTTCTATATTTTCTCTATTTATTATATATTCTGATTCTGTTTCATTTGCAAGTTTGAAGTTAGAAGCCATGGCTATTGACTATAGTCTATTGTCTAGCTGCTTCTTTGTTTTTTGTTGCTTTCTGCTGGGATTTCAATGATTTCTTCTCAGATAGTTGATCAAGATGGTAAAGTCTTTTCGATCTTTTTTTTGTTCTTACTTTTTAATCAGAAATTTTACGTTGAATATTCTGTTAAGATCTTACTTAATGAATTACCGGTACTTTGATAGATAGATATGTACCTGCATATTTTTCTTCTTTATTTTAGGGTGATATGCATATGCATATCTCTATCGCAACACCGTGAATTTGAGTACTTGCTTAATATGTGTGCGTATATATATATATATATATATAATATATGTACGTATGTGCGTATGTGCGTGCGTGCATGTATTAATGTTTTAGTGTGATGGTATCTGTTTCCCTAAGATATTGTGTTTTTTTTTTTTAGTCCAAAATCCAAATATATGTATCTCGTGTCGAAAATCTAACGTTGAATGTATCATATTATCGGGTGAACACTACACGTGTATAAAGACATGCATTTTTTCATAATAAAAAAAACGAGTCGGCACCTGTAGGAGGGGCGCTTTCAAAACGTCGGAAGTGAATTTTCTGTTTCGGGCGTTTTTATTTTTAGGGACATCAATGAGGAGGCATTTTCAAAACACCACAAAACAACGAATACTCCTCAAATATACACTTTTAGAGGCTTTTTTTTTTATAACAATTTCTTATGTGCTTTTTTTGTGTGCAGATGTACTTGAAGGTGCCAACAAAAGTCCAAAAAATAACATGAAGGTCCAGTGGAAATTGCTAGGAGGCCCTTATATTCCTTCAAATACAGCACTTAAACACCTTAATGATTATGATGATACTAAAAATCCTTGCACACCGAAAACTTGTGTGGAGGGTTGCAGAGAACCTTGCGTATGCGATATTAATGATGATATTGGTTTCGCGGGACAATGTTACCTACCTGTTTGTACATCAAAAACCTGTACAAAAAGCTGTTATGGATACTGCGTATGCGATACTGCCAACTCTGGATACTGCTACATCCCTCCCGGTATGATATTCAATTAACACGTACGAATTTGTACAATGGATGTGTCGTTTCCGGTCCTGAGCGCTATATCAGAAGTAAATATTGTTGGAGATATCCCATTTTAATGGGTTGAAACGGTCAACTTTAGCGCGAATTTCGGATACGCTCTGGTGAGATTCACCGGAAGCTTATTACGTCTAAAAGTTCTACTCACGGAGTAGATAATATTTGTCTTTGGAATCACTCGATTCGGATATCGGATGAATGAGAAATTAATGCATAAAGTTAGTTGAAAATGTGTTGGAGATAAGAGTTGAAGGGAGAACCTCAACTCAATCTCCCACACTGGAAGTTTAAGAGACTTGAGCTCTATACATAAGAGCTAGTGTATGCTCTTATAGATGTGCCCCAAGAGGCAAGGCATTTTTGTGCAGGAGGGAGGACCTAGATAAATCTACACGCACGCCGCCGCCGTCCACCCAGCTCGGCTCGGCTCGGCTCGGGTGTTACTATTAATTTTTTGGACAATATTTCCTAGGCGGTTGGAAGGTTCCAGAATAGTGTGCAAACGAATTCTGATTAATTAAATTAAGTCGGTGGACAAAATTTCCTAGGCGGTTGGAAGGTTCTAGAATATTGTGGAAACGAATTCTGATTAATTAAATTAAGTCGGCCCGGATTATTTTCGGCCGAAAAATGCTTTTCTCGAGAGAAAGGTTGGGCGATTAAATCATTCGACCAATCAGAATTCAGAAGACACGTCATCCAGCCAATCAGAATAATGGAATTAAGTCGGCTATTGCTTAAAATATTAAGCAAATTTTCGGCCCTAATTTCTTTTCCAAGGGGAAAAGTCAGCCGACTTTAATGACGTGTTCTAGCCAATCATAGTCAAGCATTGGCTCCTCCTCTGCACTATATAAAGAACCTCAATGATGAAGGTTTATGTATTCAGTTTTCTCTTGTGTCTTCCATTACTAAAAGGGTCGAGCATTAGTCTAGTTCTTGAGTCGAAGAGAAGTCGGAGCACTCTGTAAGTTCGCCGGAGCTTGGATTGTTGAAGTGTCTCTCAATCCAAGACGTAAGCCGTTGTATCTTGGGAGGCAGTTGCTACTACCGTGGGCACCATACCGGAACAATCTGTCTTAAGGAAAGAGTACTATACTCGCCTCGGTTTGTCATTTATTTATGCATCGTACTTTACTTTCTTTTATTTTCAAGTCAAATCTGCAATGTGATAGTTTTAATTTTAGATCTATACTATAGTTTTGTTAATTTATAGATCTATGCCGTAATTGCTTTGATTTGTTAGATCTGCATAATAAAATTAAATTTTATTTAAGAGTTGTTTATTTTTGCATTTAATTTCCGTAATTAAATCCGTGAATTACGGATCTGTTTTGTAAATCACTCCACACACGACACTATCACCAACAAATGTATCCCCCTACCCCTTCCCCCCTCCCACCTTGTTTTTTTCTTAATTGTACTAAGATTCCATAACTTTATGATATTTCGTATTGAATTTCTTTACGTAAAATGTTATCTTGATCTTTTTTGGGAGACGTGGTAATTCAAGAGAATTATTGTATACATATTATGTTAAAAGACTGTGATGCATTACTTGTTTCTTAATTAACGACGGGTACTCGATTGATGTATAGTATACATGTTTTCGTATAACATCGACTTTTTTCTTATTGCATAGTATCATAAAAAAATATGAAGTTTATGTTGGAGATAATGACAAATTGAGTTGTTTAGATAATTATGTTTGATTTTGAATTGTGTTAGGATATATTATTTGGTTTAGATAAACATCTACATATCATTATTTATGATATATATATTGTAATGTTCTATCAGTTAAATGCAATACAATACAATACAATATCTTTTATATTCCTTTATTATGGTATTAAAACGTTCTGACTAACGTCGTTTAGATCCTGAGTAATTTTTCGAAAAATTCCTTCGGGTGAGGGTTCGTAGGATTGAACTAAACGAACCCTCACCCATCTTCCTTCACCTTTCTTTTGTTGATTTTTTTTTCAATCATCAAAATAAATTGCACTCGTGTTCCATCCTCTTCTCCCCTCTCCGACTACCTTGCCTTTGAACTTTATGAAAGGTGTACTGTTTGTATGCTGGAAACCGACTCTGTTAGGGTTGTTGATGTCGATATTGGCATCGACAGTGCTGTTGAGATTGACACGGAGCCTGGCGATATCTAAGGAGAAATTCAAATCCCTCAGGGCGACGGAGTTGACGGTGGTCACCGGACCGGACATTTGGCTTTTGAAAACGGTGAGGATATATGATACTTCCTAAAGCCAGTATTCAGGCAAGCACCGAACAACATATGGTTTTCTTGGCCGATATTTTCTTTTCCGTTCGTCGGTGGAAGCACGGGGAGACAAATCTAGCTTATGGTGCTGTGGTGGTCGAGATCCATGGATTGTGGCGGTGTTTGAGGAGGTTTAAGGAATCTAATTTCAATTGGAACACGAGATATTGAAGATTAATGGCGGGTAGGGGTATGCAGAGGAAGATGCAAACAACCGGTCTCATTCAGTATTCTTTCTTTAATTTCTGCAAACTCTCGGTCAAATCTTTAGTATATGCAAACACTCGGTCAACTCCTTAATTTATTTATTTTTTGTTTTATTTTCTTTTTGTTGATTTTTTTTTATCTCAAAGTAAATCTCTCTATCATTATCATCTACCAAACCGAGCAACACCTGGTTTAATCTTTCGTTAATTAAATTTTTTTCTTTTTCTTTTTTAGGGTATGAAATTCTCTCTAAATACTTCCTCCTCCCTATCACAGGGTATGATTCCCTCCAAATATTTTCTCATCTCTATCATTTATTCCATGACTCTTCAAAACCTTTTGAGTCAATCATTGTAAATTTCCAGCAATATCAAGTTGTGAAGGAGACCAGATCCATTCTTTACGAACCAATCTTCATGTTCATTGCATTATCATAAGATTGCGGGGGCGTGTTAGAGATAATGACAAGATTGAGTTGTTTTGATAATTATGTTTGAATTTGAATTGTATTGGGATATATTATTTGGTTTAGATAAACTTCTACCTATCATTATTTAGACTATATATATTGTAATGTTCTATCAATTAAATGCAATACAATACAATACAACAATGATAAATGAAATGATATTAACCACATGTACACATTCAATAAAAAAATAAAAATCCAACAAAACAGAAACACCAAGTATATTATGTAATTTTTATATAAACAAAATTGTGTAAACCTTTAAATTGTGAAGTTGACAAGAATAGAGTATTAATACTCCCTCCGTTTTTTAAACTGTCGAAAATAGAAGAATCACACAGATTGAGAAAATGATTAATATGTCTTAAATATTGTGTAAAATAACGAAATTACCCTTCATTCTTTGTGTATGGAAAATTATACCAAAATTTGGGTAATTGAAATGAAGGGTAAATGAGGAGAAAAAATAATAAATGCTGCATTGATAATTAATGTAAAATAACAGATAAATAAAAACAGAACAAATTCTGAAAAGTGACAGTTAGAAAAAAAAACGGAGGGAGTACATCGGTTTGGCACTTGGACAGACAATTTTAATTCAACCTAACTGCTATTCCTCTATTCCGGCGTTTGAGTATTTTTCGCAAGAATGATCTCGGAAAAAATATCAGAAAAACATCAAATTTGATGTTATAATATAGACGACGAAAAAAGGAAAAATATGATAGAAAAATTACAATCTTATGACGCTTAGAAGTTAGAACAAAAGATGTATATATATATATATATATATCTTCAATTTACTATGCAATATATTAAATGCGGATACTTTGGTTGACTATTTTGGCGTTTTGTGTATTTTTTTTTTTTTACTTCCATTGCAAAACGACGTCGTTTGCAGAGTACAATGAGTCATCTTCCACCACCGCCTCTGTCCTCCAGTAAAATTCCGCTAAATCTCCACTGACCTCAGATATGGATGAAATTCTCCTCGACATGAAGCTCAGTCTTCTCCTAGCAAGGAAACTGACAATGGGAAGAAGATAGACGATGAAGCTCAATCTTCACCTTGCAAAGAAACCGACGAAGTGAAGAAGATAGATGGATCTGTTTCGGATTTGAAGAACGAAGATTCACTCTCAGATCTTAAGACTCCTCTTCCGGCAGGTGAGCCTTCTCTTCTACCCGTGTACGAGCGTTCTACTTTTTGATTCTTTATAGCAGATTAGTTGATTCTTCAATTCTTCATCTTTCTCTTCAATTGTTTGCTTTTTGATTCTTCTTATGGCTGTCCAGGATTGGCTGTTCTATAAGCATTGATGCATATGCAATGTGTATAAAGGTAGACAATTTCCTTAATCTCTCGCAAATCTCCTCTCGATTCTTTCCTAATCATCCTCTTTCATGACTTGATTCTCTCGAATCATCTCTCTTATGGAAAATCAGCCTTTGATAGCAACACGAGTTCCCAAATTCGTGATGGTTTCATTTCGATTTGGTTCCGATCCAAATCACCGGATTGCTTTTACGCAACCGAATCGTCGATTCGTAAGGCATGTTGATTCTCCGCGATTTCCGAGCAACCTTAGTTGGAAGGTTCAATTGAAGCAACCCTAGATGGATGGCCCATTTCTCACGAGGTCAAAATCAAACTTTATGCTTTGACTCTCTCGCTATTTCACGGAAGTTTCATTTTGTTCTTTATTCTCTGATTAATTTCTGATTTGAATTGGTACGAACCTTAAACGTTTATGATACTATGATGATTTGTCTTTAAAAAAAAAAGGTAGACAATTTCTTGTATATATATATATATATCTTCAATATCGTTTGCTGATTTGGTTCTAGATGTTTTTATACATTTGTTTGTTAATGAATTAGTCCACTGCAATAAAGCATGTTCAACTTCTATTACCTTTTTATTTATGCTCTGAATTTTTATCTCTTTTTACACATGTTTTGAATCAGTTCGAGAAAAATCTCGAACACGGCAGGATAACCATGGCATTTTTCCAAGGAGTTTTCAGAAGAAGCACCAGATGATTGGGATGACTTAGATGCTTCTGCTGCACATGTAGCAAATCTCTTGTCGACCGAGCCTTCTGATAGTATGTTTTCTTTATTTTTCAAACTTTAAAGCTACCATGAAAGCATGAAAATAAATCCCAGAAAACTTCTTTGTATTTGAAGCATTTGCATTATTGTCTAAAGGAAATGCTTTTATATATTTGACGATTCGTCTTTACTGTTATATCATGTATACTTATTCCTTGTAGATAGTCAAACTAGGTGTTGGAGGATTCAGTATGGGTGTTGCAACTGCTCTTTATTGTGCTATGTGTCATGCCCTACAACGTTACGGAAACGGGGTTTCGTACCAGGTCAACCTCCAGGCTGTTGTAGCTCTTAGTGGCTGGCTTCCATGCTCAAGGTACAGTATTCCTAAATATGTAGCTGCGGTCCGAATTGACTGTTTTTTCCCGTCTTCTCTGACAATTTTTCCCCCTCCGATGTAGGATGTTAGTTAATCACATGGGAACATCTGCTGTAGCTGTTACGCGTGCTGCTTCATTGCCTATTATGATCTGTCATGGTTCTGGTAAATACATGTCTGTGTGCTACTTGGTGTTGCATCATGTCTGTACAAGGTTTTTAAATGCTGATTTTTATCATAATTAATTAGTTGGCGAGGCAGTTGTGGTTTTTAATGCTGAGTAATTCAATTGAAATGACCTTCCTTTACTTCTGATGTCATTAGCACGTGTTAACATTTTCAATAGAATCTTAATTTTTTAATGATGACTTTGTAGCTCTAATGTTTTTAGTTCATTTGTTGCTTTTTGGAAGTGCGCTCATTTTATATTCGGTTAGAGTTTTTACAACTTTAGGGTAATATCAATCAGCTATGCGATGCTCCGTGTATATTCATGGTGGTAGGAACTAACTGCTGGTAACAATTGGGTGAATTTCTGAATGTGCATGAACCTATTGCACAGGTTCAATATGGCATGATAAACATTCCGCCCCATTAGTCAATTCATTGAGGTTGCCTTCTTCTTTTTGTATTTTTAGCTGGAACTTGGAGGGTTGTTATTACCTATGCTGCTTTCTTGACATGGAATGGGAAATTAGAATGTAGAAGGATCGTCTTGTCGTCCCATTATCTCTTAAGCCAACGATGTAGAAATTTGTACATTATAATGGGGAGGTTTTTCCAGGTCTATTTTTCATTGTTACACGGATAAGGGTCCTTTTTAGAATGTTGAAGGATCCTTTTTTTAGGAGCTAATTGTCTACTGCAAGCTCTATCTTGAAAAGGGTAAGGACAATATTTATCTAAGTCTGCTGCCTTGATCATAGGCTCTTCATGTGCTTAAACCCCTGTCCTCGTTTTTAATGTCAGGATTATTTGGCGGCTAATTCAACAGTTGACTTGGCATACAGCGTGCATCTCCGCCAAATGGGCATTTCGAGCATCCATATTTGGGTAGGCAGTCATTAGCTCAAGTTCAGAGAATGGGGGCTTCTGGGCTTGAGCATAGTCCTATGATGCCTTCTTACATTGAGGATATGGAATCAGTTTCAGCTGCTGGAGTACAGTGAAAAATGCCGGAGATTCAGTTGGGTGCTCACACTATTCGAAGCCATGGAGTTCAGGTAGCAAGATTTCATATGCATGATTGGTTGATTCTTATGCTGCTTGTGGTGATTGATATAGTTTTGAATTTGATTGAACCATTTCATCGTTTTATTGGAAGAGATATGATGACGATTTGATGTATCCATTTAAAGGGAACACGCTTCCTTTCGGGTCGTTCCGGTATGTTACCTCTTGATAATACAATGTGTTATTGCTTTATTATTTGCTTCTTTACTTATTTTTCATGAACAACGATTCATTTTATAGTTATGTAAACAATGTATGCTTTGATTTAGTGAAACTGATAGAAAAAGGGCATTAGGGGATGGATTTCTTGGCCAAAGGTAACTTAATTTTTGTAGGCGTGGCACGACACCAGGGCTTTAGGTTCGACTTTTTAGAGGTCGAATGTCTACGTTAGTTATTTGGAAAGTCGAATATTGACCTTGGAATTGACTTTCCGGAGGTTGAATGTCACTTTTGTGCCTTGAAAGTAGGTTTGGTGTGGTGTCACTGATGAAGCCCAATATCATTTTACAGGCTACTCTTGCAAAAGTCTTGTGGATATCCTGTAAGAAAAATGATACAAAGCAGAGAGGTTGAGCAAGAATTTTACGGATGAGTCAATAGAAAACGGATAGGCTTCCTTGTCCTAGAGAAATAGGGTGTTGAGTGTTGTACTTTATTTGTTGAAGTCCTAAAACCATCAAAAGCTTGAGCGTTTCTTTGTGCAAACACCACATGGCACATTATGCAATATTGGGTTCAGATTTTGGTAGTTTTTCGTCGAGAGATTGGACTTTGCAAACATGTCCATTATGCTACATACAAGAGCCTAAGCAAAACCAAAGGGACTGAGAATCTTGATCTTATTTGCCACTTTACATTTCAATGCAATAAAAATTGTTTTAAGCTTCCATTAGCACTATGTAAATTAAGCATTCCGTGCCAAGTTACCTTCTTTTTCGATAATCATTAAACCATTTTTTAGAAATTGTTTATGTTGCTATGAGTTTCTACCGGTCTGAATTTCATACTTTTTGCAAGCGATTATTGCAATATTGTTGCCGTAGTTTGTCATTATCATATTTTACTTTATCGAAAGGATGTGTATGATCTGCATCAAGCTATACTAGGTATTCTGGATTTAACTCGTCTTTGGTTGATTATTTGTTCTTCATTTATTGTGAACGTCGTAATTCTTATGAACTGGTATCTCTCAAAGGTTTGCTTTTCGCTGTGCTTATAACCGCGGTGCTCACCGATGCAATCAAAGATGGTGTTGGCCGACCTAGGCCGATTTCTTTTGGCGGTGTTTTCCGATGGAAAAGGGGTGAGTCCTAGCCACGAGCTACAAGATTTGCTTGATTTTGTATTTGATTATATTATCGAATTTATTCCTAGAGCGACGTTTTTAGGTTTTTGATCATATCACGGGTGGTGTCCAATGTACTGGACTGAAGGCTCATATTAAAGGACATAAAAGCTTCCCAAGTGGCCATACCTCTTGTAAGATTTTAGCTATTTGTTTGTGTTCTACTAGCTTGTCACTACAAAAAAACAGCAGTTTTGCGACGGAAGATTACCGTCGCAAACAAGGGTTATTCCGTCGCAAACCCTAGTTTGCGACGGATTTGCGACGAATTTTCTTTGTCGCATTTTTTAGTCGCAAAACCCCAGTTTTGCGACGGGTTTTCCGTCGCAAATTGTTTGCGACGGCTTTTGCGACGGATAATAACGTATTTTATATTATTTTTAATTATAATTTCCGTCGCAAAGAAATGTATAGTCCGTCGCAAATAACAAATAGCGACGGAAATATTCCGTCGCAAACATGTAAAATTGCGTCGCAAAAATGTATCATCCGTCGCAAAAAATTGTATAATCCGTCGCAACTTATTTTTATTAAATAATTTATTTATTTTTAGATCTTTTCATATCCGTCGCAAAATGAGCCTTTTCCGTCGCAAATACCATATTGCGACGGATATATTCCGTCGCAAAAAATAAAATTAAACGTAAAAATTATGGTCGTTTTGCGGCGGCCGGCCAAACCACCGCCGCAAAACAACCTTAATTTTCCCCGGTAGCATTACAATTGCTACCGGCTATCAACAACAACAATATAAACGGGAATACGATATCAAAGGGGATATGTCAAAAAATACGTCAAAGGGGAAATGTCAAAAAATACGTCAAAGGGGATACGATAAGCCAAAATAAATAAAAATGTATCAAAACAATGTCACCCGGTCGACCCGGTGTACTACCTAAACCCACGTCACCTCCTCCAGGTCCATGATCGAATGGTCATCTCTCGTGCCGCCTCGTACCCGGGTTGCATCCCTCCGGAGGATGCCGCCTAACCGCCGGGTAATCCACGCCTCCATCCGCGCTAGTCCGTCATCCCGACGCTTTCTCGTCTCTCTCTAGCTCCTCCAACCTCGCCCGGGTTTCGTACGCATGAGTCCGTCTGTCTCTCGCCATCTCCCGGGTGAGATGGGTGATTATGCCCGGAGAGTATGTCTCGGCCGGATGAGTGTCGAGCAGCGACGGAGCTTCGTCGTAGTACATGGAGGCAAACCGACCCCATGCCAAAAACTCTCCCCTTCTTGTCGTAACCACCGGCCGGCTTCGTAATAAAGACGCGACTCGTCGACGGGGGTGTCGTCGCGTCTCCCCGGGCTTTCGCCTTCTTCGAGGTGAAGACGTCCTGCAAAGTATGATATAAATTTGTTAGTAACAATAATTACATGATATATATATAATGTATATATAATATTTAGAATACATAACGTACCATGATTTTCTCAAACTTCCTCGAGACGAAGTTGCCCGACTTCTTCTTCTTCGAACTACTCACCAGATCACCGACTGATAGGGGCGCTCCTCTATTGTCCTCCATGGCCCGAGCGAAATCGATAACGCCGCGTCGCCCATAGCATGTGTCCCGTGGATCTTCCCTTCCTCACCGGATCCGAAGCTCGGTTTAGCTTCTTTTTCGCATGTTTCCCCGGAACGCCTATTCCGACATAAGATAAACAAGTTAGTACATACATATATATATATATAAAACAAGTATTGTTAATTAAATATTGAATAATTGCTTACGGGACTCCCAATCCACTCCTCGAACCGACGGAGAATATCCGGGGTCATCCAAAGCCGAGCACGGGGGTTTGTTTGAGCCCGATACATATAATCGGGGACCCCGTTGATAGCATACCGCTCAAAAGCTTCCCTAACCAGGCGCTCGTGGCGTAACTGGAAGCTGAAATGACCCTGCAACATAGTTATATATATATATGTTATATGTATAGTTATAATTATAGTTATATTTATATATAGTTATATTTATATGAACGACGTACCCTAAATGCGTTCCACCACCTATCCCGTCGCTCCCCGGGCCGGCATTATGCCACGTGGTGGCAAAAGTGTTGAAGCCGCTGATTATGGCGTTCTTGGCCATTTTCTTGACATAGTTGTCGGTAAACCTGTCATTAACTTACCATTTCCCCTCGGGATCCAAATAAATTAAAGCAAGATATGTATTAACTTACCATTTCCCCTCGGGATCCAAAACTGGCAATCCAAGGTCACCATTGACAATGACACCAAAATCCTCCTCGCTCATCTGGTGTATCTCATCATCCAAACCGTCGTTCGTGAGGAGGAAGACGCTCCGGGGGAGGGGGAACTACCCCTACCGCGTCTACCTCTACCTCTACCTCTACCTCTACCCGACATCTATTTGACACGTAAAATGACGTTTATACTAATATAAATGCAATTATAATAAAAAGGCGTTTATACTAATTAATAATAAATTACAATGTTTAATACATTATTATTCACTATCATGACAAAATAAAATATTTAATACATTATTATTCACTATCACTACTAGAATGGAAGAGTTCTTCCTCCTCTTCATCGGTATCTAGATCATCAACCGATTCTTCTTCCTCTCCATCTTCTTGTTGAATGAAATCCTCCATCTCATCATCATCCATGTCTTAAAAATAGATATGTGAAGACCTTTTTAGTATTTTCCTTATGGCATGGATTATACATCCAATTTTTTTAGTGTATGACATGTTATAATACTTCTGTGTGGTAGCGTGTCCCGTGTCTGATATGTATCAACACATATGCGCATCGGATACTTATGATACAAACCCGGGGCGAATTTGTAATTTCTAAAAGTTGGACATGGGATTCAGATATGATTGTTTGAGAAACTCGGGTGCCTAACATGAACGTCATACGGTTTTCTGGTGTTGGATTTTAGGGTCGTTTGCAGGTATTGGCTACATTGTGTTGTACTTGGCAGGGAAAATACGAGCATTTGATCGTCAAGGCCATGTAGCAAAGCTCTGCATTGTTTTCCTACCATTGCTTTTTGCAGCTTTAGTTGCAGTTTCTAGAGTTGATCACTATGCAACAGATTCACTTCAACACCGCAGAAGAGCAGAACGCCTCATCAGCTGGTGAAGCTGCACCAGAAGCAATCAAGGAAGCAAAAATAGGTACATTACAAATCCCTCACAATACACACTAGCATCCATGATACAGAGTAAGTAACAAGTACTAATAATGCACATTGAATGTTTATTGACAGCAAAAGAGTCAGGTCTGACAGCCACTGAACAAAAAGGAAACAACCCTAAGCACACAACATTGAAAGATGCTGGCAAGGCCCAAGAGCATAGCATCACGGCAACACCAGCTACCCCATTAAGCCCGCTGAAGAAAATGAAGGTAGATGACAGCTGATCAATACCAATAGTAGGCCATGAAGGAACAAAAAAAAGTAAACCACCCCTACATTTTGCAACAGTCTGGGTTCATATTTTGGAACAACCAAAATTCCAATTTTTTGTATTTTGCCCAACCTGCAACTACTTCGGAAATGTAATGTGAAACTATTATGTTCAAAACTCTATGTTTTTAAGGACAGGCAACCAAATTTGTATAATTCGGTGCTTTTGTAACATTCTGCACCGGCCAAATGCAGATGATGTGTATGTCCACTTTTGCCTATTAGATTCAATTGTTGTCATAGTTCAATATATAATTTCCCTCAAAATAAAACCACGACTTGAATGAACCAAATGCATTTTTTTTGCAGTCAGCTATAAGATATCAACGTGTTTCAAGTATCAAAAAAATAACGCAGCCTACGGGCCTCACCGTGCAGAGCACGGACAGTCCCCTATATATATATATATATATATATATATATATATATATATATATATATATATATATATATATATATATATATATATATATATATATATATATATATATATATATATATATATATATATATATATATATATATATATATATTTATATATATATATATATATTGGTAATTGTACATGAGAGAATGAAACCAAGGACCAGTAGAGAAAGAAAGTTCTCTTACTCAAAGTAACAAAAAAGGATAAAGTAAAAACAAAAAAAAAAAAACTCTCATGACATACATATAATAGTACTTTAGTTTGAGGAAAATAGAAATAATAATGGGGAAATTAGGGAAAATGATAAAAATATTTTCTAAATTAGTAAATATAACACATTTTCAAAACTTTTGCATAAATGTCTTATTATTATAAAATTAAAAAGGGCTGGATCCCGTTTATAAATATATTTATATAAAAAAATAGAACACACTTTCGCTTTTATCCATTATTTTTAAACAGTTATATCTCTCAATCTACAACTCCATGAAAATTCTTCACCAAATTTAATATATTTAAATCCACCATATTCCGACGTTATTTCTGAAAATCCAATGTCGAAATTCACTATTTTTAGGGATTCACTTGCGAGATTTACTAAGTGAATATCGACAGTGAATCTCACGATAAATGATGTAATGGTATTGAACAAAGTGTCAAAACGAAGAAAATGAAAAAATTAAAAGTTCGGTGCAATATTCATCACGTTTCGAATCTAGATAAAAATATATGAGAATTTGAAAATGTGGGAAATTAGGGATAAGGACACAATCTGGAATATTATTAAGCAACAGGACAACTATATATTTTTTATAGGGAGAAGGACAACTGCATAATTTTTATAGCGAGAAGGACAAACAGTGAATCCCGAAAATCAGTGAATCTCCCTAGTGAATCCCGAAATCAGTGAATTTCGACAGTGAATTTTGACAAGAATCCGGAAAATCGGTGAATCCCGACAATGAATTTTGAAAATTAGTGAATTTCGACAAAGTGAATTTCGGCGGTGAATTTAAACGATGAATTTCGAACACAAGTGAATTTCGATAGTGGATAAATAGTTTTGTCCTTTATGCAAAAGTTTCAAAAAACTGTCCTTCTACTCAATTGATGAAATATTTTTGTCCTTCTCCCTCATTCCCCCTTGAAAATGATACAGGAAAGAGAGGGAAAAAAAGCAACAGCGCAGCGTGAAGGTGTATTTTTTTTCCTCTTTAAGTTATAAATATTGTAATAATTGTCCCCTTTTCAACAAAAAATATTTAGGTTTCTTGTTACTTAAAAATATTTTAAAATGTGTCATATTTCCTAATGATCTAAAAAATAATTAGCTGAATATCCGTCTTGCATTGTGCTTAGACTAGAGACAAGCTACCTTGATCTAGCTATGTTCATTTTATGTTATTCAATTTTGCATTTGGTACGCTTGGGAACATGTAGAGCTCTTGTTTGATTGTTGCCGTTGAAGTCTAAGCTAATAAAATTCTTCAACCAAAAAATTTGGCTTATTAATATTTGGACTTGAATTTTTTCCTATATATAATCGTGGATATTTAAAACAATATTATTGTCACATCAAATATTCCTACATACTCTTTTTTCTTGACAAAATTCCTACATACTCTTGAACTCTCAAATACTTCATCTAGTTAAATTATAAGATTAAATATTTAATGAATATCCCAAACTATAGAGATAAATATAATTGTAATATCAATAGAGGCGGCTAAAATGATTGAAAATCAATAGTTACATTCTTCATCTCTTCCTTTGTATAGAACATTTCTATAAGGTTAAAAACAAATTTAAACAAATTTAATATATATTTGTCTTTAACAATGAAGAGAGAGAAATAATCATTGCAAAGCAAAAATAGCGCATCAAGTCTCATTGAATAAAATTGAGTGGAAATGTTCGAAGGATTTGTATTTGATGGGAAAAAGACAATGAATAAAATAAGTTATAATTATTTTGAAATATGTTTATTCCATTTTGAATTTTTCTCAATTCTTTTCTATATAGAAACAAAGGATTGTCAACGTTTGGACAAACAATAAAATAACCACTTTAGAGTCTCTTTCGTTCCGTGTATATTGATTTTATTTCAAGGGGAGGGGGAGGTAAATGATAAAGGCAGATTGAATCTGATCCGAGGTCGGAAGTAAGAGTGTAAACGATCCGAGTCAAATCAAATATTTACTTATCGAGTTGAGTAATCATTCAAAACAGTCACGCTTGAATCCAACTCGAGTTCGTTTGAGCAGAAAAAAAATTGATCAAGATCGGCTCGATTGAGTTTTCGAGTTTGACTCATTTACGCACTACATAATTTTAAGCACTTTCAAGTTCGAACTCAAGCAACTCTGTTAAAATCAAGCGCTTACCGTTGTACTAAAACCAATTGGTATTAATAAAGACGCTACTATATTTCTTTGGACATTCAAGAATGCATGTGAGAATCTCTTCCAACAAACTCGAGCTAAAAAACTATAAGGAATATTAATACCCCTACAAAAATATAATATAATATATAAGGCTCGATAATTGAGTTGAATCTGATTAAGTTTGAATATTTGTGTTGTGTGTAACAAACAAATTTTGGTGCTTTGATTAAGATTCAAATGTTCTTTCAAACCATGAAAATCGAAGAAGAAATGAGCATGAAGAGAGAGAAAAACGGGTTAATTTGATTTTTTTCAAATATGAATGGTACCGCTCATGTATAGACAATACTTTCCAACTATTTGGGTTTAATATATTGGACATGCATACAAAAACCACCGTTTTCATTTTGCCATTTGTTTCGATTCCAAGTTAACAATATGCAAAATGAAAACAAAAGAGGTATTGGAATGGTTTTTGGACATATTAAAAACGATAAGTTGAGAATCAAAGGAATAATGATGCTATTCCCAACGGTTTTGTCATAACTAATTAAATAACATATTTTTAAACCGATGATTATAATGTATTTACACAATGATCAAAAGTAATGCTATCTTATTCTGATTGGGCCGTGCGAGCTCGGTCTATAAAACATTTATTTAAAGATGGGTCCCCTTACCACATCATGTATATATGGTGAAAATCAATTGTGACATTGATTGTTGCACTATGGTTGTGGCCATAGCATTTACTCAAGGTTCAATGATCCATTGGTCATTAATTATAACAAATAATATAAAAATATATTCGGTTAGTCGTTGTGACACAACCGTTGTGCAATTAAACAAATCCATGTCTCCTACTAACTAAAAACACAAGGGACATATGTTTAACATCCATCAACTACCATACAAATTACAAACCATAAAAACAAGTAATATGTAGAAGAAATTATGAAGAAACAATATATCTTTAATCCGGTTCATTATACCCCTTTTTTTTTTTTTTATTTTTAAATCTGGTTAATTACACAACTAATAAGAACCGGTGATTTATTGTAGACTTTATTGTTAAAAGGTGTTGAATTTGTGTCCTAAACTCAATCGTGTTGGATCGGATCCAACTGGGTCGGGTCAACTACAGTCTGTTTAGTTAATGTAATAATATTATTATAAGTAATAAAAGCACATATTCTGTTTATTTAATGAATCAATTTGTTATTGTATATATAATAACATCCTTAGCATTAAGCTGTAATAGAGAAATCATTATAGAGAAATCATTATAGTGATTATGGTCGATGAGATCTCGAATCACTTTAATAAAGTTTGATATTCGAATGTCTCTAATCGTATGCAATTGATAGTGCAGTTAGATTAGCACGTATTTGATGTCTTATATCTTATGAAGATATGTATAGATCTCGTTTATCGAAGTATAGGGACACTTGGACTGTATGTGGACGTGTATTGGAGAATGCGTACGTTAGACTGACCCACTTACACTATTAAGTGTCGCAGTATGAGACAATTGTGTAATTAACCCGAGACCGGAGTCTTAATGGCATCGTGGTGTGGATGGTCATGCTTTGACACTATTGAGGTTTCCTCTAATTAATCATGAGGCTTTCATGTGGTAGTGCTCGGGTGTGATATTGAAACATACGTAGGATACATGTTGCTCGTCTGGAAATCGTGTATCGTAATGGTAGGAGTAAATATCTGAAAGGGCATTCTTATAAGGAATGTCTAGCTCTCGTGAATCTTTGCAAAGTGGGAGTAATTGAGTTACTTTTCGTGAATCTTCTTCATTATCTATCTTTTAAAATATTATTGAAAACCAACAAAGGTTGGTCGGAGTGAAATGGACTCCGGTCGTTTAAGCAAGAGGTCTCGGGTTCGAGCGCTTATGTATGCAACAAAACTTGTTGGGAGAGGTCCCCGCCTTTGGTGCCCGATAGTACGTCGAAGGATTAGTCCCAGACAATTGTCTGAGAATACATTGCGAACGCAAAAAAAAAATTTATTGAAAAGGTCGTGCATTGAGATTGAAGTCGATTAATTTACTATACATGAATTTTTCAAAAAGAGATGAAAATAAACATAAAAGTTATTTACATAATCTGAACCATCCATTTAAATAATAAAAAGAAAACCCAAAAAAATAAAACAATAATTGTATAGTTAATTGTCAATTATAACACATTTAGAAAGATGTCAGGATTTTAGGACTATAAGAAAAGATTTTGTCAAAATGGACATTTAGCTAGTGAAAGTGAAAATGATAGTAAATTTGAAAGTGAATTACGTTGGTTTTATGCTGAAAATCAACGTAATTCACTTTCAAATTCACTTTAACTTTCACTTTCACTTTCAATAGTGAAATGTCATTTTTGACAAAAATCTTTTCTTATAGTCATTTTTGTCTGACATCTTTCATACTGTGTCCTTTAGGACCATTATCCCAAAATTGTAGGTTAAACTATTTCATAATACATAATAAATATACACATAACTTTCAAGGGGCCATTTATTTGCACCCCGGTCATACACCTCATGTATTGTAAAGAAAAAAACCTTTTTGATATACACCATACCTTTTATATTTTGGGTCCCACATTCTACCTATACACCACATATCTAATATGAAATAAACACTCTTGCCAAGAAAATTTTACTATTGCCTAGTTTTCCAAATTCAAATAACACCCATATGGTAAAAAATAAATTAACAAGCACTCTTTTCTCCGGATTTCAAGCACTCTCCACACAATTTTTTATTTTTTTTCTAGTACTCAAATTCAATTGTGTCTCTCAATTCAGTCCTATCATCGGCATCTATACTTTCAATCACTTGATTTGCTCTCTCCCAATCTATAAATTCTTATTTCCTCTATTTCTTTTTTAGGGTATGAAATTCCCTCCAAATACTTCCTCCTCTCTATCACAGGGTATGATTCCCTCCAAAACCTTCAAAACCTTCTGCCTATCATTTATTCCATGACTCTTCAAAACCTTTTGAGTCAATCATTGCAAATTCCTGCAATATCAAGTTGTAAAGGAGACCAGATCCATTTTTTACGAGCCAATATCCATGTTCATTGCATTACTATGGGATTGCGGGGGCGTGTTAGAAATAATGACAAGATTGAGTTGTTTAGATAATTATGATTGAATTTGAATTGTGTTAGGATATTTTATTTGATTTAGATAAACTTCTACCTATCATTATTTAGGCTATATACATTGTAATGTTCTATCAGTTAAATGCAATACAATACAATATTTTTTATATTTCTCTATTAGTTTAGACAGCAATGATACATGAAATGATATTAACCACATATACACATTCAATAAAAAAAATAAAAATCTAACAAAACAGAAACACCACGTATATTAGGTAATTTTTATATAAACAAAATTGTGTAAACCTTTAAATTGTGAAGTTGACAAGAATAGAGTATTAATACTCCCTCCGTTTTCTTTTTAACTGTCGGAGATAGAAAAATCACATAGATTGAGAAAGTGATTATTGTGTCTTAAAAAATAACAAAATTACCCTTCATTCTTTGTGTATGAAAAATTATACCAAAATTGGGTAATTGAAATGAAGGGTAAATGAGGAGAAAAAATAATAATTGCTGCAATGATAATTAATGTAAAATAACAGATAAATAAAAACAAAGCAAATTCTGAAAAGTGACGGTTAGAAAAAAAAACGGAGGGAGTACATCGGATTGGCACTTGGACAGACAATTTTATTTCAACTTAACTGCTATTCCTCTATTCCGGCGTTTGAGTATTTTTCGCAAGAATGATCTCGGAAAAAAAAATCAGAAAAACATCAAATTTGATGTTATAATATAGACGACGAAAAAATGAAAAATATGGTAGAAAAATTACAATTTTATGTCGCTTAGAAGTTAGAAAAGATGTATATAAATATATTTGGTAATTGTACATGAGAGAATGAAACCAAGGACAAGTAGAGAAAGAAAGTTCTCTTTTCAATGTAACAAAAAAAAAAAAAAAAAGATAAAGTAAAAAATAAAAAAATAAAAACCTCTCATGGCATACATATAATAGTACTTTAGTTTGAGGAAAATAGAAATAATAATGGGGAAATTAGGGAAAATGATAAAAATATTTTCTAAATTATTAAATATAACACATTTTCAAAACTTTTGCTTAAATGTCAAAATTATTACTATAAAATAAAAATGGGCTGGGCCCCGTTTATAAAAAAATTTATATAAAAAAATAGAACACAATTTCGCTTTTATCCATCATTTTTAAATAGTTATGTCTCTCAATCTACAACTTCAAATTTGAAATTCTTTCACCAAATTTAATATATTTAAATCCACCATATTCCGACGTAATTTCCGAAAATCCAATGCCGAAATTCACTATTTTTATGGATTCACTTGTGAGATTTACTAAGTGAATATCGACAGTAAATCTCACGAAAAATGATGTAACGATATCGAACCAAGTGTCAAAACGAAGAAAATGAAAAAATAAAAAATCTGGTGCAATATTCATCTGGAAATCTAGATAAAAATATATGAGAATTTGAAAATGAAGCAGGAAAGAGAGGGAAAAAATTGATTTTTGTCCAGAAGGACAAAATTATCAAAAAATCGGGATAGAAGGAAACTGTAATTTAATCAGGACAAAATTAACAATTATGAAGTAACAAATGTGGAATAGAGTAAATATTAAGTAACAATTATGAAACACAAAGTAACATTAACACGTGAAGTAACAATTTTAAAGTAACAATTGTGATTTTTGTCCTTTATAATAATGAAAATGTTACTTTTGTCCTTCCAGACCAATTTATTACTTTTTTTGTCCTTGTGGCCCCTTCCCCCGGGAAAAAAAGCAACATCGCAACGCGAAGGTGTTTTTCTTTTCCTCTTTAAGTTATAAATATTGTTATAATTGTCCTTCTTTCTACAAAAATTATTTAGGTTTCCTGTTACTTAAAAATATTTTAAAGCGTGTCATATTTCCTAATGATCTAAATAATAAATAGCTGAATATCCGTCTTGCATTGGGCTTAGACTAGAGACAACTACCTTGATCTAGCTATGTTCATTTTATGTTATTCCATATTGCATTTGGTACACTTGGAAACATGTAGAGCCCTTGTTTGATTGTTGCCGTTGAAGGTTAAGCTAATAAAATGATCTTTCTTCCTTAAAAAAAAAAAATAGCCTATTTATATTTGGACATTTTTTCCTATATATAATCGTGGATATTTAAAACAATATTATTGTCACATCAAATGTTCCTACATACTCTTTTTTCTTGACAAAGTTCCTACATACTCTTGTGTTGGGATAGTGTATCGTGTGTGGAGTGATTCACGGAACAGATCCGTAAGTCACAGATGAAATTACGGATAATTAAATGCAGAAAATAAAACTCAAAATTAAAATTTAGTTTTATAATGTAGATCTAACACATTAAAGCAACTATGGTATAGATCTAATAAATTAACAAAGATATGATGATTAAGATCTAACAATTAAACTATCACAGTATAGATCTGACTTGGAAGTAAAGCAATATAAAGTGCAATGCATAAATAAATGACAAACCGAGGCGAGTATGAAACTCTTTCCTTAAGACAAATTGCTCCGGTATGGTGCCCACGGTAGTCGCAACTGTCTCCCAAGATACAACGGCTTTCATCTCGGATTTAGAGGCACTTCAAAAATCCGAGCTCCGGCGAACTTACATAGTGCGCCGACTTCTCTTCGACTCAATATTTAGATCTATATGACTGACTCTTTGTGGTGGAAAGACACAAGAGAAAATTCGATGCTTCAACTTTCATCCATGAGTTCTTTATATAGTGGAGATGAGGAGTCAATGCTCAAATATGATTGGCCGAAACACATCATCAAACTTTTCCCCTTGGAAAAGTAATGGCCGACTTTCCCCTCAAGAAAAGTCATTGGGGTGAAATTAATAAGATTAATTTTGAATTAATCTAACCCTCTGATTGGTCGGATGATGTGTCGTCTGAATTCTGATTGGTCGAATGACTCAATCAATTCTGATTGGTCGAATGACCCAATCATATTCCAAAATTAATTTTATGGTTAATTTCATAAAGAAATTTGTCCAAAAATTAATAGTAACACCCGAACCGAGCTCGAGCTCGAGCTCGAGCCGGACGGATGGCGGCGGCGCGCGCGCGTGTGGTATAATCCAAGTCCTCCCTTCTGCACAAAAGTTTCTTGCCCCTTGGGGCACATCTATAAGTGTATACACAAGCTCTTATTACTTGAGCTCACAAGCCTCAAGTTACCTATGTGGGAGAATGGGGTGAGGTCCTCCCTTCAACTCCCATCTCCTATATATTTTCTACCAACTTTAGCCATTAATTTCTCATTCACCCGGCATCCGAATCGAGTGATTCAAAAGCCCATCATCAACTACTCTGATGTGGTATGAATATTACAAACGGGTAATCGGGTAATTCTAATTAGGACAATTGTACAAGAACAAAGATATTTGGGTATAATTTGGACTGAACTCTTGATAGAGCTGCCTACGTATCCAATTTTAATCATAAACTGGAATCAAGTCCCCATCATAGTTCAGGGTGTCCCTTATATAGTTGTAGATCGTGATTCTCTTCCTTGCGTGATGGGAAGTTATCACCGGTTATCTTTGCATGCTGCCGATCGTGGGGTCTACCCACGTCTATACGCGGTTGAACTGATGTTGACTTGGTCTTCGTTGCACTTAGCCAAGCATTCTGTCTAGAAATACTTCGCACAGACGATCTTTCTGTCTAGAGGTATGCTTCTGCGCAGCGTATGATGGAGCCCTGCTCCTCTGACTATTCTGGTCAGCACTTGCGGTCCTTGACGTGGCCTTTTCTAGTGCTAATACCACTCCTTAACCGACAGTGTATCGGGTCAAACTGTAGTGCTAGTATGGTGAGTCAGAGTATCGTATCCTCGTGGAACTTTGTAATTCTTCTAAGTGTGGTTAAACACCAAAGAGCTTTTATTAACTCGATCTAAACCGCAATTTTATAACACGATCACTACTATTCTAGTCAACATAAAATAAATACGTAAATTAAAATTTATTCTAATATAATATATATAGATATATAAATATATATAGATGTGCATAAGTTGCAAAGTATATATATAGATATAAATATATAGATGCCAAATATATTATTAGAGAACTAGCCAAAGTTTATATAATTGATTTATACGATCTTTTCAAAGAATGGAATGTGCTCGATCTTTAGGTTCAATTGAGTAAATGAAACGGTGTACTCCTAAGGTTAACAATTCGTCCTCACATTAGCGTACGAAATTGTCATATGTCCATTGTCATCATCCAAATCCACAACTCGTTACGGTTTTTCCGAACAGTCCCGAGTACGATTCTACCTTTAAATAAAAAGGAGTCATTCCGTTCGTCAAACGGTCAATTTTATTTAAAGGCTCCGGTTGTCAAGGCCGGGCGATTCAACTTTCCGGTTTAAGTTTCAATTAACTCGATGATTTTAACATTATTACGATCTTGAGTACAAATTTTAATAAGATTCATCTTTTTAGGACAAATCGCCCCGAATAGAAACTCGGATTCCGTTGTCACGTTTTCACTCGCCAATTTTTACCCTCCGGTTTTTCTATTAACGAGTTCATAACTTAATTACGAGGCGTCAATTCATAATTAGATTATGAATTCTTTCAAGTCAAACTTTATCAATAGAAAAAGATTCAATTAGCTCAATTTTATTCAATTTTACTTAGACAACATTCCTTTACCGAAAAGATCGAAATAAAACGATTACATAACTTTGGCTAGTTATTAGATTTAGCCTACTAACATTATACGAAAAGATAAAAAGACAAAACAAACATAAATAAACATAAATACTTTAGAAATTTTACCCGATTACAACGATTGAATCATAAGATGTATTCTTCCGGATGCTACAACAACTTCAACAACATTGATCTTCTGATAATTTCTCGAGCATTATGACGATACTACTTTATTTATGGCATAAGGCCTATATATATACATACTACTACTACTAGAAAGAGGTAAAAGAAATATATTTGGTACCCCCTTTGTGCCTGCAATGCTGCCCTTTTTATAGGCAATTTTTCCCTTGCCGGATCGATCCGAGAAAGGGCCGGATCGATCCGGGAATAAAAATCTTATCCCAGGATTTTCTCTCGCAGGGCCACATGCCGGATAATCATTATGCCTCCTCGGATCGATCCGAGGTAAATCCGGATCGATCCGGATAGATTTTTTTCCAATCTTAATCCGAAACTTGATAAAATCATAACTTGAGCTCGGATCTCCAAATGACATAATTCAAGATGCGTTGGAAAGCTCTTGAGGAGATCTATAACTTCCATGAAGACTTCTTTTTCAGAAAATGCCTTTTTGCTGGGCCATTTGTTCGTTGAAAATATAACTTGATACGGCGTCACGAACCACTGATCCACTTGAACTTTAAATCTCGTGGCACTTCCTTTATTCCTTCAAAAGATATGATTTTACTCCACAAAATGTCGTCACTCCGGGTCTTGGTTTACCTAAGGTCCGTAAAATACCAAAAATACCCACGTGAATCTGACACGACACTCCGGTTATTAACCCGGTACAAAATTTATAACTTTTTATCATTTTTTTACTAGATTTTTATAGTATTTAGATTTATTCATAGCTATTAATATTTTATAAGATTATCGTTATATTTTATTATATTTTATATAAAAAGAGTCGATAACGTATATAAAACATCGTAATTTTTATCATATAAATGTTACACATCAACTACTCCCCACTTAGCTCTTTGATCGTCCTCGAGCAAAATAAGCGGTAATATATAAAAATTACGATAAAAATAATATAAGTGGTAGATACAATTTTTAAATTAGTAAAATATCATTTCAATATTATAAACATATTAATTATATCTTTCTTAGAAATTAATAAGATAAAAAGTGTAGATAACTTTGATAAATTATTTATCAACTATTATTCAAATGAAATTTCACAAAATCTACTCAATAAATATAATTAAAATTCTAGAATTATTTTCCTATCTCAACTTATATGAAATATTTGGAATCAAAGACTAAGTCAAGTAATTGACAAGATGGCTAATACTTTTTAGGATAGGACATTGGTTAATCGAAAAGATAGGAAAAGAAATCAAAAAGAGAAAGAGGCAAGTCGTACGTACTTACACCTTCACGTTTGATCAAAAACAGCTTCGATTAATAATATCTCCTTTTCCAACTATTTTTCAGATTTTCTCTCTTCTTTTTCAATATTAAGAACTAAAAGCGTGAGTGTGTGTAGAAAATCAAATTTACAGTGCATTGCTTCATCAAGATTGATCGGAGTAATACTCTTTCGATCTAAAATTACGAGTCCGGTTTCCTTAAACTCGTAATCATTCTTGAGATCTTATGATTCGAATTTTTATCGGGAGCTTTATACCTCATAAGTGATATAGACGTTTCTAGATAACACCCTACCGCACTCAAATCATTGGAAGCTACTACCGATATCCGTCGATCAAAGATAAGCGAAGATACCTCGTATTCGATTAATTCTCTCGTAAATATGGTGCTTTGTTCTTCTTTTTTTTTTTTTTTTTTTTTTTTTTTACCTCAACATACACCATCCTTAGCTTCGTGCTATCATCTCCTTTCATAAGTACGTACAAACTCGTGGGATTTTTAGGAAATGTAGACCAAAATAAGCCAAGGGTCGGTTATGATCAAAAATGGCTATTTCGAGCGAGGTCTTGATCACTCTAATCAAGGTTGAGGTAATTTTTGTGGTGTCAAAAATCTCATCATTCCTAATCCGATTCCATATTCATATTTCGTTTTACAAAGAAAATTATTCTAAAAAATTCATTATAAATATAAGTATATTTGCTAAAATTTCATATGAAACTTACTTGATAATATTTATGTATAGTTACATATACTTAAAATCTTATAAAGATCTAAAATTGACATATATAATATAATTATAATATATCTACTTTATTTTACTTAATTAAAATCTATTCTTACCAATTTATATTGTTTTTATTCATAGTAATTATATATTATCTAATTATTTTGTTCCAAGAAAAATTAAACTAAGTATTGAGCAATTAAGTATACATTTATATAAGAAAATTTTAATTTTAATTTACTAACTTACTCTACTCCCCACTTATGAACTAACATCGTCCCGATGTTCAAAGTGAGTAAATAAAAAGTAGTTTGCAAATAAAATTAAAATTTTATATGATTTTGATTATTATTTCTTATTTTTAGCACTATATATTATTTTGATTAAAGAAAATGACATATATATTAAACACTATTACAAACTATAAATAAAAGTAACAAACAACAAAAAACAATTAAACAACTAATTTAAACAACTACCATCTTAACAACACAACTTCTAACCGATTATCAAACCGTAGATGAACATCCGGGAGTATCCACCGGAAGTAATCCTAACCGAGAATCACGAGATGGAAAAATCTCGCCGCAGCAAACTCGTGCACGTGATTCAAATTGGATACAAAGGTGAGAGATAACCTGTGCAAATGGTAGTGGTTTTCCCCTATTACGTCTTTCTACCGCAAAATTAATTGCGCCTTAAAAATCAAAACTCCCCAATCAATGTATGCTCCCACAAATCAACGCATACAACAAAGAAAGATCTCATCATCCGTAACCCCATAAAAATCTCTAGTTGGATAGATCCGAGAATTAATGAAGCGTTTCCAAGCCCTTAAACGAGGGGGTAAAGCCGTAGTTGAGGAATCATAGTTATGATCAAACAACGGAAATACGAACCGAAAGGCTTCGCAAGACGGTTTACAACATTATACGCATCCCCAAGTTCCCAAAGAAACTCGAAGTGTGGGTTTCGATCAAAAGTACATGGTGGAATTTGATAGATTTGATTTATGATAACGGTGAAAATGAAATAACGATTCCCCTAATCGTAATAAGTTGAGATGAGGCTACCGTCGTTATCTCAAATGAGAGACGCAAAGAAATCTCTAACTATCGAAATGTTTACTCGACCTCCGGGAGTCCTTATCAACTTTTTCCACCCGCAACCTCGGATTAGATTACGTCCCCACCGATCAATTTTTTCGTTGTTTAAGCCTTTCTCCATCGAATAGAGAACGGACGAAATTTAGATGTCTCGGGACGTTATTATGAAAACAAGAGGCATGCCCTTCGGGGACCACACCATCAAAGCGTATGTGGCTCATAACTATTAACCGAAGGAGAGGAGCGGTTAGACATTTCGATACAGAGATTTAAAATAAAGAAAGGAAAGAATGAGCAAAAGGTTGGTCGTTGCTCTTTCCTTTTATAGAATACATCCATCAAGCAAAAGTAGAAAAGATCTACTTTCTCGCGCGTTTTGTACTTACCGGATCGATCCGAGAAAGGGCCGGATCGATCCGGCCTCGAATCGCAATGTTGTCAGGTCGGTATACTCACGTCGGATCGATCCGGTGAAAAGCCGGATCGATCCGGAACATTACTGTTCACGGACAGAGTCGATTTTTCTTGAAAAAAACTTAGTTTTTTCTAGGTGACAAGTTTTCTTCCTATTTTTGGTTCATTTTCATTACGTTATAACGATAAATTTTTCTACACGATGCTTAATACCATAATATGCAATGAAAACATGAAAATCATATTAAAATAAAATCCTACTATGATCAAAACAACTTAAAATTTAACGAAAAAAAAAAAGAAAAAGTGCACGATAATAAAATTGTTTCAATGTCAAAAACCATAGAATGTTTAAAAATTATCACTCCTCTTCATCACTCAAATCGACGTGGCTTGAACTTGGCATAGCTTGAGAACGGGTCGATTCTTGGGATGGATCTTGAAAATAAGTTGACATCCGTACCGAGCTATCTAGTCCCATCGAGCTCATCTCTCTCGTGATATCGTAAAAAGTGCTTCCCCATCTCGTCGTGGTATGGCCAAATGATCCGCATCCAAATTCCGATGTCGTAGCCGCCATAGTACCGTCGAAAAATCTCCTACACCACTAGTTTGAAATCCAAAAGAATGTGGCATTTGTTGGAAATCCGAGGGTGGTGGCATCGGTGGAATGAAATCGGGCAAGGTATAAGGCCGGGTTTGGCATCATGGAATATCCATCTCGGCATAGGTAGGGTTTTGCAAGATATTCATTTGATATAAACCTCGTATGCCTTGACGTAAATCTTCGTACCATAATTTATTCCTTTCCGCAAAAAAAACCCATATTGGCATTAGCACGATGAACATCATAGGCCATGGATTGAAACATGTCGTAAGTGATGGTATTCGGAAATTGAGTTTGAGTTTGACCGGATGAAGGAGGGACAAAGCAGAGATGGAGTAGGCCGAGGTCGTTGACGGTTAGTGGTCCAAAAAGTTTATTCTTCCCGCCGGCCTAAGCGGTAAACTAGACCTATAAGTGTGTCATCCACCATCATCAAATTATCATTTGGGAGCTCGTGACTCCTATCCGACGACACAAGGAAGAAATAAAACACGGAAAAGGCATGTGATCGCCGGTCTAGCAAATGGGGCAAAATCCTTGGCCCTTCTACACATTACTCGCCTATATCCACAGTACATCATTAACTATAGCCCAAGCAATACACAAATCCTCTTTACCAAAAGATGTAAAATGCCGAGTCGGGTAAAGAGTGTGACCGATAAAACGTTTAATGGCTTTCATATCCCGGATACATTTCCCATAGGAAAACCTCGTTTTCATGCCGACGGCAAAGGGATCTAACTCATTCCGGGCTACCGCAACAATATGATCAAAGTCCGTCGGCTCATCCAAATTCCAAACCGTATAATAATCCTCATTCTCCGGTATATCGTGAATACCATAAATAGCATTAATAATGTGAGGAGTAAACGGCACCGTCCTAGTTCTCGTGTTGACAGAGGTTAACTCACCTTCATCCGTAGCATTGTGAGTTGCTACCAAAGAATAAAATTTCGATACTAAGGTGGTGTTAATTTCTCCCGACCTTAAACTGGCTAATTCCATCCAATGTCGCCTTTCAAAAATTTCCTTCACCTCCCTTCCCAAATCTTTAAAATCTAAGCCCCTCTCTATTGCAACTAAACACTGTCCAAATTTATTTTTCAATGCTTTCTTAGTCATAGCAGACGCGGTTCTTTCAAAACTAACTGCCAATTCTTCTTCTGTTAAAGGCCTAGTTTCTATAACTGGAATTTGGGTAGGTATGTGCGGTTTACGTTTTTTACTAGCTTTAGATGATTCGGCCATTCTACGATAGTGACACAATAACAAAACAACACAAAAAAAAAAAACAAAACAACACAAAACAACAAGACAAATGTGAGTGACAAAACAAGCTTGAAAAATAAAAAATTACATAGAAAACGAAATTAAGAAAATAAGTGACTACAATGTTACCTTACAAAGCTTAAAAAGGTTGAAATTTGGCCGGAAAAGATGGAAAGTCGCCGGAATGAAAGTTGAAGCTTTCCCTTGAAAATTACTTCAATGTAAATGCAATTTTGAAGAGAGGAGTGGAAATTGAGAAAAGTTTAAGAAGTGGTGTAGTTTAATGGTGATTGTGTGTGATGGTTTGAAGGAAAAAAATTCGAATTGGGGAAGAAGGGGAGGGGCGGCTGTTTTTAGAAAAAGAAGAAGAAGAAGAAAGAGGTCCCCGTCCCTTTTTTAGGTTTTTTCAGGTTCCGGATCGATCCGGGGTTAGGTCGGATCGATCCGACCAAATTTTTTTTTTTTTTTTTTTTTTTTTTTTTTTTTTAAACTTAATAAAACTTCTACAAAAATAAAATAAAAAAAAACTTTTTATAAAAACTTTATAAAACTTTTAAGTAATTTCATAAAGATCCTATTTATAAAATTTTCAAAAGTTATATAAAAATTTTATAAGTATTACAAAATTCACGAGGGTCCTAATTCCAATACTTCTAAATCTTCCGTAGTTCGATGTAACGTTCTATCAACCTAACCTTAAGAAATGAGGCGTTCGAATTTTCTCTTTGACCTCCATCGGGATTTTCGGATAACCACCTAATCGTTCCCTTCTTAACAACATTCAAACACTCATCCTGGGATTTGGTTGTGCTTTCCCTACATTTCCCTTCATGCTCACTTTTTCCACAAATTTTCTACACCTTCTTAAAAACTTTGCCCTTCTCTTTATCGAACTTCTCGATTTTCCATTACATAGTTCTTTCAGTCTGTTCTCTCTCAACAATTGCTTGTTTTTCTCAAAAACTGAAGCTTCTATCTTAAACGCGACATCTTTATCCAAGCCTAATTTCAAAAGCAAGATATAAAAATTTCTATTCTATCTAAAAAAGACATCCAGCTTCTTTTACGTCTATCCGGTAAAAGACGAAACTACTTTAAACATAACTAAAACACAAAAAAGTAGAGTAAAGATAGATAGCACTGGTATTCGGCCGAGTTTAACTCCTCTCGCTTTTCGCTTTCGATTTCTCTCGCTTTTTACTTTGTCGGAGGATCGCTTAGTAGCATTATTTCTTCTTTCAAAGTTGCGGTTCCTTCTCCTTCCACAAATAACTTTACTCTATGGCCATTGGCTATAAAAGTTGTATTTCCATTTGTTAGTTCAACAAACTCCGCATTTGAAAACTCTCTTTACTTTAAATGGACCCGTCCATCTTGATTTAAGCTTTCCCGGAAATAACTTTAAACGTGAATTGTACAAGAGCACTCGATCGCCTACATGAACTCACGACTATAGATTCTCTTATCGTGAAAGGATTTCGTGCGTTCCTTGTGATTCGAGCGTTTTCATAAGAATCGAGACGGAATTCTTCTAGTTCTCACAATTGAAGCAATCTATGATCACCGACAAATTTTAGATCGAAATTCAAAAATTTAATAGCCCAAAAGGCTCGGTGTTCTAACTCAACTGGGAGATGACACGACTTACCAAAAACTAACCTATAGGGAGAACAACCAATTGGTGTTTTAAAAGCTGTTCTATATGCCCATAATGCATCGTCTAGTTTAACTGCCCAGTTTTTTCGATTTGAATCCACTGTCTTTTCTACAATTCTTTTGATCTCTCTATTAGACACCTCTACCTGACCACTGGTTTGCGGATGATAGGGCGTTCCTAACTTATGCGTTACACCATATTTTTCAATTATCTTGGTAAATGGTCTATTACAAAAGTGTGAACCTCTATCACTAATGATAGCCCTCGGAATGCCATAACGTGTAAATATATTCTTTTTAAGGAATCGTATGACAACTTTGGTATCATTAGTGGGAAGAGCTTCACTTTCTACCCATTTCGAAACATAATCTACCATTACTAGAATAAATCTTTTTCCAAAAGATATAGAAATGGTCCCATGAAATCTATACCCCAAACATCAAATAACTCACATTCTAAAATAGGTTGCATAGGCATTTCATGTTTTTTAGATACATTTCCCCATTTTTGACAAGATTCACAAGATTTGACATATTTATAAGCATCTCTATATAGCATAGGCCAATAAAAACCACATTGTAAAACTTTAAAAGCAAGCTTTTCCATCCTCCATGATGACCTCCCGCCTCACGATCATGACAAAATGATAAAATACTTAAAATTTCATTATCGTGCACACACTTTCTCGATTATCCCATCCGAACATTTACGGAAAAGGTCCGGTTCCTCCCGCAATAAAATTTTAAGTCATAAAAGAATTTCTTCTTCTCGCCAAGTCCAATGAGACGGAATATAATCACAAAGTTAAGTAATTAATGATATCTCCAAACCAGGGTGACATTTCCTTAGAAGGAATTCTATTCTTTAATAACCGCATGGTTGAAGGAGTATCTATTCTAAAAAGTTGTTCATCGTGAAAATGAATCTTTAATTTCTATTCCCTTTTCTACATCATTTTCCATTCTACTTAGATGATCCGCTACTACATTCTCACTTCCCTTTTTATCTTTAATTTCCAAATCGAACTCCCGAAGTAAGAGAATCCATCTAAGAAGACGTGGTTTCGCATCTTTCTTACTCAAGAAATACTTCAAAGCCGAATGGTCCGTATAAATTATTACCTTAGAACCAACAATATACGATCTAAACTTATCTAAGGCAAAAATTACAACAACAGCTTCTTTTTCTCGTAGTTGTATAGTTCAAATTGAGCCGCATTTAACGTATGAGATGCATAGTAAATAGCTTTGAGAATTTTGTTATATCTTTGACCTAAAACTCGCTCCTACAACCTAAATCACCGGCATCACACATAATCTCAAACGGTAAATTCCAATCTGGTGCTATTAGCACCGGTGCGTAGTTAATCTTGTTTTTAAGGTCCGAAAAGCTTCCTTACATTTACTATCGAAGTTAAAAGGTACTTCCTTTTCAAGCAAATGACTTAGGGGCTTTGCTATCTTTGAAAAATCTGCAATAAATCTTCTATAAAATCCCGCATGTCCAAGAAATCCTCTTAGAGTCCTTAGATTAACCGGTGGTGGTAATTTTTCAATTACTTCAACCTTAGCTTTATCAACTTCAATTCCTATTTCGAGATTCTATGGCCTAGAACAATTCCTTCGATACCATTAAATGACATTTTTCCCAGCTTTAAAATTAAATTGGTATCCTCGCAAATTGCAACACTCTTTCTAAGTGCGACAAACATTTACCAAAAGAATCTCCGTAAACACTAAAGTCGTCCATAAAAATTTCCAAGAATTTCTCAACCATATCGGAAAATATAGCCATCATGCATCTTTGAAACGTAGCCGGAGCATTACATAAACCAAACGGCATTCTTTTATACGCAAAAGTTCCATAAGGACAAGTGAAAGTAGTTTTCTCCCTATCTCCCGCCGCAATGAAAATCAGAAATAACTCCGAATAACCATCTAAGAAGCAAGAATATTTATGACCACTTAACCGTTCCAACATTTGAACTATGAATGGAAGTGGATGATGATCTTTCTTAGTATGATCATTTAGTTTCCTAAAATCAATGCACATTCGATATCCCGTAATTTCTCTTGTTGGAATCCATTCATTTCTATCATTTTCTTTCACCGTGAAACCTCCTTTCTTTGGTACCACTTGAGTTGGACTTACCCATTCACTATCCGATACGGGAAAAATTATTCCCATCTCTAATAGCTTAATGACCTCTTTCTTAACAATTAACCGCAAATTTGGGTTGAGGCGGCGTTGCGGTTGAATACAAGGCTTAGCATCTTCCTTCGAATTATCTTATGAACGCAAATCTCGTGGCTAATACCTCGAATATCAAGAATCGTCCATCCAAAAGCTTTCTTATGCTTTTTCAACATTCCAAGTAATTGATCTTCTTGTTGCTCGCTTAAAGCCGATGAAATAATAATCGGTAATAGATTATCGCTTCAAGAAAAGCATATTTCGATTTAAAGGTAATGGTTTCAAGTCCAGTTCTTTGGCGGATCTTCTATGAAGATTTAAGAACCGGTCCTTCTAGTTCTAATTCCAAGTGCTTATGCCATGGTGGCTTAAAGGTAAAACTTTCTGTATCTAAAGAAAGAATTATCTCTTTCATTTCAATGTCTTCCTCATCTTCTTTATAGATAGACAGAGTTAAGCATTCTTCTAATCTGTCTTCAAAAGTTGGTAATCGATTATCATAGACAAAATGAATATCTTCTATAAAAGAACATGATTCTCGTTGATGCATGATTCATAGCTTTGAAAATATTGAAAGTAACTTCGTCTTCATTGACTCTTAAGATTAATTCTCCTTTCTGCACATCGATTAAAGTTCTTCCTGTAGCTAGAAATGGACGACCTAGAATAAGAGGTGCCGAATAACCGTCTTCCATTTCCATAACTACAAAGTCTACTGGAAAATAGAATTTGTCTACTTTAACCAATATGTCCTTTATAATTCCTTTAGGGTACTTAATCGATCTATCTGCCATTTGCAGAGTCATTTCAGTCTTGGTAAGCTTTCCTATGCCTAACTTTCTATAATCCTCATAAGACATGAGATTTATACTCGCTCCTAGATCACATAAGACCTTCTTAAACAGAAATCCTCCAATTTCACACGGAATGGTAAAACTACCAGATCTTTCGCCTTTAGGTGGTAACTTATGCTGCAGAATTGCGGAACATTCTTCATTTAGGCATATATTCTCATATTCCTCTAATTTTTTCTTGTTTGACAGAATTTCTTTCAGAAATTTTCCATAGGCAGGTATATTAATCAAAGCTTCGATAACAGGGATATTAACTTGAATATGACGAAAAGTGTCCAGAAACGAGCATACTTCTTATCGCTTTTTGCCTTTTTGATTTGATCTTTAGGAGGGTAAGGTAAAGATTCTAAATCTATGACCTTTGGCTCCTTTGTCGCTTTCTTTTTCCTTTTCCTTAAACCTTTGAGTATTACTCGCCGCCATGTTTCAGTTCTTGAATTCTTTCTTTTAAATTGTTCCCTACTATCTATCTCTACTTCGATTCCTTCATTTCTTCATGTTTTTCATCCTTGTTTTCATTTTCTTCCATTCTAATGTGTTCCTTAAATAAAGTCCTTAAATCTTTATCCATGGGATCTTTCGAATTTTAGGGATTTTTACCCAATTTTCCTTTTCACTTTCAAAGTTCCGAATTTTTATTTCTTTTTAAGAAATTGTCTATAATTTCTTCTTCCTCGTCTCGTAAATTCAAGTTCATCTTTATCATTCTTAACATCTAAGTCATCTTCTACTTCATTATTCCCAAGGTTTTCAACTCCATTACTTCCACCGAGCTTCCTACTTCTCGTAACTACAACATTTACCTCTCTTGGGTTCCTTTCAAAGTTACTTTACTTGGTAATCCTCCCTGGGGTCTCGCTTGTTATTACATTCACCTTCCCTACTCAAATGATCTTCCATATTCCTTAATGAGGCTTCTATCGTTCTCATTCTCGGTATCATGCCCACTTATAGATGTTTTCATTGAACTCATATCCTTAGTGACCGTACTCAATAAGTCACCATCGTTTCTATATTTTTAGATTGAGTAGATACTACACCCATCATATTTTCCATTAGTTTTTCCCATTTTTCAACTCCTTCCGCAGTTGAGTTGAACTTTGAGTTACCGGTATACTTTGAGTGGTATGTTGAGGATAGGATCTAGGTAATGATTGTAAATTCGATTAGATGTGTTTTCTTGATAAACTTGATTATTATTCAAGTTCCTATATGGAACTCGGATACGGCGGTTGTCCTTGCTTGCTAGGGTTTTCGTACCATCGATAAGTAGGGTGATCTCTTCTAATAGCATTGAACGAGTTTGAATAAGCATTGTTTAAATTTCTATGCCGTCGAAGAAAACTCACCTCCTCTCGAGCATCCCGTCGGTTCTTCAATCCCTAAAGTGGTATTTTATCCCGATTTGAGTATTCAACTTGGTGCACTATTTTCTCGAACTTTGGTTCTTATTCTCGTTGTAATCCATCAAATTTCCTACTCAAATTTTCTAAATGTGCTAGAACTTCCGTATTAGACGTACATTCTCCCGCAAAAGCTACTTTTCCGGTGCTAGAACCGGTTTCCCACATTCTCGTTATTTTTGGAAATCTTTTCGATGGCATCGTAAACTAATTGAGCCTCACTCATCATTAAAGAACCACCACATGCATGGTCTACATCAAGACGTGAATCTTTTCTTAATTTACGACGTAAAAGTTGAATTTGCATGTCTAAGGAATAACCATGGTCGGGACACGCTCTTAGCAATTTTTTAAATCTTTCCCACGCATTCCCAAGCGTTTCTTCGATCCTTGTCTAAAATTAGCAACCTCGACTTTTAATTCCAAATTCCGTCCAGAGTGAAGTATTGTTTCGTAAATTCAGCTTGAATCTCCTCCCAACTTGTAAGTGAATGATGCGGAAGAGACATAAACCAATCTCGGGCTCGTCCTTTTGAGAAAAGGAAACATAGTCATCCTTGTTAATTCCTTCGAGCACCTTGACTTTTGGCCGTATTGCACAGCTTCTTCAAAAAGATAGAGATGATGATGCGGATCTTCATCATCTTCTCCTAGAATTGGGCTCTTGCGTCAATTAAACCAAAAAGATGAGATTTAATCTCGAAATTATTCGCTCCTTCATTAGGTAAAAGTATGGGATTATTAGTCCGATTTCTTCTTATGGTTTGGTCACGATAGGCCTTGGGTTTACCGGGTTGTTACGATTATTCTCGGTTCCGATTCTTCGATTATTTCTATTATTATTATTATTTTGATTATTAAGGTTAACAGGGTTTTGTCCATGCCCTGAGCATGTTCCACTTTGTTCGTGTGTTTCATCACCGATTTCACCATTTTCGTATTTTTGTTTGAAGATGATTCGTCGATTTCCCCGACTAGTATGACCACGTTTTCTCTCTACTCTTAACTCGCCTTTCGTAAGTGTTTATGTCAGTGCTTATAAGGAGTGAGCGGGGCCTTACCACTTCGGTCATCAACTAACGAAATTAGAAAATAACACGAAATTGATAGTAGTAAAATTTGGTAACTTACCTATAAGGTAAGTACCGACGAAAATAAAATTAGAAATGAGATAAGAAAAGTGTTGACTTATTCTCGAGAATTTTGAGCTAATACAAGTAGTAACCATAGACACAAAAAAGAAATTAGCGTCGTTCCCCGGCAACGGCGCCGTAAAGCCGACGTGGCCTTTTCTAGTGCTAATACTGCGTCCTTAACCGACAAAGTATCGGGTCAAACTCGTAGTGCTAGTATGGTGAGTCGAGTATCGTATCCTCGTGGAACTTTGTAATTCTTCTAAGTGTGGTTAAACACCAAAGAGCTTTTATTAACTCGATCTAAACCGCAATTTTATAACACGATCACTACTATTCTAGTCAACATAAAATAAATACGTAAATTAAAATTTATTCTAATATAATATATATAGATATATAAATATATATAGATGTGCATAAGTTGCAAAGTATATATATAGATATAAATATATAGATGCCAAATATATTATTAGAGAACTAGCCAAAGTTTATATAATTGATTTATACGATCTTTTCAAAGAATGGAATGTGCTCGATCTTTAGGTTCAATTGAGTAAATGAAACGGTGTACTCCTAAGGTTAACAATTCGTCCTCACATTAGCGTACGAAATTGTCATATGTCCATTGTCATCATCCAAATCCACAATCGTTACGGTTTTTCCGAACAGTCCCGAGTACGATTCTACCTTTAAATAAAAAGGAGTCATTCCGTTCGTCAAACGGTCAATTTTATTTAAAGGCTCCGGTTGTCAAGGCCGGGCGATTCAACTTTCCGGTTTAAGTTTCAATTAACCGATGATTTTAACATTATTACGATCTTGAGTACAAATTTTAATAAGATTCATCTTTTTAGGACAAATCGCCCCGAATAGAAACTCGGATTCCGTTGTCACGTTTTCACTCGGCCAATTTTTACCCTCCGGTTTTTCTATTAACGAGTTCATAACTTAATTACGAGGCGTCAATTCATAATTAGATTATGAATTCTTTCAAGTCAAACTTTATCAATAGAAAAAGATTCAATTAGCTCAATTTTATTCAATTTTACTTAGACAACATTCCTTTACCGAAAAGATCGAAATAAAACGATTACATAACTTTGGCTAGTTATTAGATTTAGCCTACTAACATTATACGAAAAGATAAAAAGACAAAACAAACATAAATAAACATAAATACTTTAGAAATTTTACCCGATTACAACGATTGAATCGAAGATGTATTCTTCCGGATGCTACAACAACTTCAACAACATTGATCTTCTCGATAATTTCTCGAGCATTATGACGATACTACTTTATTTATGGCATAAGGCCTATATATATACATACTACTACTACTAGAAAGAGGTAAAAGAAATATATTTGGTACCCCTTTTGTGCTCGCAATGCCGCCTTTTTATAGGCAATTTTTCCCTTGCCGGATCGATCCGAGAAAGGGCCGGATCGATCCGGGAATAAAAATCTTATCCCAGGATTTTCTCTCAGGGCCACATGCTGGATAATCATTATGCCTCCTCGGATCGATCCGAGGTAAATCCGGATCGATCCGGATAGATTTTTTTCCAATCTTAATCCGAAACTTGATAAAATCATAACTTGAGCTCTCGGATCTCCAAATGACATAATTCAAGATGCGTTGGAAAGCTCTTGAGGAGATCTATAACTTCCATGAAGACTTATTTTTCAGAAAATGCCTTTTTGCTGGGCCATTTGTTCGTTGAAAATATAACTTGATACGGCGTCACGAACCACTGATCCACTTGAACTTTAAATCTCGTGGCACTTCCTTTATTCCTTCAAAAGATATGATTTTACTCCACAAAATGTCGTCACTCTGGGTCTTGGTTTACCTAAGGTCCGTAAAATACCAAAAATACCCACGTGAATCGACACGACACTCCGGTTATTAACCCGGTACAAAATTTATAACTTTTTATCATTTTTTTACTAGATTTTTATAGTATTTAGATTTATTCATAGCTATTAATATTTTATAAGATTATCGTTATATTTTATTATATTTTATATAAAAAGAGTCGATAACGTATATAAAACATCGTAATTTTTATCATATAAATGTTACACATCAGTCCTGCCAGGCCAATCCATTATCTTGATTGTTTAACTTTGGGCCTGATCCAATTATGGATAACCCGGCCCAACGGGCCCACCTATCATCATAAGTCCCCCTAGACTAGGGTGGACTGCTTCACATCCGCCTTAGTCTAAAAGCGCTTCAACTTCCGTTTTTAATATATCATGAAACGGGGGCAAGTCGCATTTGGTCATTATTGTAACTGCTAACTGAACCGTTGTGTCGCATCCACTTCTTTTCATATAATCGCCCCTCTTGTCAATCAGCCCCACTATATCAAACCTTTGGAAACGCAATTCGTCAATTAAAAGTAAGTCCCCTCTCTGTGTTATTCTTCTATTCTTTAAATCTTTTTTTCGTTCATGAGTCTAAGAGCCGATACAGCATCTAGTGATTCTATAGAAAGGTTATTCTAATCGCCAGAAAAAATCTCGACTGCCCTAGAAAGTGAAGAAGTGAGTTCTTCAAATCCCATTTCCAATCCTGAAACTGTGGTAGACCTCAATCATCCATCTTCTTCGATTGACTTGAGAAATACCTCCACTTTTGAGGATAATCCTCTGTGTCTTTTGCCTTCTCACCTTCTTCCCCCAGGGATCTTTACTCCTACTTCTATCGTTAATCAATATCCAGACGATCACGCCGCTTTTCTAAGCACTTTAAAGAGAGAAATAAATCGATTTGATAAAACTAAGGCAATAATGGCCTGCCATGGTATCTCTAGTCAGATGACTAAGACTGAGATGGTCGGTTTGCTGAAAAATTATAAAATTCGTACCGAGCCTTTTGAAGTCCTGCTTCCCAAATCCACTGAGTACGCTTACAACCCCCGAGACGGCTTCTGTACAGTATATGCTGATCAGCTTCACAGTGGGTTAAGGTTCCCTCTTCCTCCTGGGTGTATTGAGGTACTGAAGTATTATAAGTTAGGGGTTGGTCAAATACATCCGAACAGCGTCAAATTCCTGGTAGGTTTTATGATTTGGTGTCGCCTGAACACCACGCCCTTCTCTGTAAAGTTATTTAGGAACTTTTATCAGGGCAAATTGACGTAGGGTAATGGAGGATGGTACCATTTCTATCGTAGATCCGGTAGGTTAGCCCAAATCATTCTTCTGTCTACCAAAGATAAGACCAAAAAGAAATGGTCAGAGCGTTTCTTCTTTGTAAAGCATAACACTGGGTGGATCTTGGTCGTTGGAATTCTTCCTCCATGAAGGATAAACTGGAGGATCATATAGACGAAGCTCTGGTTAAATACCTTTCCAGTAATAACATTACATTGACCTTGAGCACTATCAGCTCAGCATTGGTGGATGCTGCCCAGCTTCTGACTGCAGGGCCTACTGGTTATGTAGAATTTACCAAGAAACAATATCGAAAATGTATGTTTGTCTTTGTTTCTGCTTTTGCTTTATGAATATACTTTGACTATTTTTTCTCTTTGTAGTGGCCAATGTACTGATCCACATCGACATTGATGAGGAGGAGGAAAACGACCAGCAGATACAAGAGGATTCTAAGCAGACGTTATCAGCCGTCCCTGGTCAAGGTGAGACCTCTGCTCAGAAAGAAATAGGAGATGTAGTTGCTGATTCTGGGGGAGTCGCCCAGAATATTGTTGCTGCGTTGGAACCTTCTGTTCAGATTCTCCCGAGCGTCGCAGAGAATACTACTCCAATCGATTCAGAAATTCCTCCTACTAACCCGGATTCTGCTCTGACGGCTGTGCCCTTGAGGTCTGTCCCCCAAAAAAGCAAGAAAAGGCCTAGACCTTCTTCATCTGAGACGTCTACTAGTGATTCCTCCTTCAATTTTGAGGATATGTCCGCTGACAACTTTGCTGATTCTGTAAGTGATTTTCTGAACCCCTTTATTTTTCTTTTAATTTCTGTTTTCTAAGACATTCTCTCTTGTAGTGTTACCGCATGGATAAGGCCTTGCATAAGAAAACTGCTAGCATGGCCAAAGACATTTCCGCTCTGCAGCAGAAAGTGATTCAGTTGGATGAGGCCAATGCTAAGGTGGCCAGTTTGGAAAGATCCAACCATGAGGCCCATGCTAAGGTGGCCAGTTTGGAAGAAGCCAATCTCGCTGCCTATCTGGAGATTGAGAAGTTGAAATCTGATCTTGCCAAAGCTGAGGGTTTGATCTTCACTCAGGAGGAACAGGTTGAACTTAAGAGATCAGCGGCTGGCAAAACTGAATGAGGAGCATCTACAACATCTTGCCACTGTAAAGAAGATGAAAGCCGATTTTGATGAAACCTTGAGGCAGATGGAGGAAGTTCATGTTCAGAACGTGGTCCAGAAAGTTATTGCAGGGTATAAAGCTGCTCCTGAGACCCTTGAGGAAATCCAAATCATACTGGCTCCTGCTCTGCGTAGAGGATATACTCTGGGTGTTGATGAAGCTAAGCCGGCCGACTTAGTGATTAGCACTTTGCCTAATCATAAGTTATATGATAAAAAAGTAGGCGAAATCTTCACGAAGTGGTATGATGAGTATAAAAGTGGGGAGGACATTCTCCGCAAGTATGCCAAGAAAAAACCTGCTCAGCCTTCTACTACTACTTCTGCTCAGCCATCTGATACTCCGTCTTCTTAATCTATGCCTTTTTGAAATCTTTGGAATTTTGCTGCCTCTTCGAGCAGCTTTTGATGTAATAACTTTGTATGCTATTTTCTGTCAATGACATTTCTATTTTCTGAGCCTTTGAATTTGTACTTTTGAATTTGATATTCTCTGTTTAGAGCATTATCTTCTTGTTGCGCAGCAAAGAAGTTAGGATTTTTATCCTTAGCTTCTTTACTTTTCTCTATATACTGCATAGAACATTAATGTTTTCTGCTCAGAATACTCTTGCTCTGCAAGTTCGATGTTAACATTCTTGGATTGTGTGATCTACACAGAACTTTCTTGCGCTGCAAGCTTGGCATTTATAATTTTCAATTGTGTGATCTGCACAGGATTTTCCTGCGCTGCAAGTTTTGCCTTTGTGTGCTTTTTGATTGGGTCCTCTGCCCAGAATGCCCTTGCACTGCAAGTTTGGCACTTATAATTTTCAATTGTGTGCTCGCACAGAATTTTCTTGCGCTGCAAGTTTAGCCCTTGTATGCTTTTTAATTGGGTCCTCTGCCCAGAATGCCCTTGCACTGAAAGTTTGGCACTTATAATTTTCAATTGTGTTCTCTGCACAGAATTTTCTTGCTCTGCAAGTTTAGCCCTTGTATGCTTTTTAATTGGGTCCTCTACCCAGAATGCCCTTGCACTGCAAGTTTGGCACTTACATTTTTTAAGTGGGACTTCGGCCCAGAATCCTTGCGCCGCCACGTTGTTTCAACACAAGTTAAAATATCATATCACAATCACAGAATTAACAAAGATCTATATTCAAGGTAGCAATACTCAGAAAAAATGAAATTACTTTAAGGAAAAAATTTCCTTAAATGAACAGCATTCCAACTTCTAGGAACAAGTTACCGCAGGCATTAGCTAGTTGATAAGATCTTTTCCATGCACTTTGATAATTTTATAAGGACCTTCCCAATTTGGGTCTAGCTTTCCAGTGGGACCTTGCTTGCTGGCCTCATTTCGCCTCAAAACTAAATCACCTTCTTTAAAATACGTACCTTTGGCTTTGGAGTTGTAATACTGAGCAATCCTCTGCTTGTATTTGGCCATCTGTATCAAGGCTACGTCCCTTTTGTGCTCCAACTCGTCTTTGAGATGCAACATGTCTACTTCCTGAGTTTCTGGACAGTACAATTCGGTTCTGGGAGACTTGTGTCCAATCTCTGCTGGAATTACTGCCTCACATCCATATGCTAAGGAGTATGGAGTTTCTTGTGTAGCGGCGTTTGGGGTGGTTCTATATGCCCACAAGATATTTGGAAGATGGTCTACCCAATGAGACCCCTCTTGTTCCAACCTTTTCTTCAGTCCCTGTTTTATCTGCCTGTTAGTCTGCTCTACTTGTCCATTGGCTTGAGGATAGGCCACTGATGTAAAATGTTGGGAGATTCCTAGGTTGGTGCACCAAGTTTGCACTCCTTGATCTTCAAATTGTGTGCCATTATCAGAAATGAGAACTTTAGGGATCCCATACCTGCATAGAATATTTCTCCATAGGAACTTTTGTATTTGGTTGGCTGTGATGGTGGTTAAGGGTTCAGCTTCCACCCACTTAGTGAAATAATCCACTGCCACTACTAAAAACTTGAAATTTCCCGGTGCTCGGGGTAGAGGACCCACTAAGTCCACTCCCCATTGATCAAAAGGCCATAGGGATACGATTGGTATCATCTCCTGTACAGGATTATGTGATAAATTACTATGCACCTGGCATGTCCGGCAAGTTCTGACCAGATTCTCTGCATCATTTTGCATTTCTGGCCAGTAATAACCGTAAAGCCTACATTTCCTGGCCAGAGCTCTTGCTCCCAAGTGATTTTGCACAAATTCTGAGATGGATTTCTCTTAACACATAATCTCCTTCATCTGGAGTAACGCATCTCAACCAAGGTGCTGCATAAGATTTTCTGTACAGAACATAGTTGAACAGAGCATACCTGGCTGAGAGTCTTATCAATTTTCTGGCATGTACTTTATCTTCAGGGAGCCTTCCATCTCTTAGATATACTACGATCGGATCCATCCAAGTTTGTGCCTGTGTGATTGGTTGTACTTCAATCTCATCACAACTCTTGTGCTTCAACTGTTCAACCAACACCCTTTTGTGGGAAAAGAAATTCGATCCTAGCTTTGATAAAGCATCTGCTCTGGTATTTTGGGCCCGAGTTATCTGTTCTACTTCTATCGTTAAGAAATTCTGTAATTTCTTCTGTGCCACTGCAAGGTACTTTTTCATGGGGCCTTCTCTTGCCTCATACTCTCCCTTGATATGATTTGTTACCAGCTGTGAATCTGTGTAGACTTTCAAATTTTGCACGCCTAACTTTTGTGCTAAGTTTAATCCAGTTATCAAAGCTTCATATTCTGCCTCATTGTTAGTAGCCTGGAAGTCAAAATGAAGAGCGTACGGGAATTCTTCACCTTTTGGGCTAATGAGTAGGAGTCCTGCTCCTTCTTTGTTGGAGGCTCCGTCCACGTAAAGCTGCCACTGTTCAAAGTTGTTCTTCTCAGCCTTATTCTGTTCAGCCTTTTGCTCTATAGCCAAGGCTTTTTCTTCTGCCAAGAAATCAGCTAATGCTTGAGCTTTAATTGCTGTTCTTGGCTTGTATTCGATATCAAACCCTGCCAATTCAACTACCCATTTTGCCAATCTTCCAGACTTGTCTGGTTTTTCTAAAATTTGCTTCAAAGGTAGATTTGTCAACACAATCATTGGATGACTTTGGAAGTATGGTCTCAGTTTCCTTGTGGCATGTACTAGGGCTAAAACCAAATTTTCTACTTCAGAATATCTGATCTCAGGTCCTTGTAGGGCTTTGCTTACAAAATATACTGGCCTTTGTATCATGCCATGTTGCTTTACTAACACATCACTTACTGCTTCATTGCAAAAGGACAAGTAAAGAAACGGTATCTCACCTTCCTGAGGAGGAGTTAGAGTTGGCAAGTGACTGATATGATCTTTCAACTCCTGAAAAGCCTGTTTACATTCTTCATTCCACTCAAATGGACTGGCCTTCCTGAGAATTTTGAAGAATGGAAATGACTTCTGTGCCGATTTTGACAAGAATCAGTTTAGCGCTGCTAATCTTCCTGATAATCGTTGAACTTCTTTGATATTCTTCGGTTCAAGAATGGATTTTAAGGCTTCTAATTTATCAGGGTTGGCCCTGATACCTTCTTTAGATATCATATAACCCAGAAATTTGCCTGATCTCACTCCAAAAGTGCATTTTTTTGGATTCAGCTTCATTCCTGTTTGTCTCAAAACTTGACAAGCCTCTGCTACATCTTTCAAATATTGGTCAAGAGTCCTGCTCTTGATCAATAAGTCATCCACATATATTTCCATTGATTTTCCAATCTGTTGTTTAAAAATGGTGTTGACTGCCCTTTGGTAGGTAGCCCCTGCATTCTTTAATCCGAAAGGCATAGACACATAGTAGTAGGAACCAAATTCAGTAATAAAAGCGGTTTTTACAGCATCTACAGGGTCCATCATAATCTGATGATATACCTTATAAGTGTCTAAGAAAGCAAAAATCTCATAACCAACTATAGAATCTACTAGCCTGTCAATTCTAGGGGAAGTATAACTATCTTTAGGACAAGCCTTGTTTAAATCTGTGAAGTCCACACACATTCTCCAACTGCCATCTTATTTTTTGACTAACACTGGGTTTGCTAGCCATTCTGGATAGATAACTTCTTTAATCATGTTGGCCTGCAACAATTTTTCCACTTCTTGCTGGACAGCCTGTATCCTTTCGGGGGCAAAAGATCTCTTCTTTTGCTTCACTGGTTTTCTTGTTGGGTCGATGTTGAGCTTATGGACAACCAACTCTGTTGACAGTCCGGGCATGTCACTTGCTTTCCATGCAAACACATCCTTGTAATCTCTCAAGATGCGACCAAAGACCGCGCTCGTTCGACGGTATCCACGATCATATGCTAACCGTGGATTCGTGGTTCGATTCATCCAGCATTATTGATTCCACTGGGTCGTTGGACTGCCAACTTTTTCTTCATCTGGAACTAGGTCTTCCATTGTCACCTGCTGCACCTTCATTTTTCCACTGATTGTGGCTGTATAGCAGTTCTTGGCAGCATCCACATCCCCTTTAACTGTGGCTTCTCCTTCAAAAGTTGGGAATTTCATACTGTTATGTGCTGGCGATACCACTTCTCTTAGATCAATCAGTGCTGGTCTTCCAAGAATCACATTATATGCAGATGGAGCTTTTACCACCACATAATTTACCATCAGAGTCCTGCTCTGTTGTCCTTTGCCAAAAGTTGTCAGTAATTTTAACATACCCACAGGATGTATGGGTGGCCCGGTAAATCCGAAAAGAGGAGTTGATACAGGAGTCAACTCCGAGTCTGCTAGCTTCATTGCTTGGAACACACTATAATACAGTACATTTACTGCGCTGCCGGTGTCTACGCAGATCCTTCTGACCAGATTTTTCGAATAACCGCTTCTATTACCAGTCCTTCGTTGCTCACGAAGGCTGGTAGGGCATCTCTAGGACCGTACTGAATGGTTCCCATAACTTTCTGCTTTTTCGCTTCCCCGTCCTTTCCTGCGCTGCCCCTTTTATCTTCCTGAGCAGCCTTGCTGCCTTCTCCTGGTCCACCCACAATTGTGTTCACAGTGTTAATTGGGGTGTTTTCTCTATGCCCATCTGCGTCTGGAGACGGATCTCTGTGTCTCCTCTGGTTGTACCTGTCATGGCTGTTATTCTGTTTCTTTAATTCTTTCCTTCCTTTGGGATTATCTCCCTGCGCTCGATCGATGCACTCATCGATCTTTCCTTCCATTGCTGCTGCGTCGATATCTCTGATCAGATCCCTGCACTGTTCAGAGTCATGTCCAATATCTTTATGGTACTTGCACCACCTGGTGTGGTCTCTCTTCTCCCTTGGACCCCTCAACGGAGGGGGAGTCTTAGCAATTCCTTTCTTTTCCATAATTGCTAGTACTTGGTCACGAGATCTGTTCAGAGGAATAAGGTCTCTGTCCTGCAAAGCACCTTTCTTCCCTAACCTTTCAGAGATGCGAGCAGTTACCCTATCCCAAACAGATTTTCTTTTCTTGTCATTCCTATCTTCATTCTTTCCTTTTTTAGCATCCCTATGGGATTCCTCCCTCTTGGCTCTGTTAGCCTCTTCTACTTGACAATGTCTGTATGCTATTTCCAGACATTCTTCCATTGTGCCCGGATCTTTGCTGCTCAGCTTCGCATGTAACCGCCCTTCTCTAATTCCTGCTATGAAGGATGCTACCAAGAACTAATCATCCAGATCTGCTATCTGGGATGATTCTCCATTGAATCTCTTGAAACTGTAACACTGTTTCATCACTTTTTTGCCTAACTGTCAGCAGATTTGTGCGGTTCCTCTGGAAAGGTTTGCTGCGATGAATGCGTGCATGAACTTTCTGGTCAGCGTTGGAAAATCTGGTATGGATCTAGGGTTCAACTTGTTGAACCAATCTCTTGCTTTTCCTGTTAGAAGAGTGGCAAATGCCCTGCATTTCATCTCTTCTGGAGCGTTATATAAGTTCATGTGCTGGATGTATTGGTGCATGTGGTCATATGGATCTTTAATTCCATCATATGCTTGGATTTTAGGGATTTTAAATCCTGGAGGGCATGGAAATGCATCGATGTCCTCAGTGAATGGAGACACTAGCCTAAACTCATCGTGTTTAGGCTTAAGTATAGCATCTAACTCTGCTCGGGCGTTATCACCACCTGGGTGAGTAACCACCACTTTAATGCTAGATTCTGCTTCCTGCTTCTCTTTTTTAGCAGTTTGAAGTGGTGTGGGTGCTTCAGAAGTGTCATTATCCTGATTCCTGGCTTTCAAAACTGCCTCAAATATAGCTTTGATTTCTTCTCCTCTGAGATTGGCCAGATTTTCTACCAACATTTGTTTGACTGCATCTGGATTGCTCGTCTGCCCTTCTTCCAGAATTCTTTTTCTAGTATCTTGATCATTTCGATCTGGGATTTTTTCTCCAACCTTTTCTTTTTCAGGCTGATTTTGCTGCTTCTTTGAACTTCCTTGATTTCTAGCCATTTTGTTTTTTGTAATGATTACTCACTAACTAGAATTTTACCCTCCTTCTAGCGCCAAATGATGTGGTATGAATATTACAAACGGGTAATCGGGTAATTCTAATTAGGACAATTGTACAAGAACAAAGATATTTGGGTATAATTTGGACTGAACTCTCGAGAGAGCTGCCTACGTATCCAATTTTAATCATAAACTGGAATCAAGTCCCCCTTGTAGTTCAGGCTGTCCCTTATATAGTTGTAGATCGTGATTCTCTTCCTTGCGTGATGGGAAGTTATCACCGGTTATCTTTGCACGCTGCCGATCGTGGGGTCTACCCACGTCTATAAGCGGTTGAACTGATGTTGACTTGGTCTTAGTTGCACTTAGCCAAGCATTCTGTCTAGAAATACTTCTGCGCAGACGATCTTTCTGTCTAGAGGTATGCTTCTGCGCAGCGTATGATGGAGCCCCGCTCCTCTGACTATTCTGGTCAGCACTTGCGGTCCTGCCAGGCCAATCCATTATCTTGATTGTTTAACTTTGGGCCTGATCCAATTATGGATAACCCGGCCCAACGGGCCCACCTATCATCATACTCCGTATGGAGTATTTAATGATATCATTAACTCTCGATGACATACATCGGAGCCTATCCGTAAATCGCGCTAAAGTTGACTATTCAACCCTTCAAAAAGAGCTTTTTCTCCAACATCTTGAACTCTCAAATACTTCACCTAGTAAAATTATAAGATTAAATATTTAATGAATATCCCAAACTATATAGATAAATCTAATTGTAATATCAATTGAGGCGGCTAAAATGATTGAAAATCAATAGTTACATTATTCATCTCTTCCTTTGTATAGAACATTTCTATAAGGTGAAAAACAAATTTAATATATATTTGTCTTTAACAATGAAGAGAGAGAAATAATCATAGCAAAGCAAAAATCGCGCATCAAGTCTCATTGAATAAAATTGAGTGGAAATGTTCAAAGGATTTGTATTTGATGGGAAAAAGACAATGAATAAAATAAGTTTTTTTTATTTTGAAAAATGTTTATTCCATTTTGAATTTATCTCATTTCTTTTCTATATAGAAACAAAGGATTATCAACGTTTGGACAAACAAAAAAATAACCACTTTAGAGTCTCTTCCGTTCCGTGTATATTGATTTTATTTAAGGGGAGGGGGAGGTAAATGATTTTATTCAATCTGATCCGAGGTTGGAAGTAAGAGTGTAAACGATTCGAGTCAAATCAAATATTTATTTATCGAGTTGAGTTATCATTCAAAATAGTCACGCTTGAATCCAACTCAAGTTCGTTTGAGCAGAAAAAAAATTGATCAGGATCGGCTCGATTGAGTTTTCGAGTGTGACTCATTTACGCACTAAATAATTTTAAGCGCTTTCAAGTTCGAACTCAAGCAACTCTGTTAAAATCAAGCGCTTACCGTTGTATTAAAACCAATTGGTGTTAATAAAGACGCTACTATATTTCTTTAGACATTCAAGAATATGAGAATCTCTTCCAACAAACTCGGGAAAAAAAAACTATAAGGAATATTAATACCCCTACAAAAATATAATATAATAAGGCTCGATAATTGAGTTGAATCTGATTAAGTTTAAATATTTGTGTTGTGTGTAACAAACAAAGTTTGGTGCTTTGATTTAGTTTCAAATGTTCTTTCAAACCATGAAAATCGAAGAAGAAATGAGCATGAAGAGAGAGAGAAAAAAACGGGTTAATTTGATTTTTTCAAATATGAACGGTACCGCTCATGTATAGACAATACTTTCCAAATATTTGGGTTTAATATATTGGACATGCATACAAAAACCACCGTTTCATTTTGCCATTTGTTTCGATTCCAAGTTAACAATATGCAAAATGAAAACAAAAAAATGTATTGGAATGGTTTTTTTTTGTAATATTCCGATTCTCGGAAAATGGCAGACGTGTCAATTTGCGAGAACGAAATATTATATTTATCTTTTATGGATTAAAGTATGTATATATATATATATATATATATATATATATATATATATATATATATATATATATATATATATATATATATATATATATAACTCGAATATGTATATATATGTTATTTGGGGGCTGATTTGTAAATTATGTGTTTTAGGGGTGTTAATTGCAAGTTAATTAGTGAGGAGGCTATATTTGGGGAAATAACCTCCCCACTAATCAAAAGGGAAATTAATCAGAAGCTTGAGCGTTAAAACTTTGGGGTTGAGAGCAAGGGAGAAGGAGAAGGGGCTTTCTCAATTTCACGGTCCGTTTCTACTCCGATTTCAGATTCGTTTGAAGCAGGAGCATCGTGAGAAGGCAAGGATCGTGTTGATACCAAGTTTTCCAGGTTTTGTCAAGGTAAGAAATTAACCCTAATCTTGGTTTCATCACGTTTGATCACGTCTGGTTGTAGAGAGTTGTTAAATTCGTAACTTTGAGTGTTAGAAACCTTAATCATAATCGGTTCTTGGATTGGTTATGGATTGGATAGGGTTTTGTTGGAGTCCTTGAGGAGTGCCTGCAGTTTTTCTGAAGCTTCTTGGAGTTTTGGTGCTTTAATAAGGTGAGAAATCTTCTCTATTGTATTAGTTACGTTTGCAAGATTTTAGGGTTTGGTTTTGAGGATGTGTTGGTGTTGGATTCATGCTTAGAAGTCATCTCTTTTGTAGCTTGGTGTTATGGGATGTTAGATGACCGTCTTCTGCTATTTTGTGATTTAGAATGAGGTTAAAATTGGTTGGGTACGATTAGGACGTCAAAGTGCAGAAAATTGTTCTTTCTTGGTGCAGTCGGACCCATCCGTACGGATAGAACCTCTATCCGTACGGATAGATCACAGTATCGGGCTGAGAGTTTGTTCAGAGATATGTCCGTACAGATACCTCGTTCTATCCATCCGGATAGGTTGTCCAGCCTGAGGTGACCTTATTTTTATGTGTTTTAAGCTATGAGGTGAGTTCTAGAGGTTATCCCTTGATGTATTAACACTATATGAACATGAACAAGCCATGATTAAGCTTCTGATGCATTTAGTTCCGGCACCAAATGTACTCTTCAAGGGAGTTGAAGTTCGGGACCGTCGGAAGGGTATGATTGGCCTGTGCTTTGATGAATTAGTATTCATCAAGGTCTGTGTATGTGTTAGGCTTTGTCCGTGTCTAGTGGTCTAGGATGAGAGTAGTATGTGTGAGGGAGATTAATTGCAAACACTTATGTGGCTAGTTAATCATTCTAATAAACAACGTACTTGACTAGTAAAAGATTAAACAACATGTCTCTCTTGGATAGGCACCAGACTATATCGCGATGTGTGTGCTAGCAGATAAAGCGAACAACACTGCTGGCCTATAAACGGCTAAATGGCAGTGGAGGAGCTTCGCCGCAACGTGCGCACTATCGGAGTCTACCTATTCTAGACTCCGTGGATATTGGTGTGATCCACTAATATGTTGCCAAGAGTGTCCCAAAGGTGGATACGCGTAGTAACAAAGATAGCGGTTGTAACAAAGATAAGTTAAGTTAGAAACGTATAGTCACAAGATGTTGATGAGAATGAAGTGAACCCTAGAATTGAGTCGGTCAAACCAAGATAATGTAATAACTTTGTAAACCTTTCTTGTGAAATCTAGTTAACGCAATAGCTTCTGTTTCTTACTAAGTACCTTTGTACTTACCTCGAATGCATTTTGTTGTGCTTGGGGATTGAGAAGACGAACAGGTCGAACCGGAGCTTGACGAGGCTTATGAAGACGATGTTTGATGATTGTTATAATTAAACTATTTGATGTTCTTTTTAGATTGTTGTGTTGTAATTTCATTACAAGACTTGTGGCTTTTTGATGACTTTTCTTTATAAGACTTTTGTTGTACATTTCCTTTACTTTAGACATCGTACTGGTTGTAAGATTTTATTTCTTTTTCGTGGATGTAAGTTATGTTTCTATCTATAGTATGGTTGTATATCTATTCTTATCTTGTAAAAAAAAAAGACCCGAGTCCCATTAGCTTCCGTTTAAATGCGAAACTCGATACGACGTAGTAGAGGCTTACGTGTAATATAGAATTTATTTTATATTATACGTGTCGAACGTTCTAATTCCGGATAAGGACTCGGTATCCGGGAACGGGGCGTAACAGTTGGTATCAGAGAATGCATCCTTTAGACTTCCTTTCTTGAGATAAGTTTCTTTAGATCTCTTAGTAACATTCTGATCTTCTTGATCTTTCAGAATGGTGACAACAAGGAGAGGTGTTCATGGAGCTGGGAGTTCAGGGGTTAGACCAGGGGCAGATAACGCTACACCTGTTGTGGGAAGAGGCTTTGTGAGGCAGAATCCCTCACCCCACCCGAGCCTTTCACCACCCCCTCATACTGCGACCCCCACACCACGGTCTCATCAGGATCAACCTCCACAATGGCATGTGGGGAGTTCAGTTCAGTTTACTATGGTAAGTGACATTCCAGCGGGTTTTGTACCACCAGTGACTGAGGTGTATCCACCACCACCACCAGTAAGCTATCCGCCAACTACAGCTTACCCTCGCCTTACCAGCAAACCTTTTACCCTCCACCTACAAGTTTCCAACCTCAACCTTCTATCCCTCCATCACCACGGTTTGATCATCATCACGGTTTTGGATACCCACCTTATGGACTACATCAACTGTACCACACTCCACAACATCATCCAGGATACCATCCTTATCAACAAGCACCGCTTGTGATGCAACCACAACAACCTCAGCAGCCTTATTCACCACCTTATCCACCTCAGGTACCCCATGTACCCTTTGGTTATCCACCCGTTTACCCTCCAGTTTATCCACCGGTTTATCCACCCGTTTACCCACCAGTGAGACCAGCGGTTGAGCAGGCACCACCAGTGGATTGGTATACAAGATTGAGAAGGAATCGGGTTCAGGACTTTTTTGGAAATGTGGAACATTCGAAAGTTGAGGAATGGTTGAGAGGTTTTGAGAAGTCTTGCAGGAACATACATGTTCCTGAAACCGAGATGGCACAGCTGGCAGTCAGTTTCCTTCTGGGCGCAGCTGAAGCATGGATTGATGCCATACAGAGTAGCAATGGCAAGGTAACGGATTGGGAAGCTTTCAAAGCTATGTTTTACAATGAGTACTTCCCGGCTACGGTGCAGGCTGACAAGGCAAGTCAATTTCTGAAATTTAAGCAAGGTATTCATCAGACGGTGTCCCAGTACACCAATAAGTTTAACGAATTGGGACGGTTCTACCCCGAGTTGATGAGAGTGGAAGAAAGAAAGATGGCTCTCTACAAGGATGGTTTGGCCTATGAGATTCAGTCTGGTATGCTTTGGGTTTTACAGCGAAGAGTATGGCAGAGTTGTTGAATAAAGCTTTGGAGAGCGAAACTTTCAGGAAGAAGACTACAGTGGTTGTGGGAAATAAGAGAAGTTTTGGGACTAGTCAGGGTAGTTACCGAGGAGCACCACAGCAGAACGTCAAGAAGACAACAGCTCCCACGGCAACTAAGGCCCCAAACAGTGCACCACTTTGCCCCAAGTGCAACAGAAACCATTCAGGAGAGTGCAGGCAGAACAGTAACAGTTGCTATATTTGTGGTGAGCCAGGGCACTTCTCTAGATCGTGTCCGAACAGAGGAAGCAAAGGTAGTTCGAGCCAAGGAAGCGGGAAGAGCGGTCCAAGCCGGCCAGTTCGCGTGTTTGCCGTTGATGCTAGAGATGCGGAACGAGAGGACGATGTTATCTCAGGTACCATGTTGTTGTTTTATTCTTTTATTAAGATATTTTATAGCGTGATTATTCATGTTGTATCGTATTTAAATAAATGAATATGCATCTTAGGTACGATAATGTTAGGCAATCTAGTGGTCAAGGCTTTGTTCGATACGGGAGCGTCTAACACTTTTGTGTCAACCAAGGTCGCTAAGAAATTGAACTTACCCTCGGAACCTTTAAGAAATACGTGGGAAGTAATTACACCATTAGGGAGAGTTACTAAAGTGACAAAGCTGATACCTCAGGTAGACATGTGTGTTAGACTTTACGGACTTTGATGTTATCTTGGGAATTGATTGGTTATCCGAGAACTATGTACACTTGGACTGTAGAGAAAAGAGAGTAACCTTTAAGGTACCCGGAAAATCTTCTAAGACTTTTCAAGGTAACGTGTACAAGCCAAGTAAGAAGCGTCATCCGATAATCTCAGCAGTTAAGGCTATAAGAGCATGTCAGAAAGGGTGTGAAGGCTACTTGTTGTATGCTATGGATGTAGAACAAGTTAAGCCTAAGTTAGAAGAAACACCTATAGCAAGAGAATATCCCGAGGTCTTTCCGGATGAGTTACCAGGGAATATGCCGGATAGGGAGATTGAGTTTGAGATCAAGTTAGTACCGGGGGCAGCACCAGTGGCTAAAGCACCGTATAGGATGGCACCGGCTGAATTAAAAGAATTGAAAGCTCAGTTAAAAGATATGTTGGAAAGAAACATAATTCAGCCAAGTACCTCACCGTGGGGAGCCCCTGTGTTGTTTGTAAAGAAGAAGGACGGTAGCATGAGAATGTGTATAGATTATAGAGCTTTGAACAACCTCACTATCAAGAACAAGTATTCACTACCAAGGATTGACGACTTGTTTAATCAGTTGCAAGGAAAGAGAGTGTTTTCTAAGATTGATCTTAGGTCAGGTTATCATCAGCTGAAGATTAAAGTAGCAGACATACCTAAGACGGCTTTTAGTACGAGGTATGGACATTATGAGTTCTTGGTTATGCCTTTTGGACTCACTAATGCTCCTTCAGCATTCATGGATTTGATGCAACGCGTTTTCATGCCTTATTTGGATAAGTTTGTGATAGTGTTCATAGATGATATCCTTATCTACTCACAGGATGAAAAAGAACACGAGGAACACTTAAGAATAGTGTTGAAGACTTTGAAAGAGAAACAGTTGTTTGCTAAGTTTTCGAAATGTGAGTTTTGGTTGAAGCAAGTCAGTTTTCTGGGACATGTGATATCTGGGGATGGTATACAAGTAGACCCTGCAAAGATAGAAGCGGTTGAGAATTGGCCAAGACCTGCTACGGTTTCTGAAGTAAGAAGTTTTCTGGGGTTAGCCGGATACTACAGGAAGTTTGTACAAGACTTTTCCAAAATAGCCACACCACTCACCAAACTTACACAAAAGAATGTGAAGTTTGAATGGACTAGTGAATGTGAAGCAGCCGTTTAGACTCTGAAGGATAGATTGACTACAGCACCAGTTTTGGCAGTACCGGAGATCTTTGATAATTATGATGTGTATACCGACGCTTCGGGACAAGGTTTGGGTTTCGTGTTGATCCAAGAGGGCAAGGTAATAGCCTATGCATCTAGACAATTAAAGGTACACGAGAAGAATTACCCGACTCATGACTTAGAGTTGGCAACAGTAGTGTTTGCCTTAAAGACTTGGAGGCACTACTTGTACGGATTCAAGGCAAGAATCTTCACGGACCATAAGAGTTTAAAGTATTTCTTCACTCAAGAGAATCTGAACATGAGGCAGCGAAGATGGTTAGAGTTCGTGAAGGATTATGACTTGGATATACAGTACCATCCGGGTAAAGCAAATATTGTTGCAGATGCGTTGAGTAGGAAGCCAGTGTTTGCAGTTTCAAGGGTTGAAGATGTGGCAGAACAGTTAGATGGGCTGGAAATCCGAAGCTTTGCTCAGTGTGGGAATCGACAGTTTGTGGCACCGTTGTTGGCTAGGTCAGAGTTGATGGATGACATCCGGGGTAAACAAGATGAAGACCCAGCTTTGGTAGATTTGAAGCGAGTTGCTAGAGAAAAGCCTACAGTCAGTTATGTGTTAGATAAGAGTGGGAATCTTTGGTACCAAGATCGTCTATGTGTGCCTAATGTCGGAGACTTGAGACGGAGAGTCATGGATGAAGCGCATAGGATAGCCTTTGCAGTCCACCCAGGAGCTACCAAGATGTATAGAGACTTGAAAGAACGTTTTTGGTGGCCTTCAATGAAATTGGAAATAGCTAAGTTTGTTGCTGAATGTGATACGTGTCAGATGGTCAAAGATGAGCATAGGAAACTTGGAGGTATGCTTAAACCATTGGACATCCCTGAGTGGAAATGGGATAAGATTACTATGGATTTTATCACCGGTTTCCCGAGGACTAAGAGCGGACATGATATGATTTGGGTCATTGTGGATAGACTGACAAAGTCGGCTCATTTCTTACCAACCAAGGTTGATATGTCGTTAAAGAAGATGATACACTTTATTTGGACAATATTGTGAAGTTGCATGGAGTGCCTATCTCAATCGTATCAGATCGTGACAGCCGGTTTATTAGTCGGTTTTGGAAGAGCTTTCAGAAATCCTTAGGCACAACGTTGGATTTGAGTACAACGTTCCATCCTCAAACAGATGGACAATCGGAAAGAACAATCCAAACACTAGAAGATATGTTAAGAGCATGTGTTTTGGAAGTAGGTGGATCATGGGATGATTACCTACCTGTGGCTGAGTTCGCTTACAATAACAGTTATCATGCAAGTTTGGGAATGCCGCCGTTTGAAGCCCTGTATGGTAGAAGATGTCGAACGCCGCTGTTTTGGGATGAAGTGGGAGAGAAGCAGCTTACCAGGCCAGAATTGGTAGAACAAGCTAAGGAAAGAGTTTTGTTGGTTAGGAAGAACTTGAAGGCAGCACAAGATCGTCAAAAAAGTTGGGCCGATGTCCGTAGAAGACCTTTAGAGTTCGACGTTGGTGATAGAGTTTACTTGAGAGCTTCTCCGATGAAAGGAGTTAAGCGTTTTGGGCAAAAATGAAAGCTAAGTCCAAGGTATGTCGGACCGTTTGTGATCCTCGAGAGAGTTGGACCGTTAGCTTATAAGCTTAAGTTACCAGATTCAATGTCAAGAGTTCATAATGAGTTCCATGTCTCGATGTTGAAGAAGTGTTTAACGAAGTTGGATGTTGAAGCCACAGTTGATCCGGAAATCCTTAAATATAACCTCGCCTACGATGAAAGGCCGGTTAAGGTTTTGGATAGGAAAGAAAAGATGATCAAAAGGAGAATGGTTCCTTTGGTTTTGGTACAGTGGAGCAACCACACAGAAAACGAAGCAACATGGGAAGTGGAAGATGATATGATCACGGAGTTTCCAGACTTTTCGAACTTACCAGGTACATTCAAGTTTCGAGGACGAAACTCCTCTTAAGGGGGGAGGAATGTAATATTCCGATTCTCGAGAAAGGGCAGACGTGTCAATTTGCGAGAACGAAATATTATATTTATCTTTTATGGATTAAAGTATGTAATTATATATATATATATATATATATATATATATATATATATATATATATATATATATATATATATATATATATATAAACTCGAATATGTATATATATGTTATTTGGGGGCTAATTTGTAAATTATGTGTTTTAGGGGTGTTAATTGCAAGTTAATTAGTGAGGAGGCTATATTTGGGGAAATAACCTCCCCACTAATCAAAAGGGAAATTAATCAGAAGCTTGAGCGTTAAAACTCTGGGGTCGAGAGCAAGGGAGAAGGAGAAGGGGCTTTCTCAATTTCACGGTCCGTTTCTACTCCGATTTCAGATTCGTTTGAAGCAGGAGCATCGTGAGAAGGCAAGGATCGTGTTGATACCAAGTTTTCCAGGTTTTGTCAAGGTAAGAAATTAACCCTAATCTTGGTTTCATCACGTTTGATCACGTCTGGTTGTAGAGAGTTGTTAAATTCGTAACTTTGAGTGTTAGAAACCTTAATCCTAATCGGTTCTTGGATTGGTTATGGATTGGATAGGGTTTTGTTGGAGTCCATGAGGAGTGCCTGCAGTTTTTCTGAAGCTTCTTGGAGTTTTGGTGCTTTAATAAGGTGAGAAATCTTCTCTATTGTATTAGTTACGTTTGCAAGATTTTAGGGTTTGGTTTTGAGGATGTTTTGGTGTTGGATTCATGCTTAGAAGTCATCTCCTTTGTAGCTTGGTGTTATGGGATGTTAGATGACCGTCTTCTGCTATTTTGTGATTTAGAATGAGGTTAAAATTGGTTGGGTACGATTAGGAATCGTCAAAGTGCAGAAAACTGTTCTTTCTTGGTGCAGTCGGACCCATCCGTATGGATAGAACCTCTATCCGTATGGATAGATCACATTATCGGGCTGAGAGTTTGTTCAGAGATATGTCCGTACGGATACCTCGTTCTATCCGTCCGGATAGGTTGTCCAGCCTGAGGTGACCTTATTTTTATGTGTTTTAAGCTATGAGGTGAGTTCTAGAGGTTATCCCTTGATGTATTAACACTATATGAACATGAACAAGCCATGATTAAGCTTCTGATGCGTTTAGTTCCGGCACCGAATGTACTCTTCAAGGGAGTTGAAGTTCGGGACCGTCGGAAGGGTATGATTGGCCTGTGCTTTGATGAATTAGTATTCATCAAGGTCTGTGTATATGTTAGGCTTTGTGCGTGTCTAGTGGTCTAGGATGAGAGTAGTATGTGTGAGGGAGATTAATTGCAAACACTTAGGTGGCTAGTTAATCATTCTAATAAACAACGTACTTGACTAGTAAAAGATTAAACAACATGTCTCTCTTGGATAGGCACCAAACTATATCGCGATGTGTGTGCTAGCAGATAAAGTGAACAACGCTGCTGGCCTATAAACGGCTAAATGGCAGTGGAGGAACTTCGCCGCAACGTGCGCACTATCGGAGTCTACCTATTCTAGACTCCGTGGATATTGGTGTGATCCACTAATATGTTGCCAAGAGTGTCCCAAAGGTGGATACGCGTAGTGCCCTTGATAGCGGTTGTAACAAAGATAAGTTAAGTTAGAAACGTATAGTCACAACATGTTGATGAGCATGAAGTGAACCCTAGAATTGAGTCGGTCAAACCAAGATAACGTAATAACTTTGTAAACCTTTCTTGTGAAATCTAGTTAACGCAATAGCTTCTGTTTCTTACTAAGTACCTTTGTACTTACCTCGAATGCATTTTGTTGTGTTTGGGGATTGAGAAGACGAACAGGTCGAACCGGAGCTTGACGAGGCTTATGAAGACGATGTTTGATGATTGTTATAATTAAACTATTTGATGTTCTTTTTAGATTGTTGTGTTGTAATTTCATTACAAGACTTGTGGCTTTTTGATGACTTTTCTTTATAAGACTTTTGTTGTACCTTTTCCTTTGCTTTAGACATCGTACTGGTTGTAAGATTTTATTTCTTTTTCGTGGATGTAAGTTATGTTTCTATCTATAGTACCGAGTCCCTTTAGCTTCCGTTTAAATGCGAAACTCGATACGACGTAGTAGAGGCTTACGTGTAATATAGAATTTATTTTATATTATACGTGCCGAACGTTCTAATTCCGGATAAGGACTCGGTATCCGGGAACGGGGCGTTACATTTTTGGACATATTAAAAACGATAGGTTGAGAATCATAGGAATAATGATGCTATTACCAACGGTTTTGTCATAACTAATTAAATAACATATTTTTGAACCGAAGATTATAATGTATTTACACAATGATCAAAAGTAATGCTATCTTATTTTGATTGGGCCGTGCGAGCTCGGTCTATAAAACATTTATTTAAAGATGGGTCCTGATGATAGGTGGGCCCATTGGGCCGGGTTATCCATAATTGGGCCAGGCCCAAAGCTAGACAGTCAAGATAATGGATTGGCACGTCAGGACCGTAATAGTCAATAGAGCAGGCCTCCATCATACGCTGCACAGAAGTATATCTCTAGACAGAACGATCGGCTGCGTAGAAGTATTTCTACACAGAATATTCGGCTGAGCGCAGCGAACTACGAAGGGGACTTGATTCCAGTTTATTATCTAAATTGGATACGTAGGCAGCTCTCTCAAGGAGTTCAGTCCAAAATTATACTCCAACCTTATTGTTCTTACATTATTTTCCTAATTAGAATTGCACAATTACCCGGTTGTAATATTTGAACAACATCATTTGGTGCTAGAAGGAGGGTCCAAATTCTAGTTAGTGAGTGATTATTACGAAAAAATGGCAAGAAATCAAGGAAATTCAAAGAAGCAACAAAATCAACCAGAAAAAGAAAAAAATCAAACCCGAGAAAAAAGCCCAGGTCGAGATGATCAAGAAACCGGAAAGCGAGTTATGGAAGAAGGACAGACAAGAAACCCGGATGCAGTTAAACAGATGTTGGTTGAAAACCTTGCGAATCTCAAGGCTGAAGAAATAAAAGCCATATTTGAGGCAATTTTGAAAGCGAGAAATCAGGATAATGATATTTCTGAAGCACATACTCCGCTTCAAACTGCTAAAAAAGAAAAGCAGGTAGCAGAATCTAACATACAGGTGGTAGTTACTCACCCAGGTGGTGATAACGCCAGAGCAGAATTAGACGCCATGCTTAAGCCGAAGCAAGATGAATTTAGGCTGGTGTCTCCTTTCACTGAAGACATTGACGCGTTTCCGTGTCCTCCAGGATTTAAATCCCAAAGATTCAAGCATATGATGGAACTAAGGATCCATATGACCATATGCATCAATACATCCAGCACATGTATTTATACAACGCTCCAGAAGAGATGAAATGCAGGGCGTTTGCAACTCTTCTGATAGGGAAAGCAAGAGATTGGTTCAACAAATTGAACCCCAGGTCCATACCAAATTTCCCAACCCTGACCAGAAAGTTCATGCATGTATTCTGTTTAGGGCCAAATTATAGTGATTTTCATATATATTTTATGAATCAATTTCCCCCATATATGGATTATTTTCATAGATATCGGGCCTTATAGTCAAATATTGAGTAAATGAGGTTTTTAATAGTTAAATATGAAAACGTATCGATTTTTAGTCTTTATTTGATGATTTTATATTATTTTGGAAATATGTTACGTTTTGGTATGTTTTTTATGTTTGTAGACACTCATTGATGATGGAAAAGATGATCTTAAAGAGCTAATTTCGAGATGAGAGAGGATCAATCAAAGATATGGAAGAATAAAAGAGATAAGGAAAGAAATAAATCAAGATAAAGATGGAAAAATCAAGAAATTCGATTTCAAGTCAATATGGACGAGCGTCCATCTGAAGCAGACGAGCGTTCAATAGTGGACGGGCGTTTGGTGAAGTGAACGAGTGTCCTAGAAGAGATTTTACATTCAGAGTCTCCAGACGCAAGCTGAACGAGCGTTGACTCTCCGTCCAAGGCGAATGGACGGACGTCCATGTATTCAAACGAGCGTCCGCCGCCGCCTTTGCCTAAACCGACTTAATCTTCTATTTAAACAGCCGTCGCCCCAACCCTAAATTCATCCATATTTTTCTTCACATCAAAAAGAGAGCACAGCCGCATCTTGGAGAGTTCAAGGCCGGTCACCCGAGCCTTGTGCTCGGGTGAACCGAGGTTAGATTAGGAGTAGATTATGTAGCTTTTCTTTTCGTTTCCATGGAGTTCAACCATTGTATCAAGACTATGTGAGTTTGATTTCTTTCAATTTATTTAATTCCAGTTTTTCTTCATGATGGTTAATTTATTTTGTATCTTTCTTTGAGTTTATGATGCCATGAGAATAAATCGAAAGATTAGTTCACGATTGATGTTTATAATACGAAAGTTGCATAAACGCTAGATCACCATAGAAAGATAGGGTTTTTAGCCATTAATGATGACAAGTTAATGAGTTAGATTCCTAGGTTGTTAGGTTCTTTAAAAACGAGAGTTAATTGAATCTACACCCGAGTTTTGTTTGGTAAATCAGTCTCAACACTCGAAAGATGAGAGATAGATAATTGAATTCACTACGGAAGTAGGCTTTCATAGCTTGAGAATAAATTCACTAAGGAATTAGGGGTTTATGTCTCGCGATAGGGTGAAACCACAAATCGAATTAGAATCATGAGAATAACTAGGATTGAAATCACTTAGTTTGTACATTGTTTGAGCCCATGTCTTTTTAGTTTAGATTGTTTTATTTTGTTTTCCTAGGTTAGATTTATTCTCATTGTTCTTTACGTTTTTATGTTTGCTTTTCGTTTATTCGTTTCCTTGAGTAACAATTGAGAGAATTAGTGAGATTAGATTCAACATCCCTTCTCCCTGTGGATCGACCCTGTACTTACCCTACTATGCCATCAACTACCCGATATTTGGTCGGTTAGGAGTTAGTTTGCATGTTAAGTATAGGTTTATAAATTTTCTTTTGTTTTTATGATGCAAAATCCTCCCAACAAAAGTGGCGCCGTTGCCGGGGAATAGGTGTCATGTTGAATCTAGTTTTGTTAGTTCTCGATTTTGTTACGTTTTATTTTTGTTTTTAATAAAAGTAGCGTATACCAAGTTGAGAGTTTTTATTTTGCCGTGTTTCGATGACCATAAGGTTAAGAATGTGCAAAAGTTTTTTACTCAACTTGTTTTACGTGAAGTTTATGTTTAGTTGTTACCTAATCTAACCGTTTGTGCTTAAATTTGATGTGGCTGCCTCGTTCTTGGTGTTTAGAATTGGAATATTAGGGTTTTGCTGTGTTTTTCCCCTTTACTGTGCATACTCGTTGGATGGACGAGCGTTCAAGGTAGTGAACGCCCGTCCAGTACCTAACTTGCAGGTAAACGCACGTCCGGTTTTATGGACGTTCGTCCGTTCAAATACTTTCAATCCTGTTCTGATTTAGAGGACCAGACGAGCGTCTATACTTTCTGAACGCTCGTCCAGTGTTGAACGCTAGTTGGACGTCCGTCCGGTCTGAAGAATTGCAATCCAGGTTCTGATATTTCTTGATTTAATTTTTAATGCTTTTGTTTAACTTGGATTTCTTTCATTCGAGCTTCTGTGGCTTATTTCGTTTACATAGATGTCCTGAACTTATATGTTTTTACCTTTCCATCTATGACTCCATGTTAGATAATTGATCAATTCCTTATATATGATTCATCTAGGCATGTTATAGTGACTGTCGGTTCTCGTAAGCTATAAGCTGTTCTTATGGTTAATTAGTAGCTAATGTCGGTTCCCGTATGCTACATACCTCTCCGATGAATCTTTTAAGCTTTTAAGACTTACGTGCTTCCTTTGTTTTTATAGTTCATATGGGTAGCTACGTCGGTTTTCCGTATGCTACGTCCTTTCTCCATATGAGTTATACCTGTTTAGATAGATGATCTTGTTGGTTTCCATAAGTCTATCACTTTCGATAAGTCTTAAGGCGCGTCGGCACTAGTGACAGCACTGTCGTTTATCGTAACCTGTCATTATGTGGTAGACGTTTATTTTATACATGTCGTGTTGCTAATTAGTGGGCTAGTTTTCTTTCTTTTATTTTCTTTTATTTTTGCATATCATTTAAATGCATTTCATTTAGTTGCATTTCATATAGTTGCATTGTTTTTCTATTTTTCCTTTTATTTTTCTTAAGTGTGGTCACTGTCGGTTTTCGTAATACCACCTAGTTTATTTTTCTTTTTGAGTGTAGTTAACTGTCGGTTTCCGTAATACTACCTCGTTTTTATTTTATTTTTAGGATTTTTCACGTAGATTGCATTGTAGTGCATTTTCATGTAGTTGCACCTAGCCTACGAGTTTGTGATATTTTCATGTATATGTGTCCATCTTTATGTGAGCATAATTTGAATATCTCTATGATCCTTTTCTTCATGTGCTTTATATATGTAATCTTTTCTTTTTCCACGAAGACTCTTTTTGCACTAATCAAGTCTGCAGGATACTTTCTATATGTATTCAGTTGTCCTGTGATGCTCCACAGTCTCCTGAGCTATGCAAGCAATCCTGGTTCTTGTTGGTTCCTCCGAAATTGCCGACATCCAATCGGCTAAGTTCTCTATTTGTTTTATTTCTGTATAACTTGAGGACAAGTTGCAATCTAAGTGTGGGGGAAGGGATAGATGATTTATGTGTCTACTTTCGTTTGCTCATATTTTTAGTATTTCTATGAAAAGTGCTTAATTTTTAAAATTTTTGTTTTGTCCCGAGTAGACAAAGGCATATCTTTGCTTGAGTTTATATCATTTTTGCTATATTCGTATATTTAGTAATTTTAGTTGTTTCACCCGACACTCTTTTTCAGTGCCATAGTAAATGATGAGCTAAATGTTGAAAGCCTACCCCATTTTAGTTGGAGATTTTTGATGATTATAGCATGTTTCTTTGCTTATGTACAATTCTTGAAAAGTTTAGTAGTTTGTATTCTAGGATTAAAGTATGACATACTTGTGAATATCTCGTAAGTTTGAATGTGATAAGTGAAACGTGATTAAGTCTTTGCAATAGTAATAAATTGTTTACTTGAGGTGTTATGCTCGGTGGTCCGTGCTACTAGAAAATAATATTTTCCACTTTTGCCACCGTAAATCTCTAAGTAAACATAATTGTAATTGTGTGTGTCGGAAGGCTGGTTTATGATTTGGGTGAGGTAGGGTGTACCACGTATGTCCTATTCCACTATGATGACCAAAAGCTCACGACAGTCAGTTTATAGCTGCCTTATGATTGGAGTAAGGTAGGGGATTATCTTGAAATGTCCTATTCTGCTATGAGGGCAAAAGCTTATTCTGATGTGTGTTAGAAAAGTGTGAAAAAAGTGAAAATATTGGAATATATTATTATGAATAAGTAAGGACTTAGTTATCGTCGACCTTATCCCCAGTATAAACTGAAGGATATGTTGTAGGGATTATCCTCTGAGTCTGTCAGAAATGTTTTAGATATTCTCTACTATTTCTTTCCGGGATATGTATGTTTTGTAAAGTGCCTGTTATAGATTTTTGAATATTTCTAACTTAGATGGGAAACCGGGCTAGTTTTGGTTTGAATAACTTTCAAATTGTGGAACTTAGTGGAAATTTATTATGGCTATGCACACACTACACGGGTGAACTTCTAAGTTATTGAATATACTTCATATTTGTATAGATGTTTATTTGTCTCGAGCTTGACTTTGTTTTGTTTTGCTCGAGGACGAGCAAAAGATAAGTGTGGGGGTGTTGTTTAGGGCCAAATTATAGTGATTTTCATATATATTTTATGAATCAATTTCCCCCATATATGGATTATTTTCATAGATATCGGGCCTTATAGTCAAATATTGAGTAAATGAGGTTTTTAATAGTTAAATATGAAAACGTATCGATTTTTAGTCTTTATTTGATGATTTTATATTATTTTGGAAATATGTTACGTTTTGGTATGTTTTTGATGTTTGTAGACACTCATTGATGATGGAAAAGATGATCTTAAAGAGCTAATTTCGAGATGAGAGAGGATCAATCAAAGATATGGAAGAATAAAAGAGATAAGGAAAGAAATAAATCAAGATAAAGATGGAAAAATCAAGAAATTCGATTTCAAGTCAATATGGACGAGCGTCCATCTGAAGCAGACGAGCGTTCAATAGTGGACGGGCGTTTGGTGAAGTGAACGAGTGTCCTAGAAGAGATTTTACATTCAGAGTCTCCAGACGCAAGGCCGAACGAGCGTTGACTCTCCGTCCAAGGCGAATGGACGGACGTCCATGTATTCAAACGAGCGTCCGCCGCCGCCTTTGCCTAAACCGACTTAATCTTCTATTTAAACAGCCGTCGCCCCAACCCTAAATTCATCCATATTTTTCTTCACATCAAAAAGAGAGCACGGCCGCATCTTGGAGAGTTCAAGGCCGGTCACCCGAGCCTTGTGCTCGGGTGAACCGAGGTTAGATTAGGAGTAGATTATGTAGCTTTTCTTTTCGTTTCCATGGAGTTCAACCATTGTATCAAGACTATGTGAGTTTGATTTCTTTCAATTTATTTAATTCCAGTTTTTCTTCATGATGGTTAATTTATTTTGTATCTTTCTTTGAGTTTATGATGCCATGAGAATAAATCGAAAGATTAGTTCACGATTGATGTTTATAATACGAAAGTTGCATAAACGCTAGATCACCATAGAAAGATAGGGTTTTTAGCCATTAATGATGACAAGTTAATGAGTTAGATTCTTAGGTTGTTAGGTTCTTTAAAAACGAGAGTTAATTGAATCTACACCCGAGTTTTGTTTGGTAAATCAGTCTCAACACTCGAAAGATGAGAGATAGATAATTGAATTCACTACGGAAGTAGGCTTTCATAGCTTGAGAATAAATTCACTAAGGAATTAGGGGTTTATGTCTCGCGATAGGGTGAAACCACAAATCGAATTAGAATCATGAGAATAACTAGGATTGAAATCACTTAGTTTGTACATTGTTTGAGCCCATGTCTTTTTAGTTTAGATTGTTTTATTTTGTTTTCCTAGGTTAGATTTATTCTCATTGTTCTTTACGTTTTTATGTTTGCTTTTCGTTTATTCGTTTCCTTGAGTAACAATTGAGAGAATTAGTGAGATTAGATTCAACATCCCTTCTCCCTGTGGATCGACCCTGTACTTACCCTACTATGCCATCAACTACCCGATATTTGGTCGGTTAGGAGTTAGTTTGCATGTTAAGTATAGGTTTATAAATTTTCTTTTGTTTTTATGATGCAAAATCCTCCCAACATATTCATTGCAGCAAGGCCTTTCCAGGGGAACCGTACATATTTGCTGACCATTAGGCAGAAAAGTGATGAAACGGTGTTGCAGTTTATCAAGAGATTCAACGGTGAATCATCCCAGATAGCGAATCTGGATGATAAGTTTTTGGTAGCATCCTTCGTGGCAGGCCTCAGAGAAGGACGGTTGCATGCGAAACTGAGCAGCAAAAATCCAAATACAATGGAAGAATGTCTAGAAATCGCATACAGACATTGTCAGGGAGAGGAGGCTAACAGAGCCAAAAGAGAGGAACCCCACAGGGATTCCAAAACAGGAAAGAGTGAGGATAGATCTGATAAGAAAAGGAAATCTGTTTGGGATAGCATAACCGCTCTCATTTCTGAACGGTTAGGGAAAAAAGGTGCTTTGCAGGACAGATACCTTATTCATTTGAACAGATCTCGTGACCAGGTTCTGGCGATCATGGAAAAGAAAGGAATCGCCAAGACTCCTCCTCCATTGAGGGGTCTAAGGGAGAAGAGAGACCACACCAGGTGGTGCAAATACCATAAAGATATTGGACATGACTCTGAACAGTGCAGGGACTTGATCAGAGATATCGACGCAGCAGCAATGGAAGGAAAGATCGATGAATGCATCGATCAAGCACAAGGAGACAACCCCCGAGGAAGGAGAGAATTTAAGAAACAACACAGCGGTCATGACCGGTACAATCAAAGGAGACACAGAGATCTGTCTCCTGATGCAGATGGACAAAGAGAAAATGCCCTAATTAACACAGTGAATACGATCGTTGAGGGACCAGGAGAAGTTAATAAAGCTGGCCAGAAAGAAAAAAACAGCAGCTCAGAAAAACACGGAGAAGCGAAAAAACAGAAGGTAATGGGAACCGCTCAGTCCTGTCCAAGAGACGCACTACAAGCCATTGTGAGCAACGAGGGGCTGGTGATAGAAGCCGTTATCCAGAAAAATCTGATCAGACGGATCTGCGTAGACATGGGCAGCGTAGTAAACGTGTTGTATTACAGTGCGTTTCAGGCGATGAAGTTAACAGATTCGGAGTTGACTCCTGTGTCAACTCCTCTTTTTGGATTTACTAGACCGCCCATCCACCCTGTAGGTATGTTAAAGCAATTGACAACCTTCGGCAAAGGACCGCAGAGCAGGACTCTGACGGTCAATTATATGGTGGTAAAAGCTCCATCAGCTTATAATGTGATTTTGGGAAGACCAGCTGTTGGTCCTTGGAAAGGCTAACACAAGTTTAGAGGGGGGGGGTGAATAAACTTGTCACCAAAAACTAATCATGAGCTGGAAAAGTCCCAGGAACTGAGTTTCTCTGAAACTTAAACTGATCTTCAGTTTTGTTCCTGTCCCTTCAACTTGTGCGGAGTTCAGTTAGCTCAACTGAATATAAGTTATTACTGACTTATATTTGGTCTCGTTAACTGGCAGCGGATATAAAATTAGCCTTTAACAACTAGTAACTATAATTTCAATATGAAAACCATTATAAGGAAATAAATGAATGCATAAAGTAAATAGACAAGAATTATAGAGGTTCCAGGTGGTGTAATCATGTACGTCCTCTCTTCCCCTGTGATGCGGAGGAAAATTCCACTAGAACTTCTTTGAGATGGCCCAGTTACAAAAAGTCCTAAACAGATAGTCCTTGACTAATCCCTAGCTTCACTATCTAAACACTTGTAGAACAGGTAGGATTGCTGCTCTTCAATTGTTTGAACCACTGGTCCTTGGAGGGTAGAATTGCCTCTTCACCACTTTCATCACAAACACAGTCTTCCTGACTGCACTCAACTATCCTTCACACCTTCTTGGTGTTTCACAGTCTAAACCTTTGATAAAATGAAAGTTGAGACCTTGAATCAATGACTATGATTCAACTGTGATTTGAGCTTTTCTTCTGGATAATTAATTTAAGCACGGCTCTGTAATTCTTCAAATGTTAGATCTTGAATCTGCATGAATAAGCTTGAACACTTTGAAGAAATTTTCTTGATTTTGCAATTTAGTATTTAGCAGGTATTCTTTTGAATTTGGGTTTCCCCCTCAATTTGATCTTTCTTGACTAGATGGATTTCTTGCTTGTTATCATATATCCTGCTCTCCTCTTTCTTTGATGTTGTAGAGGTAATCTATTTATAGGGGTTCATTCAACATTCATCCTGCTTTGTAACGGCTATATTTTCTGACTGTTTCTGCTGTGTCAGTGACTCATCCAATGAAATTTCTTTCTTTACAACGTTAGATTGTACTTTCAGCTTGTTGGATGACTAACTTGTAAACTGAGTTTCCTTATCAGTTTTACGCTGAGTTTATTACTTGTCAGTTTCCTTACTGACTTGGAGCATTAACTGAGATTTTATTCTTCTTCAAATATCAGTACTCCAGTTTTCATCTGATTATAATTGACTTAATCAGAGTACACCATAATACATTTATCATCTAAGAATTCATTGTCCTTATGATTCTTAGGTCTTCATACAAGATCCATAAAGTCAGTTCAGGTCATCACAATCTTGCCTGAAGTCTAACTTTACAGTCTCGACTTGTAATCTTCATAACTGAGTTTGTGCCCTCAGTTCTTCATTCTTCAATAACGAGTCCGTGTCCCTCGCTTCTTCCATCTTCTAGATAAGCCAACCGAGTCTCGTAACTCTCGGCGAACTTATCTTCTTCAATCTTCTGGTTGGTGTGCTTTATTGTCGGTTTCTCGTAGAGTCTCAGCTAGTCAAAGTATCAGTTTCTTCATTTCTCAGTTTCGGTCAAGAACTATTACAGTGCTTGTCTGATTTAACTTATACAAATATCAGACTTTAATAAATCCTATACATTAGTATCTAGACTTCTTTTTGCTTTACACTATAACAGCTAGTTATGACACTTCATCAATGGGGTTAAGAACAATTAATAAACTAAGTGATGAATCATCATCAAAACATAAATTTTATTTTCAACAATTTCCCCCTTTTTGATGATGTCAATACCCTCCTTAAAAGCAATGCAAAAAGATAAAAGACAAAACATAGTAAGTAACACCATGAATTGAGAAACTGAAACTTTATTTGATAGCTGAGTTACAAGGTTAGAATACAACATAAGTAAAACAACTGAATTTAATGTCCTGGTTGATTATCATAGTTTTCTGCAACAATTCTCATTTCCTCATTCGTGGCCGAATGTTCAATTCCATGAATGCTTGCCCAAATGTTCCATGATTGAGATAAATTGTTTTTCTTGAAAAATTTGCTTTTGAATAGAGCTGCAAATGTGAAGACTGATGTCCTTAGTCTTTCATTGGTGGCTGTTCTCAGTAGAGTTTGAATAAATTCAGGTTCAGCCTTTTCAACTTTCTCTGAAAATTTATCTACAGTACCATCTGCTTCCCATTTCTTCAGTTTATTCCAATAGTACACAAGTATCTTTTGCATGTGTAGAAATGTTTCAAGAGATTCTTCTTTTGATACTCCTTCTTTCTCTCGGTAAGTCCTTGAACAAATTGTAGAGACGAGAATCCGGACCAACTCTTTTGTCGGTTGGTTCGAGTATTTAACAATCGGTTTCATCTCATCATCGGTAAAATCTCCTCTTGCTTTCTTCGAGTTCACTCAACTTATCATCAACATTTGTGAGAGCTTGTGGCATTTCAAATTTGCATGGACTTTTAAGATGTCCAAACTTTTCCCCTTATTGACATCATCTTTATTAATCAGGCTTTTGATGTAAGCATTCAATGTTTGTTGAGTTGATGCCAATATGGTTTGAGCCACAACTGAGTCCTTCAAGCCCTGTTCCATTAAAAACATTCTGTCCACTAGATTACTGAGAATGCCTTCCCATCTATCTTGAGTTTCATTTTTCTTCGTGACATGTTCAGTGGTTGTTTTCCGAATCTCAAGCAGAGTAGTTTGACAATTGTCATTCACAGTATCCATTTTCTTTTCAAGTTTGGATCGTTCATCTTGACTGGCTTCTAAAGATTTTAAAACTTTTCCGAATAAGCTCATGTCATCCTTTTGAATTCTGAGTATCTCATTGTGATAATATCTAATGAGATCAACTTGAGTAGGAACATCTTGTGAACTTCTTTCTTGTTGTTCCTTTGACTTGCTTGTTTCAGCATCTGGTAAATTAGTTTGCTTTAGAGGTGAGAGAACGATTTCCTTCAATTTCTCTCTACATTCGGCTGATTGTCTTTATTCTTTCGACTGTTTCTCAGCTTCCTCCAGTCTTGATGAATCAATAACTTTTGCTGGTGACAAATGTACTTCCAGTTCATCATCTGATTCTTCTCCAGGTATGTCTGCCAATGTTCTTGCTATTTCAAGTGTGGATTTATCAGTGGGAGACTGGTAACCTTCTTCTGCTTCCTTGTCCGACCGAGTTTCGGATAAGTTTTCGAACTTGAGCTTCTATCGCTTCCACCGAACTACTTGAGTCTTCATTAGTATTTCGTTCGCCTTGCGATTTCCTTTTCTTGTATAGAGGCAAGAATCCCTTTTTGTAGGTCGGGATCTTCCTCAAAATCATCATCATTTTTCTTAGAGCTTCACCGGCTATGGCTTCCTTCCAATAGTCAAGTTTCGATTAACGCATACCCTTGATTTAGGAATTCTTCGGTATTGATTATCTCCATTAAGCTTGTGATGTTATATAGATCGAATACCCATTTCTCAATGATCTCCATTTCTGCACGCTGACTTCTCTGATCATTTATGGAACTGAACTTCCAGGTTCTGTATCTTTGCAATCGTTCATATTCAGCTTTCAATAGTTCTGTATGAGCAGATGGAGATTTGAATGGCGTGAGGGTGTCTTCGGAATCCCTTGTGATCTCATGATATTCTCCTTGAGTAGGAATTTCAATTTTCATGGGATCATCAGTTTGCATAAGATTTGTTCTGCTGGTTTCTCCCTCAGCAGTAGCTTGGACAACTGATGTTCCTTTTTCAATCTCAGAAGCTGAGATTATCGGCTCAGTTTGCAAAACTTTTTCACTTGCTTCTTCTTCAACGGCTTGTTTTTCACTTTGCTCAGGTTCCAATTCAACAATTGGAACTTCTTCCATTGTGTGTCCAGTGGGTTCAGCTTCTTGAACTTGTTCATCCAATAGAATAAACTTGGTTGATTCTGTTGTTGCTTCAGCTTCCTTTTCTTCAGTTTGAGGAATGGAAATTCTTTGCGCTTTCCTCTTGTTCCAAGTCGGGTACTGATTTTTGAGGCGTAGCTCTAGACTTTGAAAGCAACATGAGCATGTTCAATGTTGTTTCATCAATCGATCTTTCATCACTATCGACTCTTCATTATCGGGATCGCCTCGGTGGTCCGTTCCCCCGAGTTACGACTTCTTTACGCAAGTCGGTTTCAACGATCGCCTCTCGTTGATAGCTTCAGTTTCTTTCATTATTTCCATTCCTTGTATAGCTTCTTCTTGAGTTGGTAAAACCTCAGTTACCGAAGTTGAAATGGATTTCGTGAGATTAATTTCAGTTTGCACTTCTGGTGCTGATCTGTCAGCAACTTCAGTTCTAGCTTCTTGAGTTGATTAGATTTCCATTGGTTTCTCAGTTACGCCTTTTCCAGTTTCTTCCAACTGCTTTCTTCTATTCTTCAAGTCTTCAATTTGTGCTAACACTTCATCTCCAGTTGCAGGTTCTTTTGATTTCATGCTTCTCTTCTTTTTGAGTTCAGTCTCAGTTTTCTCAGCTTTCCTTTTCCTTGCCTTTTCTTCCTTAATATCAATCTTTCCATCAGCAACAGGTGTTTCTTTCCTCTTAGCAACTCCAAAGTGATCGAGTATCCTTTGGACTACTAATGCTAGAGTTTTCTTGTGATAAAATCTTCCTGTCTTCACGTCGGTCTTCTTTTTGGGTACATCAATTGATTGTGCTATCAATTGATCAAATGGATACCTTGCCCAATTGAAATCCTTTTCAAACCAGATTATGTAAAGCAAATCTAGTTTTGCTCCAGATAAATTGCTGAAGTTTCCAGCATTCCCAATTATGCAATTTGCCAGCAACTTCGAAAGAAAATTAAACTCTGGCTTGAGTAGGCTTGTGCTCCCTGTCTGTAAGACAGTAGATTCACCATTAATTGCTATATCTTTCCATAACTTCTCTTTCTGTTCTTTAGTCAACTTAATGGCTGCTGATCCTCCGGATTTGTCAAACCCAAAGATTTCTGCAATTAATTCTTCAGTGACTTTGATTTCTTTATTACTGAGAGTGGTGATGAAGGTTTGTGTGTCTTCTCCTTCCACAACTGTTCTTCCAAATTGATAGAAGTCTCCGATGCTTTCTAAGCAAACACTTTTTAGATCGATGTTGAAGACTGCTTCCAATCCTTTAATTTTTCGAATTTTTGTCGTAATAGAATTAACTAGAGTTTGATCAACATTCTTTGCAATATATTGATCAAGAGAAACGATCATTCCGGGTTCAACACGAGTGAAGGTCATTTTTCTGGATTTGATTGAAGATTTGAAAATTTGAAATTCAGAGGGTAGATTCAGAATTCAAGCGTAAAGAATTTATATAAAAGAAAATTCTGGATATTTATAATTTGGAGTGGGGGTAGTTAAGAATTGAGTGGGACTTAAAACGTCCTGTCATAAATGTGTTGAGATCGCGAAAAAGTGGATGGGTGGAAATTATGAACGGTTTAGATTGAGAAGGACCACGTCTTTTCTTGATAACCGTAGCTAGATAAAAGTGGATAAAGAAGGTACGATGTGTTACAGCTATATATTCTCAGTTTTTTCCTCATGCTGAATTCAAAAACTTAGTTGTGAAAATAGCTCAGTTTTGTGAATTACATTTTTCAGTTCTCAGCTGGTTGTGTTTTTCCTGCAAGACAAAGTGAGAAATTTTTGGTACCCATATCTTTTTGGGTCCTAACTGATTAGCTCGTGATGATACAACTTTGTAACTTTCTTGATATTTTTACTGTGTGAAGTCAGTTTTCACAAACTTTTCTTGTTTTGTCATAACAGTTTTAAATTTGTTTTGATTGTGAAACTGATGTGATGGTCTATTCCAATCTTCATCTGTGGGAAATAATCTTCCTTTCCCTCTGATCCTTGAATGATCTTTATCCTTAAATGGATATGACTTGAAGATTTTTCTTATTGATATTGGATCAGTTTTACTGTTTTCAGCCTTCTGAGTTTTTTTGTAAAATCTGCTGGCTTGGTGAATTTTACTAACAGATTTTTCGCCTTTAGCACTTGTGCTTGTGCATTTGGCTGTGCTGAGTGTCTATCAGTTCTAATAATTTTATCAGTTTTCTGAGTTTTTGACTGTTGAGTAGTCACAAATTTTATTGCAACTGATCTTGGTCTTAACTTAGAATTATACTGATTATCAAACCCTAAACCAGATCTATCTCCAAATGGTTTTCCTGGTTTGAATTGAACTTTGGAGATTGGATCAACTGATGATTCACTGATGTTTACAACATTTGTTGATTTATCAGTTGGTCCAATCACTTTGGTTCCATTATTAGTCTTGATTAGGTTAATTTCAGCGTTCAATCTTGAAATTTCAGTTTTCAATAACTTTTTCTCCTTTTTGACATTCTCATAATTCTTTTGGATTGTCTCTAATTGCTTTATGAGTATGTCCAAGGTTTCATTGAAATCTTCATTTCTTTGATTGTTCAGGATAGTGTGAGATTTAGATGTAGATGCACTTACCTCCTGATGTTTGATAGATAAACCTGGTGTTGAGGAATCATCACTGATCAGAACTTGTTTCCCTTTATCAATAGCATTCGCCTTTGTAGCTCCTAGCAATATGATTTCTTCATCACTTTCTCCTCCATGGCTTGTAGGTAGAGTTTCATCAATATCTATGACTTTTATACTGGATGGATCTCTGGTTAGCTTTTCTTCTATAGAGTCAGCCACCCGTATTAATTCTCTTTCTGCTTCTTCTGAAAGATCACTTAAGGATGGAAATCCTCTGGATTCATCATCAATATTCACATTAAACTCAATGTCTTCATCATAACTGAAATGAGGTTCCGGATTTGTGTGAGAGCTTGTAGTAATGAATCTTTCAAATACTTGATCTTGGAAATCATAGACAACATTCTGCATGTAGTCAGTCAGGGGGTTATTTAGCCAATTTCTAATTCTAGATGTATCCATTGTAATGAAGTACAGTAAAGGTTTTCAACAGTTGGTTGTTTTGAAATAACTGATGCACAGTTATTCCTTTGATCAGTAATAATTCGGATCTCCTCCAAAAGGAAGAACTCGCTCCGATACCAATTGTTGGTCCCTTGGAAAGGCTAACACAAATTTAGAGGGGGGTGAATAAACTTGTCACCAAACACTAATCCTGAGCTAGAAAAGTCCCAGGAACTGAGTTTCTCTGAAACTTAAACTGATCTTCAGTTTTGTTCCTGTCCCTTCAACTTGTGCGGAGTTCAGTTAGCTCAACTGAATATAAGTTATTACTGACTTATATTTGGTCTCGTTAACTGGCAGCGGATATAAAATTAGTTTTTAACAACTAGTAACTATAATTTCAATATGAAAACCATTATAAGGAAATAAATGAATGCATAAAGGAAATAGACAAGAATTATAGAGGTTCCAGGTGGTGTAATAATGTACGTCCTCTCTTCCCCTATGATGCGGAGGAAAATTCCACTAGAACTTCTTTGAGATGGCCCAGTTACAAAAAGTCCTAAACTGATAGTCCTTGGCTAATCCCTAGCTTCAATATCTAAACACTTGTAGAACAGGTAGGATTGCTGCTCTTCAATTGTTTGAACCACTGGTCCTTGGAGGGTAGAATTGCCTCTTCACCAGCTCATCACAAACACAGTCTTCCTGAATGCACTCAACTATCCTTCACACCTTCTTGGTGTTTCACAGTCTAAACCTTTGATAAAATCAAAGTTGAGACCTTGAATCAATGACTATGATTCAACTGTGATTTGAACTTTTCTTCTGGATAATTAATTTAAGCACGGCTCTGTAATTCTTCAAATGTTAGATCTTGAATCTGCATGAATAAGCTTGAACACTTTGAAGAAATTTTCTTGATTTTGCAATTTAGTATTTAGCAGGTATTCTTTTGAATTTGGGTTTCCCCCTCAATTTGATCTTTCTTGACTAGATGGATTTCTTGCTTGTTATCATATATCCTGCTCTCCTCTTTCTTTGATGTTGTAGAGGTAATCTATTTATAGGGGTTCATTCAACATTCATCCTGCTTTGTAACGGCTATATTTTCTGACTGTTTATGCTGTGTCAGTGACTCATCCAATGAAATTTCTTTCTTTACAACGTTCGATTGTACTTTCAGCTTGTTGGATGACTAACTTGTAAAACGAGTTTCCTTATCAGTTTTACGCTGAGTTTATTACTTGTCAGTTTCCTTACTGACTTGGAGCATTAACTGAGATTTTATTCTTCTTCAAATATCAGTACTCCAGTTTTCATCTGATTATAATTGACTTAATCAGAGTACACCATGATACATTTATCATCTAAGAATTCATTGTCCTTATGATTCTTAGGTCTTCATACAAGATCCATAAAGTCAGTTCAGGTCATCACAATCTTGCCTGAAGTCTAACTTTACAGTCTCGACTTGTAATCTTCATAACTGAGTTTGTGCCCTCAGTTCTTCATTCTTCAATAATTGAGTCTGTGTCCCTCAGTTCTTCTATCTTCTAGATAAGCCAACCGAGTCTGTAACTCTCAATGAACTTATCTTCTTCAATCTTCTGTTGGTGTGCTTTATTGTCAGTTTCTCGTAGAGTCTCAGCTAGTCAAAGTATCAGTTTCTTCATTTCTCAGTTTCGGTCAAGAACTATTACAGTGCTTGTCTGATTTAACTTATACAAATATCAGACTTTAATAAATCCTATACATTGGTATCTAGACTTCTTTTTGCTTTGCACTATAACAGCTAGTTATGACACTTCATCAATGGGGTTAAGAACAATTAATAAACTAAGTGATGAATCATCATCAAAACATAAATTTTATTTCCAACACCAGCATTGATTGATCTAAGGGCAGTGGTTTCATTGGCACACAACAGTATGAAATTCCCCATTTTTGAAGGAGAAGCTACCGTTAAAGGGGATGTGGACGCTGCTAAGAATTGCTATACAGCCACAATCAGTGGAAAAATGAAGGTGCAACAGGTGACAATGGAAGATCTTGTTCCAGATGAAGAGAAGAGCTGGCAATCCAACGATCCTGTGGAGTCAATAATGCTAAACGAATCGGACCACGAATCCACGATCGACGCATAGGATCATGGATCCCAGTGAACGAAAACGAGATCTTTGGTCGAATCTTGAAAGACTACAAAGATGTGTTTGCATGGAAAGCAAGTGACATGCCTGGGCTGTCAATAGAGTTGGCTGTCCATAAACTCAACATTGACCCAACCAGGAAACCAGTAAAGCAAAAGAAAAGATCGTTTGCACCAGAAAGGATACAGGCTGTCCAGCAAGAAGTGGAAAAGTTGTTGTAGGCCAACATGATTAAAGAAGTTATCTATCCAGAGTGGCTAGCAAATCCAGTGCTAGTCAAGAAGCCAGATGGCAGTTGGAGAATATGTGTTGATTTTACAGATCTGAACAAAGCTTGTCCCAAAGATAGTTATACTTCCCCTAGAATTGACAGGCTAGTAGACTCTACAGTTGTTTTTGAAATCTTTGCTTTCTTAGATGCTTATAAGGGATATCATCAGATTATGATGGACCCTATAGATGCTGTAAACACTACTTTTATTACTGAATTTGGTTCCTACTACTATGTGTCTATGCCTTTCGGATTAAAGAATGCAGGGGCTACCTACCAAAGGGCAGTCAATACTATTTTCAAACAACAGATTGGCAAATCAATGGAAGTATATGTGAATGATTTATTGATCAAGAGCAGGACTCTTGACCAATATTTGAAAGATGTAGCAGAGGTTTGTCAGGTTTTAAGACAAACATGAATGAAATTGAATCCAAAAAAGTGTACCTTTGGGGTAAGATCAGGTAAATTTCTGGGTTATATGATATCTAAAGAAGGTATCAGGACCAACCCAAATAAATTAGAGGCTTTAAAGACCATGCCTGAACCAAAGAATATCAAAGAAGTTTAGCGATTGACAGGAAGATTAGCAGCGCTAAACCGTTTCTTGTCCAAATCTGCACAGAAATCATTGCCATTCTTCAAAATTCTCAGAAAGGCCAGTCCATTTGAGTGGAATGAAGAATGTAAACAGGCTTTCCAGGAGTTAAAAGATCATATCAGCCACTTGCCAACTCTAACTCCACCTCAGGAAGGTGATATACTGTTTCTTTACTTGTCTTTTTGCAATGAAGCAGTAAGTGCGGTGTTGGTAAAACAACATGCCATGATACAAAGGCCAGTATATTTTGTAAGTAAAGCCCTGCAAGGACCTAAGATTAGGTATTCTGAGGTGGAAAAATTGGTCTTAGCCCTAGTACATGCTACTAGGAAGTTAAGACCGTACTTCCAAAGCCATCCGGTGATTGTGTTGAAAAATAAACCTCTGAAGCAAATCTTGGATAAACCGGATTTAAAAGTTGGTCCCGGTAACGAGATATCAAAGGAGAATGAAACTATAGTCAAAATTTCTTAATGATAGAAGTGGAACAAATAACTCGAGCCCAAAATACCGGGTTGGTCCCGGAGAAGGGTGAAACTATGACTATAGTGGAGTTTCAAAAAAATTTCTTTTATTTAAAAGCTTTTGGGCAGCGGATAAGTCCCTTCTTGCTATGTTGTTTTCAAATTAGTTTAGATAGTCACAGATGCAGATTATAATGTAGGCAAATTAAATGAATGTTGTAAAGTAAATTGCAGAAATTAAATTGACACAAGGCTTATAGTGGTTCAGGGTGGTGTAATCCCTTAATCCACTCTTCTCCTGTGATGATTGGAGGAATTCACTATTGTTTTCACAGATACAATAGTATGATTGTCCTTGGCTTCCCAAGCTTCACAATCTACAAGACTATCACTCCTTGACCGCAAACGACTTCGGTGATTCGGTCTTCCTTTTTTGCTCGCTCCTTGAGATCAAAATCCTTCAACGACTATCACGCTTTCAACTCCTTCTCAGATTGCCTCTGATTCAGTTGCTTCAGTTTGATGTGAATGTGATTCACACACTTGCTTGATCAATCTCAGTTCTGAGTATGACTTTGTAGTTTTGATATTTGAGTTGATCACTAGATGTATCCTTGTAAGTTCAGAGAGAAGGCTTTTCAAATTGACAGAGTTTCTGCTTGATTTTTCTTTCTTAAATGTTGTTTTCTTTTTCTGTCAGTGCCTTCTATTTATAGCCTTGAATAGCCTTGATTTTTGAAATTCCGTCCGTTGGCTATATTAATGAGGGAATAATCCTTGATTTTATTCTTGATTCCCCCTTAATTGTATTCTCCTTGATTTCAGTGATCGGATTCTTTCTTCAAACGTATAGCAGAAAATCCGTCCTTGATTGATCCTTTCATAATTGTGCATTTAATGCATGATCTACTGAATCTTCAACATATATCAAATCAGATCTGGTAAGTGTTGCTTCGCCGTTTTACAGAACGGTCGAGTGAGCCTTCTGACTTAGCCGTTAGTTCTTTCTTCGCTGTTTTGTTTTCTCTTTGCCGAAAGTCAGTTTACTCAGCCGATTCACTGTTTTCTTCTTTATTTTAGTTTCTGGAGAATCTTTATACTTCACTGATCCTTGATTTGGGTGAGACCAGTGTACACCATATTTGAATATTTGGTTTCATCACATGAATCATAACTTAGACTTATCCAAGGTCATCACAGACATCCTTGGTTATAAGTCAGACCATAATGTCTTCATTTCTTCTCTCGCCGGGTGCTTGGTCGGCTTCACTTTGCCGAATATCGTTTTAGCTTTGCCGTCCTACCAACTAGTACAATACTTGTCTGACTCAACTTATACATCAGGCCGACTCTAAGTAAAGACTTATACCAGAGAATTCTAACTTATTTCAGGCTTGCTATAACAGCTAGTATGGCCATCATCAAAACATAATAAAATGTTCCTAACAATTTCCCCCTTTTTGATGATGCCAAAACCCTCATAAGCCTGAACATAAGTGATCAAAATTTTCATAATAAACAACAGAATAAAAATTCAGCAGTTTTATTCATCCATCAAGGGCTATAAGTTCTAAGACTTTATTCAATTGTTACAAACTACATTTTGCTTAATTCAGCTTTGTACCTCTTGAACTTGGTAGTCTGAACCTCTTCAATGTCTTTCCAATCAATTTCTGGAAACTTCCACTTCCAGAAAGCCAAAGTGTGTATTCAGATACATCCGAAAAACTCTTTTGGCAAAAAGTCTTGTTGAAATCAGGCATGGTCTCATTTGCCTTAGGTTCTCCAAAATATTTTTCAAGTCTTTCCCTAGCCTCAGCAATATGTGAATCTGCAAATTTGAGGCTTTTGTAGAGACTCCACTGCTCCTGTTTCTCCATTCTTCCCATAGGATTGAAGAATTTTGCCATGTATTTGAATTCTTCTTGTTGTTCAGCTGGCAAGTCTTCTGGTCCTTTTGCAGATAGTGGTATGGCTGAGCTTGGTTTGTTGTTGGTTTGTTTAAGAAGTGCAAACTCTCTTTTGACTTCATTGTAGAGTTTGGCCATATCAGTTCTCATCCTTTCATCCTGATAGCTTAGCCAATCAGCCCAAGCTTCATCTTGTGAGGAGTGAGGATAAAGTCCTTCCTGTACTCTAAAAAATTCTCTCACATGGTCCAGTACATCTGCATCATATTCTGCTTTGCTTTGGTGACCAGTGTAAGTTCTGTGCTCCGTAGTATATTTGGAGCTGCTGCTACCTCTGTTGGTGTTTCCTCTGGTGCTGAGTCTGTGTTGGCTGGCTGATCCTCTTTGCTGACTAGATCCAGGCCTTTGCTGTCTGCCGGACTGTCTCTATCATCATCTCTTCTTTGCATGGGATGAGGAAATCCAATGCAGGGTTCCTTTAGGGCCTTTTCCCTTTCTTCTCTGACCCTTCTCAGCTGTTCTTCTGCTTCATTTCTGATCCTTATTTCTCTGTCTCTTGCTCTCAGTTGTTCTTCAGTGAAATTTGGGGGTCTGATTGTTGATCCTTCAAGTTCAGGCTTATCCCGATTTTCCCCCTTTTTGGCAGCATCATCCCTTTGCTGGAGTAGGATGCTATTGGTGGCCTCTGCCGTTCCAATCAGAGAGTCAAGTTTTGATTGAATAGATGTGAATCTTTTGTTATGATCATTCAATTTCTCATTGACACTCCGAAGTCTGGTGCCAAAAGCTACTGCGAGCGATTCGTTTTCTTGAGAAATGTGTTGCCTGAGACCTGCAAGATTGTTAGTGATATTGATGTTGAGTTGCTTCATCAGATCTCCTTGTTGTTGAACAACAATATTCTGTGCATCAATGTATTCTGCAATGGCCTGAAATTTGTGTTCAATGGAGGAGCTTTTGTCATTAAAAGCTGAAGTCATGGATCTGAGATACATTGCTTGCTGTTCCAATTCTTCAGCCAGCAAGTCTGCCGCTTTCTCAAAAGCTTCATTTGTAATGCCGTGTTCGGTTTGAGAGAGTTTGTGCCTTGTTTCGTTGGTTCGGATCTGTTTGTCTTGTCCCTTGTCTTGATGTTGAGTGACATCTGCATTTACATCTAGATCTTCAAGTATTTGGGTAGATGTATATGCTGGTGTGGCTTGAGCTGCTGTTCCCCCTATCTCTATGCCGGGGGTTGTCTTGACTGGAGTGGTAGCAGCTGAACCAGTGTCCACAATGTTTGTGCTGTTAGCTGGAACGTTGACAGACAACGGTTGAGTAGCTGTCTTTGCTGGAGTTGTGGACTTGCCGGAAGCGTGTGGTTTCAAAAATGTACGGAGAAGAGTAGTGTCATCAATTGCATCTGGTGCAGGAGAGTCCTCTTCTTTATCTTGACCAATATCATCATCATGATGATCATTATCATCATTGTCATCATGATCATCACCATCATCCTGATCATGGTCATCTCCATCATCTTCTGAGTCGTTACTATGTCTCCTAGAGATCTGGGGCAGTTTTGCCTTGGCTGCATCAACCATTTCCCATAGAGGTGATTCATCAAGTACACCTACCAGAGTTGTGATTCCTAGAAAGTCAAATAGCCATGCTTCTTCAGCAAGCATGCGATCTGAGTCTTGAAGTTGTTGTTTGGAATTGCCTTCCTTCCACTCAAGATATTCTACAATTCGATCATCTATATCGTTTGCAGACAATTGTACAGCTTCTTCTGGAGATGATTCCTCATCCTCTCCAGTGTTTTCTTTATTAGGATGCTGTTCATCCCCACTGATTTCTTCTTCTTGCTGTTCTGCTTCAGTGTCAGAACCTTCTTCCTCTTCTTCTTCATCAGTCAATTTTCCAAAGTCTGTCTTTTCCAGACTTCGCTGAATCTTTTGTTTCTTTCTTTGATTGGTGGTGCTGCGTGTGGATTTCTTCCTCTTTCCTTCTCCTGCCTTCTGTTGTTGTTTAACATAAGTGAACATGACTTTGGATTCATGCAGTTTGTGGAGTTGTACTGTGGGGACTTTGAGACATTGCAACAGATAGTGTAACTGAATCCCATATGACTTTTTCACCCAGAATTGTCCTTTCTTTGTCTTTCCTTCTTCTGTCCCCTTGTTTGCTGCTTTTAATTCACCTTGGATTTGCTCTTTGAGTCTTAAAAAGAAGTATTTTGCCCAGTTGAATTGCAGATTGTTGTAGATGATTCCCATTAGCCTCATTCGATTTTCGTCATTGCATTATTTGCTCCCAATTTTCCTTCAATGGTCTTTCCAATTAGGGCACTGAACTCATTGAATGGTTTCTTTAAAGCAGATCTCAAACAGTTGACCTTTGTAGATCCTGGGTTTGCCATTTTGGCAATGGTTGCCCAGAAATCATCCAAGTTTTGTGATACAGATGTCACTTTTGCTTCACCCTTATTTGAAAGTTTAAGATGTTTGTGAATTACCTTTTCTGTAATCGCCACTTCTTTTCCGTTGACAGATGCTACAATCTTGTCTTCTTCCCACTCGTCACCTTCTTCAGCAGGGAGCCCAGGCACGTATTGTGCAGATTTCCAGAAGGAAATTAGACTTTCATAGCAAACCTCGGTTATAGGAGGATTGAGAAAGGTTGACAGTTTTAGGATTTTGCAACCTGCTGTTAATCGTTTGGCATCTTCGTCATTTCCACACAGCTTCAAGTAGTGTTCTTCTTGAAAGAAGGATCCCGTGGCAATCGATTTTTCATATCTAGCTTGGGTGTTTGAGGAGGATGATGCCATTTTTGAAAAGGAGAGAAGTTTTGAAAATGAACTTGAGTTTGCAATAGAAAGGAACAAGAGTAGGGTTTGTAATTGGCAAGAAAGCGTAAAGATTTCTGAAAATCTCTAAGTCTTGTTTATATAGCGTGATTTGGGTAGTGTGAACGTGGTTTTGAATATGGAAGGATTTTGTGGCATAATGGCGTGATTTTGTGTATGAAAATCACGATATTCGAGTGGAATGGGGGTGTGGTTTGAGGTAAGTAATGATAGAGCCCGGGAATCGAGGAGTTCATAATTCGAAAAATAATATAATTACCTCCATGATCACAAGTTAGTCGCCACGTGTGTACAGAATAATCCTCCATAATTTCCTTATTCTCCACGTGTAATCAGAATTGATCTTGTTCACATTTTTAATTTGTCCAAGTCTTTATTTCGGTGAAGTGCCTTGGCTGGTCACTTAGCCGATCCAATGTGTTCTTCATTGAGCTGCTTCATTTAACTGTTCCTAACAATCAGTTAAGTCATCTTCGCTGGATACCAGTGCCTTACCTGCTACATCTCCTGTAATGGCAAAGGTTGTACCAGTTGATGAAGTCGCTTAGCCGATTACTCCAGTTAGCCGCTCTTTGATACTTATTCAATTTCAATCATTCCTAACTCAGTTCTTAGTTTACTGAATCTTTCATAACTGAGTGGTTTAGTGAAGATGTCAGCCAATTGATCTTCAGTGGGTATGTGTTTTAGGATGACATCCCCCTTTTCAACATGGTCTCTGATAAAATGATGCCTCACATCAATGTGCTTTGTTCTTGAATGCAATACTGGATTTTCTGTAATGGAAATTGCACTTGTGTTATCACACATGATTGGAATTGTTTTCTCTTCCACTCCATAGTCCCTTAGCTATTGTCTTATCCAAAGTACTTGTGCACAACAGCTACGTGCTGCTATATATTCTGCTTCAGTTGTTGATGTAGATATGGAGTTTTGCTTTTTACTGAACCAAGAGACTAGTCTGGTTCCTAGAATTTGGCATGTTCCAGAGGTGCTTTTTCTATCTATTTTGCATCCAGCATAGTCAGAGTCTGAATATGATATCAAAGTAAATCCTCCATCTTTTGGATACCAAATACCAACATTTATAGTGTTTTTCAAGTATTTGATTATCCTTTTAGCTGCTAGAAGATGTGATTCTTTTGGTTGAGCTTGAAATCTTGCACACACTCCTACTGCAAATGCTATGTCAGGTCTGCTTGCAGTTAAGTATAATAATGATCCAATAATTCCTCTATACATTTTCTGATCAACATCTTTTCCTCCTTCATCTTTTCCAAGTATGACTCTGGCACACATTGGTGTGTCTGCTGTGCCACTTGTATCCATCCCATACTTGTGTATCAAATCTCTTGTATACTTGGCTTGACTAATGAAAATGCCATCCTTCATTTGCTTTACTTGAAGGCCAAGGAAGTAGTTTAATTCTCCCATCATGCTCATCTGAAATTTGCTTTTCATCAGGTTTGCAAATTTCTCACACAGCTTTTCATCTTCGGATCCAAAGATTATATCATCAACATAGATTTGTACTAGCAATGTGCTTGTTCCTTCCTCTAGTTTGAATAGAGTCTTGTCAATTGTTCCTTTGTTGAACCCATTCTTGATCAGAAATTGTGACAGTGTTTCATACCAGGCTCTAGGTGCCTGTTTGAGGCCATAGAGGGCCTTCTTGAGTTTGTATACTTTGTCTTCTTTTCCTTTAATTTGAAATCCAGGAGGTTGTTCTACATAAACTTCTTCTTCCAAAAGTCCATTTAGGAATGCTCTCTTTACGTCCATTTGATAGACTTTGAAGTCTTTGTGTGCAGCAAATGCTAGAAAGAGTCTGATTGCTTCCAATCTTGCTACTGGTGCAAATGTTTCATCATAATCTATTCCTTCAGCTTGTGAATAGCCTTTTGCAACTAGCCGTGCTTTGTTTCTGACAACAGTTCCTTGCTAATCCATCTTGTTCCTAAATACCCATTTTGCACCAATGATGTTGGCCATTTCAGGTCTGTCAACAAGTTCCCAGACTTCATTTCTTTCAAATTCATTTAGTTCTTCTTGCATGGCTGTGATCCAATCTGCATCTTGGATTGCATCATCTATGGTCTTGGGTTCCACTTGTGATAGAAAGCAAGTTAGCATGTGCTTCTGACTCCTGTGTGAATATCTCCAATGACTTGTTCTTCAAGATGGTCTCTTAGCCAATTTAGATCTGGTTGAAGTTGTTCTTCACTTGGTGCTTTCATACCTTCATGCTGAGCATGAACTTCAACTTCAGGTGTTGTTGTATTGATATGTGGCTCCTCTTGATCTTCAAAATGATGATTCAGGATAGTAGCTGGTATGGTTGCATTTGTATAGATTTCCCTTTGTGCTGCTTTCTTTTCTTGATTTTGAAGATCTTCACCATTCGTATTTGGTTCATCAAAAACCACATGTACTGATTCTTCAATTACCAATGTTCTTTTATTGAGTACTCTGAATGCTTTGCTGGTGTCTGAGTATCCCATGAAGATTGCTTCATCAGCCTTCTCATCAAAGGTATGCAGCTGATTCCTGTTTAAGACAAAACATTTTGATCCAAACATATGAAAATATGAGATATTGGGTTTTCTACCATTCCATATTTCATATGGAGTCTTTCCATGATGTTTGTTGATGATTGATCTGTTTTGTGTATGGCATGCTGTTTTTGCTGCTTCAGCCCAAAATCTCTTTGGTAAGCATGCTTCAGCTATCATTGTCCTGACTGCTTCCCTGATGGTTCTGTTTCTTCTTTCTGCTACACCATTTTGTTGTGGAGTTCTTGCTGCAGATAGTTGATGTAACACTCCATTTTCTTCACAGTAGGTTCTAATAACTTCATTTAGAAATTCAGTGCCTCTATCTGATCTGATCTTGATAATCCTCAGCTCTTTTTCATTTTGGAGTCTTCTCAGCAAATATGGCAGCTTCTTGAGTGTTTCTTTCTTCTTGTTCATGAAAATGGTCCAGGTGTACTTTGAGAAGTCATCCACCACTACAAGAGTGTATTTCTTACCACTCACACTTACTGGTGTGACAGGTCCAAACAGGTCCATGTGTAACAGATGTAGAACTCTTGTTGTAGATTGATGAGGCTTTGACTTGAATGAGTTTTTTATTTGTTTTCCTTTCTGACAAGCATCACATAGACTTTCTTTCTTGAATGTGATCTCTCGCGGGCCTTCAACTAACTTGCTCCTTGATAGTTTGTTGATTGTCTTGAAATTCGGTGATTTAATCTTCTGTGCCAAATCCAAATTGTTGATTGTTTATTTTTGACAAGTAGACATGTTTCTGCCTTGGCTATTCTCCAGTCCACCACATACATGTTGTCTTGTCTCCTACCCGCAAGAACTACTTGTGTTGGTTTGACTTTGTGAATCACTTTGCATCCTTCTTTGTTGAAGTGCACATTGTAGCCTTTGTCACGGGGTTGACCGATGCTCTCGATTGAAGTTAAGTCCCTTGACATATGCCACATTTTGAATCTTTAGATTGTTCTTGAGTATTGTGCTTTCCCCTTAATTTTGCCAGGGTTTTCTTTACCTCCAAATGTGACTTTGGGTCCATCAAAAGCTTTGAAGTCAGTGAGCCATTTCTTGTTTCCTGTCATGTGTCTGGAACATCCACTGTCTATGTACCAGACATCCTACAAAACATATTAATTAAGTTTAGGTACCCAACACTGTTTGGGTCCATATCTGTTAGCAATCATGCCTCCCATACCAAGGGTGTATCCAAAAGGTCTTCTTTTTGGATAATTGAAGTCATCCACTTCATATGTATAAGGCATGGCAGAATAGCTTCTAATATTTTTACTGAAGGTATTCTGATACTTTTCTCCACCTTTTGGTGCATTTACATCCTTCTTCACTTTCCAATATGCAGTAGGAAACCTTTCTTGCTTCATGTGTTTAGGAACATATTGGTTTTTCTTAAGCACATGATGTATTTTGTGGAACGGTTTCCTCTTGTATTTTGGAGGTGCAACATTCCAATCATCCTCTGAAGGATAAAGTCTGCCTTTACCTTTCAGATATCTGTTGTTCTTGATTGATTGGAATAAGGATTTGTTTGCTGTTTCACTACACTGGGTTTTGACTTCACTGGTACAGGATGATCTGTTGGAGCTATGGTCTGTCCCTTTCTAAATTTTGGTCCATTAGTGGTCCTGAATTTAGAATTGTGTTGACCATTATTCCCACTCTCATCCTGACTATTGTAGCCAAGACCAGATCTGGATCCAAACCTTTTTTAGGGTTTGTAAGCTGGTGCAGTGGATACCTTCACTGGTGAGGAGATTCTCTTAACTGATCTGTTAGTAACAGATGTATGATCATTTTTCCGAATTTCATGATTCTTTTCAATTTCATCAAATTTAGTCATGAGATTTTGGACTAGGTCTGCTGTATCTAATGGGAGACTGGAGGATTGTGCAGTGTTAGATGTGGATGCATTAGATGAAGAGCAGGAACTAGATGTTACCTCAGTTTCATCTGATTCTTTAGCCATTAAACATAGGCTGGTTTCCTCAGTGTCTGAGCTATCACTTTTACCTTCATCCAATTCTTGGGTCATGAGGCATAGGCATGCTTTTTCATTCTCTGAGCTGTTTTCTTCATCACTATCATCTGAGTCATTATCAGATGATTCTTCATATTTTCACTACTGGATTCTGCCTTAAGTGCCTTCTTGCTCTTTCTCTTTTCAGATGTTCTATATTTCTTCTTTTCATCATCTTTGTTATTTTCTTCAGGACAATCAGCCTTGAAGTGACCTTTCTTGTTGCAGTTGAAGCATCTGTATTCTTCATCTTTCTTCTTCATGTCTCTGTTTGAGCTTGACTTTTTGTTTGATGAAGAATTTCCTTTGAATGGCTTCTTTTTAAACCTGTCAAAACGTTTAACTAGTAAAGCTACCTGTTCTTTTAGTTCTTGTGTCTCTTTGCTGATGCATTCGGCAAAGTTACTTTGCTGGGGTGCAGCTAATGCAGTGATTTTGTGTGTCTCTGCCGGAGCACCATCTTCGCCGTTCAATTCGAATTCATGAGCTTTTAATTGGGACATCGGTGTCAGAGTGTCAGTGCTTGCAAGATTTGTTGTTCCTCGATTCATTGATGTTATGATTTTCCATCTTTCAGGCAGTCCTCTCAAGATTTTCAAGCATACTTCTTTCTGGGGATATATGTGTCCAAGATGTTGTAATTCACTGATGATGCTTGAGAATATGTTGTCCATTTGATCAATGGATTCACCAGTCTTCATTTTAAAGTTCTCAAATTTCTGTTTTGCCACAGATAATTTGTTTTCTTTAACTGCTTCAGATCCTTCATTTATCAATGATAGCTTGTCTCACATCTCCTTTGTTGTTTTGCAATCTTTGATTCTCATGAACATGTTGCTATCAAGGGTCTTCAAGATCATGTCTTTTGCAACAAAGTCCAGATTTTCTCTTCTCCTGTCATCCTTGGTCCAATCCTTTTTAGGTTTGTCAATTTCCTTTCCTTGATCTGCTCCTGTGCCTACCACCGTAGTGATTGTGATTGGTCCATCATTGATAACATCCAGCATCTCTTCATGAGTTGCTGCAAGATGAGATAGCATTCTTATTTTATATTCATCAAAATTGTTAACATTAAAAACAGGTACTTTTGACAAGAAGTTTGACGAATCCATCAGTGCAAATGAAGATATAAAAATAAGCGTATAAAAACTTAGATTTGAAAACTACTTTGAAAATATATGATCTCCTTGTTACCAGAAAGTAGATCTGAACAGGTTCTGAGACTAGGAACACTGCTCCGATACCAATTGTTGGTCCCAGAGAAGGGTGAAACTATAGTCAGAGGGGGGGGGTGAATGACTATAGTGGAGTTTCAAAAACTTTTCTTTTATTTAAAAGCTTTTGGGCAGTGGATAAGTCCCTTCTTGCTATGTTGTTTTCAAATTAGTTTAGACAGCCACAGATGCAGATTATAATGTAGGCAAATTAAATGAATGCTGTAAAGTAAATTGCAGAAATTAAATTGACACAAGGCTTATAGTGGTTCAGGGTGGTGTAATCCCTTAATCCACTCTTCTCCTGTGATGATTGGAGGAATTCACTATTGTTTTCACAGATACAATAGTATGATTGTCCTTGGCTTCCCAAGCTTCACAATCTACAAGACTATCACTCCTTGACTGCAACAGCTTCAGTGATTCAGTCTTCCTTTTGCTGCTCCTTGAGATCAAAATCCTTCAACAGCTATCACAGTTTCAACTCCTTCTCAGATTGCCTCTGATTCATTTGCTTCAGTTTGATGTGAATGTGATTCACACACTTGCTTGATCAATCTCAATTCTGAGTATGACTTTGTAGTTTTGATATCTGAGTTGATCACTAGATGTATCCTTGTAAGTTCAGAGAGAAGGCTTTTCAAATTGACAGAGTTTCTGCTTGATTTTTCTTTCTTAATCATTGTTTTCTTTTTCTGTCAGTGCCTTCTATTTATAGCCTTGAATATCCTTGATTTTTGAAATTCCGTCCGTTGGCTATATTAATGAGGGAATAATCCTTGATTTTATTCTTGATTCCCCCTTAATTGTATTCTCCTTGATTTCAGTGATCGGATTCTTTCTTCAAACGTATAGCAGAAAATCCGTCCTTGATTGATCCTTTCATAATTGTGCATTTAATGCATGATCTACTGAATCTTCAACATATATCAAATCAGATCTGGTAAGTGTTGCTTCGCCGTTTTACAGAACGGTCGAGTGAGCCTTCTGACTTAGCCGTTAGTTCTTTCTTCGCTGTTTTGTTTTCTCTTTGCCGAAAGTCAGTTTACTCAGCCGATTCACTGTTTTCTTCTTTGTTTTAGTTTCTGGAGAATCTTTATACTTCACTGATCCTTGATTTGGGTGAGACCAGTGTACACCATATTTGAATATTGGGTTTCATCACATGAATCATAACTTAGACTTATCCAAGGTCATCACAGACTTCCTTGGTTATAAGTCAGACCATAATGTCTTCATTTCTTCTCTGCTGGTGCTTGGCTGGCTTCACTTTGCCGAATATCTGTTTTAGCTTTGCCGTCCTACCAACTAGTACAATACTTGTCTGACTCAACTTATACATCATGTCAGAATCTAAGTAAAGACTTATACAGAGAATTCTAACTTATTTCATGCTTGCTATAACAGCTAGTATGGCCATCATCAAAACATAATAAAATGTTCCTAACAACGCTTTGTCAAAGCTAGGATCAAATTTCTTATCCAACAAAAAGGTGTTGGTTGAGCAGTTGAAAAAGAAGAGTTGTGATGAAAGTGAAGTACAACCAATAACACAGGCGGAAACCTGGATGGATCCAATTGTAATGTATCTGAGGGATGGGAGACTTCCTGAAGACAAAGTACGAGCCAGAAAACTGATAAGACTCTCAGCCAGGTATGCTCTTGTTGGAAATAAAATTTATGTTTTGATGATAATTCATCTTATTTGTTATAATATTATCTTAACCCCATTGATGAAGTGCTGAAGCCAGCTGTTATAGTGGAAAGCTAAAAGATGTCTAGAACTGAATGTATAAGTTTTATTAGAGTCTGATATTTGTATAAGTTACATCAGACAAGCACTGTAATTGATAGTGTCTCGTAAAACTGAAAAATGGAAATCAGTTAGAAAACTGGAAATCATCAAAACAAGCAAACTGACTCAGAATACACCTACTTGAAACGAAGAAGGTAAGTTCGTTGAGAGTTACAGACTCAGTTGGCTTATCTAGAAGAATGAAGAACTGAGGGTTCAAAATTAGTTATTGAAGAATGAAGAACTGAGGGCTCAAACTCAGTTATGAAGGTTTCAAGTCGAGACTGTAAAGTTGGACTTCAGGCAAGATTGTGGTGACCTGAACTGACTTTATGGATCTTGTATGAAGACCTAAGAATCATAAGGACAATGAATTCTTAGATGATAAATGTATCATGGTGTACTCTGATTAAGTCAATTATAATCAGATGAAAACTGGAGTACTGATATTTGAAGAAGAGTAAAATCTCAGTTAATGCTCCAAGTCAGTTAGGAAACTGACAAATGAAAAACTCAGTATAAAACTGATATGGAAACTCAGTTTTATAAGTCAGCCATCCAACAAACTGAAAGTACAATCGAACGTTGTAAAGAAAGCAATTTCATTGGATAAGTTACTGACACAGCAGGAACGGTCAGAAAATATATCCGTTGCAAGATATACGTTGATACAATTCAAATTGAAGCCAGATGAACGTTGGACTTCACACTATAAATAGAAGACTTTGCACAAACAACAAAAACACAGAGAACAGAGCATATACAAGAATCAACAAGCAATTTGTGCACTTTATTTGAATTGCTATCATCTCTGAACTATAACAAGATCATATCTAGTATTTCTTCAAGTGTTCAAGCTACAAAGAATTTATCAAGAATTCAACACTCTGAAGAACCACAAACAAGAATCAACTTATTGATTCTCAGCCCAACTTTGATTCTAATTCAAAGGTTTTAGACTGTGAAGCAAACCGGGAAGGTTTCGCCAAGGACAGTTGTGACAAACAGTCGGGTAGACTGTGTTTGTGGTGGTAGCTGGTGAAGAGGCAATCCTACCCTCTAAGGACCAGTGGTTCAAGCATTTGAAGAGCGACAATTCTACCTTCTACAATTGTTTAGATAGTGAAGCTAGGGATTAGCCAAGGACTATTGTTTAGGACTTTTTGTAACAGTTCACCTCAAGAAGTTCTAGTGGAATTTTCCTCCGCACCACAGGGGAAGAGAGGACGTACAGGATTACACCACCTGGAACCTCTATAACACCCGCATTATTTACTTTACGCATTTACTTATTCATTTAGCATTTACTTACAAGCATTGTGATACTTGATTGTTATACATCTCACAGTCACAACTGATATTCACCAGAATTCAGTTCACAACACTCATTTTTCACAACAGAATAACAAGATCAATAAAAAGGCTAAAATCTTATCCGCGGCCGGTTGACTCTGTTTCAGCTTAAGTCAGTTTGACTTAATCTCAGCTTTGTTAGCTCAACTCCACACAAGTTTTATCTGAACCTTAATCTGTTTTAAATTTAGTTTTTGGTGACAAGTTTATTCACCCCCCCCTTAAACTTGTGTCAGCCTTTCCAAGGGACCAACAATTGGTATCGGAGCAGTGTTTCTTTAACAAGATATCATTTGCTCGTTATCTCCTCTAGTTGTTCTTATTTGAAAGCTCAGTTTTCAATTAATCTACTGTCAGTCTTCACTCACTCACAATGGATAACAATCAATATGCAAGACAAATGCTTATGTGCAACATGGACAGATTTGACGAATACAAACGTCGTATGCCGGCATTTCTAGCAGCTACTCATGATGAAATGATGGATGTACTCACTGATGGACCAATCCAGATCACCTACATGCAAACTGAAGGTGAAAGACAAGTTCGAGTTCCAAAACCCAAATCTGAATGGACTAGTGATGATCTCAAGCGAAACAATCTCAACAATGTTGCCATGGACTTTATCCTCAGAACCCTTGACAGCAACATGTACTTGAAGGTGAAAGAATGCACAACTGCCAAAGAAATGTGGGACAAACTTCAGTTAGTTTGTGAAGGAATAGATTCAATCAAGGAAAATAAAATTTCCGTTGCAAAACAAAAGTTTGAGAATTTCAAGATGAAATCTAGAGAAACCATTGACCAAATGGAGACAAGATTCAGTGCTATCATGGATGAACTAGATCTACTTAAGATTGAATACTCAAAGAAAGTCATCAACACTAGAATATTGAAGGCATTACCAATGTGTTGGAAAATGAAGGTCACTGCTATGGAAGAATCCAGGAGACTAGATGTGGAATATTCATTCAAGATCTTTTCAGATCTAAAAGCTTATGAATTCAGTGAAGATTTCACAACAACAGCTGCAATAATCAAAGCTCTAGAAGAACCAAAGACCACAGCACTTGCAGCAACATCAAATGAAACTCAAGAAAACTCATCCAACAATCTTCATGATTTGGATGAAATGGAAGAACAAATGGCTCTAATGATGAACAGAATTCGAAGAATGAAAAGTGGACACCCAGTCACTCAAAAGTTCATCAAAAGGACCCCTGAGAAAAGAAAAGACGATGAATACCTCTGTTTCAACTGCAAGAAACCAGGACATTATAAAGTGAATGACCGGAAGCGATCAAGAAGACACCACCAAGAAGAGTTGGTAGAAGAGCACTCCTTGCTTGGAGATGAATCGATTATGAAGCCGGTATGCGAAAGATTATCGGACGACACGGCTTTAATGGCACACATGGAAGATCCAAATGAGGTATGTGAATCAAACTCTAAATACTCTTCGACTCGATTTCCATGATGAATGCATGTTCTTCGGCTAACGACTCCAATCCAAAAAATCTAGAATTAGAAGAAACTCTTGACGAATTGATGAATCGGCTAGCAACCATACAAGTGGTTATGAATCAATCAAAGCTGAGAAAGAAAGTCTAATTCTTGAAGTTGAAAGATTGAAGTCTGAACTAAAAATGTTGAAACTGACTAAAGCTGATAAAGAAAAGATTCGACATCGATCTACGCATCGAAGCGACAAATCGAATCGTTTGCTCAATCAAGTTCAATTACTGGATTCAAATCAGGAAAACCATATGGAGACAAAACTGGGTTAGGATTCGATACACAGCAATCTTCGAAGAATGGAACTAGCAAAGCCGTTGGGCTGAGTACCAAAAGCTGGTATTAAGTTTGTAGTTGGGCAACTTCCACAAACTGAGAAAATTGCTGAACCAGTGAAGCCAGTATCACACAGGATAAATCAGTTTTCTAAGAAGACAACTGTATCTACCTACAAAGCTAAATCAAATGGTAGATCAGCTGTACTCAATGGAAACCGAAACGGCAAATCAACTGCCAGATCCACAAAAACCAATGAAGTCAGGAACCAGAAAAATTACAATCAAAACAAATCCAAGAATGTCAATCATTCAAAGATTCACACATTCAGGGGGAAAGGAAGGTTATATCCCACTGATGATGATTGGAATTTTACTGAATTTGTTATTAAAACTGATAATGACAATCATTCCAGACCGAAAACTTATCACAAGTTTCAGTCCAAAACTCAGCAGAGGACTAATCTCAGTTCTCAGCATAAGTCACAGTACAAAGGTCAATCCAGACCTCAGTACAGAAGGAATGATGGTTATCACTCCAACTTTAATAACAGAAATCAACATGGAAACAAATTTTAGTCATAAGATCTGAGAAATCATATAAATAAGACACAGTCCAAACATAGATGCTATGGGAGTGTGGCTTACATATATGAAAACAAGTGCAACAATATCTGAAGAATTCCAAAAGGATATATTCCCGAGTTGTACTGACAACTGAATCTCATGGACCCAAAGGCGAGTTGGGTACCTAAAAATTTCTAATTTTCATTGCGGGATATATGGTACTTTGACGGTGGTTGCTCTCTAGACACATGACAAAGAGCAAAGACTGTCTCAGTAATTTCATTGCAAAGAATGGACCAAAAGTCAATTTTGGAAGTAAAGATAAACCGGGTTACACCAGAGGCTTTGGCACCTTAATCAGAAATGGACTTACAATCAAGAATGTATCCTATGTAGAAGGACTACACTACAATCTACTCAGCACAAGTCAATTTTGTGATATGGGATACAAAGTTACTTTTGATAAAGAATTATGCGTTGTCATCAGCGAATCAGCTTATCAAGTTGTCCTAGCCGGAAGAAGGAAGGAAAACATGTATGTGGTAGATTGGACAACTGCCGTCGCTGAAACTTGTTTGCTCGTGCATACCAAATCAGAAATCAGTTGGCTATGGCACAAGAAACTGAGTCATCTCAATTTTGATGACATCAATACACTTGTTAAGAAGCAGCTAGTCATTGGACTACCAGAGATATCATATAAGAAGGACAACTTATGTGATGCATGTCAACAAGGAAAACAAACAAAAGCAAGTTTCAAGACTAAGTCTCAGCATTCAACAACCAGACATCTAGAATTGCTACATATGGATTTATTTGGACCTATTACACCAATTAGTATCAGTGGAAAGAAGTATACATTGGTGGTAGTAGATGATTTTTCAAGATATACTTGGGTAATCTTTCTAACCAAGAAAAGTGAAACCAAGCAAAAGCTCACAGAACTTCTCAAGAGACTTCAGATCAGAAAGGAGTTTCAGTTGTGAAGATAAGATCTGATAAAGGAACTGAATTCCTCAACAGTGTGATTATTGAATATTGTGAAGAAAATGGTGTCTTACACCAACTTGCTGCCATAGGAACACCCCAACAAAATGGTGTAGCTGAAAGAAGAAACAGAACACTCAAAGAAGCCGGGAGGACTATGATCTGTGAAGCTAAACTACCTGAAAGATATTGGGCAGAAGCAGAAAACACAGCTTGTTACACTCAGAACAGAGCTCTCATGAACAAGAGACATGAGAAGACTCCTTATGAAATTTGGAATGGAAGAAAACCAAATGTTTCATACTTTCGTGCGTTTGGAAGCAAATGTTTCATACACAATAATGGAAAAGATCAACTTCACGTTTTTCAACCCAAAGCTAATGAAGGAATTTTCCTAGGATATTCAAGTGTCAGCAAAGCATTTAGAGTACTAAATAAAAGGACACTCAAGCATGAAGAATCAATACATGTAGTATTTGATGAACCAAATTTTCCTGGTGAAATAGCTGAAGACCGACCAGAACCAGTTTCTCAGTCTCAGTTACCAATCACACCAGAACCTGTTTCAGTTGATGTTGGAAGACTACAAATTTCAGAATGTTCAGATCAAGATCAGCCTCAGTTTCCAACTGCTCAACAATTTGAACAACCTCAATCAGATTCAGTTGAACAAATTCAAGAACCAGTTTTTGGAGAATCAGTTGAACAAATTCAAGAACCGAGTTTTGGAGAATCAAACAAAATGCAAATCGAGTGATACAAACTCACACACATCAATGGATGAGAGATCATCTGAAGAACAAGTTATTGGTGATACTCAAGTTTGGAGTTCGAACAAGACATCAACTAGATGCAATGATTGCATGCTTTCTATCTCAATCGAACCTAAAGAAATTGAAGAAGCTTTGAAAGATCCGAATTTGGATATTAGCTATGCAAGAAGAACTCAATGAATTTGAGAGGAATCAAGTATGGAAGCTGGTAGATAAACCGGTTCATGTCAATATCATTGGAACCAAATGGGTTTTCAGAAATAAACTTGATGAAGATGGGAATGTCATCAGAAACAAAGCCAGACTTGTAGCCAAAGGATACTCTCAAGCAGAAGGCATAGACTTTGATGAAACTTACGCACCAGTTGCAAGACTAGAAGCAATCAGACTATTTCTTTCCTATGCAGCTCACAAGAAATTCAAAGTTTATCAGATGGATGTTAAAAGTGCGTTTCTAAATGGAATTCTTGAAGAAGAAGTGTATGTTCAACAACCACCCGGATTTGAAATCAAAGATCAAGCAGATAAAGTTTTCAGACTAAGGAAAGCTCTTTATGGACTTAAACAAGCACCAAGAGCTTGGTACGAAACTCTATCTCAATTTAGTAGATAACGGATTTATCAAAGGAACAATCGACAAAACCTTATTCGGGATGAAGAATGGAGAAGATACTCTACTTGTTCAAATTTATGTTGATGATATCATCTTTGGATCGAAAATGAACGACTATGTGAGAAATTTGCAAGTTTGATGAAAAGCAAATTTCAAATGAGTATGATGGGAGAATTAAATTATTTCCTAGGATTGCAAGTTAAACAATTAGCTGATGGAATTTTCATTCACCAAACCAAATATACAAGAGAACTTATCAAAAAGTTTGGTATGGAGAAATCTACTGGAATTTCTACACCAATGGGGACCAACATCAGATTAGATGAAGACAAAGAAGGTAAAGATGTTGATCAAACACTCTACAGAAGGATGATTGGAAGCTTACTCTATCTTACAGCAAGTAGGCCAGACATATCTTTTACTGTCGGTGTATGTGCAAGATTTCAGTCAAGACCAAAGGAAAGCCATCTTACAGTTGTGAAAAGAACTTTGAAATATTTGAAAGACACGGATGGAGTTGGAATTTGGTATTCGAAAGAAGGAGAATTCAAGCTGATTTCTTATTCAGATTCAGACTATGCTGGATGCAAAGTGGACAGAAAAAGCACATCAGGCACATGTCAGTTATTAGGAAATAGACTTGTGTCATGGTTTAGCAAGAAGCAAAACTCAATCTCAACTTCAACGGTGAAAATTTGAATATATAGCAGTGGAAGTTGTTGTGCTCAAGTTTTATGGATCGGACAACAATTAAGAGACTATGGGATAGAAGAAGGAACAATTCCCATAATGTGTGATAACACAAGTGCAATTGCAATTGCGATAATCCGAGTTTTACATTCAAGGACAAAGCACATTGATGTTCGTCACCACTTCATAAAGATCATGCGAGAGAAGAAGGATATAACGATTCTTTATGTACCTGCGAAGATCGGTTGGCAATATCTTTACTAAGCCATTGGACAAAGAGAGATTTGCAAAATTAAGAGCTGAGTTGGGAATAATCAAAGTCAGTTAAGTCAGTTAAGCCAGAGATTCGTCAAGGGGATTAATCTTTGTTATGTTGGGTGCGCTCACTAAACAGATTAGTCATTGACATCAACAATCTCAAACCGACAAGGCGAAGAATTTGACAAAGCGAATAATTTGATGGAACTGAATTATCTATAAACGCGACCTCGGCATCGGTTTTCACTTTATTCAAATTTAGTCAAAGGTTGATAAGATAGAATCAACGGCGGTTATATCGCATTAAATTGCCACGATTCTTTTTGTCGAATTTCGTGTGTACACCCCACGATTGTCGAAAGCGGTACATGTATCGGTTATCAAAACCATCATGGAATTTGAAAAGTTGTACCATTCAACCGCCGAAATATCCTACCTATTTATACAATCTCTGTTCACATTATTCTCTATCAAAATTCAAATTATTATCGAAAAGCAAAACGGACTCTTTTCAAACCTACCCTTCAAATCAAATTTTTGTGTTCACACTCAAATATGGCCACTTCAAATGACTCGAAAGACGGACGATTGATCACGGAAATTTGGATGAACTAACACTTGAAATGTATGAAGCTATGTGTCAAAACACTCGTTAGCCCGGTGTATACGAGATAAAATCGAAAAGCAACCCAGGATTGAACAACATCCTAGAAGTTCGCTTCAAAGAAAAACGAGATGTGGAAGGCATTTTGCAGTTTTGGCAAAATATGCGATTAATCAGAGACTCCTTGATAACTACAGTTCGTGGAGATCGCATTGTGTTCAATGAAAGAGTCATGAGGTCACTCTTTGGGTTCGCAAATACAACAGCAACTTCAACAGAGTTAGCAACCCTACCGTTGGAGAAAGAAGCCTTTCTCGCAATGATTACTTCGTCTACAGAACCAATCGAACCTGGTGTTCATGTCGACAAAATCAAGCCGGAATTTGGACATCTCGGCGGATGGCTCGGCAAACACGTCATTGGAAAATCCAAAGGGATTAATATACTTTCGGAAGAAAATATTTTGATGAACATAATGCGGGATAACATAGAATTTAATTGGGCGGGTTATATAGTCAATCAATTCAAGAAGCAACACTTAGGCCGAATTAGAAAGTATGACAAAAGCTCAAGTTTTGAAGGACAAGTAGCGATGGCGATTCCGGCGAAGAAAACTCTTAGTGGAATCATTCGGTTTTATTTAGAAAGAATTAAGGAAGGGAAGCAAGCAAGGCAAAGCGCAACATCGAAGGAAATCACGAAACAACTTCCCAACAAGCAAGACGATCAAGCGTGTCTCGGCGAAAAGCGAACACAAAGGGACCAAGCGAAAAGCAGAATCCACAGAAGGAAGATCAGTTGTAAGATGTTTGTACCCTGAAATCTCAAGTGAGAAAGCACCTACTGAGGGGGAACAACAATTGACAACTGAAGATACTCAAGAGAATGTCACTGCTGACCTTACTTCTCAGATACAACAGCAGTCGGTTCAACAATCAGCACCAGTCTTCGAAGCTGACAAAATCATCAAGCTGATGAAAATGAAACTTCAACCAGAAGATTCTCGTGATGCCAGTTTACAGACTGAAGAAAAATTACTCTTAGAAAAATTGGAAGTAAGAGATCTTTACTCTCGGTTTCCTATTAAGGAATTTCTTGACAACTGTTTCAAAAGGTTTACCGAATTAGCAAACAGAAGAGAATCGGGCACATCATCTAAAGACAGTTCCCAGAAAAAGGATGATGATGATGATCATGATAAGTCAAGAAAAGAAGCTGATGATACTACAGTTTTGCAAACAATCACTCAATCTCAACATCTAGCAACGCAAACTGTACCACAGCAAGAAGCATTGCCGGTTGAAAACCGGACAAGCTTGTCAATCGGCAAGCGAGATGATGAAATCGGACAACGATGGTTATTGATACTCGGGATAAGGATCAAATAGAAGCTACATATGATCCCTCGATTTTCTATCTAAGGAGGAATTGGCCAAGGTTCATGAAAACTTGAAAATAGTACTCGATCAAAGAGATACACGAATGGCCTTTTATCAAACATCTCTGGATATCTTGATTATAGAACTAGAGCGATGTTTCGGTTCATGCAAGACTAGAGATGATTCACAAATCAAGTTCAAGTTACGCCGAGATTGTATTACTCAAACAACAACTTGAAGATTCAACCGCAGTAGATAGAGAAACTCATGCTCAAGCTCATTGGCATATTAATCAGCATATCTACGGGTTAGAAACTCAACTTAAGGAAGTACTTGCTTCTCAGCGACAAATTTCAGAAGATCAAAAAGCAACCCATGCCCTGGTAGATCAGTTATATGATGCCAAAAAGGGGGAGGCTGAAGAAGAAAAGCTGAAATTACTTAGAGAAATGAAGCGACTTGAAGAAGAACTACAAAGATACAGATCAGATCCTAAATTTTTGAAGAAAGAGTTAACTGATGATCAACTTATTGCAAAATACAATCAACCTGGAGACGAAAGAGTTACTCTTACAAAGGATCTGTGGACACGATTTATCAAAGATTACAATCCTATTAAAGCCAAGTACAAGGACGAACATTTGAGGAATCCTTGAACTATTTTTTGTCGATATTTACTCAAAGCAAAAAATTGCACAACATAAGAAGAATCGAAGGATTGAAGATAAAGCGAAGATTAAAGACAAGGTTGAACAAATGAAAACCGATCTAACGAAATTTGAAAATTACTATTTGGAAGACTCAAGCTTACCCAAGCTAATTCAATGGAGAAGATGGAAAGAAAGTAGTCAAGTTGACTACAACAAGACCTTTTCAAAGGAAGACTCCAAACTTGAAGAAGATTTTCGCTTGTATGACAAAGCAAAAAGATATGACTTAGTCATGCAAAAAGCTAAGAAGAAGCTTAGTCTTTAATCATAGATATTTGAACAAAATGCATGTATCCAGTTTTTGCTCATTCTATTGAAAACCAGTTTTCCAGTTTTACAATGTTTCTCATTGTTTTGATCTTTAAGCTTTTCTTTTAGGGAGAGTTTTGGCATCATCAAAAAGGGGGAAATTGTTGGAAATAAAATTTATGTTTTGATGATAATTCATCTTATTTGTTATAATATTATCTTAACCCCATTGATGAAGTCTGAAGCCAGTTTGTTATAGTGGAAAGCTAAAAGATGTCTAGAACTGAATGTATAAGTTTTATTAGAGTCTGATATTTGTATAAGTTACATCAGACAAGCACTGTAATTGATAGTGTGTCGTAAAACTGAAAACTGGAAATCAATTAGAAAACTGGAAATCATCAAGACAAGCAAGCCGACTCGAATACACCTACTTGAAAGCGAAGAAGGTAAGTTCGTTGAGAGTTACGGACTCGGTTGGCTTATCTAGAAGAATGAAGAAGCGAGGGTTCAAACTCGGTTATTGAAGAATGAAGAAGCGAGGGCTCAAACTCGGTTATGAAGATTACAAGTCGAGGCTTGTAAAGTTGGACTTCGAGCAAGATTGTGGTGACTGAACCGACTTTATGGATCTTGTATGAAGACCTAAGAATCATAAGGACAATGAATTCTTAGATGATAAATGTATCATGGTGTACTACGATTAAGTCAATTATAATCGATGAAAAGCTGAGATCTTGATTTTGAAGAAGAATAAAATCTCGGTTAATGCTCCAAGTCGGTTAGGAAGCCGACAAATGAAAAACTCGGTATAAAGCGATAAGGAAACTCGGTTTATAAGTCGGCCATCCAACAAGCGAAAGTACAATCGAACGTTGTAAAGAAAGCAATTTCATTGGATAAGTTACTGACACAGCAGGAACGGTCAGAAAATATAGCCGTTGCAAGATATACGTTGATACAATTCAAATCGAAGCCAGATGAACGTTGGACTTCACACTATAAATAGAAGACTTTTCACAAACAACAAAAACATAGAGAACAGAGCATATACAAGAATCAACAAGCAATTTGTGCACTTTATTTGAATTGCTATCATCTCTGAACTATAACAAGATCATATCTAGTATTTCTTCAAGTGTTCAAGCTACAAAGAATTTATCAAGAATTCAACACTGCGAAGAACCACAAACAAGAATCAACTTATTGATTCTCGGCCCAACTTTGATTCTAATTCAAAGGTTTTAGGCGTGAAGCAAACCGGGAAGGTTTCGCCAAGGACGATTGTGACAAACGATCGGGTAGGCTTGTGTTTGTGGTGGTAGGCGGTGAAGAGGCAATCCTACCCTCTAAGGACCGAGTGGTTCAAGCATTTGAAGAGCGACAATTCTACCTGTTCTACAATTGTTTAGATAGTGAAGCTAGGGATTAGCCAAGGACTATTGTTTAGGACTTTTTGTAACGAGTTCACCTCAAGAAGTTCTAGTGGAATTTTCCTCCGCACCACGGGGGAAGAGAGGACGTACGGATTACACCACCGGGAACCTCTATAACATCCGCCTTATTTACTTTACGCATTTACTTATTTATTTAGCATTTACTTACAAGCATTGTGATACTTGATTGTTATACATCTCACGAGTCTGGCGATATTCACCGAATTCGGTTCACAACACTCGGTTTTCACAACAGAATAACAAGATCAATAAAAAGTCTAAAATCTTATCCGCTGCCGGTTGACTCAGTTTCAGCTTAAGTCAGTTTGACTTAATCTCAGCTTTGTCAGCTCAACTCCACACAATTTTTATCTGAACCTTAATCTGTTTTAAATTTAGTTTTTGGTGACAAGTTTATTCACCCCCCCCCCCCCCCACTAAACTTGTGTCGGCCTTTCCAAGGGACCAACAACCTTTAACCACCATCACAGCCAACCAAATACAGAAATTCTTGTGGAGAAACATTCTGTGCAGATATGGAATTCCAAAAATACTCATCTATGATAATGGCACACAATTTGAAGATCAAGGAGTGCAAACCTGGTGCACAAACCTAGGAATCTCCCAACACTTTACATCAGTGGCCTATCCCCAAGCCAATGGGCAAGTAGAGCAGACCAACAGGCAGATAAAGCAGGGATTGAAGAAAAGGTTGGAACAAGAGGGATCTCATTGGGTGAACCATCTTCCAAACATTTTGTGGGCATATAGAACTACCCCAAATGCTGCTACACAGGAAACTCCATACTCCTTAGCATATGGATGTGAGGCAGTAATACCAGCAGAGATTGGACACAAGTCTCCCAGGACAGAATTATACTGTCCAGAAACACAGGAGGTAGACATGTTGCATGTCAAGGACGAGCTGGAACACAAACGCGATATTGCACTGATACAGATGGCCAAGTACAAGTAGAGGATTTCCCAATACTACAACTCCAAATTTAGAGGTACGTATTTTAAAGAAGGCGATTTAGTTCTGAGACGAAATGATGCTAGCAAGCAAGGTCCCACCGGAAAGCTAGACCCAAATTGGGAAGGTCCTTTTAAAGTTATCAAAGTACATGGAAACGGATCTTATCAATTAGCTAATGCTTCTGGAAAAACAATTCCTAGAAGCTGGAATGCTATTCATTTAAGGAAATATTTTCCTCAAAATAGTATATTGAAATATTATCCTTTTTTCTTTTTAGCTTTAAATTTATAATTATGCATGCGAATATTTGAATTTGTGCTGGACAAGGAATTAAAGACCAGATGTTTTAATTATCAGTAAACTTGCAGCACAAAGTGATTCTGGGCAGATGACCCAAATAAAAAACACACAAGTGTTAAAGTTGCAGTGCAAGAATATTCAGTGCAGAGCACACAATTAAAAATATAAAAATGCTAAACTTGCAGTGCGAGGGCATTCTGGGCAGAGGACCCACATAAAAAACACAAGTGTTAAACTTGCAGCGCAAAAAAATTCTGTGCAGAGCACATAATTAAAGTATATGAACGCAAAACTTGCAGTGCGGGAGCGTTCTGGGCAAAGGACCCAAATAAAAACACACAAGTGAAATTTGCACGCAAGAAAATCATGTGCAGAGCACGCACTTAAAGAATGTAATAGTCGAACTTGCAGAGCAAGAATGGTCTATGCATTAAGTAAATTATGTGCAGAAGATAAGAATTAAGAAACTAAGGATAAAAAATCCTAACTTCTTTGCAGCGCAACAAGAAGGTAAAGCTGAACCCAAAGAATATCAAATTCAAAGGCATATATATTCAAAAGTACAAATCCAAAGGTTTCAATGATCAAAGTACTATCAACAACAAATAAGAGATAAAGTTATTACATCAAAAGCTGCACAGTGCAGGAAAATTCAAAGTTTTCAAGAAAATATGTTGTTTAAGAGGCAGGGGAGCTGAGGGCTGAGCAGACTTCTCTGGGGGCTGAGCAGATTTCTCTGAGGGCTGAGCAGATTTATTTTTTGCATACTTGCTAATTATGTCTTCTCCACTCTTGTACTCCTCATATCGCTTCGTGAAGATTTCGCCCGCTTTCTTATCATGCAACCTGTGATTAGGCAGAGTGTTAATTACCAAGTCAACAGGTTTGGCCTCGTCAACACCAAGTGTGTATCCTCTGCGCAGCGCCGGAGCTAGAATAATATGAATTTCCTCATAAGTTTGAGGAGAAGACTTATACCCGGCAACAACTTTCTGGACAACGTTCTGAGCAGGAATTTCCTCCATCTGCCTCAGAGTTTCATCAAAGTCGGCCTTCATCTTCTTTACTGTGGCAAGATGTTGCAGATGCTCCTCATTCATTCTCTCCAGCCGCTGATCTCTCAATTTCAACTGCTCCTCCTGGGTGAATATCAAACCCTCAGCTTTGGCAAGATCAGATTTTAATTTCTCAATCTCTAGACGAGCAGCAAGGTTGGATTCTTCCAAACTGGCCACTTTAGCATTGGCCTCGTCCAAGTGAACCATTTTATGTTTCAGAAATGTCCTTAGCCATGCTAGCGGTCTTCTTATGCAACGCTTTACACAGGCGGTATCACTACGAAAGAAAAAATCTTAGAAGACAGAAATTAAAGAAAGAATGAAAGCTTTATAAAAAACCACTTACAGAATCGGCAAAATCATCAGCAGACATGTCCTCAAAGTTGAAGGAAGAATCACTTGTAGAACTGCCAGAGGAAGTGGACATGTGCCTCTTTTTCTGTCATTGGGAAACGGTCCTGAGGGGAACTGCATTCAAACCAGTAGTTTGGCCACTGGGGAGATCTTCTTCAATAGTCAGATCCACAGGGTTGACTGTGCTCAGATTGTTCTGGTCAGAATGATTAGCAGTGGGGATTGTTTCCCGAGCGAGCGCACAGAGCAGTGCCTATCTCTGCATCCTCTTGCTGACCAGAAACTTCACCACCTTCTAGAATAACGGACAATGTCCGTTCAGAATCTTCTGCCATCTGTCCGGCCTCCTCCTCCTCATCAATGTCAATGTTAAGCAAATCGTCTACGTTGGCCACTACAAAGATAAAAATTAATCAAAATATATTCAAAAACAAAGCAGAAAGCAAATACAAACATACATTTACTATAATATTTCTTGGAGAACTCCACGTAGCCAACAGGCCCCGCAATCTGAAGCTGAGCAGCATTTATCAGGGCAGAACTTATGAAGTCTAAACTAAGGGAAATTTTATTACTAACGAGATATTGGGACAGCGTAGCATCAATGAAGTCTTCCAACTTGTCTTTCATGGAAGAGGTATTCCACCACCCCAAAGTGGCATCCGAATTATGCTTCACAAAGAAGAAGTGTTCTTGCCACTTCTTCTTGGTCTTATCTTTGCCAGTCATAGGGATAATCGGAGCACTAGCCCTACGGCAGAAATGATACCACCCCCCACTACCTTGAGTTAATTTGCATTGGTAGAAATTCCTAAATAACGTTACAGTGAAGGGAGTGGTGTTCAGACGACACTAGATCATGAAACCTATGAGAAATTTGACGCTATTTGGGTGTATTTGACCAATCCCTAATTTATAATACTTCATTACTTCGACGTACCCAGGCGGAATAGGAAATCTCAGACCACTATGAAGCTGGTCAGCATATACTGTGCAGAAACCTGCTGGAGGATTGTAAGCATACTCAGTGGATTTGGGGAGCAAAACTTCAAAGGGTTCAGTGCGAATCTTATAGGTCTTCAACAGACTGGCCATTTCAGTTTTGGTCATCTTGCTAGCAACACCGTGACAAGCCATTATTGCCTTGGTTTTGTCAAATCGAGTGATTTCTCTCTTTAAGGTGTTCAAGAAGGCAGTGTGATCTTCTGGGTATTGATGGACAATGGAAGTAGGAGTAAAAATCCCAGGAGGAAGAAGATGAGAAGGCAGAAGGCACAGAGGGTTATCCCCAAAGGTAGAAGTATTTCTTAAATCAATCTGAGAGGACGGATGATCGGCCGGATTTGCAGTTTCAGAATGAGGAATGGGGTTGGAAAAACTTACTTCCTCACTATCTAAGGCAATCGAGATTTTCTCTGGCGATTCAAACAACTTTTCTACAGAACTACTAGAGGCTGTATTGGCTCTAAGACTCATGAACGAAGTAAAGATGCAAAAAAGCAAAAGATTAAACAGAGAGGGACTTACTTGTAACTGCTGAAATGCTATTCCAAATGTCTGATATAGAAGTGGCATTTGACAAGAGGGGTGATTATATGACAAGAAGTGGATACGAAGCAATGATTCAATTCACAATTATAATGGTGACCAAGTGTGACCTGGCCTCGTTTCACGATATAATAATAACGGAAGTTAAAACATTTTCAGACTAAGGTGGCTGTGAAGCAGTCCACCCTAGTCTGGGGGGACTTATGATGATAGGTGGGCCCATTGGGCCGGGTTATCCATAATTGGGCTAGGCCCAAAGCTAGACAGTCAAGATAATGGATTGGCACGTTAGGACCGTAAGTGCTGACCAGAATAGTCAGTAGAGCAGGACTCCATCATACGCTGCGTAGAAGTATATCTCTAGACAGAACGATCGGCTGCGCAGAAGTATTTCTACACAGAATATTCGGCTGAGCGCAACGAAGACCGAGTCAGCACCAGTTCAACCGCTTATGGACGTGGGTAGACTCCACGACCGGAAACGTAAAGGGATAACTGGCGATAACTTCCCATCATGCAAGGAAGAGAATCACGACCTAAAGCTATATAAGGAACACCCTGAACTACGAGGGGGACTTGATTCCAGTTTATTATCTAAATTGGATACGTAGGCAGCTCTCTCAAGGAGTTCAGTCCAAAATTATACTCCAACCTTATTGTTCTTACATTATTTTCCTAATTAGAATTGCCCAATTACCCGGTTGTAATATTTGAACAACATCAGGTCCCATTACCACATCATGTATATATGGTTACACATGAAAATCAATTGTGACATTGATTGTGGCAATAGCATTTACTCAAGGTTCAATGATCCATTGGTCATGTATTATAACCAATAATATAAAAATATGTTCGGTTAATCGTTGTGACACAAACGTTGTGCAATTAAACGAATCCATGTCTCCTACTAACTAAAAACACAAGGGACATATGTTTAACATCCATCAACTACCATACAAACCATAAATGCAAGTAATATGTAGAAGAAATTAACACTATTAAGGTGTGGATCGTCATTCTTTGACACTATTGAGCTTGCCTCTAATTAATCATGGGGCGTTCATGTGGTAGTGCTCGGGTGTGATATTGAAACATACATAGGATACATGTTGCTCGTCCGGAAATCGCGTATCGTAATGGTAGGAGTAAATATCTGAAAGGGCATTCTTATAAGGAATGTCTATGTAATGTCCCACATTGGAAAAGTAGTATAATGCTCACCCCCGTATAAGTGTGAGACATAAAGGTCTTGTCAACTCGGGTTAGCCCTTTTAGACCAAGCGAGGACGGCGGTCTAAGCAGGTTTGACCGGACATTTATGACTCATTTAGCGCTACCAGGCCCGGGGTCTGGGGGCGTTACGAATGGTATTCGAGCCGACTATTAGACGGAACTATGCGCTGCACCGTACAAGAAGACGGTGTAAGGATGGCCTCTAGTTACCTCTGGTAGGGACGATCCAGGAACAGTCTTGGTCGTCCTGGCGAGGACGCCAGTCCCTTATAAGGGGGGGAGAATGTAATGTCCACATTGGAAAAGTAGTAGAATGCTCACCCCCATATAAGTGTGAGACATAAAGGTCTTGTCAACTCGGGTTAGCCCTTTTAGACCAAGTGAGGACGGCGGTCTAAGCAGTTGACCGGATATTTATGACTCATTTAGCGCTACCAGACCCGGGGTCTGGGGGCGTTACAGTCTAGCTCTCGTGAATCTTTGCAAAGTGTGAGTAATTAAGTTACTTATTGTGAATCTTCTTCATTTTCTATCTTTTAAAATATTTTTGAAAACCAACAAAGGTTGGTCGGAGTGAAATGGACTCCGGTCGCTTAAGCAAGAGGTCTCGGGTTCGAACGCTTATGTATGCAACAAAACTTGTTGGGAGAGGTCCCCACCTTTGTTGCCCTATAGTACATCAAAGGATTAGTCACAGACAATTGTCTGAGAATACAATGCGAAAGCAAAAAAAATTATTGAAAAGGTCGTGCATTGAGATTGAAGTCGATTAATTTACTATACATGAAATTTTTCAAAAAGAGATGAATTTACATAATCTGAACCATCAATTTAAATAATAAAAAGAAAACCCAAAAAAATAAAAACAATTATTGTATAGTTAATTGTCAATTATGACACATTTAGAAAGACGTCAGGATTTTAGGACTATAAGAAAAGATTTTGTCAAAAATGATATTTAACTAGTGAAAGTGAAAATGATAGTGAATTTGAAAGTGAATTACGTTGGTTTTATGCTGAAAATCAACGTAATTCACTTTCAAATTCACTTTAACTTTCTCTTTCACTTTCACTTTCAATCTAAAATGTCATTTTTGACAAAAATATTTTCTTATAGTTATTTTTGCCTGACATCTTTCATACTGTGTCCTTTAGGACCATTATCCCAAAATTGTAGGTTAAACTATTTCATAATACATAATAAATATACACATAAATTTCAAGGGCCATTTATTACACCTCGGAAATTCTACTCATACACCCCATGTATTGTTAAAAGAAAACCCTTTTGATACACCACACCTTTTATATTTTGGGTCTCATATTCTTCCTATACACCACATATCTAATATGATATAAAAAAATAAACACTCTTGCCAAGAAAATTTTACTATTGCCTAGTTTTCCAAATTCTAATAACACTCATATGTTAAAAAATAATGGGAAGCTTGAGAAATTATGCTTTAAAAGCATAAAATTTATGTAAATAAAAGCAGGTTGTTAAAAATAAGTTATTTATACGTGGAAGTTAGATGGGTTTTGCGTGGTTATTATTATTATTATATTTTGTAATCAACGAGGGTTTTTTTTTGCGGCTACCGAAAACCCTCGTATTTTCGTGGTGTGCTACCGAAATCCGACCCGAATTCTACTGAAGCATATTTTTCAAATCTTTATTTAGGGAGCATAATGCGTAAATTTTATACTTTTAACGCGTGGAGACCAGTGTTCGAACCCCGTTAGGGACAAAAAAAAAGAAAACAATTATCACCCCTCCACCCCTCCTATAAACCGTCCCGTCCCCAATCCTCATCCCCTCCCCACCAACCCATCCCCTCCCCTCCCACAATCACCATTTAATCAGGTTGTTCCGTTCCCACACTATCCTCTCGTCTATCGTTCGACCTAATTTAGTAGCAGCAGGTGCAAAATTTAAATTTCAATACTTTGAGTAATGACTAATGAAACCTCATGGCCCATTTGCTCCAACATGCTTTTTTTCTATAATAAAATGTTTGTAGGCGTTAGAATAATAGAATTTCTGGCAATAATTGTTTCAATAACAGAGGCGTTGGTGGTTGATTTTTTTCTTTTTTGGTGTTATATACAACTTAATCAACATGTTTAATGGTGATTGATGATAGGTGGGCCCATTGGGCCGGGTTATCCATAATTGGGCCAGGCCCAAAGTTAGACAATCAAGATAATGGATTGGCAAGGCAGGACCGCAGGTGCTGACCAGAATGGCTAGATGAGCAGGGTTCCATTATGCACTGCGCAGAAGAAGTATTCTAGATAGAATGATCGGCTGCGCAGAAGTATCTCTAGACAGAATGCTCGGCTGGGTGCAGCGAAGACCGAGTCAGCATCAGTTCAACCGCTTATAAACGTGGGTAGACCCCACGATCAGTAACGATCAGAGATAACTGGTGATAACTTCCCATCACGCAAGGAAGAGAATCACGATCTACTGCTACAAAAGGAACACCCTGAACTACGAGGGGGACTTGATTCCAGTTTATTATCTAAATTGGATACGTAGGCAGCTCTCTCGAGGAGTTCAGTCCAAAATTATACACAAATCCCTTTGTTCTTATATTGTTTTCCTAATTAGAATTACCCGATTAACCATTTGTAATATTCGAACTACAACATTTGGCGCTAGAAGGAGGGCCTAATTCTAGTTAGTGAGTGATTGTTATAGAAAAAAGGCAAGAAATCAAGGAAATTCAAAGAAGCATCAAAATCAACCAGAAAGAGAAAAAAATCAAACCGGAGACAAAAGCCCAGGTCGGAATGATCAAGAAACTGGGAAGCGAGTTATGGAAGAAGGACAGACAAGCAACCCAGACGCAGCTAAACAGATGTTGGTAGAAAACCTTGCAAATCTCAAGGCTGAAGAGATAAAAGCCATATTTGAGGCAGTTTTGAAAGCGAGAAATCAAGATAATGATGTTTCTGAAGCACATACTCCGCTTCAAACTGCTAAAAAAGAAAAGCAGGAAGCAGAATCTAGCATACAGGTGGTAGTTACTCACCCAGGTGGTGATAACGCCAGAGCAGAATTAGACGCCATGCTTAAGCCTAAGTAAGATGAATTTAGGCTGGTATCTCCTTTTACTGAGGACGTTGATGCATTTCCGTGTCCTCCAGGATTTAAAATCCCAAAGATTCAAGCATATGATGGAACTAAGGATCCATATGACCATATGCATCAGACTCAGTACATCCAGCACATGAATTTATATAATGCTCTAGAAGAGATGAAATGCAGGGCATTTGCGACTCTTCTAACAGGAAAAACAAGAGATTGGTTCAACAAGTTGAACCCCAGGTCCATACCAGATTTCCCAACCCTGACCAGAAAGTTAATGCATGCATTCATCGCAGCAAGGCCTTTCCAGAGAAACCGTACATATTTGCTGACCATTAGGCAAAAAAGTGATGAAACAGTGTTACTGTTTATCAAGAGATTCAATGGTGAATCATCCCAGATAGCAGATCTGGATGATAAATTCTTAGTAGCATCCTTCGTTGCAGGTCTCAGAGAAGGACGGTTACATGAAAAACTGAGCAGCAAGAATCTGAGTACGATGGAAGAATGTCTGGAAATTGCATACATACATTGTCAGGGAGAAGAGGCTAACAGAGCCAAAAGAGAGGAATCCCACAGGGATTCTAAAAAAGGAAAGGGTGAGGATAGGTCTGATAAGAAGAGGAAATCTGTTTGGGACAGGGTAACCGCTCCCATTTCTGAAAGATTAGGGAAAAAAGGTGCTTTGCAGGACAGAAACCTTATCCCTCTGAACAGATCTCGTGACAAAGTTCTGGCGATTATGGAAAAGAAAGGAATCGCCAAGACTCCTCCTCCATTGAGGGGTCCAAGGGAGAAGAGAGACCACACCAGGTGGTGCAAATACCATAAAGATATTAGACATGACTCTGAACAGTGCAGGGATCTGATCAGAGATATAGACGCAACAGCGATGGAAGGAAAGATCGATGAATGCATCGATCGAGCACAGGGAGATAATCCCAGAGGAAGGAGAGAATTTAAAAAATAGCACAACGGTCATGACAGGTACAATTAAAGGAAACATAGAGATCCGTCTCCTGATGCAGATGGGCATAGAGAAAACGCCCCAATCAACACTGTGAACACGATTGTGGGTGGACCAGGAGGAGGTAATAAGGCTGCTCAGGAAGATAAAAGAGGCAGCGCAGAAAAGGACGGAGAAGTGAAAAAATAGAAAGTAATGGGAACCGTTCAGTACGGTCCCAGAGATGCGCTACCAGCCGTCGTGAGCAACGAAGGACTGGTAATAGAAGCGGTTATTCAGAAAAACCTGGTCAGAAGAATCTGCGTAGACACCGGCGCGCAGTAAACGTACTGTATCACAGTGCATTCCAATCCATGAAGCTAACGGACTTGGAGTTGACTCCTGTGTCAACTCCTCTTTTTGGATTTACCGGGCCACCCATACATCCTCTGGGTATATTAAAGCTGTTGACAACTTTTGGCAAAGGACCACAGAGCAGGACTCTGATGGTAAATTATATGGTGGTAAAAGCTCCATCAGCTTATAATGTGATTCTGGGAAGACCAGCATTGATTGATCTAAGGGCAGTGGTTTCACCGGCACATAACAGTATGAAATTCCCAACTTTTGAAGGAGAAGCTACCGTTAAAGGGGATGTGGATGCTGCCAAGAACTGCTATACAGCCACAATCAGTGGAAAAATGAAGGTGCAACAGGTGACAATGGAAGATCTTGTTCCTGATGAAGAAAAGAGCTGGCAATCCAACGATCTAGTAGAATCAATAATGCTGGATGAATCGGACCCTGAGTCCACAAGCATAGGATCATGGATACCAGCTGAACAGAAACAGATGCTGGTCAGAATCTTGAAAGATTACAATGATGTGTTTGCATGGAAAGCAAGTGACATGCCTGGGTTGTCAACAGAGTTGGCTGTCACGGATTTTATCTAAGCAAAACAACAAGTAATAAAATTTATAAATCCGGTATTCCCCAAGTGTAGGGATCGTAGTACAGCGATTAATACCGGAGTCGGTCACAGGGAATCGGGGTATCTAGTTCCTAATTTTCCTAAGATTGATACTATTATTATTCAAACCTAAAATAACAAAACGAAAAGTAAACTGGACAGAGGATTGTCAGTCCAAAGACAGGAAGGATAAAAGCGAAAACGAAATCTAAACTTTAAACTATAAAATAAACAGTAAACAAGAAGATGATCATGGTGATTAAACAACGAACAAACAATAATCCACCGTTCCCGCAACCCTCTATTTCCTCTCCAAAGTTATCTTGTGATGATTTAATTCAAGTTGTGGTTCACCTCTCATAAGTATGAATTCCTACTCTCGTAGATAATTCGCCTATCAATCTCTCATCTCTCGATATATAAGATTGACGCTCTCAAACCAGGTGTAAGATCTCTCAATCTAGCAACCTAGATATTCAACCTATCAACTCTCGTTATGTCAAGATTAAAAATCCCATCCTTCCTATGGTGATCTAAGGTTTACACCGACTCTCGTCATACGGTAAACATCAATAAGCAATACATCTCTCGATATCGATTGCATAACACATAAGCATAGAAAAGATACAACTTTAATCAAATTCACAAAACAAATCTAGATTGAAAATAAAGAACCTGCTGAAACGGATTCACATGGTTTGAACAATTGCTCAGCCTCCAAGCATTCAGCATAAAATAGTAGCAAAACGAAATAAAAAGCGAAGAAACGACCACCTCGGCCGGCCAAGCACCAAGGCTCAGCTGGCCGAGGTTACTTGGCTTGAAACTAGGGTTTTCTCAATGCGGCTGTGTAATAATATATGTCCTAGGGTTTACAAAGCGCTGGTATTTATAGAAAATAAAGTCGGCTGCTGTAAGTCGGTCGAAGGACGCCCGTCCGTCTTGTTGGACGCCCGTCCAAGATACCTTGGACTTGCTTCAGACGCCCGTCCACTCAGCGTCCAAACTCTCTGAATCAACTTTCTTCTCCTGGACGCCAGTCCATTCTTCAGACGCCCGTCCACTCTGGACGGGCCTTGAACGCACGTTCAAAATGCTCTAAAATCTATTTTGCTTCATCTTTATCTCTTATCTTCATCTTCCTTCTTTATCCTTTATCAAATTCCAATTTTATCTCTTCTATCATCAATGTAACTCGACTCTTATCTCTTTTTGATCATCATTTGAGCATCAAACACGTACCTATAACACATTAAAACATCGCAAAACGTAATATCATCCAAATACTCATAAAATCAGAATTAAAACACCAAAATTAACCTATTTTGCGAATAACTCATTAAAAACCTCATTTACTCAATAATTCCATTAAACACTCGATTCTTATGCAAATCATACAAATATGAGGGAAATTATCATAAAATATAGCATTATAAAGCGTATAAAATCACCCTTAACGCTGTTCATAAGCTCAACATTGACCCAACCAGGAAACCAGTAAAGCAAAAGAAAAGATCATTTGCACCAGAAAGGATACAAGCTGTCCAGCAAGAAGTGGAAAAATTGTTGCAGGCCAACATGATTAAAGAAGTTATCTATCCAGAGTGGCTAGCAAATCCGGTGCTAGTCAAGAAGCCAGATGGCAGTTGGAGAATGTGTGTGGATTTTACAGATCTGAACAAAGCTTGCCCTAAAGATAGTTATACTTCCCCTAGAATTGACAGGCTAGTAGAATCTACAGTTGGTTATGAAATTTTTGCTTTCTTAGATGCTTATAAGGGATATCATCAGATTATGATGGACCCTGTAGATGCTGTAAAAACTGCTTTTATTACTGAATTTGGTTCCTACTACTATGTGTCTATGCCTTTCGGATTAAAGAATGCAGGGGCTACATATCAAAGGGCAGTCAACACCATTTTCAAACAACAAATTGGCAAGTCCATCGAAGTTTATGTAGATGATCTATTGATCAAGAGCAGGACTCTTGATCAATATTTGAAAGATGTGGAAGAAGTTTGTCAAGTATTAAGGCAAACTAGGATGAAGTTGAACCCCAAAAAATGCACCTTTGGGGTTATATCAGGCAAATTCTTGGGTTATATGATATCTAAAGAAGGTGTCAGGGCCAACCCTGACAAATTGGAGGCTTTGAAAACAATGCCCGAACCGAAGAATATTAAAGAAGTCCAACGATTGACAGGAAGATTAGCAGCGCTAAACCGCTTCCTATCAAAATCTGCACAGAAGTCGTTGCCATTTTTTAAAATTCTCAGGAAGGCCAGCCCATTTGAGTAGAATGAAGAATGTAAACAGGCTTTTCAGGAGTTAAAGAATCACATCAGTCACTTACCAACTTTAACTCCTCCTCAGGAAGGTGAGGTACTATTTCTATACTTGTCTTTTTGCAACGAAGCGGTAAGCGCTGTGTTGGTGAAGCAGCAGGGCATGATACAAAGGCCTATATATTTTGTAAGCAAAGCTCTACAAGGACCTGAGGTCAGATATTCGGAGGTGGAAAAATTGGTCTTAGCCCTAGTACATGCCACAAGGAAGTTAAGACCATACTTCCAAAGTCATCTAGTGATTGTGTTGACCAATCAACCTTTGAAACAAATCTTGGATAAACCAGACAAGTCTGGAAGATTGGCAAAGTGGGTAGTTGAATTGGCAGGATTTGATATCGAATACAAACCAAGAACAGCAGTTAAAGCTCAAGCGTTAGCCGATTTCCTGGCAGAAGAAAAAGCCTTGGCTATAGAGCAAAAGGCTGAGCAGAACAAGGCTGAGAAGAACGAACTTGAACAGTGGCAGCTTTATGTGGATGGAGCTTCCAACAAAGAAGGAGCAGGAGCAGGACTCCTACTCATTAGCCCAAAAGGTGAAGAATTCCCATATGCTCTTCATTTTGACTTTCAGGCTACTAACAATGAGGCAGAATATGAAGCTTTGATAACTGGATTAAACCTAGCACAGAAGTTAGGTGTGCAAAATCTGAAGGTCTACACGGACTCACAGCTGGTAACAAATCATATCAAGGGAAAATACGAGGCAAAAGAAGGCCCCATGAAAAAATACCTTGCAGTGGCACAAAGGAAATTGCAGAATTTCTTAATGGTAGAAGTGGAACAGATAACTCGGGCCCAAAATACCAGAGCAGATGCTTTACCAAAGTTAGGATCGAATTTTTTGTCCAACAAAAAGGTGTTAGTTGAACAGTTAAAGCAGAAGAGTTGTGATGAAATTGAAGTACAACCAATAACACAAGCAGAAACCTGGATGGATCCAATTGTAATGTATCTGAGAGATGGAAGACTTCCTGAAGATAAAGTACGCACCAGAAAACTGATAAGACTCTCAGCCATGTATGCTCTGTTCAATGATGTTCTGTACAGAAAGTCTTATGCAGCACCTTGGTTGAGATGCGTTACTCCAGATGAGGGAGATTATGTATTGAGAGAAATCCATCTCGGAATTTGTGGAAACCATTTGGGAGCAAGAGCTCTGGCCAGGAAATGTAGGCTTTACGGGTATTACTGGCCAGAAATGCAAGACGACGCAGAGAATCTGGTCAGAACTTGCAGGACATGCCAGGTGCATAGCAATTTATCACATAATCCTGTACAGGAGATGGTACCAATTGTGTCTCCATGGCCTTTTGATCAATGGGGAGTAGACTTAGTGGGTCCACTACCTCGAGCACCGGGAAATTTCAAGTTTCTAGTGGTGGCAGTGGATTATTTCACCAAGTGGGTGGAAGCTGAACCTCTGACCACCATCACAGCCAACCAAATACAGAAGTTCCTATGGAAAAATATTCTGTGTAGATATGGAATTCCTAAAGTACTCATCTGTGATAATGGCACACAATTTGAGGATCAAGGGGTGCAAACCTGGTTCACAAACCTAGGAATCTCCCAACACTTTACATCAGTGGCCTATCCCCAAGACAATGGGCAAGTAGAGCAGACCAATAGGCAGATAAAGCAGGGATTGAAGAAAAGGTTGGAACAAGAGGGATCTCATTGGGTAGACCATCTTCCAAACATCTTGTGGGCATATAGAACTACCCCAAACGCTGCTACACAGGAAACTCCATACTCCTTAGCATATGGATGTGAGGTAGTAATACCAGCAGAGATTGGACACAAGTCTCCCAGGACAGAATTATACTGTCCAGAAATGCAGGAGGTAGACATTTTGCATATCAAGGATGAATTAGAACACAAAAGGGACATAGCATTGATACAGATGGCCAAATACAAGCAGAGAATTGCTCAATACTACAACTCCAAAGTTAGAGGTACGTATTTTAAAGAAGGCGATTTTGTTCTGAGACGAAATGATGCTAGCAAGCAAGGTCCCACTGAAAAGCTAGACCCAAATTGGGAATGTCCTTATAAAATTATCAAAGTACATGGAAAAGGATCCTATCAACTAGCTAATGCTTCTGGAAAAACCATTCCTAGAAGCTGGAATGCGGTTCATTTAAGGAAATATTTTCCTTAAGATAATTACATTGAACTATTATCCTTTTTCTTTTTAGCTTTAAATTTGTGATTATGCATGTGAATATGTTAATTTGTGCTGGAACAAGGAATTAAAGACAAGATTTTTTGATTATCAATAAACCTGCAACACAAGGCATTCTGGGCAGATGACCCAAATAAAAAACACACAAGTGTTAAACTTGCAGCGCAAGAAGATTCTGTGCAGAGCACACAATTAAAAATATAAAAATGCCAAACTTGCAGTGCGGGGGCATTCTGGGCATAGGACCCAATTAAAAGACACACAAGTGTTAAACTTGCAGCGCAAGAAAATTCTGTGCAGAGCACACAACTAAAAACATAAATGCCAAACTTGCAGTGCGGGGGCATTCTGGGCAAAGGACCCAAATAAAAGGCACGAGAGTGTTGAACTTGCACACAAGAAAATTCTGTGCAGAACACACAATTAAAGAATATAAACATCGAACTTGCAGAGCAAGAATATCCTGGGCAGAAAACAGTAATGTTCTATGCATTAAGTAAATCATGTGCAGCAAGTACAATAAGAATTAAGAAGCTAAGGATAAAAAATCCTAACTTCTTTGCAGCGCAACAAGAAGATGCTCTAAACCCAGAGAATATCAAATTCAAAGGCATAAATTCAAAGGTTCAAAAAACAGAAGTATCATCGACAGAAAATAACAGACAAAGTTATTACATCAAAAGCTGCTCGAAAAGGCAGCAAAAATCCAAAGTTTTCAAGAAGGCATAAATTAATAGGACGGAGTAACAGAAGGCTGGGCAGAAGTAGTAACAGAAGGCTGGGCAGAAGTAGTAGTAGACGGCTGAGCATATTTCTTCTTGGCATACTTGCGGACAATGTCCTCCCCACTCTTGTACTCGTAGTACCGCTTCGTGAAGATTTCACCCATTTTCTTATCATATAACTTATGATTAGGTAGAGTACTAATCACTAAGTCGGCCGGTTTAGCTTCATCAACACCAAGGGTGTATCATCTACGCAGAGCAGGAGCCAATATGACCTGAATTTCCTCAAGAGTCTCAGGAGCGGCTTTATACCCTGCAACAACTTTCTGTATAATGTTCTGAGCAGGAGCCTCCTCCATCTGTCTCACAGTTTCATCAAAATCAGCTTTCATCTTCTTTGCCATAGCCGGTGCTGCTGGTTCTCCTCTCTCATCTGCCTCAGCTGCTCATCTCTAAGTTTCAATTGCTCCTCTTGGGTGAATATCAGACCCTCAGCTTTAGCAAGATCGGCTTTCAGTTGCTCAATCTCCTGGCGAGCAATAACTTCTGAAGATTCCATACTGGCCACCTTGGCATTAGCCTCATCCAGGTGCACCACTTTTTGCTGCAGGACAGCAATATCCCTAGCCATGCTAGAGGTCTTCTTATGTATTGCCTTGCCAAAGAGGTAGCACTGCAGAAGGCAAAAGTTTAGAAAAACAGAAGTTAAAGAAGAAGAGAATAAATACTATAAATAACTGCTTACCGAATCAGCAAAATCCTCCGTAGACATATCCTCAAAATCAAAGGAGGAATCACTGGCAGATGTCCCAGATGAAGCAGGCATGTGCCTCTTCTTACTTTTCTGAGACACTGTTCTCAGTGGCATAGCAGCCAGAGCAGAAACTGGATCTATAGGAGGGACCTCCACATCGAGTGACGTGATATTCTCAGCGATGCTCGGTAATATCTGAACAAAAGTCTCCACCGCAGCCTCTTTTTCCTGAGAAGCATCACCAGAATCACCGATTCTCTCCTCGGTTTCCTTCTGAGCAGAAACCTCACCACCTTCAGGAATGACAGACAAGGTCTGTTCAGAATCCCCAGGCATCTGCTCTGTCTCTTCCTCCTCATCAGCATCGATGTTGATCAGATCATCTACGTTGGCCACTACAAAGACGAAAAAAAAATTAAAGTCATTCAAAACAAGAACAAAAGACAAATACAAACGTACATCTTCTTTACTGTTTTTTGGAGAACTCCACGTAGCCAACGAGCCCCTGCAAATCGGGGAGCAAAGATCTATCCTACCTTGTTAGTAATACCATCCGCAACGGAAGCGATTTTAAGGATCTAGATCTATATAATACACGTAATAAAACAACTAGATCTATTCTACAAGGAGGATGTAGATCATACCTCTTGAATCTCAAAATTCAAGTTGAAGAACCGCAAAAGGATGAATGTGAAGGTGTGAAGAGCACCACAGTCTTCCGATCGTGTGATCCAAGCAATTCCCGGTGGAAGGAATTCTCGACTCGAACCCTTCCGATATGCTACCGGAAAAATCTCCAAGATTTCTCCCACTCTCTCCTTGGCCGAAATATTTTCTTCTCTCTACTATAGGGAGAAGTCGAAATATGTGTTGTGTGTTAAGGCTTGGGAGAACTCTCTTTATATAGGAGAGTAAAACTTAGCCTCCAAGGATTTTTATTTATCAAACAAAATAAATCCTTTAATAAAAGATAATTCCATAATATTCTAGAACAAATCTAGAAATAATATTTATCTTTATTATTTACCATAAATATTTATCCAATAAATATTTTATGCACATGTCTTATTAATACACAAGAAAATAATTTCTTGTTCCATAAAAATAAGAGGGGGGGCGCCACTTTTAATTTATTATGACCTAGTCATAATTAATTTTCGGCTATAACACATTTGGGCCGAGTTTATGAAAAATGTCTTTTTCACATATTTAATTATTTAGCCCAACTAATTTAATAGTCCACTAAACAATTAATTCACATATCGTTTTAATAAAGTCCAACAAGAACTAAATTAATATTATTAGGATTCGACGTCCGAGAATAGCTATGCTATATTAGGAGGCACGTCGGGGACCATGGACTAATAATCAGCGGCTCCGATAAATCAAATAAATAATTATCTTACGAACGAATAATTATATTCGATAAATCAATCACGGGAATATGCCACCATAATCCCGTGATCGCACTCCTCCGATTAAAAGATTATATTTATCTCCTCACGAGAATAATAATAAGCGTCCATTGATATAATCATTACATATGGATTAATCCTCCATAGATCGTTCATTCTAAATCGGGAAGTTACCGTTAACCCTTTTTAGAACATCTTATCCTTATTTACCATTAACCCCCTAGTGATCAATTAATTCATACAACTCACTGGTAGCTAATCAGTGTAGTATGAACTCGTACGATCGATCAGTTTCTAGGATTAACAAATAAGGGAACTGTCTATCTACTTCCATAAATGGAAGGAATGGATTCCGTATCCGTGATAACACGGACTACTCACTCAATCCAAGTACAATGCCAAGATGGGGTAATTCGGATCACGGACTCGGTGTAATCCTTAACCGTCAAGTCAAACTTCATACCGATTCAAGCGGTTGACTCGTGATCACCTCGGGATTAAGATATATCCATAAATATGATCATCCATTGATTCGATAAGACTTCTCGATTACGGAATTATATCGAGAACTCTAATCAAATCGGTCCAAACTATATGATATATCTATCATATATAAATGCCCCATTAGGTTCTCTTAACCGAAAGTCCGGATAAGACTATCACACCAATTGTGTTCGGGCGCATTAATAGCACGTTAAAGGAGAGACCCGATACTCTCGATTAACTTCACTACGGCCTAATTGTATTTTAAGTACATCTTCACTAACTCAATCCTCCCGTGTATATCCCATACACTGAGTTAAGTGATTACATAAACGATATACTTTAGGGTTTTCTAGTGTAAATACTATTGTCACATCGGTGAATATGAGAATGGTAAATATGAATAATAATATCATTTCATTTATTAAATAAAACAATTACAAAATTGTCTTTCGGGCATCACACCTAACAATCTCCCACTTGCACGAAAGCATGTGATTAATTGTTTTAGAGCACACCCTATTATTTAAAATACAAAGAAACTATCACTCCCACTTGCTCTAAAGCAAATGAGACATGTCTCTAATACCTATAGTCTCCAAGTTTCGACTAAAAACCTCAATCGACAGCGTCTTGGTGAATGGATCAGCAGGATTATCGGCGAAGACGATTTTCTTGACGGAAATGTCCCCTCTATCGACAAAATCTTTGATCACCCAGTATTTTCTCTCTATATGCTTCGACTTACTGTGCTTTCGAGGTTCCCTAGAGTTGGCAATGGCCCCATTGTTATCACAATAGAGAGGAATAGGATCTTCAGCATTCGGGACAACGCCTAATCCGCTGATGAACTTTCTTAACCAAACTGCTTTTTTAGCTGCCTCCGAGGCAGCTATGAACTCAGCTTCCATTGTTGAATCGGTTGTGCTGGATTGCTTTTGGCTTCTCCATTCAACTGCACCACCACCAAGCGTAAACACTGAACCAGAGGTAGATTTAGAATCATCTCTGTCTGACTGAAAGTCGAATCGGTGTACCCCGCTAGCTCCAAACTCCCACTCGAATAGACGAGCATATAATTTCGGTTCTCTTCAAATATTTGATGAGATTCTTTATCGTCGTCCGGTGCGGTTGCCCCGGATTTGACCGAAAACGGCCGACTAATCCAACGCCGTAACAAATGTCGTGTCTCGTACACCTCATAGCATACATAAGACTACCAACGGCCGAGGCATATGGCACTCTTCCCATAGCTTTCACCTCTTCGGGGGTTTGAGGCCCCGAGTCTTAGAGAGGTAAACGCCGTGACGGGTTGGTAGAAAACCCTTCTTTGCGTTCTCCATACGAAGCGTGCCGGCACCTTATCTATATAAGTTGCTTGGGACGAGCTAACATCATGTTCTTACGATCCCTTATAATTTGGATCCCTAGAACATAACTCGCTTCTCCCAAATCTTTCATTTGGAATTGCGTGGTCAACCAACTTTTCACGTCGGACATCATCCCCTTATCGTTGCCAATTAGGAGTATGTCATCAACGTACAACACTAGAAATACAACACTATCTTTGATAACCTTCTTGTACACACAAGATTCAAAGCAAAGTGTTGTTCGAAATCATAAGACTTGATCGTGTGATCGAATCTATGATACCAGGAACGAGATGCTTGCTTCAACCCATAAATGGATCGAGCAACTTGCACACCATGTGCTCTCGACCTTCTTCAATGAATCCCTCTCGGTTGCTTTGCATATAGATTTCCTCGTCAAGAAAGCCGTTTAGAAACGCCGTTGTCTTAACATCCATTTGCCGATTTCATAATCCGGACATGCAAAGAATCGAAAGGAGGATGCGGATGGTTTTCATCATGGCCACGGGTGAGAAGGTTTCCTCGTAGTCAATACCCTCTCTCTCGTGTGTAACCTTTGGCTACCACCGTGCTTTGAAGGTTTCGACCTTCCCATCTACTCCTCTCTTTCGCTTGTAGAGCCATTTACATCCAATGGGCCTTTCACCCTGAGGAAGTTCTACAAGTTTCCAGACTGAGTTAGAGTACATAGACTCCATCTCTTGATTCATTGCGTCAATCCATTTATCCTTATCGTGATCCAATATGGCCTTCTTATAGGTCGGAGGATCATCTTCCACCCCATCAGAGGCGACTACGTTTGCCTCTAAATCCATGCCGTACCGAACCGGTGGCCGAACCACTCTCGCAGTACGTCTAGGTGGAACAGGAATGTCGGAATTGACCGTTGTATTAGTAGTGTTGTTTACGGGAACATCGGCGGCCACAATAGGCTCCGACGTCATCGGAGAGTAATTCCTCTAGTACAATTTTACTTCGAGGTCTCGTGGTCTTTCATATAACTTTCCTCCAAAAACGTAGCGTTAGTCGAGACTAGCACTTTGTTATCTTCCGGATCGTAAAATAGACCACCACGTGTACCTTTTGCATAGCCTACAAACAAACATACTTTCGTACGTGATTGTAGCTTGGTAGTCTTGTCCATCAGCACGTGTGCAGGACAACCCCATATGCGGAAGTGACGAAGGCTTTCGCGATGTCCGGACCACATCTCAATGGGTGTCTTTTCGACAGACTTTGACGGTACTGCATTCAAAATGTAGACCGCTGCTTCTAAAGCATAACCCCAAAAGGATATGGGTAGTGAGGTGTAGCTCATCATTGATCTAACCATGTTAATCAATGTCCTGTTTCTCCTCTCGGCAACTCCGTTTTGCTGAGGTGTTCTAGGCGCTGAACGTTGGAAACAAATTCCTTTTTCAGCCAAGTAGTCAATGAACTCAGTATCTAAATACTCACCTCCGCGATCCGAGCGAAGGCATTTCAATGACTTGCCTAGTTGCCTTTCGGCTTCTGCTTGGAACTCCTTGAACTTTCCAAAAGCCTCGGACTTTCTATGCGACGGATAAACATAACCGAATCTCGAGTAATCATCAATGAAAGTCACAAAGTACTCGTATCCGCCTCTAGCTTGTACGTTCATCGGACCACAAAGGTCCGAATGCACTAAGTCTAGAGTTCCCGTGGCCCTATTACCTTTGATGAGAAGGGACGCTTAGTCATTTTTCCCTCCGGGCAACACTCGCGGACGGGCGGTGTGTCAACGGATGACTCACCTAAGGCTTGAGCCTTTTCTAGTCTTTTGAGTCTTTCCAAGGAAATATGGCCAAGCCTTAGATGCCACAAGTATGTTTTATCTTCTTTTACTTGAGAAACTTTCTCGCCTTTTAGCGAGATCTTTGATGAGCAAGCTTTTAAACATTTCGGTATTAAGTAGGGGAGCTTTATGTGGTTTTACAAAATATAAACCATTTTCATTTATAGTTGAACATAATTCAAAGCCATTCTTCGAAATAACAAATTCACCATTCAAATTTGAAACAGAAAATGATTGTTCAACTAAGGCAGAATGAGAAATCAAATTTCTCCTGAAATTGGGAATAAAATAAACATTGTCTAAATGTAAAATTCTATTATTAAAATGCAAGTCCACAACTCCCACTGCTTTAGCCGAAATGAGCGCCCCAGTGCCTACTCGCATCACTTGAGAACCCTCTTCCAGACTCCTCCTCATACGAACTAAGAATCCGCAATGAAGAACATACATGGTTAGTAGCTCCAGTATCAAGTATCCAAGTGGATACATCTTTAGCTACATTAAAAGATTCCAAGAATAGTAATTCCAAATTACCTTTCTTATCTTTCCCAGGAATAGCCTTGACTTTGCCATCTTTCACATCACGAAGATATTCCGGACAATGGCGTTTCCAATGTCCTACCTCCTTACAGTAAAAGCATTTGCCCTTGGGCTTGGCCTCGTCAACTTTCTTGGCTTTCTTCTTCTTCATTGGCTTGGGCACAGGTGCAACATTACCCTTCTTCTTTGGTTTGGCCTTAGGCTTGTTTGATGACCTGGCTTCGGCCATGTTGGCTTCAGCTTTCTTATCCCCTACTTGGACTTTATCTTTCGATAGCAGGCCCTCGTAGATAGTCAGTTCATTCAGCATCTGTGTCATGGTCAACTCATGTTTTCCCATCGAATGCGAGTTTTGAACGGGATAAACTCGAGAGTCAACGATTCCAAAATCATTGAGACTTGAGTTGCTTCATCGAACATCGATCCATGAATACCGGCGTCATTGAAGTAACTGATCATATTCAGAACATGACCATTCACTGCTTGACCTTTCTTCAATTTCGTGTTAACAGCCATCCTTATGGCATCGTGTCTTGCTTGATTGCTAGGTGATCCAAACATCGAAGTAAGTTTCCGCATGATTTCTCCCCGCATTCAAACTCTTCAATCTGGTCCTAATAACCTCCGACACGCCGCCGGGATGATCCCACGAGCCCGGTTATCCGCTTCGATCCGGCGATTACGCCGTTCGATCTCGGCTTTACCGTGTTTTTGGATCGCCGGCGTAGGGCATTCGAAGTAAGTACATGTTGCACATTCTCATACGTGAGTACCACGTTTAAGTTACTCTTCCATTTCTTAAAGTTGTTTCCCGTTAATTTTTCGGACGGTAAAGCGTAAATTTGAGCGTACATTTTGCTTTGAAAATAAAATGACATGTATTAATTCAAGTTTAACACTACTATATTAAATTTTAGGAATTGTAAACTAAAAAATAAGTCTACTCTACCATTCCAAGGTTTTAACCTCGCATCTCAGTGCCGCCTTAGGGTAGGTCAAAGAGATGACGGTTAAATCGAGACAATCTCATCAATGAATAACTTGTGAGAATCGAACATCCCACGAGAATCGAACATCCCTTTATTCATTGATTACCTTCCTTTTTTAGCCTAGATATTATCAAAAATATCCTTTATGAGTGTGACCTACTATATCGGATCTCTTAGGTACGCCCCGAGTGTGCCGTCTTAGGATAGGTCAGTGACCCGACGAGTACCCAGAAATCCTATCCTTTCGGAGACCAAGCCATGAATGTTGATAGGGGTGAACACCATCCTTAGGGGGACGAAATCAAAGCGCCTCGAGGCGTCACCCTTCTCTCACTTACTTGTATCTATAGTAGAGGCCGGGGGTTGGCCGTCGCCTCCCCCGCTCCCACTCAATATTTTGGAAGTGGTGGTGGGTTAACTAACCACGTCTTTTTGATGTTAACATAAAAGCACATCAAATCAAGGATTCCGAATGGTGTCGGTAACGTAGGCAAGCCTACCCGTCCTATTCGTTGGAACATATGTGACGGTCGGACGAAATCGGGTCAAGAGAGCCCTATTGAGATTAGAAGGAATCACCCCTCCGCTCTCGGTTTGGCTTAGTCTTGCCGGACCCCCGTGCATACATCACACTAGGAGGGTTAAGTCGTTTGAGCGAAGCTCGCTGACCACCCAACCTATAGGCGAACCGTTTTTATCCAAGATTTACTTGTTCTTTTACCATCATTCAATCTCGTAGACACTACGAATTGAAAACGTGATCTCGTTTGGGCTTTAAGGCGGTTCACCGAGAACACACACCGAAAGGCTTAACGATTTCATAACCCGTCCTCGGATCTTTAATTAGTTACTAAATTAAATTAATTACCACATATTAATAAAATTTCAACTAATTACGCGAGTTTGTATACATGCCTATTTTAATTACCAAAATTAAAATTCTACATGTATGCATGGAGTGGATTTATGATATGATGCATGTCATGGCAATTCCGGTTTTATATCTATTTTATGATCAAACACATAAAAAATAAATGCGGAAAATTTAAACACCGAGATGGATCGTTGGCACCCCCGTATCTAATCTATTAGAAAATAAAAAACAACCAAAACCCTAACTAGGGTTTACTACTTTCTAACTAAATCTGCAGCTGTTCGAACTCTTCGACGATCGGCATACCAAACGAACTCGGATCGGGACGAAACTTTCCAGATCATATCTTCACTCCTTGAACTTCAATATGGACGGTTGGATCGGTGCTTTGACTTACCAATTTTCTCCAGTAAACCGCCAAACTTGCTGCTGAATCTGACTTTGACTGCACTGCATCAAGGACTTCCTGAGGCAGATCGGGAATCGAGATGAATCCCGATCGACCTGAAATTTTTATGGTACGTCCAAAACTCCAAGTTGATCAATCTGAACGGTCGGATTTGCGTTTCAACGGTCCAAACTCTCCCAGAAAATCGAGGAAGTCACAGGTAGTGTTTCTGTGAATCCTGCGTTTTTCTGTTACAGCAGCCTCTTCGCAGCATCAAACGGATATTGAAACGGACTCTGATCGACGCCAAAATTTGTGTAGTTGATCATCATCTTCTAATCTTGATTCTGACCGGAGGGATCTTCGTTTCAACGGTTCGATCAACGGGAAAAGAAAAAATACTAAACAGCTACTAACTAGATCTATTTGCTGGAAATTAAACTTGCAATAAAGATAAATTACATAATTTCCTATACTCATATGAACGAATTTTCATCGTTCATATGAGTGTACAATAGATCTAACGGGTAAACAATGCCAACCCCAATCCATCTCTTCAACCACAACAATCGCAACAACATAAAAAAATATGTAAACATGCATCGGCCAAAATTTAAAATAAAAGCTACATGTTTTCCACTCCTAGATCTAATATTTTATACGAATAAATATAGATCCCCTTGGCGACTGATACCACTGTTAGTAATACCATCCGCAACGGAAGCGATTTTAAGGATCTAGATCTATATAATACACGTAATAAAACAACTAGATCTATTCTACAAGGAGGATGTAGATCATACCTCTTGAATCTCAAAATTCAAGTTGAAGAACCGCAAAAGGATGAATGTGAAGGTGTGAAGAGCACCACGCGATCTTCCGATCGTGTGATCCAAGCAATTCCCGGTGGAAGGAATTCTCGACTCGAACCCTTCCGATATGCTACCGGAAAAATCTCCAAGATTTCTCCCACTCTCTCCTTGGCCGAAATATTTTCTTCTCTCTACTATAGGGAGAAGTCGAAATATGTGTTGTGTGTTAAGGCTTGGGAGAACTCTCTTTATATAGGAGAGTAAAACTTAGCCTCCAAGGATTTTTATTTATCAAACAAAATAAATCCTTTAATAAAAGATAATTCCATAATATTCTAGAACAAATCTAGAAATAATATTTATCTTTATTATTTACCATAAATATTTATCCAATAAATATTTTATGCACATGTCTTATTAATACACAAGAAAATAATTTCTTGTTCCATAAAAATAAGAGGGGGGGCGCCACTTTTAATTTATTATGACCTAGTCATAATTAATTTTCGGCTATAACACATTTGGGCCAAGTTTATGAAAAATGTCTTTTTCACATATTTAATTATTTAGCCCAACTAATTTAATAGTCCACTAAACAATTAATTCACATATCGTTTTAATAAAGTCCAACAAGAACTAAATTAATATTATTAGGATTCGACGTCCGAGAATAGCTATGCTATATTAGGAGGCACGTCGGGGACCATGGACTAATAATCAGCGGCTCCGATAAATCAAATAAATAATTATCTTACGAACGAATAATTATATTCGATAAATCAATCACGGGAATATGCCACCATAATCCCGTGATCGCACTCCTCCGATTAAAAGATTATATTTATCTCCTCACGAGAATAATAATAAGCGTCCATTGATATAATCATTACATATGGATTAATCCTCCATAGATCGTTCATTCTAAATCGGGAAGTTACCGTTAACCCTTTTTAGAACATCTTATCCTTATTTACCATTAACCCCCTAGTGATCAATTAATTCATACAACTCACCGGTAGCTAATCGGTGTAGTATGAACTCGTACGATCGATCGGTTTCTAGGATTAACAAATAAGGGAATCTGTCTATCTACTTCCATAAATGGAAGGAATGGATTCCGTATCCGTGATAACACGGACTACTCACTCAATCCAAGACAATGCCAAGATGGGGTAATTCAGATCACAGACTCAGTGTAATCCTTAACCGTCAAGTCAAACTTCATACTGATTCAAGCAGTTGACTGTGATCACCTCAGGATTAAGATATATCCATAAATATGATCATCCATTGATTCGATAAGACTTCTCGATTACGGAATTATATCGAGAACTCTAATCAAATCGGTCCAAATTTATATGATATATCTATCATATATAAATGCCCCATTAGGTTCTCTTAACCGAAAGTCCGGATAAGACTATCACACCAATTGTGTTCGGGCGCATTAATAGCACGTTAAAGGAGAGACCCGATACTCTCGATTAACTTCACCACGGGCTAATTGTATTTTAAGTACATCTTCACTAACTCAATCCTCCCGTGTATATCCCATACACCGAGTTAAGTGATTACATAAACGATATACTTTAGGGTTTTCGTAGTGTAAATACTATTGTCACATCGGTGAATATGAGAATGGTAAATATGAATAATAATATCATTTCATTTATTAAATAAAACAATTACAAAATTGTCTTTCGGGCATCATGTATTGCCTTGCCAAAGCGGTAGCACTGCAGAAGGCAAAAGTTTAGAAAAACATAAGTTAAAGAAGAAGAGAATAAATACTATAAATAACTGCTTACCGAATCAGCAAAATCCTCCGCAGACATGTCCTCAAAATCAAAGGAGGAATCACTGGCAGATGTCCCAGATGAAGCAGGCATGTGCCTCTTCTTACTTTTCTGAGACACTGTTCTCAGTGGCATAGCAGCCAGAGCAGAAACTGGATCTATAGGAGGGACATCCACATCGAGTGACGTGATATTCTCAGCGATGCTCGGTAATATCTGAACAGAAGTCTCCACCGCAGCCTCTTTTTCCTGAGAAGCATCACTAGAATCACCGATTCTCTCCCCGGTTTCCTTCTGAGCAGAAACCTCACCACCTTCAGGAATGACAGACAAGGTCTGTTCAGAATCCCCAGGCATCTGCTCTGTCTCTTCCTCCTCATCAGCATCGATGTTGATCAGATCATCTACGTTGGCCACTACAAAGACGAAAAAACAATTAAAGTCATTCAAAACAAGAACAAAAGACAAATACAAACGTACATCTTCTATACTGTTTTTTGGAGAACTCCACGTAGTCAACGAGCCCCGCAAATGGTCGAAGGCCGAGCAAAGATCTATCGGGCGTAACTTATGAAGTCTAAGCTAAGGGAAATTTTGTTACTAACGAGATATCGGGACAGGGTAGCATCAATGAAATCGTCCAACTTGTCTTTCATGGAAGAGGTATTCCACCGCCCCAAGTTGGCATCCGTATTATGCTTCACAAAGAAGAAGTGTTCTTGCCACTTCTTCTTGGTCTTATCTTTGCCAGTTATAGGGATAATCGGAGCACTGGCCCTACGGCAGAAATGATACCACCCCCCACTACCTTGTGTTAATTTGCATTGGTAAAAATTCCTAAATAATGTTACAGTGAAGGGAGTGGTGTTCATACGACACCAGATCATAAAACCTATGAGGAATTTAACGCTATTAGGGTGTATTTGACCAACCCCCAATTTGTAATACTTCATCACCTCAACGTGCCCGGTGGGAAGAGGAAATCTCGGACCACTATGAAGGTTTGGTCAACATATACCGTGCGTAAACCCGCCGGGGGATTATATGCATATTCAGTGGACTTGGAGAGCAGAATTCAAAAGGTTCAGTGTGAATCTTGTAGGTTTTCAATAGACTAACCATTTCGGTTTTGGTCATTTTACTAGAGACACCATGGCAAGCCATTATTGCTTTGGTTTTATCAAATCGATTGATTTCTCTCTTTAAAGTGTTTAAGAAGGCAGTATGATCTTCTGGATATTGATGAACAATGGAAGTGGGAGTAAAAATCCTAGGAGAGGGAAGATGAGAAGGCAAAAGACACAGAGGATTATCCCCAAAAGTAGAAGTATTCCCTAAATCAATCTGAGAGGACGGATGATCGGCCGGATTTGTAGTTTCAGAGCGAAGGATGGGGTTGGAGGAACTCACTTCCTCACTTTATAAGGCAATCGAGATCTTTTCCGGTGATTCAAACAACTTTTCTACAGAACCACTAGAGGCCGTATTGGCTCTCAGACTCATGAACGAAATATAGAAACAAAGAAGTAGAAGAATAACACAGAAATGGAGACTTACTTGTAACTGCTGAAATGCGATTCCAAAGGTCTGATATAGAAGTGTTGTTTGACAAGATGGGTGATTATATGACAAGAAGTGGATACGACGCAAGGGTTCAATTCACAGTTTTAATAATAACTAAGTGTGACTTGGCCTCGTTTCACGAGATAATAATAACAGAAGTTAAAGCGTTTCAGACTAAGGCGGCTGTGAAGCAGTCCACCCTAGTCTGGGGGGACTTATGATGATAGGTGGGCCCATTGGGCCGGGTTATCCATAATTGGGCCAGGCCCAAAGTTAGACAATCAAGATAATGGATTAGCAAGGCAGGACCGCAGGTGCTGCCAGAATGGCTAGATGAGCAGGGTTCCATTATGCGGCCGTGCGCTAAGTGAAGAAGTATTCTAGACAGAATGATCGGCTGCGCAGAAGTATCTCTAGATAGAATGCTCGGCTGGGTGCAGCGAAGACCGAGTTAGCATCAGTTCAACCGCTTATAAACGTGGGTAGACCCCACGATCAGTAATGTTCAGAGATAAATGGTGATAACTTCCCATCATGCAAGGAAGAGAATCACGATCTACTGCTACAAAAGGAACACCCTGAACTACGAGGGGGACTTGATTCCAGTTTATTATCTAAATTGGATACGTAGGCAGCTCTCTCGAGGAGTTCAGTCCAAAATTATACACAAATCCCTTTGTTCTTATATTGTTTTCCTAACTAGAATTACCCAATTACCCAATTGTAATATTCGAACTACATCAGTGATTGTGGTAGCAAACCGGACATATCTGACTTTTAATGGCTAAATTGCAATTTTAGTTCTGTAACTGGACATGTTTTGTGATTTTGGTCCTGGTTTTTCTCCGACTACAATTTTAGTTCTGTAAGTGGTCTTTTTATGCAAAAATAGTCCTTAATACCGGAAATTGCTGACTATACATATTTTCCGGCCAATAATTATTCCATCTCATCAAAAATTGCCACATCAATTTTTTTTTTAAATTTACAAAATTATAATTCCATGTCACAATATACTACCATTTATTTAATACATAAAAATATATACCATCATTTATTTAATAGGGGAATGAGGGAGAATGACAGAAATATTTCATCAATTGAATAGAAAGACAGTCTTTTGAAACTTTTGCATAAAGAATAAAACTATCTATCCACTGTCGAAATTCACTGTTTAAATTCATTGCCGAAATTCACTGTCGAAATTCACTAATTTTCAAATTCATTGTCGAAATTCACTGATTTTCAGGATTCACTGTCGAAATTCACTGCTTTCAGGATTCACTGGAGAGATTCACTGATTTTCGGGATTAACTGTTTGTCCTTCTCGCTATAAAAATTATGCAGTTGTCCTTCTCCCTATAAAAAAATATGTAGTTATCCTGTTACTTAAAACTATTCCAGATTCTGTCCTTATTCCTAATTTTTTATATTTAATAATTCAAATCCCAAAAATCTAAATTCCCTCTTTATCTCTTGCCTCCCTCTTCCCGACAAACACAATCCATTCCCGACAGAACTTTTACTCCCCTTCTTCAACGTAAATCTTCATCTTCATCCACTTCTCTTATTAAAAAAAAAAACCAAACAAACAAACTTTAGCAGCAAAAGCTTGGTTTTTTTTGTCCCTCTTAATCTCTTCCTCAATCAACATATAGCACCCACAAATCAATGGAATTTTTACCACCCCCAAAATACTACCTCCGTCCTAAATTAACTGTCCTCTTTTTAGTTTTCACACATATTAAGAAATATAATTAATGTGTTGTGTTTTTATACTACATTGACATACTTACCCCTAACAAATAATAAATGTTTGTTTTGGGATGTGAAATGAGTGCAATAAATAAATGTTTGACTAAGAAAGATCTTTGAAAAATAAACATTAAATGATGCATTGGTAATATAAAGTGACACTTTTTATGGGAAATTTTTTTTTAAAATATGGACACGTATTATGCGACGGAGGTAGTAAAAACAAGAACACAAAAAATCTCATTTTCATTAATTAAATAAACAAGCAACCCCATTGCATCCCACACCTCAAAACATGAAATTAGAACCACAAATTTCACCACACCACATAATCACAAGAAAACGAAAAAATAAAAATAAAAATTTAAGAGCTGCTTATCGGATGGGGAAGAAATGGGTTAGGGATTTGCGAAATTGCAATAATACCTTGGTAATTCTTAGAAGATTTCTAGAAATTTGAATTGGACAAAGAATCATGCTTTTTGCTGCTAATTTTTTTTATAAGAGAAGGGATGAAGATGAAGACTTACGTTCAAGAACGGGAGTAAAATTTTTGTGGGGAATGGGTTTGTGTTTGTCGGGAAGAGGGGGGGTAGAGATAAAGTGGGAATTTGGATTTTTAGGATTTTAATTATTAAATAAATGATGGTATATTTTTTTTATGTATTAAAATAAATGGTGGTATATTTTGATGTATTAAATAAATGGTAGTATATTGTGACATGGAATTTTAATTTTTTTAAGAAAAATCTGATGTAGCACTTTATGATGACATGTAATAATTATTGGTCGGAAAATGTGTACAGTCAGCAATTTCCGGCATTGAGACTACTTTTGCTTTGAAAAAAGACCACTTATAGGACTACAATTGTCACCGGAGAAAAACCGGGACCAAAATCGCAAACGTGTCAAGTTACAAGACTAAAATTGTAATTTAGCCTCTAAATTGTCGCTTCTAATAGATCCGATTTTCTAGTGGTCAGTTCTACTCGTGAAAATGATGATGAGGAAAAATTAGGAAGACGAACAAGAGTAAAGTTTGAGAATGATGGAGTTGACAATTAAAGATGTGATTTGAAGGGTACAATGATGATGAAGATGTACAGTTTGATGAATGAAGGAATGATGATGGAAAAATTCAAAGATGAAAATGATGAAGATAATAATATAATATGAAGATGATGTTTTTTCAAAAAAAATAAAAATGAAGATGAAGTAAAGATGATATTAAATGCTATGGACCTTTTTGTAATATATTTTTGGAGTGGATTTCGTACGAAAATGGGGTGTGTAAGTAGTTATGACAAAATTGTAATTAAGTATGTAGTGCAAATAAATAAATAACTAATGTTGCAATTTAAGTGTGGTGCAAAAGTAGATTTGGATTTTTAGATGTGGTGTAGTGTGTAAACGTATATAGATTAGGTGGGGTGTAAATAATAAACCCCAATGTGTATGGATAGATTAGGTGGGGTGTAAATAATAAACCCCAATTTCAATCAACACATGTAATGTTTGTGTTTTATTGATTTTTTTTTTTAGGGGGAATTAGGAGAAGCGACACAAAATTTCATTTCATTAATTAGGGAATATGACAACTTTTTTTTTTTAACATTTTTTTATAAAGTGCAATTTTTTTTAAAATGTTGGACGTCTATTCTTCCCCTCCCCCCCCCCCATCCCCTAAAAAAAAACCAAGACACTTTCTCTTTTATCCATATTTTTTAAACACTTATATCTCTCAATCTCAAACTCAAAACTTGAATATTTTTTCACCAATTTTTTATTGTTTCATGTTGTTTATTTTGAGATCACATTCACCATATTTCAACGTAATTTCCAAAAATCCGCAGTCGAAATTCACTATTATTCGAAAATCACTGTTGAAATTCACTGCTTTTCGTGATTCACTGTCGAGATTTACCAAGTGAATTTCGACAGTAAATCTCACGAAAAACGATATAATTATATCGAACCAAGTCTCAAAACGAAGATAATGAAAAAAAAAAATCAGTGAAATTTTCGTCATGTTTAGGGATGTTAACGTTGATCAAAAGATAAGAGTGTTTTAAATTTTATCACCAAGCAACACGCCCCTTTTTTTAATATTTTTTTTTGTTTTGAAGTTGTCGTTCTTCCTGTAAAAAATATTGTGAGTATTTCAAAATGTGTCATTTTACCTAATTTTGTTTATGTCAATCAAATCGTGTAGAATTTGTAGGTATTCCAAAATGTGTCCTTTTACCTAATTTTCAAAACAAAAGAGAAAAGTACTTACACAATTGACCCCGGGCCTGGTAGCGTTAAATGAGTCATAAATGGTCCTGTCAACTGCTTAGACCGTCGTCCTCGCTTGATCTAAAATGGCTAACCTGAGTTCACAAGACCTTTATGTGTCACACTTATATGTGGATGAACATTCTACTACTTTATCGATGTGAGACTTTACATTTATAAACCATATATTTTAATAGGAAATTAGGGATAAGGATACAATCTGGAATACTTTTAAGTAACAGGACAACTACATATATTTTATAGGGAGAAGGACAACTGCATAATTTTTATAGCGAGAAGGACAAACAGTGAATCCCGAAAATCAGTGAATCTCCCCAGTGAATCCCGAAATCAATGAATTTCGACAGTGAATCCCGAAAATCAGTGAATTTCGACAATGAATTTTGAAAATTAGTGAATTTCGACAGTGAATTTCGGCAGTGAATTTAAACAGTGAATTTCGAACACGAGTGAATTTCGACAGTAAATAAATAGTTTTGTCCTTTATGCAAAAGTTTTAAAAGACGGTCATTCTACTCAATTGATGAAATATTTCTGTTCTTCTCCCTCATTCTCTCATATTTTAAATGAATTTAAAAATAAAAAAAATCCAATAAAACAAAAACAAAACCCGTCTATTATATAATAAATTATGTATATATATTTTATATATACGGACGGTGGGGGATTTGGTCTGAGATTTTGTTTGAATACTTTGCGAAGATTTCAACAAGAAAATGTGCCGGCCTGGGGCATATCGACCGCAACACTATAAAATTGAGCTCTAATTTAAGTGGAAAAAAAAGCAAGAAATACGCATAAACTTACACATATCGGTAATCTTGTAGAAGAAGCAATGTCTAAGCTTGCTTTGATCGTTCTTTCGATGTTGATTGTTGCACAGGTAAAGACTTATATTATAGGCGGATCTACACTTGAGTAAAGGGGGTCTGCGGTCCCGTTAAAAATAGAAATACTCTATATTTTACCTATAGGAAAAAATATTTCATACCCCGTGAAAAAAAATATTTACTGTGTTAAATATTTACAGACCCCGCTGGATAAAATTTCTGGATCCGCCAATATTACGGGGCAGAGAAGTGATATACGGTGAGAATTTAACATTTTTATTTTTCTTTCTTTAATTATTTGTTGTAGGTTTTGGAAGCGAAGAAAGGAGAAGATGACGTTACAACCATGGCAGGAAGGGAATTACTTGGAAGCCATGCCTTCCGGTCAAGAATATTGCCGGATTTGGATGATTTGGAGGACCCGTGTCTAGAAGATATCTGTGATGGTGATGGCAAATGTGAGAAGCCATGCAAATGCGCTAAATACAGCACTAATTCTTGTTACGTCCCTGATCCGTCAGAGCCCGCTGACGAGGAACATTGATTACGGTTGATTACATACTAGGCGGTATGTGAAGGCACTGAGGTTTCCCAGACTCCAATGCTAAAATCCTTTGTCTTTCATGTTTTTTTTTTTTTTTTTTTTTTTTTTTTTTTCTGAGTTACACACTTAATTAATAAAGAGCCGATATCGGATCCAGCGTCGATCCCAGGCATGCATGCCAGAGCTCTATTGTCAAGATTTACTTTCATCATCGTGTGTTTTGTTTTGTTTGAACTCGCAATCAAATCAGTTACTTTTGATCGATATTTCAAATAATAAGGGAAATGATCCATCCCATATACTCCGATTCATATGGTTGGGTAGTGTTTTTTGGAATCGTTGTAGGGTGATTTGTGGTCATTGTGTTCTCAATTTTTCATTTTTGTATTTCATTTTGGCATTTCCAGCTATTCGTTAGTTATGTCTTATATATATATATATTATCAGGTGTTCATAAAAACTTGAACCCTGTTAGGGCCAAAAAAAAAAAAAATTTATCACCCCTCCACCCCTCCTATAAACCGTCCCGTCCCCAATCCTCATCCCCTCCCCCCAACCCATCCCCTCTCCTCCCCTCCCCTCCAATCCCCTCCCTTCCCCCAATCCCCATTTAATCAGGTTGTTCTGTTCCCACACTATCCTCTCGTCTATCGTTCGACCTAATTTAGTAGCAGCAGGTGCAAAATTTAAATTTCAATACATTGAGTAATGACTAATGAAACCTCATGGCCCATTTGCTCCAACATGCTTTTTTTTCTATAAAAAATGTTTGTAGGCGTTAGAATAATAGAATTCCTGGCAATAATTGTTTCAATAACAGAGGCGTTGGTGGTTGATTTTTTTTTTGTGTTGTATACAACTTAATTAACATGTTTAATGGTGATTGTGGTAGCAAACCGGACAGATCTGACTTTTAATAGCTAAATTGCAATTTTAGTCATGTAACTGGACACGTTTTACGATTTTGGTCTTGGTTTTTCTATGGCGACAATTTTAGTCGTGTAAGTGGTCTTTTTATGCAAAAATAGTCGTTAATACCGGAAATTGCTTACTGTATATATTTTCCGACCAATAATTATTCCATCTCATCAAAAATTGCCACATAAGATTTCTTTTTTTAAATTTACAAAATTATAATTCCATGTCACAATATACTACCATTTATTTAATGCATAAAAATATATACCTCTTTATCTCTTGCCTCCCTCTTCCCGACAAACACAAACCCATTCCCCACAGAACTTTTACTCCCCTTCTTCGGAAAAAATATTGTGTGGTGAGGGAATTTAAAATGAAGTGACGGATGAAACGATTAGAACCACACAGTTTTAATACAAATTGAAAGTGTGTGGTATGTGGTGTGCCATACGGTGGCTCCGCACCGCGTGTGGAGACACCACACGATAATCTCTCTCTTTTTCGACGTAAGTCTTCATCTTCATCCCCTTCTCTTATTAAAAAAAAAAAAAAATTTAGCAGCAAAAGCTTGGTTTTTTGTCCCTCTTTATCTCTTCCTCAATCAACATATAGCACCCACAAATCCACGGAATTTTTACCACCCCCAAAATAAAAACAAGAACACAAAAAAACTCATTTTCATTAATTAAATAAACAAGCAACCCCATTGCATCCCACAACTCAAAACACAAATTTCACCACACCACATAATCACAAGGAAACGAAAAAAAAAAAAAAAAATTTTAAGAGCTGCTTATCGGATGGGGAAGAAATGGGTTAGGGATTTGCGAAATTGCCATAATACCTTGGAAATTCTTAGAAGATTTCTAGAAATTTGAATTGGACAAAGAACCATGCTTTTGCTGCTAATTTTTTTTTATAAGAGAAGGGGATGAAGATGAAGACTTACGTTCAAGAAGGGGAGTAAATTTTTTGTGGGGAATGGGTTTGTGTTTGCGGGAAGAGGGTAGAGATAAAGTGGGAATTTGGATTTTTGGGATTTGAATTATTAAATAAATGATGGTATATTTTTTTATGTATTAAAATATATGGAAAATTAGGGATAAGGACACATTCTGGAATATTTTTAAGTAACAGGACAACTACATATTTTTTATAGGGAGAAGGACAACTGCATAATTTTTATAGCGAGAAGGACAAACAGAATCCCGAAAATCGGTGAATCTCCCTGAATCCCGAAATCGGTGAATTTCGATAGTGAATTTCGACAGGTGAATCCCGAAAATTAGTGAATTTCGACAATGAATTTTGAAAATTAGTGAATTTCGACAACGTGAATTTCGGGAGTGAATTTAAACAAATGAATTTCGAACACAAGTGAATTTCGACAAATTGAATAAATAGTTTTGTCCTTTATGCAAAAGTTTCAAAAGACTGTCCTTCTACTCAATTGATGAAATATTTTTGTCCTTCTCCCTCATTCCCCCTAAAATAAATGGCGGTATATTTTTATGTATTAAATAAATGGTAGTATATTGTGACATGGAATTTTAATTTTTTTAAGAAAAATTTGGTGTGGCAATTTATGATGACATGGAATAATTATTGGCCTGAAAATGTGTATAGTCAGCAATTTCCGGCATTGATGACTACTTTTGCTGAAAAAAGACCACTTATAGGACTACAATTGCCGCTGGAGAAAAATCAGGACCAAAATCGTAAAACTGTCAAGTTACAGGACTAAAATTGTAATTTAGCCTCTAAATTATCTCTTCTAATAGATCCGATTTTCTAGTGGTCGGTTCTACTCGTGAAAATGATGATGATGATGATGAAAAATTAGGAAGACGAACAAGAGTAAGGTTTGAGAATGATGGAGTTGACAATTAAAGATGTGATTTGAAGGGTACAATGATGATGAAGATGTAGAGTTTGATGAATGAAAGAATGATGATGGATAAATCAAAGATGAAAATGATGAAGATAATAGTAAATACGAAGATGAAGTTTTTTCAACAAAAAAAAAAATGAAAATGAAGTAAAGATGATATTAAATGCTATGGACCTTTTTGTAATATATTTTTGGAGTAGATTCGTATGAAAATGGGGTGTGTAAGCAGTCATGTCCATTTGCCTCAACCGGACCGGACCGGAACCGGAACCGTCGGTTTTGGGTTCGGCCGGTTGACTAACCGGCGGTTGGAATGAACCGGCGGTTGAACAAACCGGCGGTTGATGGTTCAAAACCAATGGTTGCCGGTTGGTCCCGGTTGACGGTTAGCACTCTTTGCTCCCGGTTTAGATCACGGTTATAAAATTTCATTTTTTTTTTACATTTTCATATAATATTTATTATTTTCACTACAATAACAAATTATTATTCTTTTCACTATAATTACTAAAGCGAATGTAATATATATTTTTTTATAAATAGTTTTCTATTCGGTTTTAAATATAATATTAAAATTGTGTTATTTTTAAATATTATGTTATTAATATTGCGAATGTAATATATATTTTTTTTATAAATAGTTTGTTTGATAGGTTATTATAGTTTTTTTTATTATTGTTGTTAATTTTAGTTTGTTATAGTTTTTTTAGTCGGTTTTAAGTATACGTTGATTAAAAATGTTGTTCTTTTAAATATTACGTGAGATATAATGTATTGTATTTATTATATGTATATTATGATAATTTTTCAACGCTTTTACCGAAAATTCGGTTGCCTACGTACCTTTTATATGTAATCGTATCGGAGGCACGATACATATAAAAAAAATCAAAACGAACGTAGTTCTTTTTGATTTGTTTTTTTAGTTTTTTTATAGTTTGTTTGATAAGTTATTATAGTTTTTTTTTTATTATTGTTGTTTTTTTTAGTTTGTTATAGTTTTTTTATAAGTTTTTTTAGTCGGTTTTAAATATACGTTGATTAAAAATGTTGTTCTATTAAATATTATGTGAGATATGATGTATTGTTTTTATTATATGTATATTATGTTAATTTTTCAACGCTTGTACCAAAAATTCGGTTGCGCTTTTATATGTAATCGTGTCGGAGGCACGATACATATAAAAAAATCAAAGCGAACGTAGTTTTTTTTGATTTGTTTTTTTAGTTTTTTATAGTTTGTTTGATAGGTTATTATAGTTTTTTTTTATTATTGTTGTTTTTTTTAGTTTGTTATATTTTTTTTATAAGTTTTTTTAGTCGGTTTTAAATATATGTTGATTAAAAATGTTGTTCTATTTTTAGTCTTTAATGTAATTGTTTTTTTTTTTGTTTTTGTCTTTTATAGTTTTTTTCATACAAGTTTATAGTATTTTATAGTTTTTATTAGTTTTGTATAGTGTTCTTATGATTTTTTTTATAGGTTTTTATTGTTTATAGTATTCTTTTATAGTCTTTTTATATGTTTTTATAGTATTTAAAGTTTTTTTAAATGTTTGTTTTATCGTAGTATTTTATAGTATTTTTATGTGTTTGTATTTTCTAGATTCATACAATTTTTTAGGTTTGTATATAGTTTTTTTGGGTGTTTTTTTCTAGTTTTTTTTAGTTTTGTATAGTGTTGTTTTTTTTGTGGGTGTTTATAGTTTTTTTTATAGTCTTTTATCGGGTTTTTTTTGTATATATAGTTTTTAGTAGGTTTTTTTTAGTCTTTTATAGTTGTTTTATAAATTGTAACAAATATATAGGTAAGATTTAAATTGCGTACCTTTAATCGATGTCGGTGTTTCGAGCGCTTGTTCCTCCTCCTGAAGTTTCAGTGTCACCGCCTTCAAACTGTGACTCATCATCTTCTGACTCAATGTCTTGCACCCTCTTCTCGGCTCGTACCCAATCTTGACAACACATTTGCTTCTCTAAATTGGTGGGATGAAGTGAACATCTTTATTGGTAAGCACATATCCTGCCATGCTGAAACATCGTTCAACAGTGACGGTCGAAACAGGGCAACTTAAAAACTCGACCGCTATCATTGCTAGAACTGGAAATTCTTTAGCATGTCTCTTCCACCACTTCAATATGTCGAAGTCGAAATCATAGGATCCGGTGTCACAGCCTTCAAATGTTGGGCTTAAAATTTTGGATATCTCTGTACGTTGATCGGATGACGCTGTCGCTCCCTTCTGTCGTTTCGAACTCATTTTATCCATGACTTTTTTAAGTCCCTTCAGGACACCTGCAGGGTTAGTAGAAGCACTTGCGGATGGATTGGGAACCACATCGTTTCTTATTCCATACATATGCTCATATTCAACATACAAAGTGTTTAATAAATTTTCAAGTCTATATACTTCAACTTTATAATCTACCGGGGGCACTCTATGAATATCAGACAAAGCATCATAGTAAGCATTTAACATGTCAGACACACCTAATAGTCTTATACGAGGGTCGGGAATAGAAGAAATGAGATAAGTGTCAGGAATATACAACATGTACTTATTCCATTTCTCCTTCATCGGCCCTAAACATTGAAATAATGTAGCATCGTGTTCCATGGTTTCAAACTCGGCAGTTATTTCTACACTAGCAGGCAAGACTAAATGTGATGTGGGTTGATAACATTTCGAAAACAATTCAGTATATTTTTTGAATACTTCAAAAACATCCATCAGTGTCTTGCATGCAGTCCAAATAGAGGGATACAAACGATATTCGCTTGGACAGTGTTCACTTAAAAATTCAAAAAAAGCATTTTTAATTTTGTTTGTTTTTTCCAGAGATCATAAGTAGTGTTCCACCTATGCGGTACATCTTGCGAGCAGTTTGACAAGGCGATGACCTTTCTCTTTTAGAAATTTATACCACCTACTAACAAGAATATTTCTACCATGTGAAATCGAAGTTTTTATCGAACTAATATTATGGTCAAAAACTTTTAGACCATCTTTTACACATAAGTTAAAAATATGGCATAAACATCTAACATGAAAAAATTGACCGTTACAAAGAGGTTCACAATATCGGGATTTTTGGATGTAATATCGCCGGATGGATCAAAGATCCACCCGATTACACAGCGGAAAGTACAAGATCTAGATCCAAACAATCAAAATACATGAATAATAAATCTAACCTACGAGGGGGTTAAATTACCAACCTTTTTATGGTGCAAAACGCCAAGAACAAGGTCTATCCAATCCGAGCTAGTTGAGAAGCCAAAGTCTTCCAACGTGTGTCTCCAAGCACCACCAGGTGGATGGTGTTTCAAGCCGCCGGACCTCCTCGATATGCTACCTTAGAAAAACCCGAAGTTTTCCTAAAACTCGAACCCAAGTATATGAGCCGAAAAATCTAAGCTCAATACTTCCCAAAAAAACCGAAAATATGTGTGTTCTAAAAGGCTTAGGAGAACTCTCTTTATATAGGAGAGTAATCATTGTCCTCCAAGTATTTAATAATTAAAAGATAATTATTAAATTAATCCTTAATTTAAATAAAAGATAAATATAATATATATCCCAAACAAATTAGGAAAAATAAATATATTATCCAATATTCCATGATTTATCATTTAACAAATAAATAATTAAATCATATATCAAATAATTATCCAAGAAAACTAATTTCTTTCTAATTATTTAATACTCACAAAATGCACCCCAAATCCTAGATAAATAGGTCCACACGCATTTTACACATATTTGGGCCGAGTCCACGAAAAATATATTTTCCATGTATTTAATTATCTAGTCCAACTAAACAACTAATCCACATATCTATTAAACAAATCAATCCAACTATTTATTATTAATTGAAATGAAACGACGAGAAAACATATGCATGTTAGGAGCCACGTCGGGGACCATGGACCAATATTCAGTAGCTACAATAAATTAAATAAAATTATTCATCAGACCGAACAATAATATTCAATCTATTAATTCCGGGATTACACCACCATAAACCCGAAACTGAACTCTGCCGAATATAGATATAATCGGTCTATAGTCTTTAATTGCCACCGGGTTAGAAACTTTCGATAACAAAGCAATGAACGAAGATGTGCATCCATTGTGAAACTTAGAAAGATTCTTCAAATTCAAATACAGCTTCACAAAAATCTTTTTTCAAAATTCCCCAAATTTTTTAATAAAGTTGAAATTAAATCCATCCGGCCCGGGGGCCTTTGAACCTTCACATAACCACACTTGCCGCTTTAATTTCCGCCTCGCAATTTTTCTTTCCATCCAAACACATTGATCATTCGAAAGTTTATCAAAAAGATTGCTATTAAAAACAGGCCTTGAACATACCTTTTCTTTATAAAGGACTTCGAAGGATTCTTTAAATGCATTTTTGACGAGCTCCGAGTCTTCCAACCATTGACCATTTACCAATAAACCGGGCATGCCACACTTTCTAACTCTTCCTTGAACACACCTATGAAAGAATTTCGTGTTTGAGTCGCCTTCTTTCAACCAATTAATTCTTGATTTTTGTCTGAGATTATTTTCCATCACTGACCCAAGATGAAAATTTCTATCCAAAGCTTTAGCTCGAAGCTTTTCTTCTTCCTCATTGAGAATATATTCTTCAGCTTTTAAATCCAACTCTCCTAACAATTTTTCATTTTGATTAAGCTGCTTAGTCAAACACCCAAAAACTTCTTTCCCCCACACTTTCAGAGTTTCCTTCAGCCTCTTCAACTTCAGTTTCAATCTTAAACCAGGAACCAAAGAGATATCTTCTTGTTGCCAACTAGTTTTCACCACCACCTCTAAGCCATCATGCATCAGCCAATGATCAAACACCCTAAACGGAGAGGGCCTGTAATCGATTTTTTTAATGGAGAGCAACAAAGGACAGTGATCCGAAAGCCTACGGTCAAGAGCTTGTAAGGTAACATCTTCCCATCTAGATATCAAGCTATCAGATACAAGAATTCTGTCGATCCTACTCATTTTTTACCCCGCCTGATTGTACCATGTGTACTTCCTTCTACCCATTTTTAAATCCACTAACTTTGAGGCTACAATAAACTCATTAAAAGCGGCTGCATCTTTTGAATTAAAACCGACCCTTTTCGTTCGAAGATGAGCGAACTGCATTGAAATCACCATGAAGGTTAACCATACCATCTAGATCAAGCAAGAGGTTGAGAATTTCATTCCATAGCAAGCCTTTTTCCTCTACACATTGCGGTGCATAAACGTTGATAAAGGTACACAGATCATCATCACCTTTCCACTTCCCTTTCACGCCTATAAAACCAGAACCTTCAAATTTATCAACAACCGAGAACAAATCTTTATCCCACACACATAATAATCCACCTGACAGACCTTCATCACTTTTGAAAATGAATTCAAATTCTGAATCTTTCCAAAAAGACTTCACCAAACTATGATTTATTACCAACAATTTTTTCTCTTGTATAGAAAGAAACGGTAATCGGTGAGAACAACACAAATCATTCGGCCACCTCCTTTTGCAACCACTTCCCAAACCTCTTACATTAGTAGAAATCATCTTCTTAAATGACCAAAAAATCACAAAACAGACGAAACAACAGAGTCTAATTGGGACCCGCTTCACCCTCCGCTTTCCATTCAATTCTCAAATTTTTTCCTAATTCATACGTTTTTTTCGCTCTTTGTCTCCCCGTCAATGGACGGCTTGTGTTCTAAGCTACTAGGTACCCGGATTTACATCTCCATACACCCGTGGGATCGGGAGTATGGGAATCCTCAAGTACCAATCTTTGGGCCTCCCACACAAAAGGGTATTGACTTAAGGCTATCATCCATATCGAATTAAAATCTTTTTTCGAACTAGCCATATGCATAGAAAGTCCCCCGCCGTTAAAGCCGATGTCTATCGCCGTCTTCTCTTCTATCAAGGCTTCCTCATTAAGATCCTGGATATTATCAAACCTAGACCTCTTCTCAATCACAGAGCCTTCGTAATCAATGATCGATGCCTCTACGAAATTCCCATCACCGGAACTCGCATTTTCCGACGAAGAGCTATCGAAGAAACAACATCGAGTGAAGGTATTGACATTCTTCTTCTACCTGCACCCAAACCTGATCACCATCAGCCTTGATCAACAACTTCTTGGAAATATGATCACCATATATGATTTGTTCTAATACGGACTCTTCCTGCTTCCAAAGAACTCCTAGCTTCTGTGTTTTGATCAACTTTCACAACTTCGCCAAATTGACTACCGATCGTATGAAACGTTTTCCAGTTCCAGATACTCAATGGGATTGGGACCCCTCTGTAAATTATCCAAACAAACCTCTCTAATTGAAACGACTCTTTTGCCCACGGGCCAACCCAAACGAACCATGCATTCTCCCAGACAAGAATGTTGCAGATACACCACAACACAATGCAAGTCAGATTCAAGACCAACAATTTCTCTTAAGCATATGATCGAGCACTTAATAGTATAAACGGTTGAGTTTAGTTAGAGTTAGTTAGAAGTTGTTGTAACAACTTCAGTAATCGCTATTAACTCCAACTTGCCGCATCTAGATACTATATAAGCAGCAGAGCACAAGTTGGATTGATTCATTGAGTCAATTTTTCATCTAGCAATGTATTAGAATTTTCCCGCCAAATTTCAGTTCAAATGAATAGTTCATCTTCTTCATCGCAATTCCTTCTTTTCTAGTTTTTCTTTACAAATTCAACATGGTATCAGAGCTAAAACAAGCTTACTGCTGTGAATTTGCAGAGTATTAAACCTGCAATTTTGTTTTTCTTGCGGTGTGGAGCTGCAATTTCATCTTTTATTCATTTCTTTGTGTTTCTTTGGTTTCTTGCTTCATATCAATGGCAGAAACTGGTAATATTGTGGTTAATCCGTATGTGATTCATCCTGGAGAAAATCCGTCTGCTGTTATTGTTCAACCACTTCTCAAAGGAGTTGAAAATTATCATTGCTGGAAACGTGCTGTTTCAATGGTATTATCCATGAAAGGAAAATTGAAGTTCGTGGATGGAAGTTTGCCAAAACCTGCAGAAACTGACAGGCATTTTGAGATTTGGTGTCAGTGTAATGATATGGTTTCAAATTGGCTGGTCAATTCTTTGGATCCGTCCATTCAACAAAGTGTTTTTTGGCTAAATACAGCAAGAGAGATATGGCTGGATTTGGATCACAGATTTGGTACAGAAATGCATACGTGGCTTTCCAATTTACAGGAAGAAATCTATTCCACCAAGCAAGGTACTCGTCGGTTACTCAATATTTTACTAAATTGAAAGGTTTGTGGGATCGGTTGTTGATTTTAAGACCTACCCCTCCCCGCACTTGCGCCGCATTGCCCATTTATCGTGAACGAAATGAGACATTATGTTGTAAGGTTCTTGAAGGGATTAAATGATGTTTATAGCAATGTTAGGTCACAAGCATTAATGGCTAAACCTATTCCGGACATTGGTACGGTCTTCAATATGGCTTTGCAACATGAAAGTCAAATTACATATTCAGAATTAGGTATTGACAAGACTGTTCTTAATGTTGTAACTACTGGGGCAAGGCAGAATTTCCAAGATCCTGTTTCTTTAGCTGCACAATCTAATGTTTCATATGGCAGAGGGGGTGGTAGAGGTTCTGGTAGAGGTTATTCTGGTGGATATTCTGGTGCTTCTAAGAGACCACAGTGCACCTACTGTGGTAAAGAAGGTCACACTATAGAAAAGTGCTACAAGAAATATGGTTTTCCAAATGGCTCTGTGAGGCGAGGCGAGAGGTCAAGTACAGGCCAACAATGTTAGTGTGGAACATGGTTTCACTCCTGATGATGCAAGCTACCAGAATTCTGGACAAGACAATATGGATGCAAACTATCAGCATCAACAATCTGACTTGGTTCAGTCTAATCCTAACACAATGACAAGAAGCCAATATGAACACATCATGGATATGCTTAGGCATGTTCAGGTTGCAGATCCTCCTGCACCACCAGCTGTTGCTTTAACTGCCAATGTTCAAGGATGTTCTTCTGGTTCAGGTACTATCTATCATTGGATAGTGGATTCAGGTGCTACTGATCATATCATTTATGATTTATCTTTGATGATTAATGCTAAACCTGTTTTTGATCTCACTGTTACTTTACCAAATGGAGCACAAACTAAAGTCACTCATAAAGGTCAAGTCAGGATCAATAATGATCTTATATTAAGAGATGTACTGTGTGTTCCACAATTCACATATAATCTTTTGTCCGTCACAAAGATTACCGCAAATACCGATACTCCTTATGCTTCAATTCTAATGGTCAGTGTTTTGCGGGACAACATCTTGAGGAAGATGATTGGTTCAATAGAATATATCAAGGATCGTACATTTTGCAAGCTGATCCTAGCGTCCATGATTCTGCTCATGTCATTTGTACTACTGCTGTTATTCCTACTTCTTTACTTTGGCATTATAGATTAGGTCACCCATCTAGACAAAGAATACAAGTATTGCATAAGTCTGTTCCTTTTGTATCTTCTGATTCAGACACTTGTTGTCATATTTGTCCTTTTGCCAAACAAAAGAGAAACAGTTTTCCTCATAGTACTTCTATTGCTTCTACTATTTTTGAATTGTTGCATGTTGATATATGGGGTCCTAACAGAAATTCTACCTATAATGGTGAATATTACATTTTGACTGTGGTTGATGATTATTCAAGGTATCTTTGGGTTCATTTAATGAAACAGAAATCTGAAACAAGACCTTTGTTACAAAAATTCTGTAATACTGTTTCTAATCAGTTTAATAAAATGGATACCTACTATGATCAGTAATAAGGTCAGACAATGGCCTTGAGTTCAAAATGGATACCTACTATGCTCAAAGAGGTATCATTCATGAAACTTCTTGTGTTCATACACCACAACAAAATGGTGTTGTGGAGAGAAAACATCAACACTTGTTAAATGTTGCTAGAGCACTGAGATTTCATTCTGGTCTCCCTATGAAATACTGGGGTTTCTGTGTTAAACATGCTGCTATGCTCATTAATATCACACCTACACCATTACTTAAAGAACAGACACCTCATTTTCTACTTTATGGTACAAAACCTGTTTACACTGATCTTAAAGTATTTGGCTGTTTAGTATATGCTAGCACAGTTGCACAGGGCAGAGGAAAGTTTGATAGTAGGAGCAAGCAATGTGTTTATCTTGGCAATCCTCAACATACAAAAGGTTATACATTACTGGATCTTAAAACCAGGGAGTTCCTAATCTCTAGAGATGTTATTTTTCATGAAACATCTTTTCCATTTCTTAATATTTCTGCTTGGAGCCCTGAGCATACTGTTTTACCAATTCCTAGCTTCCCAAGTATTAACTCTGATATTCTAGGGCAAAGCACTACACCATCTACATCAGTTTCTTTTGAGCATCATGCTGAGGCATCCACTGATACAGAAACACCTGATCTAGGGCATAATGATGCAGCATCTACTGACTCAGAAATGGAGCTGCCTGCACCTCCTCTCACAAATCAAAATCTAAGAAGGTCAACCAGAGAAAAGAGAATACCTACACATCTTCAAGACTATCATACAAAGCTAGGTGCTGCTATCACTTCTACACCTCATACACTGGATAAAGTTCTCAATTATGATCATCTATCCAATACCTACAAAGCATTCTCTTGCAACATATCTACTGATCAAGAACCTACATCATATTTACAAGCATCAAAGGATCCAAACTGGCGACAGGCCATGAAGGAAGAGTTGGAAGCTTTACACAAAACACAAACTTGGTCTTTAGTGTCTTTACCACCAGGCAAGAAACCTATTGGCTGTAAATGGGTATATAGGATCAAGAGAAAAGCTGATGGCACAATTGACAGATACAAAGCAAGACTTGTTGCTAAAGGTTATACTCAAACAGAGGGCATAGATTTTCTGGAGACTTTTTCTCCTGTAGCAAAACTTCTACTATCAGATTGTTCCTAAGTTTGGCTGCAATGAATCAGTGGCACTTGCATCAAATGGATGTCAATACAGCCTTCCTGCATGGTGATCTAGACGAAGAGGTCTTCATGAAACCACCACCTGGCCTTCCCCTTTCTAAGCCTAATTTAGTGTGTAAATTGGAAAAGTCTCTATATGGTTTGAAGCAAGCTAGTAGACAATGGAATGTTAAGCTCACAGATGCACTGATTAATGCAGGTTATGTCCAGTCTAAACATGATCACTGCTTATTTACAAAAGGACAGGGCTCTAGTTTCATTGCTTTTTTGGTTTATGTTGATGATATAGTGGTTGGTAGCACTGATATGTCAGAAATCCAGAAACTAAAAGACTTACTCCAGCAAGCATTCACAATCAAGGATTTGGGAAAACTGAAATACTTCTTAGGCTATGAAATTGCAAGATCCAAGGATGGAATCATCATGAGTCAGAGGAAGTATTGTTTAGATCTGCTAAATGACTTTGGATACCTAGGTGCTAAGCCTTCCAATACACCTATGGACTCCAAAGTTAACCTAGAACCTAAGGACTCTCCATTCCTTACCGATAATAAGTACTACGAAGTTTGGTAGGCAAATTACTTTACTTGAGCAACACCGGGCCCGATATTGCTTATCCAAGGCAACAACTCGCCAATATTTGGATGCTCCAACCGAAAATCATCTTGCCGCGCTCATAAGTTACTCAAGTTCCTAAAAGCATCACCTGGACAAGGCTTGTTCTTCCCCTCACGGCACTCCTACCCTAAAAGCTTTTAGTGATTCTGATTGGGGCAGATGTACTATTACCAGAAGATCAATAAGTGGCTATACTGTTTTCTTTGGAGATTCACTGATATCTTGGAAAAGCAAAAAGCGACAACAACGATCGAAAGAGCGATTCGAAGCGAGTACGGGGCTATGGCCTTAATCGCTTGTGAAATTCGGTGGTTATTATATCTTCTCTCGATTTTCGGTCAACCATACACGGACGAGTCCCTCTTTTCGTGATAACAAGAGTGCTACTTACATTGTGGAAAATCATGTGTTCCATGAAAGAACAAAACATATAGAGATAGATTGCCATTTTGTGAGGGAAAAGTACCAACAAAAGATTCTTGTTCCATTACCAAGAAGGACGAGAAGACAATCTAGTGACATTCTCACCAAGCCGCTTGATAAAGCTACACTACACACGATTATTACCTAGATACCCCTTAAAGAATATATTTGCGACACACCACCTTAGAACACAATGCAAGTCGATTCCAAGCCGTGTTTTTTTTTTTGTTCTCCACCCAATCACAAATTGAGGGGGCATGTTGCGTATACACCACAACACAATGCAAGTCGATTCAAGACCAACAATTTCTCTTAAGCATATGATCGAGCACTTAATAGTATAAACGGTTGAGTTTAGTTAGAGTTAGTTAGAAGTTGTTGTAACAACCTGTAACCGCTATTAACTCCAACTTGCCGCATCTAGATACTATATAAGCAAAGCAGAGCACAAGTTGGATTGATTCATTGAGTCAATTTTTCATCTAGCAATGTATTAGAATTTTCCCGCCAAATTTCAGTTCAAATGAATAGTTCATCTTCTTCATCGCAATTCCTTCTTTTCTAGTTTTTCTTTACAAATTCAACAAAGAACCACCGTTTCCGTTTAACAAAAGATGATTGCGATGACTGAAGCTCTCGCATTCCAGGATGACTTGCATACCTCCAAGATATTTTACAGAGCAATTTTCGAAGCCATATTCTTCTAATATCATGTGTAAATCTTCCAACGATTCCATTGATTTAAGAATTCCTAATACACATCTGTCTAGCCACTGCAATTCCAAATCGCTAGAAAAAAAATTCCAGGTCACAATCTGATAATCCTGACACCTCCTCCACACCAACGGTTGTCTCTTTGAGATTTAGGGATTTTTCCTTTAACTTGGATACCCCAAAAGCATTTTATTGAATACCTCCCATTCCACGGACCACCTCTGCATATTGTTTCCCCGCGACTCTCTCGGACGTTTTATTATCCATGGCACCCAAGGGCCTGCTATTTTCCTTCGCAGCAAAAAAAAAACTCTTTTGACCGGGTACTCAGTTTGATATCTCAGATAAACTTTGTATGAATCAATCCACACATTTTCCAGTTTCTTATGCAACACCGAATGAAGGCCTTCCTTCTTGAACCTCACGAAGCCAAATTTCTTTCCTTTGCTATTCTTTCTTTTGGATACGAAAATATCTACAACCTTACCGATACGTTCAAAAGTTTTCCACAAAATCTGCTCTCCATGATCTTCAGGGAAATTTGTGAAGTGTGAAGTAATATGAATGTGAAACCTTCTTCAAATCCTCAAATCAGATGTCTACACTTTTATATTTCATTGTAAATATTTCATTCATGCCATCTGTTTTTTTTTGTTTTTTTTGTTTCATTTACATACCTCTTCAATTACTACAATATCTATATACACATATATCATTGTAAATATTTCATTCATGCCATTTTTTTTATTTTGGTTTCACTTAAATAGCTCTTAAATTACTACAGTATCTACAAATTTCTATATACACAGATCGACTTTTTAAATATAACGTCCTCTCGTACATCGCACGGGTTTCCTAGTAGTTATATATATATATATATATATATATATATATATATATATATATATATATATATATATATATATATATATATATACATATATATATATATATATATATATATATATATATATATACTAGTGAGTTCCTACCGTGCAAGGCACGGCGACGAACTCGCCCGGCAAAGTCTATATAGCAAGTAGCAATTAAGGAATGTAGATGAACATATACTTGTTTCTAAAGGAGCCATTTCATATATGGTCACAAGAGAAGAAGTTGACGCATAAGTGGATGTTCTATTGACAATACAAAACTATCTATACCTCTAACCATTGGAGTAAGCCGTAGAAAAGTAAACAATTCACAGCAAGAAGTAAGCAATTTAGTGCAAGATGATTGAAGAATGCACCTTACATAACCTAGATTCATGAAATTGATGCAAACTGGTCTGCATATGAACAAGTTTAGGTACCAGCATAGCAGAATAAGTAAAATCAAAAGTAGATGTTCTTTAGTGACATGATGTAATAATCTGTAACATCAGCCAACTTGCACCATCCTCGAGTACAGATAAAGCTGCTCGCTTCTTCTTTCAATGAAGCACATAGATAAACACACACAATGAAAACAAAATATGAACCAAAACATAAAAACAAAACTTTATCAATATCAGGGTAAATTTTTACAAAAACAGTGCTCTGCATCTAAATTCCTCAAGACCTACATTTCTCAATTAGCAGAAATCTTTAATCAAATATTGTCTCATCTTTCTTCTTATTTGCCTAGGATGAAATTAAGATGAGTCACCATAATACTTTAGCCACTAAACCTAAAAGCCAATTGGTCTTATTCCCTTACCATAACTATTTCAGCTGAGCAACATCAACTTAACCAACTCTATTTTTTCGGATTTTTTTTTCCTTTTTGGTATAAGAAACCTGCACATTTTCTAGGCATGCAGATTGCTCAATGCAATAGTCATTCTGCGGTACAATATGCATTTAAGTCAAAAAAAAAGGAGAAAAAAACAACTCTTTGATAGCCGCATCACCTCTGCCGCGCACGTCGTCTACAATTGGCTGAAAGATTTTAGACTAATACTTTCAAAAAGCATCGTAAACCATGTCCAGTATGAAGAAAACACAATAAGGTAGTGAAAAAAATGTTCCCAAATGCCAAGTATATGCTCACCGTGCTTAAAATTGAAGCGAAATCAATTCGAGGATGAGCTTTTAGATTATCCACCTCGAACTGGGAGACAGTCTATAGGACTTCATTGAGCTCTTTATTATAGAACAAAAGGATCCTGCATAACTCATCAGGCAAGAACAAAGAGGAATTACTAACATTCAACATTGATTTCTTATAAAACACTCGACAGTGAATTGTGAGTGGGACCAAAGCTATCATTTTTTTCTAAATAAATACCACGATACATATTCATCACCAATGTGAAACAATAGTCAAGAATGTAGACATGATTCGACCGCATACCTAGTTGGTAATTGTTAAGAACGCTTGGTGATATGAATGTCGGAAGATTAGAAGCTATAACACTGTTTTTATTGAAATATAGGAGTCTACAATCCATCCATGCCTTTATTCAGATAAATAAATTAGAAATTGAAATGAGAAGCGGATATAAGAACAAATTTAAAGAGTATTTCACGTGTTCCACCATCACCGACGATAACAAGCTTGAAACTCGGACAATCAACAGTATGCTGCTTCGGCAACGCCTACCATCACCGCAAAATTCAAATGAATTGAAGAACAAACAGATCCATATATATATCTATATAAAATCAATCAAAAAAGGAAAAACGAAATCAAAACGCAACATCGAAAAACTTTACCATTCGATCCTAGATAGTATTTCCTGCCTGATATGCGGTTGTTACCGCGTTGATTTCACGTTGATTGAGGCCGTGGGGAGAGTGACGATGAAAAATCACAAACCGCCATTGAGAAACCTACTCCCTCTTGGAATGAAAACCCTAGCAACCGTAACAAATGTTTTTCTTCTTTTGTTGTTAGTAATCCCATTAACATGCCACTTACTTATTGGGCCGCTTTCAGTAGACTAGAGCACATAACAGAAAAAAGCCCAGACGAAAACTAAATCTGAATGCTTGCAAAATAATCGACCTAACGCTTGCAAAACAGACGACGTGGCCTCAAGCTTGAGCTTTTGCTCAAGCTTGTTATAAAGAAAGATATATCCCTGAAGGTTGGAAAAGTCATCCCATTTTTATTTTATTTTATAAAAGGGATCATTTTATTAATTATGACATCAAATAGGCTCAGCCTTCAAGTTACAATCATGTGTCTCAAAAACTAAATCTAACCCAGACACAAAAGTATCCCATTTACTTACACATTAATCTATTGAAGTTATTGTTATTATTAATCAATGAAATTATAAATAGAAATGTTCAACATAATAATTAGAGCACAAGCATAGAAACATCTCTCCTAGTTTTTCTTTTTCTATTTTTTTTTTCTCTATTTATCATCATATATTGAAGGTTACAAGTTTAATCAAAGGTTGAAACTTGAAAGCCATGCATTTATCCAGATTCTCCTTTATTTTCTGTTGATTTCTGCTGGGATTTCATTGATTTCTTCGAGGACTGTCGGCCAAGATGGTAAACTATTTCTTTTACGGAAGAAATTTTATGGTGAAATTGCTTATATATATCTATCTATATATAATTACTATGGCAGGTTTCAAGTTCGAGTCCCGGTGAGGACAAGTTGCACTACCGTTTCCGTAATATATATACCCAATTACCCATAAAATATCCAATTTCACGACCCATACCCGGTAATGAAACACGCTGATGCTTTTTTTTTTTTACCAACGCTGATGCTTTCTATAACACGTAATAATCATCAAATTCAAACGCCGATTCTGTTTTGCGTATCTCCTGCTCAAATATCGGGATTACACGTTCAAAAACAAATCTGATCACTCCAACAAACCCTCTCCATCTTCCAAGTCAAACAGAAGTTGTTGCGATAATCATCACTCAAACAAACCCTCTGGGAAGTGTTGTGATATTATTATCATTGAATTCAAATAAAAAAACCACACCCTAAACATTCGGATTGATTTTTTAGGATCGGAGGAGTATATATATAGTCTGTGGTTCTAAAATTAGGGCTCGGTTCATCAAATTATTGCCTTGATTTTGTGCGGTATTTTTTAGCAGGTGGTGTAGAATTCACTACAATCTCAATTTTAAATTTTTTATATTTTATTTTATTTTATTTTTTTTTTAATTTTTTTTTTGCAGGTGGTGTTGAGATAACACATCCCAAATGGTAGCATTGAAATTAGCCGTAGAATTCCTTATAATCTCAATGTTGATTTTTTTTTTTTTTTTTTTTGATTTTTTGATTTATTGCTGTGTAGTTTCATCATGAGTAAAATTTTCAAATACATGCCTCGCTCACAATCGGAGGCACTATTTACTCCATCGGAGGCGTTCATTATGTCATTGCCAAAATGAATGTAATATGGATCTTCATTTTGTTATAGGTATATTTTTTTGGTTAGAGGACATTGTTTTTTTTTTTTTCTCTTTCTTGATCCGTTTTTTTTTCAGATGTTTTATTAAAAAAAAGGTTCTACTCAATTACTTTGATGCACCGAGGGTTGCTTTCATGTAATTCTTCTATTTAAATCAACAGAGTTATCAGATGATGGAGGTAATGAGATTTTTTCTTTATTGTTAAAGGTACTATTCTTTTTAAATCAATGGAGTTATGGGGTGATAGAGGTAATGACTTTTGTTTATTTATAGTTAAAGGTACTATTTTTATTCTATTTGTGAGATATTGTTTTTCCTATGAACCATTTGTTGCAGATGGGGCTTTGTTATTGATCCAAACTTGATGCGCTTTTGTTCCACCTACTTTGCCACGACAGCCAGGTTCTTCTTTTTGATTGCTGGTGTTTTATCCACTAAGGGGCCAACTACTTTTATTTTCCGATAGGTTCTTTTTTATTGACGTTTTGTTTTTAATCATTTAAATTTTCTGCATTTTGTGCAATATCATTTGATTTTATATATGCAGTTCTTGAAATGTTGAGGATAGGCCTCCTCCGACATTGCCGCTCGGCTCTTATAAAATGGAAATATGGATTGAGATTATTATGTATTGCTTACATGTTAGAGTGTCGAGTTTAGATTTCTTACATTTTGTTGCAACGTTGTTAGTATTCAATTTGTTTTCTGTTTTTTCGTTTTGGCATAATTATGTTCTCATATAGGTTTGATTTTGGCTACATATATTTGTGTTCTTTTGTGCTTTCACTAACTTGTTATTTACGCATTTTCTTTTTTTAACAACAAGAAATATTATTAATAAAAATCTAGCAAGACGCTAGATAACAAAAGGTTCAGATTACAAAAAAAAAAAATCCAAGCCGTAGAAAATGCCAAATCACCAAACTAAAAAACAAACAAGACAAACTGAACAACTCCAAGCCGAACAAACAACGATTCAATACCCAACTAGTCATTACTGTTGCTCAAAGAAAGAGAATTGTTTGTCCAAGTTGTCTAATCGTTGTTGATGCTGCTTTTTCTTGTAGTTATCCACGCGAAGCTTCTTCCTTGAATCTCTCCAAATAAATTGTCGGCATTGGAAACTTTGGAGTTAAAAACAATAGAGTTTCTAGCCGTCCAAATAGACCAAAAAACAATCTTGTTGATAGCATCCCAAATTAAAGATTTATCACCATGTCTTGCTGCTAAAGGAGTGTAACAGAAGAATGAATCCCAATCCGTAAAATTCAATCTCGGGTATCGAAGTCCAAGCAAAAATCTTGCACCAAATATATGAGGTAAATGAGCAAAAGAGAAATAAATGTGAGATATCCTCATCCACCTCCTTGCTGAAAGGACATAATTGATCGTCAACCGCAATACCTCTGTTTGCAACATGAGTGCGTGTGGGAACTCGATTGCGTGCAACCTTCCAATTAAAAATGTTAACTTTTGACGGAACAACATCATTCCACCTCCAAGAAAAAGAAATAGAACGATCGTCGAATGCTGACACATTAAGCATGATCTTCTTCAACCGGGCCACTGAAAAGATACCATTGAAACTAAGCCTCCAAAATGGTTTGTCGACATTGCCTGCAATGGGTGATACATAAGAGAGCAAAGCATTAAGATCAATAAATTCCCCCAACTCTCTCCCTCTTAACTCTCTCCCTTTATGCATTTGGTTATCAATGGATGTGCATTTATTTTCTTCCTTTCCTCTTTTCTATTTTTTTTCGTAATGATCATGAACCGTCCCTCTCTACGATAGTCACATTGAATATAAAAATGATTTTTAGCCAATTTGTGATTGTTGGGTTGAAGTCCCTAAGCAGCCTGGATCAACATGGTTAACAACGATACACGGAACGTCACCGCAACATTTTACCATCTTTGAAATGGTATTTGATTTTTCTAGGTTTTTTATTGATTTGGGTAGTTTTGCTTCTTGAATTTTATAAAAACATTATTATTTTTCAGTGCTGTTGTGAAGAAGTTTCTTGCTTTTCCAGGTATGTATTTATCAGAGAATGGATGATTACAAATGGTTTTGTGATAATGTATTTAACATCGAGTTCGATACTATTTTCTTACATCAGGTATGATTTCCTCTTTCTCTCATTTGTTGTTTTCCAATTGGCAAACTCAATGGTTTCTTTTTTTTGTTCGGCTCGATAGTTTTGCAGGTGATATGCATGGTTACACATATTCTGTCGTTGCTTAAAGAAATGGTTTTATACAAAAATTGCTTAGCCTTCTGCCTCTTAAGATTCTATTCATGGTAGAGGAATGTGATTATCAAACTGAATTCTAAATGGATGAATGTTCTCTTAGAAGTATTACATTTTACACTTTTTTTTTTCGCAGAGGAAGATTACATGATGAGTCATGATCCTCTCTCAATTTATATTCCGCCTTACACCGCATCTCAAAAGTTAAATTGCTTGAGAGAATGAGAGCTCCGCTCTCTAGGTAACCAATGGAGCGAATATATGTCAATCAGTCCGCCAATCAGTGTGTGGTGAATCTGATTATTTGGCACGGAAAGAGATGGCAACGGTAATCGCGGTTTTAAAATTAAAAATAATTCAAGCGTATGCTCCCATTCATCTTTTCCCTTTCTATCAATTGGTTTGTTTTGTTAATGGAGATTTTTCATGTATTTTATTCCCGGTTTATATTTGCTATTTCACGGTAGAAATTTGTCCATGCCTAACTTGATGGTATTAGTAATTTATTTTCTGGCCATATTGATATTCATATTAGCTTCATAGATTAGTTTATTGAATCATTATATTTGTCTTTCCTAATTGAAGGTCAATCACAAAACTAATGATGTAATCGGGTAAGATTTGTTTTAATTTTTTTTGTTTTTCCCCCGAGCAAGTAGCTGATGTAACAGTTTAATTACTACTACTACCAATTAATTAGATGTTATCTTAACAAGTCTTTCTTAGATTTTGAATCTCTTATAAGTCTTGGCATGTTATGTTTACTTATATATATACTTGAACACTAATGAAGCAGAATTCATTGTGCCATGTTCTTCAAACTTCATTTCCATGCCGAAAGGGACGCTTCAGTTTGGTTAAGTTTGAGATGTGTTCTTCAAGTTTAATGTTTTGGATTTGCAGAGTTTGTTCCGTAAATTTTACTTATGTTCTGGGTCAATGTCTAATATTCTATTTTTGCCTCCTTTTTTCAGCCCTTCACTTTTTCTAATTTAAGAAGATTGAAGAGTGAAAACAATTGGAAGCAAGAATCACATGATACAATCGTGAGGCTTTTAGTTTGTTTATTGGTTTCTTACACGCATATTTTTTGAAAATAAAGCTTTCTCATACTAATTATTTCATCTGGCACAACCAAATTACAACAGTTTGACACAACATTCATCTTCATTATTGATTATTATGGAATGCAGATCAATCAATATAAGTCCCACAATAATCAATGGTTTAGATCAATATGTTGTGTCAAATAGTTATGTAATTTGATTGTGGTTGTATCATTTCTCTTATTTCGCTGAATGTCAATGTCGTGCCGTAGGAGGAATTTGGATGTTATGGATGGTTTCCTTTTGTGTTGTGGTTAAGGAGGTACGAATACGATATGGCGCACGGCCATCGATGCCATCGTGATTTTTGTGGTTCCTTTTTTCGGTTTTTTTCTTATGGTAAATTTTTTGGCAATCAAGCTTTTGTAGGGTAAAAACTAATTCTTTCATTGCATGTCAATGCAATGCACTTGAAGGTATTTGAATGATCTGTTAATTATATTGTTTCAACATATGTAGAAAATTGGTGGTAGAGATAGGTTCATAATGATGAGATTCCTCATCAGCATGTGATTATTACTTGGCTAATAACCAAAGCATTGTTTTTTATGCTTTATTTCTTCATTTTGTAAGTTGACTTTGTAATATGAATTTTTGTACAAGTATAGGATTTTCGACAACAATAAGGTGTTAATGTGTGATACAAAGTGAGACCGAGAAGACATCGTATTTAAAGAAAATAATTTTATCGATTGGCTCAAAGTCGAAAAAGTGATTTCATTTGTTGAAGTGAGGTTTTATTTTTGGCTTGTTGGCTTTAAGTCGTTGAATTAGATTCATACATTGTCTTTTTGGAGCATTATTTTGTTGGAATATAGATGGTAACGCTTCAGATTTATCCATGTTGTTTTACTCCATGCTTCTAATGCAATTTCCACGGTTTTTTTTTGCATATATGGTTTGGTTTTTTTATTCCCCTGCATCATGCACGTGTTTTTGGCTAGTATTGTAAATTAGGAAATACACTTTAAAACTCAACTTGATATATAGGAAAACCACTTGAAAACTAACTTTAAATCATGCATCGAAAACTTTCATATTAACTACATTCCGTTCATCTTGCACGTACTTGTCCGTTTCATTAATTACAAATTACAATGTATTTGTGTTTTGCTGATCAAATTTACGTGAGCCATCTACTATATCATATGATCTTATATATGTTTCTAGGCCTAGATCTGTTTAATGTGTCATCGGGGCTAGGAAATGTTTAATTAAATCTTAAACTAGTAGGGGAAAAAAATAATTCCCAAAAAAACAAAAATACCCCCTAATGAAAGCTCGTGGGTTTCACACCGACGATGCTTGGATCTCGTCTAAGAATAAATCCGGGCCGTGTAATTCGGGGTAATATGAACGAGGGATGGTTTTTTTGGGTGGATTTAGAATAAGCTTGAGAGTTATTTCTCTCAAGTGGCCTACGTATCCCGTTATGTTTTAGGAATCAAGTCTTTGTAGTTTCTTAGGGGTTGATTATGAGAGGACGTCTCGTCCAAACCCTTGTCCTGCAAGGATTCTGATTCTTAATCCCTAATGATTATTACGTTTATATCCCTATAATTTGGGGATAATTATGGATAGTATAAATATCAAAATCAGAGTCTTAATGGGTAAAGGATCCTTATGATCTTTCCATAATTATCTCATAAGCAGGTGGGCTAATTATCATATAAAGGAGGCTCTGGCCGACCTGCGTCGAGCCCCCCAGGCCGTCTCGGCCCGAACTGTACTGACCCAGCTCTATTGCGACCTAGCTGACCTGCGGTGGTCGGGGGAGCGGGACCGATCTCCCACCTGGGGTTAAGATCTGCCCTTAGGCGTGAAGTGAGGCTCCTGACCCTTAATGTTATAGTTTTTATGTCTTTATTTAATATTTAATCAATTAGGAGATGACACATGGCGAGGCTCGCTTCAACCCTCATCACACACAACTATTGTGGTATGTATTGATAAAACTCATTTTGAAAATAACTAATTATGACTATTTCTAAGCCATTTGGCAAATTAAAATGGCAATATTTTGGGAATCAAAGGTTTTGTCCATTGTGCTAATTAAGGAAATCCAATGAACAAACTATCTTGAAAAAGACTTCCTTTGGATTGTTATATATGTGGTGTTATTAAAGGAAAGATTTCAAGACATTTAACCACATTTCATCAAACTTAACGTTATTTTTTTAATATTGAAAAGACCGGCCTCCCACTAAATAATGTTTAAATGTAGAGAGATTTTCCTTAAATGTATAAAATTTATTATGAAATTTTCTTTAAAAGTATGTTGTTATTATATTATATCAAATTCATTTCTTGTTTCAACCCCATCCCCACATAACGAAAAAAAAAACGAAAAATTTACAAGTTGTTACCATAATAATAATAATAATAATAATAATAATAATAATTTCATCTTTCTGCCAAACTCTTCCTTTATTAAGGAATCTGATTCGGCAAAAGAAACAAAACAGTATGCCATGCATTACTTATAGTTTTGGATGACATACTTAGACTTTTGTTAAGTTTTTGTTCGGGTCTGTCCTACAGACTAAGTGAGTTTGGCTATTGCCAACTTGCCGAGTCCGATCTCGCGGAGATCCGTTCGGGTCCGTCTTACGTACTTAACAAATGCGGCTAGGTCCGACCCGCAGCCTCGCTTGTTAGTCCCGCCGACTTAGCGAGTTTTTTCGAGTTCGTTTTGCAAAGCTCGCTCGTCCGTCCCGTACTTAATTATTTTTTATTTTTTTATTTTTTTATTTTTAGTCCGTCCCGCATTTTGGAGAAAAAGTTTCCGGAATTGTACCATGTACATTGTTTTTGCAATATCTTATTAAGTTCTCTTGGTTGTTGCAAACTTGCCGAGTCGGACTTACGTGGCTCGCCTTCGTTGTCCGTCTTGCCGACTTAATTTTCCGGAATCGCTCATGCGCATGTAATTTTTGGATGTCCGCTCGGGCGATTTAATTTTCGGAGTCTACTTAGGCGCGACTTTATTTCTTGGAGTCCGCTCGTGCGTACTCACATTTTTTTTTGAGTCCGACTCGCGTACCTAGTTTTTTGAGTCTCATGTAGACTTAATTTTTTGAGTCCGACTTGCGTACTTAATAAATTTGACCGAGTCCGATCTCGTGGAGCTCGGTTGGTCCGACCTCGCGTACCTAATAATTTTGACCGAGTCGACGTGCGGATCTCAAGTTTCTATCCGTCCCGCGGACTTAATGGGTTGGTCATTTACCAACTTTTGAGTCCGACCTTCGAGCTCGGTTCGATGAGTCCGACCGGAAACATTGTGGAGTCCGACTCGCGGAGCTCAATCTTTAGAGTCCGACCCGCGGACTTAGGTTTGTCATTTGCAAACTTACCGAGTCCGACCCGCAGCTCACGTGCCGAGTCCGACCCGCGGATCTCGCTAGTCCGTCCCGCGTACTTAATAAAATTTGCCGACATATGTTTGATGAGTCCGACCGGCGGACTCGGATGTTAGTTTTAAAGATTTGAGCGGAGTCCGTTTTGCGGAGCTCGACTTGTCCGTCTTGCGTACTTAATTTTTTGGAGTCTCGCTCTCGGCGGACTTAATTTTTGGAGTCCGACCTACGGACCCGATTATTTGGGGTCCGCTCGGGCGGACTTTATTTTTGAAGTCCGTTCGCGTACTTGATTATTTGGGGTCCGCTCGTGCGGACTTTATTTTTGAAGTCCGACCTGCGTACTTAGTTTTTTGGTCATATCAGAAATTGTATAAGTACAAAAATTATAGTATATGGAATTTTTTGCAACTTACCTTGCTTTTGTTATTTTCCTTGCAAATTTTTTGGTTGTCTGCTCATCTGCTATGCTCTTCCAACTCTCTAGTATGCCATGCAATAACTTAATAGTTTTTGGATGGCATACTCAATTTAAAGCATTTGCCTTAGCTTTTTTTTTTTATGCTCCGATGTCCATCCTGTGGATTTAAACAGTTTATCCTTTGTAAACTTTATTGAGCCTGGCCTGCAGAGCTCAGTTGGTCCGTACTGCGGACTTAATTAGTTCATCATTTGTGAACTTAGAGCCTGACCCGGCGAGCACGGTTTGTCCGTCCTGCGGACTTAATTAGTTCATCCTTTGTGAACTTAGAGCCCGACCCGCAGCTCGCTTGGTCCGTCCCGCGGACATAATTAGTTCATCATTTGTGAACTTAGAGCCTGACTTGCAGAGTACGGTTGGTCCGTCCTGCGGACTTAATTAGTTCATCCTTTGTGAACTTAGAGCCTGACTTGCAGAGCTCGGTTGGTCCGTCCTACGGACTTAATTAGTTCATCCTTTGTGAACTTAGAGCCTGACCTACAGAGCTCGGTTGGTCCGTCCTGCGGACTTAATTAGTTCATCATTTGTGAACATAGAGCCTGACCTGCAGAGTTCGGTTGGTCCGTCCTACGGACTTAATTAGTTCATCATTTGTGAACTTAGAGTCCGAACTCGCGAGCTCCGTTGGTCCGTCCCGTGGACTTAATTAGTTCAACCTTTATGAAGTTAGAGTCAGACCTGCAAAGCTCAGTTGGTCCGTCATGCGGACATAATTTGTTCATCCTTTATGAACTTAGAGTTTGACCTGCTGAGCTCAGACGTTATGTAGAGTCAGAAGATGATGCTGAGTTGAGATCGGTCTTATAGAATATGATGCCGGGCCAAGCTCGGTCTTATAGAAGATTCGCTCAAGAGAGAGCTCCAAATATGATGCCGGGCCGAGCTCGGTCTTATAGAATGTGATGCCGAGCCGAGCTCGGTCTTATAGAATGTGATGCCGAGCCGAGCTCGGTCTTATAGAATATGATGCCGAGCCAAGCTTGGTCTTATAGAAGATTCACTCAAGGGAGAGCTTCAAATATGATGCCGAGCTGAGCTCGGTCTTATAAAATATGATGCCGAGCCGAGCTCGGTCTTATAGATGTGATGCCGAGCCGAGCTCGGCCTTATAAAATGTGATGCCAAGCCGAGCTCGGCCTTATAGAAGATTCGCTCAATAGAGCTCCAAATATGATGCCGAGCTGATCTCGGTCTTATATAATATGATACCAAGCCGAGCTCGGTCATATAGAAGATTTGCTCAATAGAGCTCCAAAATAAGATAGCTTGACCCGCCATGTTCGGTAGGGTGAGTTCCAAAATAAGATGGGTCATTTAAGTAGTAAAAACGGGAATGAATTTCAATGAGGGCTCGTACCAGGACGGCTTGTAATGAGAGAGCTCACTGATAGAGAGCTTGTTTAGAGAGCTCATACTGGAGAGATTGAGAGCTCAGCTCGGATTTTGGAGCCTGAGAGCTCGTCCATGAGCCTGACCTACGAGCTCATGTTAAACTGTCTGTCCTGCAGACTTAGAGAGTTTGTCATTTGCATCTTCCCGAGGACGATCAGGCATCTAAACGAACTCCGATCGGCACGAAATTTGGAGTGCTTGTTCGTCCCTCCTTATTCTTCAATCTGACCGGTGGAATTATTGTTCCAACGGTGCGATCTCTGGCAATAAGCCTCGGATCAGACTGCTACATTTTTGGTGACTGCTGCGTTTTTGGTGATACTGCAGCCATTTTCCGGCGACGATCGGGATTCTAAACGGACTCCGATCGGCACAAAATTTGGAGGGCTTGTTCATCCTCCTTATTCTTCAATCTAAACGGTGGAATTCTTGTCCAACGGTGCAATCTCTAGCAATAAGCCTCCGATATGACTGTTGCGTTTTTGGTGGCTGCTGCGTTTTGGTGATACAAAGAAGAACTTTCCGCCGACGATCGTGCATCTAAACGGACTCCGATCGGCACAAAATTTGGAGGGCTTATTCGACCCTCCTTATTATTCAATCTGAATAGTGGAATTCTCATTTCAACGGTTCAATTTCCAAGTAATCAACCACCGATCCGATGTGTTTTTGGCATGATTTTGCCATTAACTTGATCACGAACCCCTCTCCATTACCGATATAAGGCCCTCCTTCTACGCCAATTGACGATGCTTGATCTCATCTACGAATAAATCCGGGCCGTTTAATCTAGGGTAATGTGAACGAGGGATGGTTTTTTGGGTGGATTTAGAATGAGCTTGAGAGTTATTTCTCTCAAGTTGCCTACGTATCTTGTTATGTTTCGGAATCAAGTCTCCGTAGTTCCTTAGGGGTTGTTTAAATTTATATAGAGGACGTCTCGTCCAAAGCCTTGTCCTGCAAGGATTCTAATTCTTAATCCCTAAGGATTATTACGTGTATATCCCTATAATTTGGGGATAATTATGGATAGTATAAATATCAAAATCAGAGTCTTAATGGGTAAAGGATCCTCACGATCTTCCCCAAATTATAGGGATATATGCATAAGAGTCTTAATGGGTAAAGGATCCTTAGGATCTTCCCATAATTATCTCATAAGCAGGTGGGCTAATTATCATATAAAGGAGGCTCTGGCCGACCTGCGTCGAGCCCCCCAGGCCGTCTCGGCCCGAACTGTACTGGCCCAACTCTGTTGCGACCTAGCCGACCTGCGATGGTCGGAAGAGCGGGACCGATCCCCCACCCGGGGTTCGGATCTGCCCTTAGGTGTGAAGTGGGGCTCCTGACCCTTAATGTTATAGTTTTTAGGTCTTCATTTAATATTTGATCAATTAGGAGATTATACGCGGCGATGCTCGCTTCAACCTCATCACACACAACTACTGTGGTATGTATTGATAAAACTCATTTTTGAAAATAACTAATTATGACTATTTCTAAGCCATTTGGCAAATTAAAATGGCAATGTTTTGGGAATCAAAGGTTTTGTCCATTGTGCTAATTAAGGAAATCCAATGAACAAACTATCTTGAAAAAGACTTCCTTTGGATTGTTATATATGTGGTGTTATTAACAGTGGCGGAACCAGAAATTTACTATGGGGTGGTCTTGGTTATTTTGGGGTGGTCTTGGTTATCTGTTTGGTCTTTATTATGGGGTACTACAAACACATTCTCACTAGTTTTTTTTTTTTGGGTGGGCTTGGGACCACCCGGCCATCACTTAGTTCCGCCCCTGGTTATTAACGGAAAGATTTCAAAACATTTAACCTCATCTCATCAAACTTAACGTTCTTTTTTTTTATTGAAAAGACCGGCCTCCCAATAAATATTTTTAAATGTAGAGGGATTTTCCTTAAATGTATAAAATTTATTATGAAATTTTCTTTAAAAGTATGTTGTTATTATATTATATCAAATTCATTTCTTGTTTCAACCCCGGCCCATCCCCACATAACGGAAAAAAATAAAATATTTACAAGTTGTTATCATAATAATAATAATAAAAATAATTTCATCTTTCTGCCAAACTCTTCCTTTATTAAGGAATCTGATTCGGCAAAAGAAACAAAACAACAGGCAGTAGCCGGCAACTCCGACAATGGTCCGGTGTGTAGTCCAATGTGTTGTTATTTTATTTTTTTAGGGTTTTTATTTCTTTTATTATATCCTTTCGTTTCATTAAAATTTAAAAAAAAAATCATCTTTCACTTTTTTATATTAATAATCCGGCAAATTGAAATAGTCAGTCCATCATTTTCTTTCAAATTAACCTTAAATTTTTATTTTATTTATTATATAATCCGTGAAATTCTATATAAATAGCAACATTTGTACCCAATCTACGTACAAAACAACTCTCTAAGATTTATTTTATTTTCTAAGTTGGAAGCCATGGCAATCATCAAGCTATTGTTTTCTTTTCTCTTTGTATCTGTTGGGATTTCTTTGATTTCTGCAGTGACCAATGACCAAGATGGTAATGTTTTAATTGCCCAATAAAATTTAGTTATAATTTCCTTCTTCATTAATATTAGAGTAATATGTTAGTGATGTATTTATATTTATATTTATAAAAAAAATGGTATAATGCAGCTAAGGTGATGTTGGCATTGAAAGAGAAATGGAGCAACGCACCACAAAGTTGGGGGCTTCTAATGATCCTTGTGGAACGTCATGGGAGGGAATCACTTGCGATGCGAATAATCGGGTTACCAAATTGTAAGTTTCCTATCTATTCATGTTTATTATTTCGCGCTCTCTCACACACACACACATATATATATATATATGTGACGTAAGTACATACGAGTGTATTAATCAATTTATTACTATGATATAGGAATTTAACAAACTCTGGACTAACAGGAACTTTTCCGGACGAAATTGGCAACCTCACGGAATTGGAAATTTTGTGAGCTTACTTCATTACCATAAATTTCCAAGCATTTTTTTTTTTGTTCAATTAGTAATTAAATTTTCTTCTTAATCTCTCTGAATATCGTAGAAAATGGTAGCAACATGCATTGTATTAATTATTGTAATTACATTTTAGGGATCTATCTTTCATCCGAGGCCTCACGGGACCTATACCTCCAAGCCTAGGAAATCTGTCAAAATTGCTTGGAATGTAAGAGCCCTAAAACTTTTTCAACTTTGTTTTTATTATTGATTAATTTCATGAATAATTTATCAATATATCTTGATAATTGAATTGCCCGTTATCATTAATATAAAATTTTCTCCATTTTACAGCACATTTAAAGCATGTAGCTTCACCGGGAGTATACCAAGTGAATTAGGAAATGCAGCTCAATTGTCTTTCCATAAATATATATATACTAGTGGGCTGATCGTGCTCTGCACGATGAGGCCCTCGGGTTTTGTTGTTTTTTGCGTGTTCGAATGGTTAAGTTGTTTTTTTAATGTCCTGCGTTGTGGGGGGGTAGGGAAAGATGTGGTTGTAATATGTCAAAATACATCCATTATGTTTCTGTATGCATCCATCATCTCTTCGTACCTCCCCAGCTTATAGTATAACTTCATAGTCCGTTTCGTAGCTTTGAAACCCCGAGGGAAAAAAGCACAAAGGATTGACTCGACACGCTTTCTCCCAATGATTTGGAGATGTCAAATAGAACTTCACACATTAGAATCTCTCATCATGGAGCATGTAGGTAGAAAATGAAATAAGACCATCTCCACGTAAAATGTGGGAGGATGATGATCGGGAGCAAAAGTAGGAGAGCGGAAAAGAAGTATAACCACTCACGTTTGGACCACGGATACGATTAGCAATATTTGAAGATGGTTCTCGCCTCAAAGCCCAAAAACACACAAGTACTATAAGGTTGATTATGGTTGACCCGAAAAAGGCAAAACAAAGTATAATGTCTAAAAGCCGGCCTTGCAACATGATGACATTTAAATTGTCGTATTACCTTCGGTACATCATTCTTAGGTCCCCGTCGTAGCATTTCTTCCACCATGGCAAACCGCAAAGATCAATCGCTTTGATCCTTTCAACTCGTCGTTCCCAACCGTTGAATACAACACATGTCAAACAAAACTCGTAACAGATTGATCGACGAAGATAAGTGCGTAAACCCACAAAAGCATATACCAAAGGAAGACTAAGAATTCCTCAATGTCACTCCCTAGTAGTAGTCTAGCATTCTTTACGTCAGATAACCTGATTGGGACCTCATCCAGATTAGTCTAGTAAAAACATGCCTCGATGTTTAATACAGCATATGCATTTCCGTAACTTCAAAAGATCTCCAAAGCATCATTAGCAACTATTGTTTGGATACAAGTCGATAATTAAAGGTTCAAAGGTTGTGGAAACAGAGTCCCATAAAAAAAAAACCATATATACTGCGTAAATGTATTTTTTCGGAGAAGAATATACTGCATAAATAAGTCCTAAAATGGCCCGAAAAAACCCGTCCATAAGGGATGTTTTAATAAATTGAACTTCCCGTTTTTATCATCGAGGTCCCAAGTATGTCGGGAAGGTTCTCGTAAAGCATACATCAACAAGAGACTTCTTGTAAAATTTATTAACCCGCAAAATAACGTCATCTAGAAAAAAAGTTTTCATATTGTATGATCGTTAAGTAAACAAATATACAATGCCAAGCAACAAAAGAAGGATACTAATAAAAAGTAAGAAAGTGCAAAGCAGTAGTTAATCAAAATTTAATTCGCAAGGCAAAAAGTCTCCGATCGTACCGAATTGCATCGAACTTTAACCATCTAACCGAGAATTAAACAAACAATAAGTTGATCAGTGTGTGCACAAGGATCATGCGGAACATAAAACACATTCGTTTGAAGTTAACTAAAAACACTTGAAAATAAGCAAGCCGCAAACGACAAGACAAAATTACACTTGAAAAAAGCAATCCGAAAACAACACAAAATTAGAACGCACCGACTACAGAGAGATGCTAAGCATCCCTCCAACCATACCGGGGACAACAAGCAATCGTCTCCAACATCATCGCTCGGCATCCATATCTTGTCCGTTTTGAAAACACCACAAAATTGAAAGCAATCGATATTAATCTCATGGTCACACCCAAAAACAGAGTATTTAAACATTTACTATTGAAAATAGAACACAAAATGTTCTTAGATTAAAGGGAATCAAATCACAGGATACCCGAAAGAACAAGTCGGTGGGCCAACGGAGAGCTTTGACAAGTTGTAATAGGCTACCTTGTCCAAGAATGTCACAGGTTTATGATGTTTATCCGTACTTATTGACAAATCGCCTTGTAGGTTTCCATTGGCCGCATTCATATCAATCAACAACACCCAAGAAAATTCGTAGTTCAATATCAACAAACAAACAAAATTGATTTGATCGAAGTTACCAAGATATTTGTGATATCTAAAAGTGCCTCGGCATCCGCTACTTGCTCTCGAGGTTTCGCACCGTACAAACAAAGAAGAAACCAGCTTCAAGAAACATTCTTTTTTTAAAAAGAGTAACAATTTTACTTTAGATATTGCATCCACAGAATCGTACAATACTTCATCACCAATAATTCAAATCCAATAATGCAAATCATTCCTTCCAAAAGGAATGAAAAATAAAGATCCAAAGAAGTACCTACCCGATACAAGCTATCAACTTCCCGAATGATTGTCTTGAACTTATCCGAATCAACCTTTGCCATGTCATCTTTTTCCTCTCGTGCGTAATAAAAGTGAGATGAACTATATTAGGGAACATTATAAATACAAGAAAGGATATAAGATCACATACATCACAAAGCTTTCTTGCATTAAACAAAAAAAAGATACGTAACAAGCAACAAACTTCACAACCACTCAAAAGAATAATTATGCTTCAACCATTGATAAGTAAACAAAAAGAAAAACTGCACCGAAGACAAGTGTAATAACTACAAATAAGGCAATAACAAACATACAAATAAAAAACAACATAGGTTTACAAGTAAACAACTACCGATTTCAAGGCAGCCCATTCAATTAAATGCTATAGCCGCAAATTTTCCCATCAAATTAGTGTATTGTACAAAGAATGTTATACCGTAATTGTACATAATCACACCAAAATCAAACATCAATTCGTAATGTGATCGTACTACATGTAATTTATGTACACTTCAAGAAGCCAACTTATTTTAATACCAAAATTAAACTTTTTTACTAAAATGATTTTTAGAATAGTACTCCCCGCTTTTGAGTCTTTGAAAATTGACATGCTGATGCCCAGGAGACTATGATACAACACTTGTTTACACAATGTCCATGGATAAGTGAAGTCTAACCATGTGACTTAGTATTACTTCTACCAATAAATTTCTTTGACGTTTGAATACCAATTGAATGTAAAAAAAACAAACAAAGAAAAAAAATCAAACAAGAGGTACAGGAGATTCGATTCTTGACTTGCAGATAACGAGATCGAAGAACACGGCGTTGAAGAACATCACTTTCGCCTTCTTCCGGTGCCTCTCCTTCGCCGTCACTCAGTGCCTCATAACTAAACCCAATCTGACAATGAAACCCCATAACAGGGAAAAAGCACATAACCAAGCAGCCTAAACCAGACACAACAACGGAATACAAGAAGGCACACATGCAACCATCTTAGAACATAGAAAACAAAGATTTGAAAATGACCGCCATCGATGAAGCGAATCAAAGAACAGAAACGAAGCTAACCTCGGTAGAAGCCCAAAACGAGCTAACCTCGGTACACATGGACATCTTGCTAACCTCGGTAGAAACCGACCTTCATCCTTAATCCGTCTCCCTGACCTGAAATACACATGGACATCTTGCTGTGGATCGCGACTTTTGCGGAGATGTGGAGAAAATGTACGAGGAGAGTGAGAGCCGGTGCAGAGAAGTGAAGAGAAACTTGGAGTGATCTAGAGAAAGGGTGGAGTGTGGAAATATTTGTTTTCAGCTTTGAGTGGAGGTTTTGCTTAGCTTCCACTGGGCAAGAGAGGCGGTGGTGGGAGGTGATGTAGTGTAAGGAGACGACGTCGTTTCACCTGTAAAAGAGGAAAAAAAAATAAGAAAACGACAAAATTGTCAACATATCATCCGTAAATAATACTATGCATCCTATATTGAAGATATATATATATATATATATATATATATATATATATATATATATATATATATATATATACATACATATATATATATATATATATATATATACACAATACATACACACACACACACACACATATATATATATATACACAATTTTTTTTGGATTTTTTTTACTCTAGAAAAGTTCAAGTAAGAACTATAATTTAAAATTATTTCATGAATTTCAGAATATTGCGTGGGAATAACTTGACCGGTGAAATACCATCTTCCATTGGGAAGCTTTCAAATCTTGAATGGCTCGATTTAGCACGAAATCAATTAACAGGATCGATCCCTATTTCGAGCTCTGGTACTATGGGACTGGATCAACTTAAGAAGCTCGAAATCCTGTGAGAAGTTTACTATTATTACGTTGTCCTCACATTATTTAGCTATTTTCCGGATTTTACTTTTACATTCACAAGGAGAAATATATGTTGAAAATATAGATCGAAAATGAAAACATATGAAAAACATATGAAAAAAGAGAGGAGAACTAACCCGAAAACCAAGCCATGAGGCCGGCCTTGGACCGAAACCCTAGTTCAAGAGGCCGATTACGCATGGTAAACCCCAACCCCCCCCCCCCACGTTTTTGTAAGTTCTTCACTAAAAAAATGTCCAATAAAAAAATAACTAACATATATTTTCAATTGAGATGACGTCACCGAGAAATTTGATAAAAATAGGATTGCTTAAGGTGAAGTTTAGTTATAAACAAGGGCGACCCAAAGATGGTAAGGGGGGTCCATGGACCCCACTCAAATTTCTGGGCGAAATTACTAATATACCATTCTAATAAAATTAAAACTGTGAATGTATATTATTTCAGACAATCTCTGGTGTAGTTATCCATTTAGTTGAATTGGTTAAATTATCAAAAAAAAGTACAACTGGTTAAAAACTTTATATCTCATAATTGGTGTTTGTTCCCTACATATATATCTCATAAATATTGATCTTCCTTTTCAGAGACTTAGGTGATAATTGGCTGACTGGAACCATCCCATCAAACATAAACACTCTCACTGCTCTTTGGTACTTGTAAGAATCTTAAACATCACATTCTTATTTAATTTTTTTGATGATAAAATTATGTAACTGAACGAAGATAATCTTATTATTTTTTCAGTGATGTAGTGAACAACAGCTTCACTGGTCCAATACCAGATTTATCGGGATGGGTTAACCTCAAAACTGTGTAAGAATTAATTATTTTTTAATATATTTGAAAATGATAATAATTTTCATTCAATTGAATCATGTAAATAGTTTACAAATAAGTAGAATGAATTTGTTGTTGTTGTTGTTGTTGTTTTACTGCTAAAAAAAGAATTGAATTTGTTGTAAAACTATCAATTCTCTAGTAATTATAGAAAGAATTCCAAGTGATAATAATGGCTAATCGATTAGCATTGTTAATCTAGGAGATTCTCTATTAAGAATATCTCTTAATAAATAGAGTATTCTATAATTGAAAAGAATAACATCTAATATCTCCAAAATTTACACATTTTTGTATATATTTCGGTATATGTTGGTGTGTGTGTGTCTATATATATATATATATATATATATATATATATATATATATATATATATATATATATATATATATATATATAAGTATGCATGTATATTTATGTATATCTCTATGTATTTATCTATGTTTGTATGTATGTGTATATGTATATGTATATATGTGTGTTGTGTGTGTGTATGTATAGACACACAAACACACATAGATAAATACATATATACACACATAGATAAATACATATACATACACATATACATACATATATATATACATACACACATATACATATAAACACAATACACACACACACAAATATATATATATATATATATATACACACACACACACACATACATACAATTTGTTTTGGATTCTTTTTTACTCGAGAAAAGTTCACGTAAGAACTATAATTTAAATTATTTCATGAATTTCAGAATATTGCGTGGGAATAAGTTGACCGGTGAAATACCATCTTCCATTGGGAAACTTTTGAATCTTGAATGGCTCGATTTAGCACAAAATCAATTAACAGGATCGATCCCTATTTCGAGCTCCGGTACTTTAGACCGGATCAACTTAAGAAGCTCGAAATCCCGTGAGAATTTTACTATTATTGTGTTGTCCTCACATTATTTAGCTATTTTCCGTATTTACTTTTACATTCACAAGGAGGAATATATGTCGGAAATATAGATTGAAAATGAAAACATATGAAAAAAAGAGAGGACAACTAACCCGAAAATAGAGCCATGAGGCCGGCCTTGGAACGAAACCCTAGGTCAAGAGGCTGATTATGCATAGGAAACCCCTCCACCTCCAGCCCCACCACCTGTTTTTGTAAATTCTTCACTAAAAATGCCAATAAAAAAATAACTAACATACATTTTCAATTGAGAAGACATGATTGAGAAATTTGATAAAATAGGATTGCTAAAACCGCCGAATAGGGTGAAGTTTAATTATAAACAGGGGCAGATCCAGCAAGGTAAGGGGGTCCATGGACCCCACTCAAATTTCCGGACGAAGTTACTAATATACCCCTCTAATAAAATTAAAACTGTGTACGTATATTATTTCAGGTAATTTCTAGTGCAATTATTCATTTAGTTCAACTGGTTAAAATCTTTACTACTTATTCTAAGGTCATGAGTTCGAAACTTATCCTAATTTCTGGGGGTTTCAATATACCCCTCTAATATTAATCATCCTTTTCAGAGACTTAGGTGAAAATTGGCTGACTGGAACCATCCCATCAAGCATAAACACTCTCACTGCTCTTTGGTACTTGTAAGAATCTTAAACATCACACTTTTATTTAATTTCTTGATGATAAAATTATGTAACCAAACGAAGAATGTCTTAATATGTTTTCAGGGATGTAGAGAACAACAACTTCACTGGTCCAATACCGCATTTATCGGGATTAGTTAACCTCACTTATCTCGTAAGAATTAATTATTTTTTAATATATTTGAAAATGATAATAATTTTCATTTAATTGAATCATGTAAATAGTTTAAAAATAAGTAGAAAGAATTTGTCGTTGTTGTTGTTTTGCTGCTAAAAAAAGAATTGAATTTGTCGTAAGACTATCAATTATTTAGTAATTATAGAAAGAATTCCAACTGATAATAATGGCTAATCGATTAGCATTGTTAATCTAAGAGATTCGCTATAAAGAATATCTCTTAATAAATAGAGTATTCTATAAAAAAAAAAATTGAAGTGGAGTATTCTATAATTGAAAAGAGTTTCATGTAATATCTCCAAAATTTACACGTTTATGTAAATATGCCAGTATATGATTATTTTGAAATATCGTGACTATGATCTTTCCGCAGGGTTTTGAGCAATAACTCTTTTGAAAGTTCACAAGCTCCTACTTGGATTTCCTCTTTGCAATATCTAAAATATTTGTAAGTACAACTCACCATATTTAAATGAAACAGGCGTTAAAATCACATATTAGAAATACGAGGTAAGTCTTTGACTTTAACAAATTAAATGACCGAAAATTTACTTGATATATATTGATTGTAGCCTTATTATTTTCTCTCTGATAGTAATATATAATATAGATTTTAGATTGAGTTGGTAAAAACAACAAAATGTTGCTTTGGAAATGATACCGTTTTATAATAAAATAAACAAATAGTTCTAATAATTTTTTTTGGAATAATAGTTCTAATAATTGTATTGGTTAATAAGGATCCGATAAAGTAATAATGAGAAGATTTTTTTCCAGATATCTTGGGCATGCCTCACTATATGGACCTGTACCTAATGGAATTTTCAGCTTGTCTAGGCTCGACAGAGTGTATGTGTTATTTATAAGTATTCAAATTCCATCATGAATGTTATTTATTTTGATTAATTAGAGCAATGATGATCATCATCAATGTTTTAACTCTTTCTTTTATAGGGTTCTCAACAATAATGACTTTAATGGTACATTGGACATGAGTGATATTAAGAGTAACAATCTCACATTTGTTGATTTCGAGAACAACAAGATATCAGATTTGAAGCTCAGCCCAAATTTCAACATTACGCTACTTGTGAGATGAATGTGAAATTTTTGTGTGTTGTATCTGTATGGCACAAATATACTTATAAAACATATGGTTTTTACACGTAAAAGCCCTAAAAATATTAAGTATGCTTCACAAAAAATTTCCTTTGCGATAAACCTAATTTTTTTTATCGAAAAAATACCATTTGTTTTCTTTTATTTTTTATCACTTGCTAATTTAATTTTGGTTCTATGTTACGATTAGCCGGCAACTCATACTTGTGAACAATCTCGCTAATGCAAACCAAGCTATCTGTCAACCTTACAAGATTCCACTGGATTGAGTTTCTTCACATACTATCTTGCGACATACAGTTGAATTAAGGTTTTAAATTAAATAATCATTAGCCTTTTCTGGTGCATGAGAAATGCCACAATGTTTGCACTCAACATTACTTAATGTAATAGACGACTTATATAAAATTTAAGTTTTTTCTCCTCCACATATTTGGGTTTTGTGCCTGATTTTGTACTAAACATGCTTAATTATTGAATGTCTTCCTACTTATATCATCCAAATTTAAATTTTTTTAGGGTTTTTTTTTTTTTTTTTTTTTTTTATCCTTTTGTTGGGACTCACATCAATCAATACTTCCAAAACTATCGATTTATGAATTCTATTTTTTACCGCAATTACGATATGAACAAAGTATAATTGGTGGAATCACACGGTCCGTTTCCCGAGATTCAGGTGTTGTTGTTGCTGCAGTGACACCTTCTATCGTTGTGGCAAGAATGATGATGCCTGCAATAAAAAAATTGAGATTATTCACCAACATTTATGTGGTACTGTCAATGTGGCCTATATACCCAGGTAAAATGAAACAATGTCACTATAATGAAGAATGCGAAAACACTTTTGAAACTTGAATAAAAAAAAGCTTAAGCATTAGGCTAAAGGCGAAAATAATTTATATTAAGTGACACATCTAAGTGGCGTGTATGATACAAAATCTTTTCCAAATATATAGGGTGAACTAAAAGCCCTCCTTATGTCTAGAAGCCGATGTATGATATCTTTTCCATTACCTTAACAAATTTTCATTTTGGGAAAAATGTCTCACATCCAAAAAAATTTTGTATTGTTACACCTTGTTTACAAGCTCATGCATTGATCTTAGAAATTGAATGGGGTTGTCTCTAGTATTATATTGTTCTTATAAATAGAAACTTTCTCTTGAATATCGACTCTCTGAAATTCTTTCTCCTTCACAAGAAAGACAACATCAAAGCTTCCATACCAAGCTGCCACATCTAAAAGTTGACACTCCGTTTGAACTTAATAATTTCTAACTTTGTGTAACGCCCCGTTCTCGGATACTAACTTGATCTCAAACTCAATTTCCCTATCTGGCATATTACCTGGCAACTCATCTGGGAAAACTTCGGAGTATTCTTTGCCTATAGGAGTTTTTTCCAACTTAGGTTTAACTTGCTCTACATCCATTGCATACAAAAAGTAGCCTTCACAACCTTTTTGACATGCTCTTGTAGCCTTAACTGCTAAGATTATCGGATGACGCTTCTTACTCAGCTTGTACACGTTACCTTGAAAGGTCTTAGAAGATTTTCCGGGTACTTTAAAGATATATTACTCTCTTTTCCCTACAGTCCAAATGTACATAGCTCTTGTACAACCAATCTATTCCCAAGGTCACGTCAAAGTCTGCAAAGTCTAACACTATAATCTCACTCTTACACCGATAAGATCCTACACGAACATCCACTTGCGGTATCATCCTTTCACTCGTCCTAACGGTGTAGTTATTTCCAATGTATCCCTTAAAGTTTTCATAGGTAAGTTTAGTTTCTTAGCAACCTTAGAGGACACAAAAGTGCAAGACGCTCCAGTATCAAACAAAGCCTTAACTGCTAGATTAACGACTATTATCGTACGTAAAAAAATGAAAATTTGTTTATTTATATACTACTATAACATGATCTAACATGCTATAATAGTAATTTAATAACAAAGAATAACAAATTAAAGGCACCTGAGATAACATTGTCATCTAGCTCCGCAACTTCTGACTCCATAGCAAAGACTCGAACCGGTCGGCTTGAACTTCCTTTCCCGCTTGCCTGACCTTGATTTTCTTTACCTCCCTTGGTTGGACAGTTCCTTGCAAAGTGTCCTATATCTCAACAAGAGTAACAACCGCCTGTGCTAGCCTTGCATGCACCCGAACGGTGCCTTCTGCATTTTTGACAATGGGGTGCACTTGCTGAAGGTGTCGTTGACAAGGATGCCGACGTCTTCTTCACATTCTGATGAGGTGCTGCCCGACTACTTCCTTGACTTGTCCCAAACGTTCTCTTAGCACCAATTATCACGGAGGGTTTGTTCTTAAAAGTCTTCACTTCTATGGATTTGTTCAACAACTCCGCCATATTCCTTGGCGTAGCTCCCATCATACCGGCTTGAATCTCACGAGATAATCCATTCTTATAAAGGGCCATTTTCTTCTCCTCAACACTCATGATTTCAGGATAAAAACTTCCCAACTCATTGAAACGATTAGTGTATTGAGACACGGACGTGTGTAGCCCTTGACTATGTCTCAAAAACTGACTTGCCCGATTTGCTTGCACTGCTGGTGGGAAGTATTCATTGTAAAACAAGTCCTTAAACTCTTTCCAAATGGTAACCTACCCCGGTTACTTTCTATAGCCTCAAATAAACTCTCAGCCATGCCCAACAGAAACCCTGCAGCTAACTGAGCCATCTCTGTTTTCGGTATGTTCACGTTTCTACATGCTTTCCAAAAACTTCTTATCCACATCTCCACCCTAGCTTGTTCCACATTCCTAAAGAAATCTTGCATACAATTTCTTTTCAGCCTGGTGTACGAATCAACTGGCGGTGCCTGCTCAACCACAGGTGGTCTAACTGGATGGTAAACATATGCGTAAACCGGTGGATAGCCTGGGGGTGCTTGTGGTGCTTGAGGTGGATAAGGTTGTTCAGGTTGTGTCACATGTGGTGCTTGTTGGTAATGGTGGTACCTTGGATGGTGTGGTGGAGCGTGATATGGCTGGTGTAGTCCATAGGGTGGGTATCCAAAACCATAATGATGGTCGAACCATGGTGATGGTAGGATTATAGGTTGAGGTGGGTGACTTGCGGGTGGAGGGTAGAAGGTCTGTTGTTCTGGAGGGTAGGTCAAGGCTGGAGGGTAGCTTACTGGTGGTGGTGGAGGGTAAACTTCTGTCACTGGTGGTTCAAAATCTGCTGGGATTTCACATACCATAGTAACCTAAACCGATCCTCCCACATGCCACTGTGGAGGTTGCTCCTGTTGAGCCCATGGTTACTGATTCTATTGAGGTGGTACGTAAGGTCTTAAAACTCCGCTCCCTACCACTGGTGTAGAACCGCCGCCTCGGTCTGACTCCAGAACTCTCAGCCTCATGAACACCTCTCCTAGTGGTTAACATTCTGAAAGATCAAGAAGATTAGAATGTTACTAAGGGGTCTAAAGAAAATTATCTCAAGAAAAGAAGTCTAAAGGACGCTTCTCTCTGATACCAACTGTAACGCCCCATTCCCGGATACCGAGCCCTTACCTGGAAATAGAACGTTTGGCACGTATAATATAAAATAAATTCTATATTATCGTAAGCCTTTACTGCGTCGTATCGAGTTTCGCATTTAAGGAAGCTAAAAGACTAGGATGTATTTTTTTAATCAAGATAAAAGTAGAAACGCAACATACTGAAGATAGAAAGATATCTTACAACAACGATACATAAGTCTTACAACCATACAAAACCTTAAGAAAGAAAGTACAACATCTCGTGTTACAAGTTTTCAAATGAAAGTACAACATGCCTTGAAAAAGAAAGTGCAACATAGTATATTACATAGTTATTAAACAACAAGGAAAAGTCTATCATAGCATATCAAGCATGTTCACATATCATCTTCGAAGTCCTCATCAAACTCTTGCTCAACCTGTCCATCTTCTCAACCTCAAACACAAACAAACATGCATTTGAGGTAAGTACAAAGATACTTAGCAAGAAACAGAAGCTATTGCATTAATTAGATTTCATAAAGGGTTTTAATTAATCATTAAGTTATGTATACGAAACCGACTCCATTCTAGGGTTCACTTCATTTAATCAACATGTTGTGACTAAACGTTTCTAACTTAACTCAAGTTTGTTACACCGGCATTCAAGGGCACTACACGTGATGCTACCCACCACGAGGTATCGTTTGCAACCTATTAGTGGATCGCACCAATAGCCACGGGTTAAGACCCGATAATGTACACGTTCGGTGAAGTCCCTCTACCATTTAGCCATTTATAGGCCAGTAGGCTATTCACTTTATCTGACAGCCCACACATCGTGATATATCCAAGTGACTTACCAAGAATGTTGCGACGTTTAGTCTTTTACTACACACTTATGTGATTTGTTAGTCATTTACTAGCCACCTAAGTGTTTTCAAGGTAAGATCTCATCTAACATCTCTACTCCCTCACTTAGACTCTAGACACAACACCCTAGGCACATACACAGACATTGATGAATACTAAATCATCAAAGCACAAGCCCATCATACCCTTTCGACGGTCCTGAACTTCAACTCTATGGAAGAGTACATCCGGTACCGGAACTAAACGCATCAAAAGCTTAGTCAAGGCTTGTTCATGTTCATTTAATGTTATTAGGTCAAGAAACAACCTTTAAAACTAGACTCAGGGCTTAAAACTGACCCCAAAAAAAACAATGGCAGTGTGCCTGCACTGGCTTCAGTGCGCTTGCACTGGATTCTGGTGCGCCCGCTCCAAGTCTCTGAATGTAAAATTGAACTTTCTGCCTACCCAGTGCACCCGTACTGGATTCAGTGCACCCGCACTAAGACTTTGAATGTAAAAAGGGACTTCCTGCTCATCCAGTGCGCACGCACTGGCTTTGGTGCGCCCGCACCAAGCGTTGTAAACCCCAAAACTTAGTTTTTTTTTTTTTGCACTTTATCGGATTCCTACCACTTCCAAACATGTTCTTCATCCATATACTCATCAAAACAGCAGAAAAAAATGCCACTTCAACAACACATAGCATCATATACTAGCAAGGTAACAATTATACATGAAATTAAACATTATAATACTTCCAACACCAAGCCTTAACTCTACCAAACCATAATCAAAGCAATAGAGAAGATTTTCTTACTTGATCAAGCACAACCAAAGCAAACTTGCGTAAAATCTGCAAAGAAAAACCTTCAAACTTTGACGAAAACCTATTTTATCCATAACCAAATCAAGAACTAGTTAGGATCAAGGTTTCTAATTATATAGAACTACGAATCACACACTTTCTTCAACCCAAACATGATCACACATGAAGAAAACCAGATATAGGGCTATTTTCATACCTTGATAAAACTCCCAACTTTTGGTATCAACACGATCATTGCGCTCTCATGGTGCTCCTACTCTACTTAAATCTGAAATCCGTTAAAAGCCTTGTGAGATAAATGGAAAAGTGTCCTTGTCTCTTCTTTTGCTTTCAAACGTAGAAACTGAACGTGAAGCTTTTTGATTAGTTTTTCCTCCTGGCAACTTCCCATTAACTAGAAATTTTTATTTCCCCAAAATAAACTTCCTTAGTTATTTACCATTAAAACCTCTTGGATACTTTTAATTCCAAAACAGTCCCCAAAAAAATATATATATATATATATATATATATATATATATATATATATATATATATATATATATATATATATTCGAATTATATATATATTTCGAATTATATATATAATTCTTTAATCCATAATTAGAAGTGAATATAATATTTCGTTTTTGCAAAATGACACGTCTTCCATTTCCCGAAAATCGGAATATTACACTTTGTGTTGAACTCAGATCTCTCCCAAAAGCTTAAGCTAATGGGGATGTTGATAATTAACATCAAACACAACACTTCAACACACTCACTCAAGTGTGGGCCTATAACAAGCCTGAGCCAACTTATCACACAATGACATATAAAGACACTACAAGGCCAACAACCAATAACAAATAGGCTGTTGGAAATAAAATTTAGTTTTGATGATGATTCATCTTATCTTAAGTATATGTTTGTTTACACCCCATTGATGAAGTGCTAGAACTAGTTGTTATAGTGGAAAGCTAAAAGATGTCTAGAACTGAACTAGCTGTTATAGTGGAAAGCTAAAAGATGTCTAGAACTGAATGTATAAGTTTTACTAGAGTCTGATAATTGTATAGGTTATGTCAGACAAGCATTGCGGGGGCATTCTGGGCAGAGCACACAACTAAAAACATAAATGCCAAACTTGCAGTGCGGGGGCATTCTGGGCAGAGGACCCAAATAAAAGGCACGAGAGTGTTGAACTTGCACATAAGAAAATTCTGTCAGAGCACACAATTAAAGAATATAAACATCGAACTTGCAGAGCAAGAATATCCTGGCCAGAAAACAGTAATGTTCTATGCATTAAGTAAATCCTGTGCAGCAGGTACAATAAGAATTAAGAAGCTAAGGATAAAAAATCCTAACTTCTTTGCAGCGCAACAAGAAGATGCTTTAAACCCAGAGAATATCAAATTCAAAGGCATAAATTCAAAGGTTCAAAAAACAGAAGTATCATCGACAAAAAATAACAGACAAAGTTATTACATCAAAAGCTGCTCGAAAAGGCAGCAAAAATCCAAAGTTTTCAAGAAGGCATAAATTAATAGGACGGAGTAACAGAAGGCTGGGCAGAAGTAGTAACAGAAGGTTGGGCAGATGTAGTAGTAGACGGCTGAGCAGATTTCTTCTTGGCATACTTGCGGACAATGTCCTCCCCACTCTTGTACCGTCGTACCGCTTCGTGAAGATTTCACCCGCTTTCTTATCATATAACTTATGATTAGGCAGAGTACTAATCACTAAGTCGGCCAGTTTAGCTTCATCAACACCAAGGGTGTATCCTCTACGCAGAGCAGGAGCCAATATGACCTGAATTTCCTCAAGAGTCTCAGGAGCGGCTTTATACCCTGCAACAACTTTCTGTATAATGTTCTGAGCAGGAGCCTCCTCCATCTGTCTCACAGTTTCATCAAAATCAGCTTTCATCTTCTTTGCCATAGCCAGGTGCTGCTGGTTCTCCTCTCTCATCTGCCTCAGCTGCTCATCTCTAAGTTTCAATTGCTTCTCTTGGGTGAATATCAGACCCTCAGCTTTAGCAAGATCGGCTTTCAGTTGCTCAATCTCCTGGCGAGCAATAACTTCTAAAGATTCCAAACTGGCCACCTTGGCATTAGCCTCATCCAGGTGCACCACTTTTTGCTGCAGGACAGCAATATCCCTAGCCATGCTAGAGGTCTTCTTATGTATTGCCTTGCCAAAGCGGTAGCACTGCAGAAGGCAAAAGTTTAGAAAAACATAAGTTAAAGAAGAAGAGAATAAATACTATAAATAACTGCTTACCGAATCAGCAAAATCCTCCGCAGACATGTCCTCAAAATCAAAGGAGGAATCACCGCGCATGTCCCGGATGAAGCGTATGTGCCTCTTCTTACTTTTCCGAGACACTCGTTCTCGGTGGCATAGCAACGAGCAGAGCGTAAACCGGATCTATGGGAGGGACATCCACATCGAGTGACGTGATATTCTCGGCGATGCTCGGTAATATCTCGAACGAAGTCTCCACCGCGACCTCTTTTTCCCGAGAAGCATCACTAGAATCACCGATTCTCTCCCCGGTTTCCTTCGAGCGAAACCTCACCACCTTCGGAATGACAGACAAGGTCCGTTCGTAATCCCCGTGCATCCGCTTCTGTCTCTTCCTCCTCATCAGCATCGATGTTGATCAGATCATCTACGTTGGCCACTACAAAGACGAAAAAACAATTAAAGTCATTCAAAACAAGAACAAAAGACAAATACAAACGTACATCTTCTATACTGTTTTTTGGAGAACTCCACGTAGTCAACAGGCCCTGCAGTCTGAAGCTGAGCAGCATCTATCAGGGCAGAACTTATGAAGTCTAAGCTAAGGGAAATTTTGTTACTAACGAGATATCGGGACAGGGTAGCATCAATGAAATCGTCCAACTTGTCTTTCATGGAAGAGGTATTCCACCGCCCCAAGTTGGCATCCGTATTATGCTTCACAAAGAAGAAGTGTTCTTGCCACTTCTTCTTGGTCTTATCTTTGCCAGTTATAGGGATAATCGGAGCACTGGCCCTACGGCAGAAATGATACCACCCCCCACTACCTTGTGTTAATTTGCATTGGTAAAAATTCCTAAATAATGTTACAGTGAAGGGAGTGGTGTTCATACGACACCAGATCATAAAACCTATGAGGAATTTAACGCTATTAGGGTGTATTTGACCAACCCCCAATTTGTAATACTTCATCACCTCAACGTGCCCAGGTGGAAGAGGAAATCTCAGACCACTATGAAGCTGGTCAACATATACTGTGCAGAAACCTGCTGGGGGATTATATGCATATTCAGTGGACTTGGAGAGCAGAATTCAAAAGGTTCAGTGTGAATCTTGTAGGTTTTCAATAGACTAACCATTTCGGTTTTGGTCATTTTACTAGAGACACCATGGCAAGCCATTATTGCTTTGGTTTTATCAAATCGATTGATTTCTCTCTTTAAAGTGTTTAAGAAGGCAGTATGATCTTCTGGATATTGATGAACAATGGAAGTGGGAGTAAAAATCCTAAGAGGGGGAAGATGAGAAGGCAAAAGACACAGAGGATTATCCCCAAAAGTAGAAGTATTCCCTAAATCAATCTGAGAGGACGGATGATCGGCCGGATTTGTAGTTTCAGAGCGAAGGATGGGGTTGGAGGAACTCACTTCCTCACTTTATAAGGCAATCGAGATCTTTTCCGGTGATTCAAACAACTTTTCTACAGAACCACTAGAGGCTGTATTGGCTCTCAGACTCATGAACGAAATATAGAAACAAAGAAGTAGAAGAATAACACAGAAATGGAGACTTACTTGTAACTGCTGAAATGCGATTCCAAAGGTCTGATATAGAAGTGTTGTTTGACAAGATGGGTGATTATATGACAAGAAGTGGATACGACGCAAGGGTTCAATTCACAGTTTTAATAATAACTAAGTGTGACTTGGCCTCGTTTCACGAGATAATAATAACAGAAGTTAAAGCGTTTCAGACTAAGGCGGGCGTGGAAGCAGTCCACCCTAGTCTGGGGGGACTTATGATGATAGGTGGGCCCATTGGGCCGGGTTATCCATAATTGGGCCAGGCCCAAAGTTAGACAATCAAGATAATGGATTGGCAAGGCAGGACCGCAGGTGCTGACCAGAATGGCTAGATGAGCAGGGTTCCATTATGCGCTGTGCAGAAGAAGTATTCTAGACAGAATGATCGGCTGCGCAGAAGTATCTCTAGATAGAATGCTCGGCTGGGTGCAGCGAAGACCGAGTTAGCATCAGTTCAACCGCTTATAAACGTGGGTAGACCCCACGATCAGTAACGTTCAGAGATAAATGGTGATAACTTCCCATCACGCAAGGAAGAGAATCACGATCTACTGCTACAAAAGGAACACCCTGAACTACGAGGGGGACTTGATTCCAGTTTATTATCTAAATTGGATACGTAGGCAGCTCTCTCGAGGAGTTCAGTCCAAAATTATACACAAATCCCTTTGTTCTTATATTGTTTTCCTAACTAGAATTACCCAATTACCCAATTGTAATATTCGAACTACATCAGTGATTGTGGTAGCAAACCGGACATATCTGACTTTTAATGGCTAAATTGCAATTTTAGTTCTGTAACTGGACATGTTTTGTGATTTTGGTCCTGGTTTTTCTCCGACTACAATTTTAGTTCTGTAAGTGGTCTTTTTATGCAAAAATAGTCCTTAATACCGGAAATTGCTGACTATACATATTTTCCGGCCAATAATTATTCCATCTCATCAAAAATTGCCACATCAATTTTTTTTTTGAATTTACAAAATTATAATTCCATGTCACAATATACTACCATTTATTTAATACATAAAAATATATACCATCATTTATTTAATAGGGGAATGAGGGAGAATGACAGAAATATTTCATCAATTGAATATAAAGACAGTCTTTTGAAACTTTTGCATAAAGAACAAAACTATCTATCCACTGTCGAAATTCAATGTTTAAATTCATTGCCGAAATTCACTGTCGAAATTCACTAATTTTCAAATTCATTGTCGAAATTCACTGATTTTCAGGATTCACTGTCGAAATTCACTGCTTTCAGGATTCACTGGAGAGATTCACTGATTTTCGGGATTAACTGTTTGTCCTTCTCGCTATAAAAATTATGCAGTTGTCCTTCTCCCTATAAAAAAATATGTAGTTATCCTGTTACTTAAAACTATTCCAGATTGTGTCCTTATTCCTAATTTTTTATATTTAATAATTCAAATCCCAAAAATCTAAATTCCCTCTTTATCTCTTGCCTCCCTCTTCCCGACAAACACAATCCATTCCCGACAGAACTTTTACTCCCCTTCTTCAACGTAAATCTTCATCTTCATCCACTTCTCTTATTAAAAAAAAAAACCAAACAAACAAACTTTAGCAGCAAAAGCTTGGTTTTTTTTGTCCCTCTTAATCTCTTCCTCAATCAACATATAGCACCCACAAATCCATGGAATTTTTACCACCCCCAAAATACTACCTCCGTCCTAAATTAACTGTCCTCTTTTTAGTTTTCACACATATTAAGAAATATAATTAATGTGTTGTGTTTTTATACTACATTGACATACTTACCCCTAACAAATAATAAATGTTTGTTTTGGGATGTGAAATGAATGCAATAAATAAATGTTTGACTAAGAGTATCTTTGAAAAATAAACATTAAATGATGCATTGGTAATATAAAGTGACACTTTTTATGGGAAATTTTTTTTAAAATATGGACACGTATTATGCGACGGAGGTAGTAAAAACAAGAACACAAAAAATCTCATTTTCATTAATTAAATAAACAAGCAACCCCATTGCATCCCACACCTCAAAACATGAAATTAGAACCACAAATTTCACCACACCACATAATCACAAGAAAACGAAAAAATAAAAATAAAAATTTAAGAGCTGCTTATCGGATGGGGAAGAAATGGGTTAGGGATTTGCGAAATTGCAATAATACCTTGGTAATTCTTAGAAGATTTCTAGAAATTTGAATTGGACAAAGAATCATGCTTTTTGCTGCTAATTTTTTTTATAAGAGAAGGGATGAAGATGAAGACTTACGTTCAAGAACGGGAGTAAAATTTTTGTGGGGAATGGGTTTGTGTTTGTCGGGAAGAGGGGGGGTAGAGATAAAGTGGGAATTTGGATTTTTAGGATTTTAATTATTAAATAAATGATGGTATATTTTTTTTATGTATTAAAATAAATGGTGGTATATTTTGATGTATTAAATAAATGGTAGTATATTGTGACATGGAATTTTAATTTTTTTAAGAAAAATCTGATGTAGCACTTTATGATGACATGTAATAATTATTGGTCGGAAAATGTGTACAGTCAGCAATTTCCGGCATTGAGGACTACTTTTGCTGAAAAAAGACCACTTATAGGACTACAATTGTCACCGGAGAAAAACCAGGACCAAAATCGCAAACGTGTCAAGTTACAAGACTAAAATTGTAATTTAGCCTCTAAATTGTCGCTTCTAATAGATCCGATTTTCTAGTGGTCAGTTCTACTCGTGAAAATGATGATGAGGAAAAATTAGGAAGACGAACAAGAGTAAAGTTTGAGAATGATGGAGTTGACAATTAAAGATGTGATTTGAAGGGTACAATGATGATGAAGATGTACAGTTTGATGAATGAAGGAATGATGATGGAAAAATTCAAAGATGAAAATGATGAAGATAATAATATAATATGAAGATGATGTTTTTTCAAAAAAAATAAAAATGAAGATGAAGTAAAGATGATATTAAATGCTATGGACCTTTTTGTAATATATTTTTGGAGTGGATTTCGTACGAAAATGGGGTGTGTAAGTAGTTATGACAAAATTGTAATTAAGTATGTAGTGCAAATAAATAAATAACTAATGTTGCAATTTAAGTGTGGTGCAAAAGTAGATTTGGATTTTTAGATGTGGTGTAGTGTGTATAGCTGTGTATGGATAGATTAGGTGGGGTGTAAATAATAAACCCCAATTTCAATCAACACATGTAATGTTTGTGTTTTATTGATTTTTTTTAGGGGGAATTAGGAGAAGCACCAAAACATTTCATTAATTAGGGAATATGACAACTTTTCAACACTTTTTTATAAAGTGCAATTTTTTTTAAAATGTTGGACGTCTATTCCTTCCCCTCCCCCCTCCCCCATCCCCTAAAAAAAAACCAAGACACTTTCTCTTTTATCCATATTTTTTAAACACTTATATCTCTCAATCTCAAACTCAAAACTTGAATATTTTTTCACCAATTTTTTATTGTTTCATGTTGTTTATTTTGAGATCACATTCACCATATTTCAACGTAATTTCCAAAAATCCGCAATCGAAATTCACTATTATTCGAAAATCACTGTTGAAATTCACTGCTTTTCGTGATTCACTGTCGAGATTTACCAAGTGAATTTCGACAGTAAATCTCACGAAAAACGATATAATTATATCGAACCAAGTCTCAAAACGAAGATAATGAAAAAAAAAAATCAGTGAAATTTTCGTCATGTTTAGGGATGTTAACGTTGATCAAAAGATAAGAGTGTTTTAAATTTTATCACCAAGCAACACGCCCCTTTTTTTAATATTTTTTTTTTGTTTTGAAGTTGTCGTTCTTCCTGTAAAAAATATTGTGAGTATTTCAAAATGTGTCATTTTACCTAATTTTGTTTATGTCAATCAAATCGTGTAGAATTTGTAGGTATTCCAAAATGTGTCCTTTTACCTAATTTTCAAAACAAAAGAGAAAAGTACTTACACAATTGACCCCGGGCCCCAGAATAGCGTTAAATGAGTCATAAATGGTCCTGTCAACTGCTTAGACCGTCGTCCTCGCTTGATCTAAAATGGCTAACCTGAGTTCACAAGACCTTTATGTGTCACACTTATATGTGGATGAACATTCTACTACTTTATCGATGTGAGACTTTACATTTATAAACCATATATTTTAATAGGAAATTAGGGATAAGGATACAATCTGGAATACTTTTAAGTAACAGGACAACTACATATATTTTATAGGGAGAAGGACAACTGCATAATTTTTATAGCGAGAAGGACAAACAGTGAATCCCGAAAATCAGTGAATCTCCCAGTGAATCCCGAAATCAATGAATTTCGACAGTGAATCCCGAAAATCAGTGAATTTCGACAATTAATTTTGAAAATTAGTGAATTTCGACAGTGAATTTCGGCAGTGAATTTAAACAGTGAATTTCGAACACGAGTGAATTTCGACAAGAATAAATAGTTTTGTCCTTTATGCAAAAGTTTTAAAAGACGTCATTCTACTCAATTGATTTAAATATTTCTGTTCTTCTCCCTCATTCTCCCATATTTTAAATGAATTTAAAAATAAAAAAAATCCAATAAAACAAAAACAAAACCCGTCTATTATATAATAAATTACGTATATATATTTTATATATACGGACGGTGGGGGATTTGGTCTGAGATTTTGTTTGAATGCTTTGCGAAGATTTCAACAAGAAAATGTGCCGGCCTGGGGCATATCGACCGCAACACTATAAAATTGAGCTCTAATTTAAGTGGAAAAAAAAGCAAGAAATACGCATAAACTTACACATATCGGTAATCTTGTAGAAGAAGCAATGTCTAAGCTTGCTTTGATCGTTCTTTCGATGTTGATTGTTGCACAGGTAAAGACTTATATTATAGGCGGATCTACACTTGAGTAGGGAGTCTGCGCCCCGTTAAAAATAGAAATACTCTATATTTTACATAAAAAATATTTCATACCCCGTGAAAAAAAATATTTACTGTGTTAAATATTTACAGACCCCGCTGGATAAAATTTCTGGATCCGCCAATATTACGGGGCAGAGAAGTGATATACGGTGAGAATTTAACATTTTTATTTTTCTTTCTTTAATTATTTGTTGTAGGTTTTGGAAGCGAAGAAAGGAGAAGATGACGTTACAACCATGGCAGGAAGGGAATTACTTGGAAGCCATGCCTTCCGGTCAAGAATATTGCCGGATTTGGATGATTTGGAGGACCCGTGTCTAGAAGATATCTGTGATGGTGATGGCAAATGTGAGAAGCCATGCAAATGCGCTAAATACAGCACTAATTCTTGTTACGTCCCTGATCCGTCAGAGCCCGCTGACGAGGAACATTGATTACGGTTGATTACATACTAGGCGGTATGTGAAGGCACTGAGGTTTCCCAGACTCCAATGCTAAAATCCTTTGTCTTTCATGTGTTTTTTTTTTTTTTCTGAGTTACACACTTAATTAATAAAGAGCCGATATCGGATCCAGCGTCGATCCCAGGCATGCATGCCAGAGCTCTATTGTCAAGATTTACTTTCATCATCGTGTGTTTTGTTTTGTTTGAACTCGCAATCAAATCAGTTACTTTTGATCGATATTTCAAATAATAAGGGAAATGATCCATCCCATATACTCCGATTCATATGGTTGGGTAGTGTTTTTTGGAATCGTTGTAGGGTGATTTGTGGTCATTGTGTTCTCAATTTTTCATTTTTGTATTTCATTTTGGCATTTCCAGCTATTCGTTAGTTATGTCTTATATATATATATATTATCAGGTGTTCACAAAAACTTGAACCCTGTTAGGGCCAAAAAAAAAAAAAAAATTTATCACCCCTCCACCCCTCCTATAAACCGTCCCGTCCCCAATCCTCATCCCCTCCCCCCAACCCATCCCCTCTCCTCCCCTCCCCTCCAATCCCCTCCCTTCCCCCAATCCCCATTTAATCAGGTTGTTCTGTTCCCACACTATCCTCTCGTCTATCGTTCGACCTAATTTAGTAGCAGCAGGTGCAAAATTTAAATTTCAATACATTGAGTAATGACTAATGAAACCTCATGGCCCATTTGCTCCAACATGCTTTTTTTTCTATAAAAAATGTTTGTAGGCGTTAGAATAATAGAATTCCTGGCAATAATTGTTTCAATAACAGAGGCGTTGGTGGTTGATTTTTTTTTTTGTGTTGTATACAACTTAATTAACATGTTTAATGGTGATTGTGGTAGCAAACCGGACAGATCTGACTTTTAATAGCTAAATTGCAATTTTAGTCATGTAACTGGACACGTTTTACGATTTTGGTCTTGGTTTTTCTATGGCGACAATTTTAGTCGTGTAAGTAGTCTTTTTATGCAAAAATAGTCGTTAATACCGGAAATTGCTTACTGTATATATTTTCCGACCAATAATTATTCCATCTCATCAAAAATTGCCACATAAGATTTCTTTTTTTAAATTTACAAAATTATAATTCCATGTCACAATATACTACCATTTATTTAATGCATAAAAATATATACCTCTTTATCTCTTGCCTCCCTCTTCCCGACAAACACAAACCCATTCCCCACAGAACTTTTACTCCCCTTCTTCGGAAAAAATATTGTGTGGTGAGGGAATTTAAAATGAAGTGACGGGTGAAACGATTAGAACCACACAGTTTTAATACAAATTGAAAATGTGTGGTATGTGGTGTGCCATACGGTGGCTCCGCACCGTGTGGAGACACCACACGATAATCTCTCTCTTTTTCGACGTAAGTCTTCATCTTCATCCCCTTCTCTTATTAAAAAAAAAAAAAAAAATTTAGCAGCAAAAGCTTGGTTTTTTGTCCCTCTTAATCTCTTCCTCAATCAACATATAGCACCCACAAATCCACGGAATTTTTACCACCCCCAAAATAAAAACAAGAACACAAAAAAACTCATTTTCATTAATTAAATAAACAAGCAACCCCATTGCATCCCACAACTCAAAACACAAATTTCACCACACCACATAATCACAAGGAAACGAAAAAAAAAAAAAAAAAAATTTAAGAGCTGCTTATCGGATGGGGAAGAAATGGGTTAGGGATTTGCGAAATTGCCATAATACCTTGGAAATTCTTAGAAGATTTCTAGAAATTTGAATTGGACAAAGAACCATGCTTTTGCTGCTAATTTTTTTTATAAGAGAAGGGGATGAAGATGAAGACTTACGTTCAAGAAGGGGAGTAAAATTTTTGTGGGGAATGGGTTTGTGTTTGCGGGAAGAGGGTAGAGATAAAGTGGGAATTTGGATTTTTGGGATTTGAATTATTAAATAAATGATGGTATATTTTTTTATGTATTAAAATAAATGGCGGTATATTTTTATGTATTAAATAAATGGTAGTATATTGTGACATGGAATTTTAATTTTTTTAAGAAAAATTTGGTGTGGCAATTTATGATGACATGGAATAATTATTGGCCTGAAAATGTGTATAGTCAGCAATTTCCGGCATTGATGACTACTTTTGCTGAAAAAAGACCACTTATAGGACTACAATTGCCGCTGGAGAAAAATCAGGACCAAAATCGTAAAACTGTCAAGTTACAGGACTAAAATTGTAATTTAGCCTCTAAATTATCTCTTCTAATAGATCCGATTTTCTAGTGGTCGGTTCTACTCGTGAAAATGATGATGATGATGATGAAAAATTAGGAAGACGAACAAGAGTAAGGTTTGAGAATGATGGAGTTGACAATTAAAGATGTGATTTGAAGGGTACAATGATGATGAAGATGTAGAGTTTGATGAATGAAAGAATGATGATGGATAAATCAAAGATGAAAATGATGAAGATAATAATATAATACGAAGATGAAGTTTTTTCAACAAAAAAAAAATGAAAATGAAGTAAAGATGATATTAAATGCTATGGACCTTTTTGTAATATATTTTTGGAGTAGATTCGTATGAAAATGGGGTGTGTAAGCAGTCATGTCCATTTGCCTCAACCGGACCGGACCGGAACCGGAACCGTCGGTTTTGGGTTCGGCCGGTTGACTAACCGGCGGTTGGAATGAACCGGCGGTTGAACAAACCGGCGGTTGATGGTTCAAAACCAATGGTTGCCGGTTGGTCCCGGTTGACGGTTAGCACTCTTTGCTCCCGGTTCAGATCACGGTTATAAAATTTCATTTTTTTTTTTACATTTTCATATAATATTTATTATTTTCACTACAATAACAAATTATTATTCTTTTCACTATAATTACTAAAGCGAATGTAATATATATTTTTTTATAAATAGTTTTCTATTCGGTTTTAAATATAATATTAAAATTGTGTTATTTTTAAATATTATGTTATTAATATTGCGAATGTAATATATATTTTTTTATAAATAGTTTGTTTGATAGGTTATTATAGTTTTTTTTATTATTGTTGTTAATTTTAGTTTGTTATAGTTTTTTTAGTCGGTTTTAAGTATACGTTGATTAAAAATGTTGTTCTTTTAAATATTACGTGAGATATAATGTATTGTATTTATTATATGTATATTATGATAATTTTTCAACGCTTTTACCGAAAATTCGGTTGCCTACGTACCTTTTATATGTAATCGTATCGGAGGCACGATACATATAAAAAAATCAAAACGAACGTAGTTCTTTTTGATTTGTTTTTTTAGTTTTTTTATAGTTTGTTTGATAAGTTATTATAGTTTTTTTTTATTATTGTTGTTTTTTTTAGTTTGTTATAGTTTTTTTATAAGTTTTTTTAGTCGGTTTTAAATATACGTTGATTGAAAATGTTGTTCTATTAAATATTATGTGAGATATGATGTATTGTTTTTATTATATGTATATTATGTTAATTTTTCAACGCTTGTACAAAAATTCGGTTGCGCTTTTATATGTAATCGTGTCGGAGGCACGATACATATAAAAAAATCAAAGCGAACGTAGTTTTTTTTGATTTGTTTTTTTAGTTTTTTATAGTTTGTTTGATAGGTTATTATAGTTTTTTTTTTATTATTGTTGTTTTTTTTAGTTTGTTATATTTTTTTTATAAGTTTTTTTAGTCGGTTTTAAATATATGTTGATTAAAAATGTTGTTCTATTTTTAGTCTTTAATGTAATTGTTTTTTTTTTTTGTTTTTGTCTTTTATAGTTTTTTTCATACAAGTTTATAGTATTTTATAGTTTTTATTAGTTTTGTATAGTGTTCTTATGATTTTTTTTATAGGTTTTTATTGTTTATAGTATTCTTTTATAGTCTTTTTATATGTTTTTATAGTATTTAAAGTTTTTTTAAATGTTTGTTTTATCGTAGTATTTTATAGTATTTTTATGTGTTTGTATTTTCTAGATTCATACAATTTTTTAGGTTTGTATATAGTTTTTTTGGGTGTTTTTTTCTAGTTTTTTTTAGTTTTGTATAGTGTTGTTTTTTTTGTGGGTGTTTATAGTTTTTTTTATAGTCTTTTATCGGGTTTTTTTTTGTATATATAGTTTTTAGTAGGTTTTTTTTAGTCTTTTATAGTCGTTTTATAAATTGTAACAAATATATAGGTAAGATTTAAATTGCGTACCTTTAATCGATGTCGGTGTTTCGAGCGCTTGTTCCTCCTCCTGAAGTTTCAGTGTCACCGCCTTCAAACTGTGACTCATCATCTTCTGACTCAATGTCTTGCACCTCTTCTCGGCTCGTACCCAATCTTGACAACACATTTGCTTCTCTAAATTGGTGGGATGAAGTGAACATCTTTATTGGTAAGCACATATCCTGCCATGCTGAAACATCGTTCAACAGTGACGGTCGAAACAGGGCAACTTAAAAACTCGACCGCTATCATTGCTAGAACTGGAAATTCTTTAGCATGTCTCTTCCACCACTTCAATATGTCGAAGTCGAAATCATAGGATCCGGTGTCACAGCCTTCAAATGTTGTGCTTAAAATTTTGGATATCTCTGTACGTTGATCGGATGACGCTGTCGCTCCCTTTTGTCGTTTCGAACTCATTTTATCCATGACTTTTTTAAGTCCCTTCAGGACACCTGCAGGGTTAGTAGAAGCACTTGCGGATGGATTGGGAACCACATCGTTTCTTATTCCATACATATGCTCATATTCAACATACAAAGTGTTTAATAAATTTTCAAGTCTATATACTTCAACATTATAATCTACCGGGGGCACTCTATGAATATCAGACAAAGTATCATAGTAAGCATTTAACATGTCAGACACACCTAATAGTCTTATACGAGGGTCGGGAATAGAAGAAATGAGATAAGTGTCAGGAATATACAACATGTACTTATTCCATTTCTCCTTCATCGGCCCTAAACATTGAAATAATGTAGCATCGTGTTCCATGGTTTCAAACTCGGCAGTTATTTCTACACTAGCAGGCAAGACTAAATGTGATGTGGGTTGATAACATTTCGAAAACAATTCAGTATATTTTTTGAATACTTCAAAAACATCCATCAGTGTCTTGCATGCAGTCCAAATAGAGGGATACAAACGATATTCGCTCGGACAGTGTTCACTTAAAAATTCAAAAAAAGCATTTTTAATTTTGTTTGTTTTTTCCGAGAGATCATAAGTAGTGTTCCACCTATGCGGTACATCTTGCGGCGCTTGACAAGGCGATGACCTTTCTCTTTTAGAAATTTATACCACCTACTAACAAGAATATTTCTACCATGTGAAATCGAAGTTTTTATCGAACTAATATTATGGTCAAAAACTTTTAGACCATCTTTTACACATAAGTTAAAAATATGGCATAAACATCTAACATGAAAAAATTGACCGTTACAAAGAGGTTCACAATATCGGGATTTTTGGATGTAATATCGCCGGATGGATCAAAGATCCACCCGATTACACAGCGGAAAGTACAAGATCTAGATCCAAACAATCAAAATACATGAATAATAAATCTAACCTACGAGGGGGTTAAATTACCAACCTTTTTATGGTGCAAAACGCCAAGAACAAGGTCTATCCAATCCGAGCTAGTTGAGAAGCCAAAGTCTTCCAACGTGTGTCTCCAAGCACCACCAGGTGGATGGTGTTTCAAGCCGCCGGACCTCCTCGATATGCTACCTTAGAAAAACCCGAAGTTTTCCTAAAACTCGAACCCAAGTATATGAGCCGAAAAATCTAAGCTCAATACTTCCCAAAAAAACCGAAAATATGTGTGTTCTAAAAGGCTTAGGAGAACTCTCTTTATATAGGAGAGTAATCATTGTCCTCCAAGTATTTAATAATTAAAAGATAATTATTAAATTAATCCTTAATTTAAATAAAAGATAAATATAATATATATCCCAAACAAATTAGGAAAAATAAATATATTATCCAATATTCCATGATTTATCATTTAACAAATAAATAATTAAATCATATATCAAATAATTATCCAAGAAAACTAATTTCTTTCTAATTATTTAATACTCACAAAATGCACCCCAAATCCTAGATAAATAGGTCCACACGCATTTTACACATATTTGGGCCGAGTCCACGAAAAATATATTTTCCATGTATTTAATTATCTAGTCCAACTAAACAACTAATCCACATATCTATTAAACAGTCCAATCCAACTATTTATTATTAATTGAAATGAAACGACGAGAAAACATATGCATGTTAGGAGCCACGTCGGGGACCATGGACCAATATTCAGTAGCTACAATAAATTAAATAAAATTATTCATCAGACCGAACAATAATATTCAATCTATTAATTCCGGGATTACACCACCATAAACCCGAAACTGAACTCTGCCGAATATAGATATAATCGGTCTATAGTCTTTAATTGCCACCGGGTTAGAAACTTTCGATAACAAAGCAATGAACGAAGATGTGCATCCATTGTGAAACTTAGAAAGATTCTTCAAATTCAAATACAGCTTCACAAAAATCTTTTTTCAAAATTCCCCAAATTTTTTTAATAAAGTTGAAATTAAATCCATCTGGCCCGGGGGCCTTTGAACCTTCACATAACCACACTGCCGCTTTAATTTCCGCCTCAGTAATTTTTCTTTCCATCCAAACACATTGATCATTCGAAAGTTTATCAAAAAGATTGCTATTAAAAACAGGCCTTGAACATACCTTTTCTTTATAAAGGACTTCGAAGGATTCTTTAAATGCATTTTTGACGAGCTCCGAGTCTTCCAACCATTGACCATTTACCAATAAACCGGGCATGCCACACTTTCTAACTCTTCCTTGAACACACCTGTGAAAGAATTTCGTGTTTGAGTCGCCTTCTTTCAACCAATTAATTCTTGATTTTTGTCTGAGATTATTTTCCATCACTGACCCAAGATGAAAATTTCTATCCAAAGCTTTAGCTCGAAGTTTTCTTCTTCCTCATTGAGAATATATTCTTCAGACTTTTAAATCCAACTCTCCTAACAATTTTTCATTTTGATTAAGTTTTGCTTAGTCAAACACCCAAAAACTTCTTTCCCCCACACTTTCGAGTTTCCTTCACCTCTTCAACTTCGCTTTCAATCTTAAACCAGGAACCAAAGAGATATCTTCTTGTTGCCAACTAGTTTTCACCACCACCTCTAAGCCATCATGCATCGGCCAATGATCAAACACCCTAAATGGAGAGGACACGTAATCGATTTTTTTAATGGAAAGCAACAAGGGACAGTGATCCGAAAGCCTACGGTCAAGAGCTTGTAAGGTAACATCTTCCCATCTAGATATCAAGCTATCGATACAAGAATTTCGTCGATCCTACTCATTTTTTACCCCGCCCGATTGTACCATGTGTACTTCCTTCTACCCATTTTTAAATCCACTAACTTTGAGGCTACAATAAACTCATTAAAAGCGGCTGCATCTTTTTTGAATTAAAACCGACCCTTTTCGTTCGAAGATGAGCGAACCGCATTGAAATCACCATGAAGGTTAACCATACCATCTAGATCAAGCAAGAGGTTGAGAATTTCATTCCATAGCAAGCCTTTTTCCTCTACACATTGCGGTGCATAAACGTTGATAAAGGTACACAGATCATCATCACCTTTCCACTTCCCTTTCACGCCTATAAAACCAGAACCTTCAAATTTATCAACAACCGAGAACAAATCTTTATCCCACACACATAATAATCCACCTGACAGACCTTCATCACTTTTGAAAATGAATTCAAATTCTGAATCTTTCCAAAAAGACTTCACCAAACTATGATTTATTACCAACAATTTTTTCTCTTGTATAGAAAGAAACGGTAACTGGTGAGAACAACACAAATCATTCAGCCACCTCCTTTTGCAACCACTTCCCAAACCTCTTACATTAGTAGAAATCATCTTCTTAAATGACCAAAAAATCACAAAACAGACGAAACAACAGAGTCTAATTGGGACCTGCTTCACCCTCCGCTTTCCATTCAATTCTCAAATTTTTTCCTAATTCATACGTTTTTTTCGCTCTTTGTCTCCTGTCAATGGACAGCTTGTGTTCTAAGCTACTAGGTACCCAGATTTACATCTCCATACACCTGTGGGATCGGGAGTATGGGAATCCTCAAGTACCAATGCTGGGCCTCCCACACAAAAGGGTATTGACTTAAGGCTATCATCCATATCTGAATTAAAATCTTTTTTCGAACTAGCCATATGCATAGAAAGTCCCCCGCCGTTAAAGCTGATGTCTATCGCCGTCTTCTCTTCTATCAAGGCTTCCTCATTAAGATCCTGGATATTATCAAACCTAGACCTCTTCTCAATCACAGAGCCTTCAGAATCAATGATCGATGCCTCTACGAAATTCCGCATCACCGGAACTCAGATTTTCCGACGAAGAGCTATCAGAAGAAACAACATCAGAGTGAAGGTATTGACATTCTTCTTCTACCTGCACCCAAACCTGATCACCATCAGCCTTGATCAACAACTTCTTGGAAATATGATCACCATATATGATTTGTTCTAATACGGACTCTTCCTGCTTCCAAAGAACTCCTAGCTTCTGTGTTTTGATCAACTTTCACAACTTCGCCAAATTGACTACCGATCGTATGAAACGTTTTCCAGTTCCAGATACTCAATGGGATTGGGACCCCTCTGTAAATTATCCAAACAAACCTCTCTAATTGAAACGACTCTTTTGCCCACGGGCCAACCCAAACGAACCATGCATTCTCCCAGACAAGAACCACCGTTTCCGTTTAACAAAAGATGATTGCGATGACTGAAGCTCTCGCATTCCAGGATGACTTGCATACCTCCAAGATATTTTACAGAGCAATTTTCGAAGCCATATTCTTCTAATATCATGTGTAAATCTTCCAACGATTCCATTGATTTAAGAATTCCTAATACACATCTGTCTAGCCACTGCAATTCCAAATCGCTAGAAAAAAAATTCCAGGTCACAATCTGATAATCCTGACACCTCCTCCACACCAACGGTTGTCTCTTTGAGATTTAGGGATTTTTCCTTTAACTTGGATACCCCAAAAGCATTTTATTGAATACCTCCCATTCCACGGACCACCTCTGCATATTGTTTCCCCGCGACTCTCTCGGACGTTTTATTATCCATGGCACCCAAGGGCCTGCTATTTTCCTTCGCAGCAAAAAAAAAAACTCTTTTGACCGGGTACTCAGTTTGATATCTCAGATAAACTTTGTATGAATCAATCCACACATTTTCCAGTTTCTTATGCAACACCGAATGAAGGCCTTCCTTCTTGAACCTCACGAAGCCAAATTTCTTTCCTTTGCTATTCTTTCTTTTGGATACGAAAATATCTACAACCTTACCGATACGTTCAAAAGTTTTCCACAAAATCTGCTCTCCATGATCTTCAGGGAAATTTGTGAAGTGTGAAGTAATATGAATGTGAAACCTTCTTCAAATCCTCAAATCAGATGTCTACACTTTTATATTTCATTGTAAATATTTCATTCATGCCATATGTTTTTTTTTGTTATTTTTGTTTCATTTACATACCTCTTCAATTACTACAATATCTATATACACATATATCATTGTAAATATTTCATTCATGCCATTTTTTTTATTTTGGTTTCACTTAAATAGCTCTTAAATTACTACAGTATCTACAAATTTCTATATACACGGATCGACTTTTTAAATATAACGTCCTCTCGTACATCGCACGGGTTTCCTAGTAGTTATATATATATATATATATATATATATATATATATATATATATATATATATATATATATATATAGTGTGAGTTCCTACCGTGCAAGGCACGGCGACGAACTGCCCTGGCAAAGTCTATATAGCAGTAGCAATTAAGGAATGTAGATGAACATATACTTGTTTCTAAAGGAGCCATTTCATATATGGTCACAAGAGAAGAAGTTGACGCATAAGTGGATGTTCTATTGACAATACAAAACTATCTATACCTCTAACCATTGGAGTAAGCCGTAGAAAAGTAAACAATTCACAGCAAGAAGTAAGCAATTTAGTGCAAGATGATTGAAGAATGCACCTTACATAACCTAGATTCATGAAATTGATGCAAACTGGTCTGCATATGAACAAGTTTAGGTACCAGCATAGCAGAATAAGTAAAATCAAAAGTAGATGTTCTTTAGTGACATGATGTAATAATCTGTAACATCAGCCAACTTGCACCATCCTCGAGTACAGATAAAGCTGCTCGCTTCTTCTTTCAATGAAGCACATAGATAAACACACACAATGAAAACAAAATATGAACCAAAACATAAAAACAAAACTTTATCAATATCAGGGTAAATTTTTACAAAAACAGTGCTCTGCATCTAAATTCCTCAAGACCTACATTTCTCAATTAGCAGAAATCTTTAATCAAATATTGTCTCATCTTTCTTCTTATTTGCCTAGGATGAAATTAAGATGAGTCACCATAATACTTTAGCCACTAAACCTAAAAGCCAATTGGTCTTATTCCCTTACCATAACTATTTCAGCTGAGCAACATCAACTTAAACAACTCTATTTTTTCGGATTTTTTTTTTCCTTTTTGGTATAAGAAACCTGCACATTTTCTAGGCATGCAGATTGCTCAATGCAATAGTCATTCTGCGGTACAATATGCATTTAAGTCAAAAAAAAAAAGGAGAAAAAAACAACTCTTTGATAGCCGCATCACCTCTGCCGCGCACGTCGTCTACAATTGGCTGAAAGATTTTAGACTAATACTTTCAAAAAGCATCGTAAACCATGTCCAGTATGAAGAAAACACAATAAGGTAGTGAAAAAAATGTTCCCAAATGCCAAGTATATGCTCACCGTGCTTAAAATTGAAGCGAAATCAATTCGAGGATGAGCTTTTAGATTATCCACCTCGAACGGGAGACGATCATAGGACTTCATTGAGCTCTTTATTATAGAACAAAAGGATCCTGCATAACTCATCAGGCAAGAACAAAGAGGAATTACTAACATTCAACATTGATTTCTTATAAAACACTCGACAGTGAATTGTGAGTGGGACCAAAGCTATCATTTTTTTCTAAATAAATACCACGATACATATTCATCACCAATGTGAAACAATAGTCAAGAATGTAGACATGATTCGACCGCATACCTAGTTGGTAATTGTTAAGAACGCTTGGTGATATGAATGTTGGAAGATTAGAAGCTATAACACTGTTTTTATTGAAATATAGGAGTCTACAATCCATCCATGCCTTTATTCAGATAAATAAATTAGAAATTGAAATGAGAAGCGGATATAAGAACAAATTTAAAGAGTATTTCACGTGTTCCACCATCACCGACGATAACAAGCTTGAAACTCGGACAATCAACAGTATGCTGCTTCGGCAACGCCTACCATCACCGCAAAATTCAAATGAATTGAAGAACAAACAGATCCATATATATATCTATATAAAATCAATCAAAAAAGGAAAAACGAAATCAAAACGCAACATCGAAAAACTTTACCATTCGATCCTAGATAGTATTTCCTGCCTGATATGCGGTTGTTACCGCAGTGATTTCACGTTGATTGAGGCCGTGGGGGAGAGTGACGATGAAAAATCACAGCCGCCATTAGAGAAACCTACTCCCTCTTGGAATGAAAACCCTAGCAACCGTAACAAATGTTTTTCTTCTTTTGTTGTTAGTAATCCCATTAACATGCCACTTACTTATTGGGCCGCTTTCAGTAGACTAGAGCACATAACAGAAAAAAGCCCAGACGAAAACTAAATCTGAATGCTTGCAAAATAATCGACCTAACGCTTGCAAAACAGACGACGTGGCCTCAAGCTTGAGCTTTTGCTCAAGCTTGTTATAAAGAAAGATATATCCCTGAAGGTTGGAAAAGTCATCCCATTTTTATTTTATTTTATAAAAGGGATCATTTTATTAATTATGACATCAAATAGGCTCTGCCTTCAAGTTACAATCATGTGTCTCAAAAACTAAATCTAACCCAGACACAAAAGTATCCCATTTACTTACACATTAATCTATTGAAGTTATTGTTATTATTAATCAATGAAATTATAAATAGAAATGTTCAACATAATAATTAGAGCACAAGCATAGAAACATCTCTCCTAGTTTTTCTTTTTCTATTTTTTTTTTCTCTATTTATCATCATATATTGAAGGTTACAAGTTTAATCAAAGGTTGAAACTTGAAAGCCATGGCATTTATCCAGATTCTCCTTTATTTTCTGTTGATTTCTGCTGGGATTTCATTGATTTCTTCGAGGACTGTCGGCCAAGATGGTAAACTATTTCTTTTACGGAAGAAATTTTATGGTGAAATTGCTTATATATATCTATCTATATATAATTACTATGGCAGGTTTCAAGTTCGAGTCCCGGTGAGGACAAGTTGCACTACCGTTTCCGTAATATATATACCCAATTACCCATAAAATATCCAATTTCACGACCCATACCCGGTAATGAAACACGCTGATGCTTTTTTTTTTTTTTTTTTTTTTTTTACCAACGCTGATGCTTTCTATAACACGTAATAATCATCAAATTCAAACGCCGATTCTGTTTTGCGTATCTCCTGCTCAAATATCGGGATTACACGTTCAAAAACAAATCTGATCACTCCAACAAACCCTCTCCATCTTCCAAGTCAAACGAAGTTGTTGCGATAATCATCACTCAAACAAACCCTCTGGGAAGTGTTGTGATATTATTATCATTGAATTCAAATAAAAAAACCACACCCTAAACATTCGGATTGATTTTTTAGGATCGGAGGAGTATATATATAGTCTGTGGTTCTAAAATTAGGGCTCGGTTCATCAAATTATTGCCTTGATTTTGTGCGGTATTTTTTAGCAGGTGGTGTAGAATTCACTACAATCTCAATTTTAAATTTTTTATATTTTATTTTATTTTATTTTTTTTTTAATTTTTTTTTTGCAGGTGGTGTTGAGATAACACATCCCAAATGGTAGCATTGAAATTAGCCGTAGAATTCCTTATAATCTCAATGTTGATTTTTTTTTTTTTTTTTTTTGATTTTTTGATTTATTGCTGTGTAGTTTCATCATGAGTAAAATTTTCAAATACATGCCTCGCTCACAATCGGAGGCACTATTTACTCCATCGGAGGCGTTCATTATGTCATTGCCAAAATGAATGTAATATGGATCTTCATTTTGTTATAGGTATATTTTTTTGGTTAGAGGACATTGTTTTTTTTTTTTTCTTTCTTTTCTTGATCCGTTTTTTTTTCGATGTTTTATTAAAAAAAAGGTTCTACTCAATTACTTTGATGCACCGAGGGTTGCTTTCATGTAATTCTTCTATTTAAATCAACAGAGTTATCAGATGATGGAGGTAATGAGATTTTTTCTTTATTGTTAAAGGTACTATTCTTTTTAAATCAATGGAGTTATGGGGTGATAGAGGTAATGACTTTTGTTTATTTATAGTTAAAGGTACTATTTTTATTCTATTTGTGAGATATTGTTTTTCCTATGAACCATTTGTTGCAGATGGGGCTTTGTTATTGATCCAAACTTGATGCGCTTTTGTTCCACCTACTTTGCCACGACGACGGGTTCTTCTTTTTGATTGCTGGTGTTTTATCCACTAAGGGGCCAACTACTTTTATTTTCCGATAGGTTCTTTTTTATTGACGTTTTGTTTTTAATCATTTAAATTTTCTGCATTTTGTGCAATATCATTTGATTTTATATATGCAGTTCTTGAAATGTTGAGGATAGGCCTCCTCCGACATTGCCGCTCGGCTCTTATAAAACGGAAATATGGATTGAGATTATTATGTATTGCTTACATGTTAGAGTGTCGAGTTTAGATTTCTTACATTTTGTTGCAACGTTGTTAGTATTCAATTTGTTTTCTGTTTTTTCGTTTTGGCATAATTATGTTCTCATATAGGTTTGATTTTGGCTACATATATTTGTGTTCTTTTGTGCTTTCACTAACTTGTTATTTACGCATTTTCTTTTTTTTAACAACAAGAAATATTATTAATAAAAATCTAGCAAGACGCTAGATAACAAAAGGTTCAGATTACAAAAAAAAAAAATCCAAGCCGTAGAAAATGCCAAATCACCAAACTAAAAAACAAACAAGACAAACTGAACAACTCCAAGCCGAACAAACAACGATTCAATACCCAACTAGTCATTACTGTTGCTCAAAGAAAGAGAATTGTTTGTCCAAGTTGTCTAATCGTTGTTGATGCTGCTTTTTCTTGTAGTTATCCACGCGAAGCTTCTTCCTTGAATCTCTCCAAATAAATTGTCGGCATTGGAAACTTTGGAGTTAAAAACAATAGAGTTTCTAGCCGTCCAAATAGACCAAAAAACAATCTTGTTGATAGCATCCCAAATTAAAGATTTATCACCATGTCTTGCTGCTAAAGGAGTGTAACAGAAGAATGAATCCCAATCCGTAAAATTCAATCTGGGTATCGAAGTCCAAGCAAAAATCTTGCACCAAATATATGAGGTAAATGAGCAAAAGAGAAATAAATGTGAGATATCCTCATCCACCTCCTTGCTGAAAGGACATAATTGATCGTCAACCGCAATACCTCTGTTTGCAACATGAGTGCGTGTGGGAACTCGATTGCGTGCAACCTTCCAATTAAAAATGTTAACTTTTGACGGAACAACATCATTCCACCTCCAAGAAAAAGAAATAGAACGATCGTCGAATGCTGACACATTAAGCATGATCTTCTTCAACCGGGCCACTGAAAAGATACCATTGAAACTAAGCCTCCAAAATGGTTTGTCGACATTGCCTGCAATGGGTGATACATAAGAGAGCAAAGCATTAAGATCAATAAATTCCCCCAACTCTCTCCCTCTTAACTCTCTCCCTTTATGCATTTGGTTATCAATGGATGTGCATTTATTTTCTTCCTTTCCTCTTTTCTATTTTTTTTCGTAATGATCATGAACCGTCCCTCTCTACGATAGTCACATTGAATATAAAAATGATTTTTAGCCAATTTGTGATTGTTGGGTTGAAGTCCCTAAGCAGCCTGGATCAACATGGTTAACAACGATACACGGAACGTCACCGCAACATTTTACCATCTTTGAAATGGTATTTGATTTTTCTAGGTTTTTTATTGATTTGGGTAGTTTTGCTTCTTGAATTTTATAAAAACATTATTATTTTTCGATCTTTGTTGTGAAGAAGTTTCTTGCTTTTCCAGGTATGTATTTATCAGAGAATGGATGATTACAAATGGTTTTGTGATAATGTATTTAACATCGAGTTCGATACTATTTTCTTACATCAGGTATGATTTCCTCTTTCTCTCATTTGTTGTTTTCCAATTGGCAAACTCAATGGTTTCTTTTTTTTGTTCGGCTCGATAGTTTTGCAGGTGATATGCATGGTTACACATATTCTGTCGTTGCTTAAAGAAATGGTTTTATACAAAAATTGCTTAGCCTTCTGCCTCTTAAGATTCTATTCATGGTAGAGGAATGTGATTATCAAACTGAATTCTAAATGGATGAATGTTCTCTTAGAAGTATTACATTTTACACTTTTTTTTTTCGCAGAGGAAGATTACATGATGAGTCATGATCCTCTCTCAATTTATATTCCAGTCTTACACCAGATCTCAAAAGTTAAATTGCTTGAGAGAATGAGAGCTCCGCTCTCTAGGTAACCAATGGAGCGAATATATGTCAATCAGTCCGCCAATCAGTGTGTGGTGAATCTGATTATTTGGCACGGAAAGAGATGGCAACGGTAATCGCGGTTTTAAAATTAAAAATAATTCAAGCGTATGCTCCCATTCATCTTTTCCCTTTCTATCAATTGGTTTGTTTTGTTAATGGAGATTTTTCATGTATTTTATTCCCGGTTTATATTTGCTATTTCACGGTAGAAATTTGTCCATGCCTAACTTGATGGTATTAGTAATTTATTTTCTGGCCATATTGATATTCATATTAGCTTCATAGATTAGTTTATTGAATCATTATATTTGTCTTTCCTAATTGAAGGTCAATCACAAAACTAATGATGTAATCGGGTAAGATTTGTTTTAATTTTTTTTGTTTTTCCCCCGAGCAAGTAGCTGATGTAACAGTTTAATTACTACTACTACCAATTAATTAGATGTTATCTTAACAAGTCTTTCTTAGATTTTGAATCTCTTATAAGTCTTGGCATGTTATGTTTACTTATATATATACTTGAACACTAATGAAGCAGAATTCATTGTGCCATGTTCTTCAAACTTCATTTCCATGCCGAAAGGGACGCTTCAGTTTGGTTAAGTTTGAGATGTGTTCTTCAAGTTTAATGTTTTGGATTTGCAGAGTTTGTTCCGTAAATTTTACTTATGTTCTGGGTCAATGTCTAATATTCTATTTTTGCCTCCTTTTTTCAGCCCTTCACTTTTTCTAATTTAAGAAGATTGAAGAGTGAAAACAATTGGAAGCAAGAATCACATGATACAATCGTGAGGCTTTTAGTTTGTTTATTGGTTTCTTACACGCATATTTTTTGAAAATAAAGCTTTCTCATACTAATTATTTCATCTGGCACAACCAAATTACAACAGTTTGACACAACATTCATCTTCATTATTGATTATTATGGAATGCAGATCAATCAATATAAGTCCCACAATAATCAATGGTTTAGATCAATATGTTGTGTCAAATAGTTATGTAATTTGATTGTGGTTGTATCATTTCTCTTATTTCGCTGAATGTCAATGTCGTGCCGTAGGAGGAATTTGGATGTTATGGATGGTTTCCTTTTGTGTTGTGGTTAAGGAGGTACGAATACGATATGGCGCACGGCCATCGATGCCATCGTGATTTTTGTGGTTCCTTTTTTCGGTTTTTTTCTTATGGTAAATTTTTTGGCAATCAAGCTTTTGTAGGGTAAAAACTAATTCTTTCATTGCATGTCAATGCAATGCACTTGAAGGTATTTGAATGATCTGTTAATTATATTGTTTCAACATATGTAGAAAATTGGTGGTAGAGATAGGTTCATAATGATGAGATTCCTCATCAGCATGTGATTATTACTTGGCTAATAACCAGCATTGTTTTTTATGCTTTATTTCTTCATTTTGTAAGTTGACTTTGTAATATGAATTTTTGTACAGTATAGGATTTTCGACAACAATAAGGTGTTAATGTGTGATACAAAGTGAGACTGAGAAGACATCGTATTTAAAGAAAATAATTTTATCAGATTGGCTCAAAGCTGAAAAAGTGATTTCATTTGTTGAAGTGAGGTTTTATTTTTGGCTTGTTGGCTTTAAGTCGTTGAATTAGATTCATACATTGTCTTTTTGGAGCATTATTTTGTTGGAATATAGATGGTAACGCTTCAGATTTATCCATGTTGTTTTACTCCATGCTTCTAATGCAATTTCCACGGTTTTTTTTTGCATATATGGTTTGGTTTTTTTATTCCCCTGCATCATGCACGTGTTTTTGGCTAGTATTGTAAATTAGGAAATACACTTTAAAACTCAACTTGATATATAGGAAAACCACTTGAAAACTAACTTTAAATCATGCATCGAAAACTTTCATATTAACTACATTCCGTTCATCTTGCACGTACTTGTCCGTTTCATTAATTACAAATTACAATGTATTTGTGTTTTGCTGATCAAATTTACGTGAGCCATCTACTATATCATATGATCTTATATATGTTTCTAGGCCTAGATCTGTTTAATGTGTCATCGGGGCTAGGAAATGTTTAATTAAATCTTAAACTAGTAGGGGAAAAAAATAATTCCCAAAAAAACAAAAATACCCCCTAATGAAAGCTCAGGGTTTCACACTGACGATGCTGGATCTCGTCTAAGAATAAATCCGGGCCGTGTAATTCAGGGTAATATGAACGAGGGATGGTTTTTTTGGGTGGATTTAGAATAAGCTTGAGAGTTATTTCTCTCAAGTGGCCTACGTATCCTGTTATGTTTTAGGAATCAAGTCTTTGTAGTTTCTTAGGGGTTGATTATAGAGAGGACGTCTCGTCCAAACCCTTGTCCTGCAAGGATTCTGATTCTTAATCCCTAATGATTATTACGTTTATATCCCTATAATTTGGGGATAATTATGGATAGTATAAATATCAAAATCAGAGTCTTAATGGGTAAAGGATCCTTATGATCTTTCCATAATTATCTCATAAGCAGGTGGGCTAATTATCATATAAAGGAGGCTCTGGCCGACCTGCGTCGAGCCCCCAAGGCCGTCTCGGCCCGAACTGTACTGACCCAGCTCTATTGCGACCTAGCTGACCTGCGGTGGTCGGGGGAGCGGGACCGATCTCCCACCTGGGGTTAAGATCTGCCCTTAGGCGTGAAGTGAGGCTCCTGACCCTTAATGTTATAGTTTTTATGTCTTTATTTAATATTTAATCAATTAGGAGATGACACATGGCGAGGCTCAGTTCAACCCTCATCACACACAACTATTGTGGTATGTATTGATAAAACTCATTTTGAAAATAACTAATTATGACTATTTCTAAGCCATTTGGCAAATTAAAATGGCAATATTTTGGGAATCAAAGGTTTTGTCCATTGTGCTAATTAAGGAAATCCAATGAACAAACTATCTTGAAAAAGACTTCCTTTGGATTGTTATATATGTGGTGTTATTAAAGGAAAGATTTCAAGACATTTAACCACATTTCATCAAACTTAACGTTATTTTTTTAATATTGAAAAGACCGGCCTCCCACTAAATAATGTTTAAATGTAGAGAGATTTTCCTTAAATGTATAAAATTTATTATGAAATTTTCTTTAAAAGTATGTTGTTATTATATTATATCAAATTCATTTCTTGTTTCAACCCCATCCCCACATAACGAAAAAAAAAAACGAAAAATTTACAAGTTGTTACCATAATAATAATAATAATAATAATAATAATAATAATTATAATAATAATAATTTCATCTTTCTGCCAAACTCTTCCTTTATTAAGGAATCTGATTCGGCAAAAGAAACAAAACAGTATGCCATGCATTACTTATAGTTTTGGATGACATACTTAGACTTTTGTTAAGTTTTTGTTCGGGTCTGTCCTACAGACTAAGTGAGTTTGGCTATTGCCAACTTGCTGAGTCTGATCTGCGGAGATCTGTTCGGGTCTGTCTTACAGACTTAACAAATGCAGCTAGGTCCGACCTGCAGCCTCAGTTGTTAGTCCTGCTGACTTAGCGAGTTTTTTCTGAGTTCGTTTTGCAAAGCTCAGTTCGTCTGTCCTGCAGACTTAATTATTTTTTATTTTTTTATTTTTTTATTTTTAGTCTGTCCTGCAGATTTTGGAGAAAAAGTTTCCGGAATTGTACCATGTACATTGTTTTTGCAATATCTTATTAAGTTCTCTTGGTTGTTGCAAACTTGCTGAGTCGGACTTACAGGGCTCAGTTCAGTGTCTGTCCTGCTGACTTAATTTTCTGGAATCTGCTCATGCAGATGTAATTTTTGGATGTCTGCTCGGGCAGATTTAATTTTCTGGAGTCTACTTAGGCAGACTTTATTTCTTGGAGTCTGCTCAGGCAGACTCACATTTTTTTTTGAGTCTGACCTGCAGACCTAGTTTTTTGAGTCTCATGTAGACTTAATTTTTTGAGTCTGACTTGCAGACTTAATAAATTTGACCGAGTCCGATCTGTGGAGCTCAGTTGGTCTGACCTGCAGACCTAATAATTTTGACTGAGTCAGACGTGCAGATCTCAAGTTTCTATCCGTCCTGCGGACTTAATGGGTTGGTCATTTACCAACTTTTGAGTCCGACCTTCAGAGCTCGGTTCGATGAGTCTGACCAGCAAACATTGTGGAGTCCGACCTGCGGAGCTCAATCTTTAGAGTCCGACCTGCGGACTTAGGTTTGTCATTTGCAAACTTACCGAGTCTGACCTGCAGAGCTCATGTGCTGAGTCTGACCTGCAGATCTCAGTTAGTCTGTCCTGCAGACTTAATAAAATTTGCTGACATATGTTTGATGAGTCCGACCGGCGGACTCAGATGTTAGTTTTAAAGATTTGAGCGGAGTCCGTTTTGCGGAGCTCGACTTGTCTGTCTTGCAGACTTAATTTTTTGGAGTCTGCTCTGGCAGACTTAATTTTTTGGAGTCTGACCTACAGACCTGATTATTTGGGGTCTGCTCAGGCAGACTTTATTTTTGAAGTCTGTTCTGCAGACTTGATTATTTGGGGTCTGCTCAGGCAGACTTTATTTTTGAAGTCTGACCTGCAGACTTAGTTTTTTGGTCATATCAGAAATTGTATAAGTACAAAAATTATAGTATATGGAATTTTTTGCAACTTACCTTGCTTTTGTTATTTTCCTTGCAAATTTTTTGGTTGTCTGCTCATCTGCTATGCTCTTCCAACTCTCTAGTATGCCATGCAATAACTTAATAGTTTTTGGATGGCATACTCAATTTAAAGCATTTGCCTTAGCTTTTTTTTTTTTTATGCTCCGATGTCCATCCTGTGGATTTAAACAGTTTATCCTTTGTAAACTTTATTGAGCCTGGCCTGCAGAGCTCAGTTGGTCCGTACTGCGGACTTAATTAGTTCATCATTTGTGAACTTAGAGCCTGACCTGCAGAGCACGGTTTGTCCGTCCTGCGGACTTAATTAGTTCATCCTTTGTGAACTTAGAGCCTGACCTGCAGGCTCAGTTGGTCCGTCCTGCGGACATAATTAGTTCATCATTTGTGAACTTAGAGCCTGACTTGCAGAGTACGGTTGGTCCGTCCTGCGGACTTAATTAGTTCATCCTTTGTGAACTTAGAGCCTGACTTGCAGAGCTCGGTTGGTCCGTCCTACGGACTTAATTAGTTCATCCTTTGTGAACTTAGAGCCTGACCTACAGAGCTCGGTTGGTCCGTCCTGCGGACTTAATTAGTTCATCATTTGTGAACATAGAGCCTGACCTGCAGAGTTCGGTTGGTCCGTCCTACGGACTTAATTAGTTCATCATTTGTGAACTTAGAGTCTGAACTGCAGAGCTCCGTTGGTCCGTCCTGTGGACTTAATTAGTTCAACCTTTATGAAGTTAGAGTCAGACCTGCAAAGCTCAGTTGGTCCGTCATGCGGACATAATTTGTTCATCCTTTATGAACTTAGAGTTTGACCTGCTGAGCTCAGACGTTATGTAGAGTCAGAAGATGATGCTGAGTTGAGATCGGTCTTATAGAATATGATGCCGGGCCAAGCTCGGTCTTATAGAAGATTCGCTCAAGAGAGAGCTCCAAATATGATGCCGGGCCGAGCTCGGTCTTATAGAATGTGATGCCGAGCCGAGCTCGGTCTTATAGAATGTGATGCCGAGCCGAGCTCGGTCTTATAGAATATGATGCCGAGCCAAGCTTGGTCTTATAGAAGATTCACTCAAGGGAGAGCTCCAAATATGATGCCGAGCTGAGCTCGGTCTTATAAAATATGATGCCGAGCCGAGCTCGGTCTTATAGATGTGATGCCGAGCCGAGCTCGGCCTTATAAAATGTGATGCCAAGCCGAGCTCGGCCTTATAGAAGATTCGCTCAATAGAGCTCCAAATATGATGCCGAGCCGATCTCGGTCTTATATAATATGATACCAAGCCGAGCTCGGTCATATAGAAGATTTGCTCAATAGAGCTCCAAAATAAGATAGCTTGACCCGCCATGTTCGGTAGGGTGAGTTCCAAAATAAGATGGGTCATTTAAGTAGTAAAAACGGGAATGAATTTCAATGAGGGCTCGTACCAGGACGGCTTGTAATGAGAGAGCTCACTGATAGAGAGCTTGTTTAGAGAGCTCATACTGGAGAGATTGAGAGCTCGCTCGGATTTTGGAGCCCGAGAGCTCGTCCATGAGCCCGACCTACGAGCTCATGTTAAACCGTCCGTCCCGCGACTTAGAGAGTTTGTCATTTGCATCTTCCCGAGGACGATCAGGCATCTAAACGAACTCCGATCGGCACGAAATTTGGAGTGCTTGTTCGTCCCTCCTTATTCTTCAATCTGACCGGTGGAATTATTGTTCCAACGGTGCGATCTCTGGCAATAAGCCTCGGATCAGACTGCTACATTTTTGGTGACTGCTGCGTTTTTGGTGATACTGCAGCCATTTTCCGGCGACGATCGGGATTCTAAACGGACTCCGATCGGCACAAAATTTGGAGGGCTTGTTCATCCTCCTTATTCTTCAATCTAAACGGTGGAATTCTTGTCCAACGGTGCAATCTCTAGCAATAAGCCTCCGATATGACTGTTGCGTTTTTGGTGGCTGCTGCGTTTTGGTGATACAGCAGCAACTTTCCGCCGACGATCAGGCATCTAAACGGACTCCGATCGGCACAAAATTTGGAGGGCTTATTCGACCCTCCTTATTATTCAATCTGAATAGTGGAATTCTCATTTCAACGGTTCAATTTCCAGTAATCAACCACTGATCTGACTGTGTTTTTGGCATGATTTTGCCATTAACTTGATCACGAACCCCCTCTCCATTACCGATATAAGGCCCTCCTTCTAGCGCCAATTGACGATGCTGGATCTCATCTACGAATAAATCCGGGCCGTTTAATCTAGGGTAATGTGAACGAGGGATGGTTTTTTGGGTGGATTTAGAATGAGCTTGAGAGTTATTTCTCTCAAGTTGCCTACGTATCTTGTTATGTTTCAGGAATCAAGTCTCCGTAGTTCCTTAGGGGTTGTTTAAATTTATATAGAGGACGTCTCGTCCAAAGCCTTGTCCTGCAAGGATTCTAATTCTTAATCCCTAAGGATTATTACGTGTATATCCCTATAATTTGGGGATAATTATGGATAGTATAAATATCAAAATCAGAGTCTTAATGGGTAAAGGATCCTCAGGATCTTCCCCAAATTATAGGGATATATGCGTAAGAGTCTTAATGGGTAAAGGATCCTTAGGATCTTCCCATAATTATCTCATAAGCGGTGGGGCTAATTATCATATAAAGGAGGCTCCGGCCGACCCGCGTCGAGCCCCCCAGCCGTCTCGGCCCGAACTGTACTGGCCCAACTCTGTTGCGACCTAGCCGACCTGCGATGGTCGGAAGAGCGGGACCGATCCCCCACCCGGGGTTCGGATCTGCCCTTAGGTGTGAAGTGGGGCTCCTGACCCTTAATGTTATAGTTTTTAGGTCTTCATTTAATATTTGATCAATTAGGAGATTATACGCGGCGATGCTCAGTTCAACCCTCATCACACACAACTACTGTGGTATGTATTGATAAAACTCATTTTTGAAAATAACTAATTATGACTATTTCTAAGCCATTTGGCAAATTAAAATGGCAATGTTTTGGGAATCAAAGGTTTTGTCCATTGTGCTAATTAAGGAAATCCAATGAACAAACTATCTTGAAAAAGACTTCCTTTGGATTGTTATATATGTGGTGTTATTAACAGTGGCGGAACCAGAAATTTACTATGGGGTGGTCTTGGTTATTTTGGGGTGGTCTTGGTTATCTGTTTGGTCTTTATTATGAGGTACTACAAACACATTCTCACTAGTTTTTTTTTTTTTTTTTTTGGGTGGGCTTGGGACCACCCGGCCATCACTTAGTTCCGCCCCTGGTTATTAACGGAAAGATTTCAAAACATTTAACCTCATCTCATCAAACTTAACGTTATTTTTTTTTATTGAAAAGACCGGCCTCCCAATAAATATTTTTAAATGTAGAGGGATTTTCCTTAAATGTATAAAATTTATTATGAAATTTTCTTTAAAAGTATGTTGTTATTATATTATATCAAATTCATTTCTTGTTTCAACCCCGGCCCATCCCCACATAACGGAAAAAAATAAAATATTTACAAGTTGTTATCATAATAATAATAATAAAAATAATTTCATCTTTCTGCCAAACTCTTCCTTTATTAAGGAATCTGATTCGGCAAAAGAAACAAAACAACAGGCAGTAGCCGGCAACTCCGACAATGGTCCGGTGTGTAGTCCAATGTGTTGTTATTTTATTTTTTTAGGGTTTTTATTTCTTTTATTATATCCTTTCGTTTCATTAAAATTTAAAAAAAAAATCATCTTTCACTTTTTTATATTAATAATCCGGCAAATTGAAATAGTCAGTCCATCATTTTCTTTCAAATTAACCTTAAATTTTTATTTTATTTATTATATAATCCGTGAAATTCTATATAAATAGCAACATCTGTACCCAATCTACGTACAAAACAACTCTCTAAGATTTATTTTATTTTCTAAGTTGGAAGCCATGGCAATCATCAAGCTATTGTTTTCTTTTCTCTTTGTATCTGTTGGGATTTCTTTGATTTCTGCAGTGACCAATGACCAAGATGGTAATGTTTTAATTGCCCAATAAAATTTAGTTATAATTTCCTTCTTCATTAATATTAGAGTAATATGTTAGTGATGTATTTATATTTATATTTATAAAAAAAATGGTATAATGCAGCTAAGGTGATGTTGGCATTGAAAGAGAAATGGAGCAACGCACCACAAAGTTGGGGGGCTTCTAATGATCCTTGTGGAACGTCATGGGAGGGAATCACTTGCGATGCGAATAATCGGGTTACCAAATTGTAAGTTTCCTATCTATTCATGTTTATTATTTCGCGCTCTCTCACACACACACACATATATATATATATATGTGACGTAAGTACATACGAGTGTATTAATCAATTTATTACTATGATATAGGAATTTAACAAACTCTGGACTAACAGGAACTTTTCCGGACGAAATTGGCAACCTCACGGAATTGGAAATTTTGTGAGCTTACTTCATTACCATAAATTTCCAAGCATTTTTTTTTTGTTCAATTAGTAATTAAATTTTCTTCTTAATCTCTCTGAATATCGTAGAAAATGGTAGCAACATGCATTGTATTAATTATTGTAATTACATTTTAGGGATCTATCTTTCATCCGAGGCCTCACGGGACCTATACCTCCAAGCCTAGGAAATCTGTCAAAATTGCTTGGAATGTAAGAGCCCTAAAACTTTTTCAACTTTGTTTTTATTATTGATTAATTTCATGAATAATTTATCAATATATCTTGATAATT